>CM049182.1:13609443-14209443 GCA_026770425.1 Boechera divaricarpa | reverse complement strand
TGTGGGATTGTGACGGGGATGAAGAGGAAACTTGGGAACTGGAAAGACGGATGAAGGCTAAATTCTCCAAATGGTTTAAGGATCAGGTTGAGACTTGAGATTCGAGGACGAATCTAATTAGTAGGAGAGAATTGTAACATCCGTGTTCCTTAGTCATCCTCTTGAGTTGTAATTGTATTTGACTTTTGTTGTAATGGACCCTCGGGATGTTGTATTTTGGCGGAAATTATTAATATATGGATGTTTATCGATTATGTCGCGATTAATTAATGCATGAGGTGGTATCTCATGTATTAGAGACGTCGAGTACATGATGGGGTATTTCATGTGTTGCGGAGTTGGGAGCGGTGTTTTGTTCCGTCTTGGTTTGGTGATTTTTGGGTTTACGTCACTAGATCCTAATACGTGGTTGGGGTCGATAGGATTATGGGATATTTAATCCTATTGACGGGTCATTGGGGTTATGTGATATTTAACCCTAATGATGGGTCATTAGAGTTATGTGGTACTTACCTCTAATGATGTTGGCTAGGATTATGTGGTATTTAATCCTAACCAGGGGGTTTACCGATTAGGATCATGTGGTACTTGATCCTAATAGATCGGTAGACTAGGGTGGGGTCCTGTGGTATTGGATCTCACGAAGACTTAGTATATTAGGGTCATGCGCTATTGGATGCTAATGTACTAGGTCGTTTGATGGACTTAACTCGTTCGAATCCGGGGATAATTGGATTCGACGGTTTAGCCGTTGGATGACCACGTAGGATCCTGTGATGTTAGACCCGGGGGTGTTATTGAACCGAGTATGGAACAATACCGAACTCGAGTGATGGCCCTAGGGGCTATAGACGGGTTGATTCGATCAAAGGACTGATCGAAGAGATGTAATCCCGAGCGGTTTAGTCTATACGGAATTAAGCGGTAATTTCGGGGTTTTAGCTGAGTAAAATAAATATTTTGGGATGGAAAGATTTCTCAAATATCTCGGGAAATTAGACGGAGTTACTAAAATGAGCGGGAGAGATTAATTGGAAGAATTAATGATTGCGGTTTAGTAATCCGGGTTGGTTTGGTTTAATTTGATTAAACCATAAATATGTATACACATATGTATATAACTCCTTCTCCATTCGTCTACACACTCCTTCTCCCTTATCTCATTTGAACATTTGAGAGAAGAATCTAGAGCTAGAGAGAGAAACAGAAAAAGAGAGAAAAGGAGAGAAAGAAAAGGAAGGAGAGGAGAAAGAAGGAGAAGAAGGGAAAGAAGAGAAGGAGGTGAGAAAACAGAATTTTTGGTGGTTGGTGTGAGGTCCGATCGACCTAGCTAAAAGGTACGGTTTGAGAGATATGAGTTTTCTCCCAAAACCGCTCAAACAGTACTACCCGCGAACGGGTTGATTTTGAGTGAGGGTTTAGGCACTCAAATCTTGTTTGATTGGGCTGAAATTTGGTAGATAGGTTGTTAAGACTTTGATCTTGAGGTTCATTGAAGGGATTTACTAAATTTGATCTAGGGCAAGATATATGGTTGGTTTAGTGAGACTCTGTTTTTGAGGAAAGGAATCCGGAATTGTTGAGTAAGGCTATTGAGTTGGGAGCTTGTAATCAGTCTTTTGAGAGTGTGTTGATGATCTCTTGACAAGAGGTTTGTGAGATCTTGGTGATTGTGTTGTCTAGAGAAGGATAGGCTTAAGGCTATCGAGAAGCAAAGAGGATTCACCATTCCGTCGTATAACCGAGGTGAGTGCGTGACCGTCGGCTTAACTATGTGATTCTTGAATTTTCATGATTGATGTGTGCTTAGGGACTAGACAATATGGGTGTGACTTATGGCTTGACCATATTGTGTGATGATTGTGTGTGTGATGGAGCTCTTTCATGGTATGTGTTTGGTTGTTCGTAAGTGCATTTCATTCTTGTTAAATTCTTGAATCATATGTGTGTATAGCCATGGGGACGGGACGACCGCCTCACTAAGCATTATCAATGCTGACGCGCCTCTTTTGGTGCAGGTAAGGAGAAGTCATAGGTTGTGGAGCTTGTGGAACCAAGAACGAAGGGAAGAGATGATCTAGGGGTAAGAAGGGATTTCTTTTTGGTATTTTTGTTTTGTATGCTGCTATTGCCTTTGTTGTTAATGTTGCAACCTTGGTGTGCCTGGTTAGTAATGTTTTAAGATTGTTCCCAATGGTTAACTTATTTGACTTATTTGTTTAGTTTGACTTGTTTGTTTAGTTTGATTTGTTTGTTTAGTTTGATTTGTTTGTTTAGTTTGACTTATTTGATGATTTTAAGACAACTAAATGGAAAATTTTAAAATCCCGGGTTTTTATCGTTTTTCGTTCATTTTCGTTTTCGTACTCAGGATGGGATGTTCCACGATACGCGGTTGCTACCCGAAAGAAGGACTAAGTGAAATCTAAATGCCCTAAGAACGATACCCGCTTCACCTTCTTCTTCTTCCTCGATTGACCTTCACCTTCACTTTCACCTTAACCCTTCTTCCTCAAAGATCGTCTCCTCGATTCTTCTTCTTCACATTCTATCCTTCTTCCAATACCCCGAATTACCTGATATCCGAATTATCCGATCCGAACCCAATCCGAATATCCGAATGCCCAACCCTTAAAACCGCTTCGAGGGCCAAATATATTTTGTGATACTTTAAAATATCGCTTAACTACTCACATTGTCTTGGGATCTTTATCCAAAATATTTAACATTGTCACTATCCGCAAGAACTTATGTATATTCTGTTTGGTAAGCGAAATATTGTCACTATCCGCAAGAACTTATGTATATTCTGTTTGGTAAGGATTTCGCTGTCCATCTTGTCTAACATCTTAAACGTATCTGTCACAGCTTTATACTTTTGCTATTCTTTGGTCTGCAATGCTGATGAAAATAGTGCGCTTTCATTGTTTTCCTCTAAAGACAACTCCATCATCTAACTGATGTCTCTTTCTTCTCTTGTCTTCCTTTTGGGGATAGTGGCTTTATTTTCTAACATCTCTTTATCCTTTATCGCATATACTCTCGCATCTATCAAATTTATCCATTTGATTCTTACCGATCACATGATTTTGGGTTTTCTTTTCTAGATAACCAACCAAAGAATCTGGCTTGGAAACGTGGTAACACTCAATTGGTTGATTTGGAGTCCAACTTACATTCTTGTACTAAATGTGGATTTTCAATAACATTGACACCAAAGTTTAACACAAACACACACTGATGCAACAGAGGAATCTAGCACACAAGGCCAAGCTGACCAGACAAGACACGGAAATTTACAGAGTAGAGAAAAAAGAGAGGATCTTGTACGTTGTCACAGCATGTATCTGAGTCGGAGATGAAGTATGTGCCTGTGCTTCTACTTACTCTGAGTGTGATGTCCAATACATTAGCCCACTGTCAAAACAATTGTGGTCAGTGACCAAGAGATATACACATAACATTTGCAGTACAAGAAAACAAAAAGGTTAGGAAGCTTTACTGTCTCTTTGCAAATACAAATCCCATTTGCCAGGTTTGACTGTGTCATACAAAAGCCAGCTATACCCATACAGTCTTATGCTACTTCTAGCTGAGAGAAAACTAATCTCAGTGCGAATGAACAAATGATCTTTTAGTTTGAATTCATTGTTCTCAGTACAAAATCTACTGTGATTATGAAAGATGATTCCCAAAAGTTAGTTTTAGACTTTTAGTTCATATGCAAAAAAAAAAGGCAGCCCATTACTTAAGTATGGAATTGTCCCAATTCAGAGGACTAAGATCGTACAGGTCACTAAATCTCATGATCCTTTTATACAAGTTTGGGTGTATTTTCTATAATTCTTCTAGTTATATCTTCTCAGTCACATTTTCCCAATCAAAAAGCAGTGTTTGGTGGTGCTTCAACATATGCACAACCAGAAGACAACCCGGAAGCATTAGAGAAACATAGAAAGTATAGAATGCCTCTTTACCTTATCAATACAAAGACACATTGAAAAACACCAGCCACACCAGTCCAAGTCGAAGGCCCAGTCTTGACGACAGAATCTTGAATCAGCAAGCCAACAGAAGCAGCTAGGGAAACAAATGCTACGACATACGCTATGAAAAGCCATAGCTTCAATCTGTATCCAAGAATCCAAATACATAAAACACAAATCAAGAATAGTTGAAACTAGCCGCAAATCTCAGCAAAAGCTTGATTTCAGATAAAGGGTTATAAACACACACGATATCTGAACTATCTTCTAGTTTCCACAGAGATACAGATCAGAAACACGAAGTAACCAAGTCCAGTCTTATCTTGATTAAAAAAACTGAATCAGCAAGCCAACAGAAGCAGCTAAGAAAAAAATGCTACGACATACGCTATATGAAAAGCCATAGCTTCAAGCTATAGCCAAGTATCCAAATACATAAAACACAAAATCAAGAAGAGTATAAACTACATTCATCAGCCGCAAATCTCAGCGAAAACTTGATTTCAGATAATAACACACAGATATCTCAACTATCTTCTAGTTTCCACAGAGATACATATTAGAAATAAGAAGTAACCAAGCTCAGTCTTATCTTGATTAAAAAAAACTGAATCAGCAAGCCAACAGAGGCAGCTAGGGAAACAAATGCTATGACATATGCTATGAAAAGCCAAAGCTTCAATCTATAGCCAAGTATCCAAATACATAAACACACAAAATCAAGAATAGTATAAACTATATTCACCACCCGCAAATCTCAGTGAAAACTTGATTTCTGATTAATAAACACAGATATCTCAACTATCTTCTAGTTTCAACAGGAATACAGATTAGAATCACAGAGTAACCAAGCTCTTAAGTCTTATCTTTCTTACAAAAATTGAATCTGAAAGAAACAAATGTTACCACATAAGCTATGAAAAGCCATAAAACAGAAATCAAGAATTAACTCAACAATTGTGTTAATGCAATAAAACTATATGCATCAGCCTCAAATCTCAGCTAAAAACTTTACTATCGTAAGTCTTGTCTTGGTTAAAGAACTGAGATATTTCAAATTAATCCAATTTGAAACCAATCAACGGAAAAAAACTAACCTCCACTCGCCTTCGTCATAAGGAGAGTAATCAATGTCTTCTTTTCTGACGCAATTGAACATCAAAGCTCCGAGAGATGCGAATATGCCTGCGAGCGAAACCCCCAAATCAAAATTTCTGGAAACCCTAATTTTCAAGAGAGAATATTCCGATGGATAGATATATATATTACCGGGAAGGTAATGGACGAACGGAACTTGGATGGAACTGCACACGACGGCGTCGACCCAAAACCACCACCCGGTTCCGAAAACCGCGCCGGAGAAACCCGGTCCGAAAATAGCCCACAGTTCAGCCAAATCCATCGCTCGATGATCGTCGTGTCCAATAGATCTCTCTACCTTCGTTGATTATTGTGGGGCAAATTATTTTTAATAGATCTACGTGTAATGTTTATAAACAGATTTATTTCATATATTTATATCTAGGACATTAAATACCACACAAATAGGATATAATGACCAAATAGTACGTTTATTTTTTAATTACTGTAATGTTTTCCATTTTTCAGAATATCCAGAATACCTTTATAATCATTTGCTAACAAAAACGTAATAACAAATATGTCATTACTTTTTTTTCACATCAGCAAAAAATCCTACGTGGCATCATAACTGTCTACGTGTATTATGAAACTCGGCTGCATAATTTTTTCGCTGTAGGTACGTCTGAGTTATAAGACGAATGGCCGACTTATGTTGACGGCTGACTTATTAGTTAAATCAGCCGGAAGTTATGGCTGACTTTAACTCCGACGACCTATTTATGAAATATCGGCTGATTTAATTGCATGCGACATGGCTGACTTTAACTCCGACGACTGATTTATGAAAACTTTGGCTGACTTAATGCTATGACGTGGCTGACTTAGATTTTGGACGACTGATTTATCGAAACCCAACTTATTTATGTGGCTGATTTATTGTGTAGCGACTCACTTATGCGAGCTTATGGTAGCTGACTTGTCATAAGTCAGCTGTAACGTGGCTGATTAACTAATAAGTCTGATTAGTTACGGCTGATTAAGTAGTTAACTAGTAATTATTGTAGCAGTATTCTTTGACGGTTGATTTATGCAATATAGCACCTGACTTAAGTATTTTACCTGATTTAATTATTTTGATGGCCGATTTCATAAACTTTTATAATTACTTAAATAGTTTTTCTATTACGACTAACTTATCAATTCGTTTAGTGGCTGATTTCCTATGGCTGATTTATGAGTTCCTTTGGTGGCATGGTTCCATGTCAGCAAAAACGAAAACCTCATCAACTTTGAATGCATCGCATAATTAGGTTAAGTCGCCGACAAAATCAGTCCGCCGTCTTCAACCTTGTTCATCTTCTTCGTCATCGTCATTCATCTCTTTCTTTCCTCCCATTCACAAGATCTGAACACCTTCGATTGAATGCATCCCGTAATAATTGTTTCCGGCAACTGGGTTAAAAAAAATCGATATACATTTAATCCTGAAAAGAGAGATTGCAGAGTTCTTCAAGTACAGGATAGCTAACAATGAGCTAGAGTCGCGAAAGTGTAAAATTCAGCTTAGCTACATGTTCTCTTCTAAAACTTTGAAAAAAATGTCTCAGGATACGCCTCCGGTTTATGTCTGCAATACTCAACAATTGCAAAGCTTTTTGAGCTTAATAAAAATCGACCAGCTACGTCTTTGTATGGAGGTTACAGAGAACAACGATGATGATGTTATTCAGAAGGGTAAGTCGAAACGGACGTTCAGTCATGTCTCAATAGATGAAGATAACAAAGTCTTCAACAGTAGTGATGAAGATGATGATATTGGGTATACTCATTACAGAGCAGAGTCTGAAGAGTTTAGCGAATACAAAGATATGGAGAGCAAAGCTGTAAGCTACGAAGGAGAAGACGAATTTGAAGATGAAGAAGATGACGAATTTGACACCAGATTTGATATTGTTGATGACCTTGATGGTGCGTCATCTGATGATGATAATTTTTGCCTATTAGGAAAGCATGATGAAGAAGAAGATGAAAATTCATCTAATTTGCCTCCTAAGAAGAGATCCCATAATAATGCGAAGCACGATTTGAAAAGATCTGATGAGTTTCTCAAGTTGGAGATGTCTTCGCTAAATATTGCTGTCGGACAGCGATATGCCCGGAAAAAGGATCTAGAAATTCGCCTGAAACTTCTTACAGTGAGGGATCGTTTCGATTTTGATGTGCCGGTATCCACTACATAAATGCTTATTGTTAGGTGTTGGGTAAATGGATGTAGCTGGAGAGTTCGTGCTTCTACCCAAGGGAAATCTCCATAATTCTATATTCGTGTCTATGATGAAGAACACACATGTTCTGTAACAGAGCGTTCTAATCGATCCCGTCAAGCAACACCGAATATTTTAGGAGCATTATACAGAGATTTCCTTGGCGACATTGATCCATTAGTCAAACCCAGACATGTCGCAGTAGCCATTACTAAGAAATTTGGAATCAAGGTAAATTTAGGGTTCGGCGGATTTATTAATATGGCACGGCTGATTTATTAATATGACACGGCTGAGTTATTAATCACACGGCTGAGTTATTTATACCTCATGGCTAACTTATTTTCTAGTCTGGCTGAGTTATTAAATCGTAACGGTTGACTTATTTTGTAATCTGGCTGATTTGTCAACAGATGGATTATTGGAAGGCCCAAAGGACGTTACGCTTTGCAAGACAGATCGATACGGAAAGTTTTAAGAAGGGGTATGAAGACTTGCTTTCTTACCTTTATATGATAAGAAGGACAAATCCGGGTACAGTTACGCGTCTCCAACTTGATGTAAAAGGGAGATTCAAGTATTTGTTCATTGCATTCGGTGCGAGCGTCAATGGGTTTACCTTTTGTGAGCAAAGTAGTTGTTGTCGATGGTACATTTCTTCATGGAAAATATAAGGGGATACTTCTTACAGCACTAGCTCAAGATGGTAATTTTCAGATTTTTCCAATTGTTTTTGGTGTGGTCGACACCGAAAATGATGATTCTTGGAAATGGTTTTTTTCACAACTCAAACTTTTGGTTCCGGATGAGAAAGGTCTCGCGATCATCTCCGATAGACATAACTCAATCGGGAAAGCAATTAGGACTGTGTATCCGTTAGCGGCTCGTGGAATATGCATGTACCATTTGTATAAGAACATATTGGTACGGTTTAAAGGTGGAAACTTGTTTTGTTTGGTGAAGAAAGCTGCAAAATGTTAAAGGATGGATGAGTTCAATGCCGTTTTTGATGAGATTAGAACACTAAATCCTGATCTTCATGGCTACCTCCAAAGAGCCGATGTACGAATGTGGACACGTGTTCATTTTCCGAGCGATAGATATAACATAACGACAACAAATATAGCGAAGTCGATCAACAAGGTGCTTTCAAAAGCTAAAAGTTTGTCTATCGTTCGACTCTTAGAAACGATAAGGTCAGTGATGACGGGGTGGTTTGTCGAGTGAAGAAAAGATGCATGGTCGATGAAAACAACGCTTACACGCGCTATTGAGAAAATATTGGAGGTAAGTCAGCCATTACAACAGTATAAGTCAGCTAATAAATATTATAAATCAGCCGTATAATTTCATAAGTCAGCCGTAAATTAATTTTATTTTCAGGCCTGTGTAAGTGGTGCTAGACTTGCGCAGGTGCAAAATATTTATCATGTGCATATAGAAGTTGCTTGCGGGACATCGTTGCATGTTGTTAATTTGAATGTTAGGAGATGCATGTGCCGTCGGTTTAACATCGGGAAAGTGCCATGCGTACATGCAATCACAGCAGCCGAGCATATGAACATTTCTCGTATATCACTGTATGACCCATATTGTCGGAGGGATTATGTAACTAATGCATATGCTGGTACATTTATGCCTATGGATACAACACTTCCCGTACCTGAACGTGTAGCTTAACAAGTGAGTTTGCCACCAATTCCTCGTCAACAACCAGGAAGACCTTAGATTTCATGAATTAAATCTTGTTTAGAAGTGGCGTTGGTGAAGAAACGTCCTATAAAGCAACACACATGTTTTCTATGTAATCGGGTTGGACACAATGCGAAAATTTGTAAATTATAGAACCGTTAAGTCAGTCGTAACCCAATTTATGTCTCTAATAAGTCAGCCATACTACAAATTCATTTTTAATAAGTGAGTCATACCATAAATTTCATTTACTTGTACATGTCATATTCACATTACTATAGACATCTATATGAAAATCTTATGTCATCTCATATGTAGTTCACATTTTGTATGTTTATCTTCATATGACTTGTTCATATATTATCTAAATGTTGCATTCATTAATTTGAATATTTTGTACTAATAATTCCTCATTGATCAGTTAGGAAATTGTAGGAAATGTCGTATTCAATAATTTAAATTTCAAATTAACTTCTACAATAAGTCAGCCGCATTTTTATAACTAGGCCGTAACGTCTATTTTGTAGCGGGAAGATGTTAGTAGACGAATTAATTTGAATTTTGAAAATAATATGAACTTGAGCGGACAATATTTCGATTAACACGCACCCTCTAATTAATCATTAGGTTGCGTGTGGATCTCGATGATTTTGTCTGCTTTTTTCATAACTTTTTACTATCTCGAGACAAATTAACTAAAACGAAGCGTGAATCTCAATGTTACGTTTGATAAATACCCCATAACGAGATAAACAATGTTTACTAAATGAGCCAAACATTTGTTTATTTTCATTCAAGTCAGGTTCAGTTAATGAAAATAAGCCGAATACTTAATGAAAATAAGCCGAATACTTGCATAAATCAGCCATAATAAGTCCTAAATCATTCTGAATTTGCTAAGTCAGAAAAACTGTGTTAAATAGTCTGGTACCTCATAAAGGATTTATGCTGCCATCTTTTCTCGTAATGGTTGCATATTTCGGTCAGTTAGGCCTTCGAAATCAACGCCAAGTGCTAGATATTCGATGTATTTCAGCGAATACACGCCACAATCACCTGGGTTATTGTTTTGGGGACGTTCTTTTTGACCTTTCTAAAGTTGAACTGCCTCTGGTTGATCTTGCGCACGTCGGCTGGAATGATTTCGCTTAGCAGAAAAGGTGTCATGCGCGTAAATGGCCTGCAAAGTTCTAGCAACTTCTTGTCGGCTGTTGGGGTTGCTGCTCCCATAATACTGTCGTAATAATCTATCTTCTCTTTTTGTAAATTGATGTCTAGGGTTACCCAATGATCACCACCGACGTTGTGTACGACATACATATTGTCAACATCGTAAAACCACCTCATGAATGATGGCAAATCTTCAGGAGCCAATCTTTTCGCCATATTAACCCATCCATCAGAGAATTTAAAGTTCTTTGGATTGATTTTGATCTGCTCATAATCTCATACCCAAAGAGCAACGAACCAGTTGTCAATAAAAGCAATTCAATCAGTGTGGAACGGGTTTGGAGATTTTTGCGATCGTATCCTCAGGAGTCTCATGAAAGCAGATATGTGCTGAAATAAAAAGGTTAAGTCTAAATAAGTCAGTCGTCAAGTAAAATAAATCAGCCGTGTAATATGATAAATCATCCGTCAAGTATGATAAATCAGCCGTGTAATATGATAAATCAGCCGTCGAGTAAATAAATCAGCCGTGTAATATGATTAATCAGCCATCAAGTAAAATAAATCAGCCGTGTAATATGATAAATCAGCTCACTACAATTTCACTTACATCGTCACCTAACCATCCATACTGACGGTCAGGCCAAACCGCTCTCGGGGTAATGAGAACCCTGTAGAAATCAATCTCTGCTGGTATAGCTGGTGGCTTTGCAGAAAGTGGAAAATATTCCTGACAGACAAATAAACGAAATATTTTGTCCACACTCATATGAATTATTTAACGTTCAACAACCATATCAAATTTGTAACATATTCATACGGACACAGGTAGTTAGTAAGCGCCTGCATTTTCAATGGGTCAACCGGTTTTAGTGGATCGTAGATTGCTTTCGAAGGGACGAGATCCTTCCTCATACAAGTCAATCCACTGTTTCCAATAGCCGGATACGGTGGTGGTGGAGGATACGATTTCTTCGACGGATCACCAACTGCACCTAATTTTTTAATAGCAGAAGACAAGTCTTGCATAGTAGCTGATAGTCTTAAGTTCCTTAATTTATCCTCCTCAGTCTCCTCCGATTCGGACAACAACTTGTTATCTTCATCCCGTACTTGCTCGGTTATTTCAAGTACGTGACTATCAGACTTAAACCCTGAAGCTTGTTGCTTGCTCAGTATTTCAAGTACTTCTCATTTACTGCTGCTTGTTGCGGTTGCGGGTCATCAAGCTCACTTGTATCTACCAAGTGCGGAACCACAATACCTTTCTTGCAATCATCTCTCGCCTTTAGCACAATCCTACTCTTAGAAGAACCATCGTTTTTCTGATCCGTATCCTTCACGCCAGCCACCTTCTTGACTTTTTTGTTGACATCCGTGTTCTTTTTCTTCTCTTGCTTTTTCTTTCTTTTATCTTTCTGTACCACCAAATCTTGAAGAACAAACCCGGAGTCTATATCGTCCACATTCAGACGCTGGATATTGATTTGTAAGCAAAGAAAAAAAAAATTTAAAATAACTCAACCGTTAAAAAAAATATATATAACTCAGCCGTGACAGTTTAATAACTCAGCCATAATAAGATAGATAACTCAGTCGTAATAGATTAATAACTCATCCATAATAAGCTAGATAACTCAGCCGTAACAGATTAATAACTCAGCCATAATAAGATAGATAACTCAGCCATAATAAGATAGATAATTCAGCCATAACAGATTAATAACTCAGCCATAATAAGATAGATAACTGAGCCGTAACAGATTAATAACTCTGTCATAATAAGCTAGATAACTCAGCCGTAACAGATTAATAACTCAGCCAGATAAGACATAGTCTGGTAATACTTAACATACCGGACTAGTAAACTCTTGATCTTGATCGATGTCAATCTTCGAGTTGCCATCTTTAGGAATGGATGGCTCAATACGATTGCATGTTTTCATCTGCTTAATCTCAGTTTCCAGCAGGGAAACTCTTTTTTCAACAGAATCCAGCAGGAAAACTCTTTTTTCAACAGAAGTAATCCTCTGCCTATAATTCTCCTCGAATTTTGCCACAATCCTATCTTCTAAGCCACCAACCAGTCCGTTAATGCTGGTCTCCATGGCATCAAATTTCTCGTATAGTTTCTTGACCAGATTCGTTAGGCTAGAGACATACACATGTTTATCAAAATCTTCGGAGCCTTCTTTCAAACCCTACAATAAAAAATCATGTAAACACCTAAACCACAATAGAATTTGAGGTAAACTATAAAATACTCAGAAATTAGCCTTACTTTTTCTTTATCCCCACTGTCATCAACATTTTTTTTATTTCCAATTTCTTCACCGAAATCACCATCGTTATTTCCTTTCTTTCCTTTCTGCTTCTACTTCGGGGGTTCGACATCATCAACTTTCTTAGCTTTATGCTTCTTCCTACCTTTAACATCCCAAAAGCCTTCAACAAAATTACCATCCACTTTGTCGCATATCAACTCATGAAGTTCAGGGTCGATATCATCTTCAGTACCCCAATCAGGATAAATTTCAGCCATCGGCTTCGTAACCATCGTCCTGACTCGCACCTATAATCACAACTCAGCCGGTTAGTCATAGAAACAACAGATAAGTCAGCCATCTAGTAAGATAAGTCAGCCGTTAAGCATATAAAGTCAGCCGTCAGATAATATAAGTCAGCCGTGAAGTAAGAAAAGTCAGCCATCAAGTAAAAAAACCAGTACCTGACCATGCTTGGCAATTTCGTCAGAAATAAAATTTTCGATAGTTCTACGAGTACGATTTCCACTCCAACGAAGGAATAAAATTTCATTAGGAGTTCTTAATCTCCCAAGATTCTCCTCAAGAACTGTAACTGATTCATACGCCCAAAATTGTAACGTGTGGACGCATCCGTTCACCGTGTATGAATTTTCTTCATACCCGACCTTCTTAACGCCTTCTATAAGATTCTGAAACGCCACTCTTCCCCACAGATAACTATCAATGTCTTCAACTCTGAAGACAGTTTTAGCACTTTCCATAGGCAGTCGGGAATTATGAGGTAAGCCGTGTATACCCATGTGGAGAATACACAACAACCCAACCTGCATCTATTGCATAATTCCCAACCACAACACTTGGGAACATCAAAAAGTCATCGTATTTTGGACTACCAATAGCCCATTTGGGAACACCTAACAATTTCCACAGCGGACGGTAGTCAGGTTCACAGCTTTCGTCAGGGTATGCACCTGATTCTAAACCCGTAATTTCTGTAAACTCGTGAAGGCTGAATCTTATTGGTTGCCCACCGATCAATGACCAAATCTCACGTAAATTTTTTATCTTTAACTGTCGCGTAAGTAAATAATGTACAGTCTTTGCTGACCATACGTAGTCGGAATCGACCAGCTTGGGAATGATTCCAAGTCTTGTTTTCTTTAATGCTTCCCACGCATCAATCCCTATTGCTTCTCTGACGCGTGCGAAATTGCCCATCTGACAATTATGATTCAAGTTTCTGGACATCAAGGAAGATTTCCCATCTTCGTAAAGCTGGGGCAGGTATTTCTTTGATCCTTCCATCTAATCATAAATCAGCCACAAAAGATATTAACTCAGCCATTTAATAATCATAACTCAGCCATCATATACTAGAAACTCAGCCATAAGTCAGCCGATCATTTTCTTCTCGGGATCTTCTCCTTTTTTTCATGGTGGCCGATAATGTTTAAGGATGCTCACGCCTTCATTGCCAAGTATGATCTTTGCCAGCGAATGGAGAACATCAGTAGAAGAAACGAGATGCCTCAGAACCCAATTCTGGAAGTTGAAGTATTTAATGTGTGGGGCATTGACTTCATGGGGCCTTTCAACCCACCTTCTTATGGGAACAACTACATATTGGTGACTGTAGACTATGTATCGAAATGGGTTGAAGTTATTGTCTGCCCTACTAATGATGCAAGGGTCGTTTTGAAGATGTTCAAGAGTATCATTTTCCCCAGATTTGGAGTGTCAAGGGTAGTTATCAGTGATGGAGGATCTCACTTCATCAATAAGCTTTTCGAGAATATGCTGAAGAAGCATGGGGTAAAGCACAAGGTAGCTACACCCTACCATCCTCAAACCAGTGGGCAAGTAGAAGTGTCCAACAAGCAAATCAAGGCTATTTTGGCAAGGGTAGTGGGGGTTTCGAAGAGAGATTGGTCTGCTAAGCTTGATGAGACTCTTTGGGCATATCGAACTGCGTTCAAAACGCCCGAATTTAGCTATTTTGTCTGTTTGTGATTTAGGGTTTTATCTAAGACTATAAATACTCTGTATTACCCATTGGACAAAAGGAGAGTCCGCTGGGTTTTCTCTCTACCTCTGTTCTTGATTTGTAATCAGATTCTTTTCAATTTGCTTAGTATTTGTGTTTGATTCTGAGTATTCTATCTATTCTAATCGTTATCTTTCTGTTTATGCAAGTTTTAATAATTTATGGGTTTGTGTTCTTGATGTTCTTCATGGGCTCTGAGTAGTCTTTAGGGTTCTTGAGGATGGGATAAATTAAGTGTGAAATCTTAGTCTTCTAGGTAGTTTAAGTTTAGATTGCTTGTTTTCCCTTCTGGATTAGTGTTCCTAATGCTAGTTTCTCTCTGATCATTTGGAACTAGAACTTAGGAATTTCCACACCCACCAAGTGTTCGATGAAATGCCTAAACCAACTAATTCCAGAGATATGCATTCCTAGCCTAAGAGATTAGTTGTCTAGGGTGTTTATTGGCTTTAATAGACTGAATCTTAATGCCTACTAGGTTAGATTTCGCTAAAGAGATTTAGGTCTAGAACTAACTTGGTTTGAAGTTATCTGTCATGAAAGTAGATTTAACTGCTGTTGAGTTTATTATCTAGGGATTAGCTTTGTTTGAGTATGTTAAACGCCTAGGTAGATTAAGAGGATACACTAATCAATAATCCCATCCTTAGGAGCTTCTGTTTAGTTTATTGAATTCTATTTGCATTGCTTCTGTAGCTTCTGTTAGTAACTGCTAGTTCTGTTATTAGTTTCTGTAATGCTTTAATTATTGTTATGATAGATTGTCAATCTCATGATCTACTGCTTAGCTTGACTTAATTTGGTTTGATTACATCATTTCTGCTTAATAGGTCACCTATTTGGATTGACACCTTTCTGTGCTACAATGACAGTGCATTAGGGAATTGACCCATATCAGTTTGACTTATATCAAATTGACTTCTATCAAGCATTCCATCGGAGATCATGGCGACATGGAAGCAATGCCGGAAAGCATTCCTAAAGAAATTCTACTCGAACGCTAGGACAACTTACTAGAGGAACAGGATATCAAGCTTCACGTAACGAAACACTGAAAGTTTCAGAGAAGCATGGAGAAGGATTGAGGAGTACACAAGGCAATGCCCCCATCACGGGTTTGCCGATGAGTTCCTGGTGAACACATTTTATAGAGGATTCACTCCTACGTACCGTATGCTACTCGATGTAAGAAGCTGCAGAACTTTCTTAGGCAAGATGCATATCGAGGGAAAAAACTAGTGGAGAACCTAGCAAGGAGTGATGCAAATTATAAAAAAGACTATGATATGATAAACAAACGCATCAACGACCGCGAAGACAAAGAGAAGCTGAGTCTACAGGCGCTACTCGAGAAATTAGACGTGTTCCTGAGTTTGACACATCCTTTCACCTTTTCAAATCGACATGAAGGACAACACCATCGACCAGGAGGGGTTGATGGTCTTTCAAGACAAACAAATGGTGAAGAATATCGACTGTATACTATCTAGCGACCATAAAAACGAGCATCGAAGACCGACATCGACAGAAGCATCGACCCCACTCGATCGATGCCAATACCTGTAGAACAGATGCTGACGGACAACATCGACCACTCACCATTGATGCTTTCTATGAAGGAACCATTGAGCAACACCATCGACCAGGAGTGGTCGATGGCTTTGCTCTAGCTATCAAATAAAGAGTACATCAGACAGAGCATCAACCGTATACCGTCGATACCATGACAGGGAGAGCCATCAATCAAACCCGTCGACCCGAGGTGATCGATGTTTTCCCTAGAGACAACAATGAGACGAGTTCCTCAAAAACCGGGACAAGCGAACTTGAGAAAGTTATTGAGAACATTCTAGATGGAAATTCGAGCAAAGAAGCAAAGGTCGGTGAAGAGTTTATAATCATGGATCAACAGTGGACAAGGTAGATGATAAATTCAAAGACCTGGCCTATAAGGTCCAAAATATAGAAACACGGACAAAGAAAGAGTCACTGTTAGTCAAAGCAATACCTTGAAGAGTGGAAAGGAGCTCAGACCGATTCCACCTAAGCAACCAGTAAACAAGAAAAGCAAAGAGGCTAACATCGAGAAAGAAGACGACCCTATCATGATCGAGAAGGAAGAACCAATAGTCGAGAAGGAAAATCCCAAGATATTCAAGGAGGAACCATAAGTCGAGGAGGTCATCACGGAGAAACCATAAAAAGATAGGGAGCCCGACATTCGTACTACGGAAATTAACACATAGGAACCTGAGACTCGCATAAAGAAACAAGTGACACACAATCTCCCAAAGTATCAACCTAAAATCCTTTTTCAAGGAAGAATTAAGAGAAGAATAGCGGAGAGAATGAGGAATGCATTTGAAGAACAAATAAAAGGTGTGATCATCACTATGCCGATACTAGAAGCCTTGACGATGATTCCCAACGCTACCAAGTTCCTCAAAGATCTCGTGACTAAGGAGAAAAAGGAACTAATCGAGGTGGCGTTCTTGACACACGAGTGCAGTGTCGTCATCCTCGACAAGAAGATTCCAAGAAAGCTAGCTGACCCAGGCAGTTTCACTCTCTCTTGCACTCTCGGTCACATAACATTCGAGAGATCTTTACGCAATCTTGGAGCTAGTGTGAATCTAATGCCTCTATCCATTGCACAAAATTTGGGACTTACTCGATTCAAGGAGAGTAAGATGTCGTTAGTTCTCGCTGATCGCTTAGTAAAAACGCCGGTGATCCACTTCTCATAGGAAGGCCATTCCTAGCTACTGCGGGGGCCATCATCGATGTTAAAAATGGGAAGATTAACCTTCACCTAAACGATGAAGAGATGCAGTTTAGTATCGATGAGGTGATGAAGAAACCCAAAAAACGAGACGTATTTTCTACATAGATGATCTCGATTTACTAGCTAATGGAGAATGGGACGAAGTTGAGCTCAAACAGGAAGAATTAAATAAAGAATTCCAAACACTACGGATTGAAGACATGATGGACATGACTCCTCATGAGATGGTGATATAGGTCAATTTTTTATTAGACCAAAGTTTCGTTGTAGTATAGTAAGGTATCAATCCATAAGAGCGAGATATTAACCAAAAAAGATGCGATCAAGCAATTCAAGTCAAGCCAAGCAAATAGTGTATTCTCTAGCACCCTAGACAAAAACTAAAAATGGAAGCTAAAATAGATACTATCTAGGACTAGCAGAAACTAACAGAAGCGGAGCAATATTAGAAACGGTGTATAGGACTAACAGAGAATTCAATCAATGCAAGACAAGTTCCTAAGGATGGGGTAATCGACTCAGTGTGTCCTCTTAGCCTACTCAGGTGGTCTAACAAAACTCAATCAAGCTATTCCCTAGACATCAAACATCACAACCAGTTAAGTCCACTCCCGTGATAAGTAACCTCAAGCTAGAACAGTTCCAGACCCAATCCCTTGGCGAAATCTACCCTAGCAGGCATTAAGATTCAGTTCAATATTGTCAATAAACACCCTAGACAACTAATCCCTTAGGCTAGGTATGCAAATCTCTAACATCAGTTCAGTCAAGCATTTTATCAAACACCTTCTGGGTAGAAAAACACCTAAGTTCTAATCTCAATTGATCAGAGAGAAATTAGCATTAAGAACACTGATTTAGAAAGAAAATTAAACAATCTACTCTTAAACCACCTAGGAGACTAAGATTCCACACCTAATCTATCCCATCCTCAAGAACCCTAATGACTACTCAGAACTCATGATGAACATTAAGAACACAAACCCAGAAATCATAAAAACTTGCATAATCAGAAAGATTACAAAGGCAAGAACAGTCTCAGAATAGATTGATTAGAAAGATTAAAACAAAAATAACAAGTAGATTTAAAGAAATCAGATTACAAAAGCAAGAACAGTCTCAGAAATGAAAGAAAAACCTAGTGTGTTCGCAAATATCCAGTGGTCAATAGGTATTTATAGTTCTAGGAAAACCCTAGCTCACAAACAGACAAAATAGAAGGTTTCGGAGGTGCACTCGACCAGGGGTAGTCGAGTGCCTAGGTCGAGCTGGGGTAAATTTCAAGATTGCATTTTTATTCTTCAGCTCGATCAGCCAGCTCGACCAGGGGTGGTCGAGCTGGGTCCAAAACTTCAAGACTCCACCTTTTTCTTGAGCTCGATCATTGGACTCGACCTGGGGTGGTCAAGCTAGACTTCAAGACTTCAAGATTGCATTTTTTTGATCAGCTCGACCTCCTACATCGAGTCCTTTGGTCGAGTCATCTTCCAAAATGTCTGATTTATGCTCCACTCGACCTGCCTGCTAGAGCTGGGCTAAAAGTGTAGTTTTTGGTGCAGAATGCACTAGCTCGACCTGCTAGCTCGAGCTGCTTGATAGAGTCAGTCTCCTTTCGAGTTTCTGGTCGAGTTAACCTCTCCTTTTTCTCTATTTGACTTCAACATCTTCAATATCACCTGATTGCACCTGAAACAAGTCCAAAATGCAAAATGCATGCAAACCTAATGCAAAACACTCTAAGTATGCAAAACTAGGGACAAATGCTAAGAACGTGCTAATAATCAAGGCTAAATATATGAATTATGCATGGTAAAACCATATAAAATGCAGACATATCAACTCCCCCAAACTTAGTCTTTACTTGCCCTCAAGCAAACAGAAGAATAAAAATGGAGAAGAGGTCTGGAAATGGGGATTCAGAACCAAAGCTTGCAGATATAACAGATGACCTCAATGTCCAAGTTACTAGTTCTAGAATGCAAAATATATGAACTCTACTTAAAAACTTTAGCCATACTCTTCACAGCACAATTTCAATTAAGTTTCAACCTAGACATGCATTCAAATCTATCATTCCCTTTAACATTCAATTAAGCAGAAACCATGAATCAAGCTATGCACATTCAATGAACTCATTTGGCTAAGGGTAAGGTTTAAGAGACAAAGATGGTCCCTTCCATATAGTTTGATCAATTCAGAACAGAGATCTCTCAAGAAAAGGAATGAGCTTTAGTAGAATGCTAAAGGTAAAAACCAACCTATGCATACAAGAAATGACTCTCATCTACCCAACCATACAAAAGTGTTCTTAACCTATAGTTCTAAACCCAGAAAGTCACCCTAATTCTACCATTAACCCATTAGGCGTTTTTGCCTTGTTTTTCTTGGATCAGATTCATTTTTTTTTTCTTTTTGTTCTTGTTCTAGGAGAGGTTCTTTATACTTCTAACGGATTGGGGTTTTTCTTATGGTTTTTCACTACCAGCTTAGGCTTTTTCTATGTTTTTTAGACTTTAAACTTTTTGCCTTTCTTTTCTCTTTCTTAGCACACCCCATATCCTTTACTAGTTTAACACACTTTCAGATTATTCCTCTCCTAAGAGAACTCTTAACCTTTTTCTTTCATCTTTCTCCAAGTTTTCTTTCTTTTCACAGAACCAAACCCTATACCCAATGATCAACCCACCTAGTCCTAACTGATTCAAAAATTGCAAACCAGAACTACATGAGATTCTGGTTTGTACCAAGCTCATTCAGAAATAGGCCTCACACACTCAATAAAGTAATAACATGGCTTGAAAGAAGGCTAGGCTAAGGGCATGGTAAAACTGTTCTAATGATGAGAACAGCTACTTGGATTAGCAAGAGTGGTAAACAGGTGAAAGAAAATCCAAGTATGTATATAGTATCCGTGAGTTCAAATGCAGTGCATAGACATGATAATTATAAGTCAAGTTCATATTCAAATAGATAGGGAATGGTATCAAATCACAACATGCTTCAATTGAGACATAATCTAGTTGTGCATTCAAAGTATGGTGCAGTCTTACTTCAAGTTCATTAACAATGCATTAGACAACTAGAAACGAGGTCATTGAGATTATCATATTAAATCAGCAAGCTTGCAAGGTTATAATCATCCTAATCCTCTATGCATATGCAACAGCCCTATATGAAAACAATATAGACTCAATCCTAAAATGTAAATGCAACTACATGAACACTCTTTTTTTTTTCAAATTTTTCAAATTTTTCAAAATTTTTTTTTTGGTTTTTCTATGCCATAGATGCATGTAGACTCAAATATGCACAAAATAAAAATAAGAACAGAGAAAACACATCAAACAAATCTTAACCCTTCCCCCAAACTTAAATTACACAGTCCCTTGTGTAATAAAAATTTGGAAAGAAAGGTTAAGAAACAACAGAAAACATGAAATGATGCAACTAATATATACAAGAATGGACGAAACAGGTACCTCAAGGCTTGGAGAAGAAGGAGGAGATCGAGTCCTCCATGCTCTCACGCGTATAGGTTGACTCGACCTGGCTGTGCTCGAGCTAATGGCTCGAGTCAGATGAGTGCAGGTGTCTGGCTCGATCACATGGCTCGAGTTGGGTGCTCGAGTCAAGCCATTCCTGTGCGTTTTTGCCTCCTTTTCATGATTCACCTCTCATACTTTCCTGAAATCACACAATCAAGACAAAATCAAATAGCTTAGCACACTTATTTGACGGTTTAAAAACTAAAACAAAGAAATATGTACAGAGATAGACATGGGACTTCCTCCCAAGTGAGCTTGTTTAAAGTCTCGAAGCTTGACTTCCTGTTTCTTAGGTCTATGGTGGTTCATGGAGAGGAACAGAGGTCTCCTCTGCAATGATCTGACCAAGTATGAATGGCTTGACCCCTTGCTCATTCATTGTACTCTCAGCTCTATCCTTTCGTTCCAGAGACTTCTCTTTCTCGCCATAGACCTTTGGGGGTGGAGCTTCGTCGACCTTTTTAACTGTGCAAATGTATTGTACTTTCTCATCACGGTAGCCATCATCTTTGATAGTCATTGTGCCACACAGCTTATTAGGAGAAGCTTTTAGTGGGTAATAAGCCTTGTCATCCACATTCATAAGAACTACCCTTTGGTTCTTGAAGTCTATGTTTGCACCAGTAGTGTTGAGGAAGGGAGTTCCAAGGAGGAGTGGGAGCTTGTTGGCCTTCTTCATTTCCATAATAACGAAGTCCATTGGGACTAGACAATCCCCAACTTTAAGTGGGTAATCTTCCAGAAGACCAACTGGCTTTCGTGAATGAGCGTCTCCAAAAGTGATGGGTGATGGGTGATAAGTTAGGTGTCTTATCCCTAGACTGTCTAACATCTCACGGGACATGACATTCACACTTGAACCAGAGTCACATAGAGCATCCTCAATTGCCAAATCACCAAGAAGGCAGGTTATGGAGAACATACCAGGATTGCCAAGCTTGGGGAGAGACTTAGGCTCAATCTTTGTCGTGTTTGGTGAATCAATGCAATCGACACTACCCTTGTTTTCAACCATGGTTACGTCCTTATCCTTCTTGAATCTTCCTGGAAAAGGCGGTTTAGGTTTGTAAGGAGGAGGGACAAAGGGTGCTTTCTTTTTCTCTAAAACAGCAGGTTTTGCAGCAGGTGGAGGGCTAGCTCGACCAGGATGGTCGAGCTGGGTGCTAGAATCAGCCTCCAGACGAGTTTTTTCGTGTTCTTTGCAGCTCAAATCCTCCCCATCTTTAACCTCACTGTCCACAGTGACTGGAACTGATCCTTTCCTTGCAAGTAACTTGCTTTCACTCCTCAAAGCGATTGTAGTGGTGTTAGCATCTGAACCATAAAGCAAAGCCTCAATTTCTCTAACGTCCGCTTTATGATCAGCAATAGGACTTGATTCCATTGAAAAGATGGCATTGCAATACTCCTTGGGGTTCTGAATTGCCTTTCCTAGAAGTTGTCCAATAAGCGTTGTGGAGGAAGTAGATGCAGTTTTGCCCTCCAAGTACTTAATCCTGGAGTTCAATGTCTCAATCTTGCTGTTGAGAGCATTGTAGTTGTAGTCCAGCTGGGTTTTGAGTTCACCAAATTTCTTAGCTGATTCTATTGCACCAGTTACTTGACCCTGAAGAAGTTGTTGCAGCATGTTTGTCATCTGATGATCTGGAGCTGTAGAAGGCTGAGCTTGGTGAGATGTGAAACCAGGTGGTGGACCCATGACTCCCTGTTGCGGATAGCTGCTCTGGTAGTGCGGCTTAGGAACAAAACCCTGATTCTGGTTGTAAGCAGCGAAGGGATTGGACTGAGGCGGTTGTTGCTGAGGCGGGTAGACTTGATCTTGAGGGTTAGCAACATTGGTGCTTCTGTAAGAGAGATTCGGGTTGTTCTTGTAGTTGATAAAGCTTTTGTTGGAGCCACCCTGATTCTGAACATAGCTGACCTCTTTGATACCATCATCCTCCCCATCCTGAACCTGAAAGACTGTATCCTTAGAAGCAAAGTGGACCTGTTTCTTCTGCTGTAGCAGTTGATCCAACTTAGCAGTCAAGGCCTTGATGGCCCTAGTCTGATCATCTGTAGCAACACTTGGCCGGACACTCCTATCATACTCAGCAGAGTAGTTACCATCGGATTGTGCTAGGTTCTCCACAAGTGTCCAGCCATCATCAACATCTTGGTTGAGGAAGTTACCACTGCTGGCTGTATGTAGAAGCATGCGGACCTTCGGGAGAACTCCTCTGTAGAGAGTGCTAAGGAGGGATTCATTGCTGAAACCGTGGTGAGGGCATTGAGTAGTGTAGCCCTTGAAGCGGTCCCAGCATTCGCAGAAACTTTCACCATCCTTCTGTGTAAATCCAGAGATTTCATTCTTCAAGCGTGCTGTCCTGGCATTGGAGAAGAACTTGGCCAGGAAGGCTTTCCTGCAGTCATCCCAGGAAGTGATGGATCCATGGGGGATAGTCTTTTCCCAGTGATGGGCTCTGTCACCAAGAGAGAAGGGGAAGAGCCTTAGCTTGAAACCATCTTCACTGACCCCATTTATCTTGGTAAGGCTGCAGAGCCTATCAAACTCATCCAGATTATCAAGAGGGTCCTCCATAGGTAGTCCATGAAACTTGTTGTTCTGCACCAAAGCGATCAAGCTACTCTTGATCTCGAAATTATTGTTCTGGACCGTAGGAGGGACAATCCCTTGTCTGTTGGTATGAGTATTAGGAGCGTCGCCTGCTCCTATCAGACGGGGCTTTCTCTGATGAGGTACATGTTCAGGCTGTGGTGGTTGATTATGATCAGCCATATTTATTAGATCCTGGAGATCTGTGTTGAGAAGTTCACCCGGCTCTCTCAACTGTTGTGGTAGCTTGTGAATATTGTCGATGTAGCGGATGAGGTTCTGACTGCCTTTAGATCTCGTTTGCATGCAGGGGGAAGCGAACTCAATGTACTGGCTCGACGTGGTGTGGCCGAGGTAGGTGGTCGAGCTAGACGGAAGAAGAGGACGTCTGGCTCGATCGTCCTGCTCGAGCTGGGGTGGTCGAGCTAGACTGCTCGAGTCCTAGACTGTACCTGAAAATGCAAAGACAGACAAGTGAATAACCAAAGAAATGAAAAAGAACTTGAACTTGAATGTTTTGAAATCCTAATTGTAACAAACAACACCCAAATGGCAACGGCGCCAAATTGATATAGGTCAATTTCTTACTAGACCAAAGTTTCGTTGTAGTATAGTAAGGTATCAATCCATAAGGGCGAGATATTAACCAAAAAGGATGCGATCAAGCAATTCAAGTCAAGCCAAGCAAATAGTGTATAGGACTTTAGCACCCTAGACAAAAACTAAAAATGGAAGCTAAAATAGATACTATCTAGGACTAGCAGAAACTAACAGAAGCGGAGCAATATTAGAAATGGTGTATAGGACTAACAGAGATTTCAATCAATGCAAGACAAGTTCCTAAGGATGGGGTAATCGACTCAGTGTGTCCTCTTAGCCTACTCAGGTGGTCTAACAAAACTCAATCAAGCTATTCCCTAGACATCAAACATCACAACCAGTTAAGTCCACTCCCGTGATAAGTAACCTCAAACTAGACCAGTTCCAGACCTAATCCCTTGGCGAAATCTACCCTAGCAGGCATTAAGATTCAGTTCAATATTGTCAATAAACACCCTAGACAACTAATCCCCTAGGCTAGGTATGCAAATCTCTAACATCAGTTTAGTCAAGCATTTTATCAAACACCTTCTCGGTAGAAAAACACCTAAGTTCTAATCTCAATTGATCAGAGAGAAATTAGCATTAAGAACACTGATTTAGAAGGAAAATTAAACAATCTACTCTTAAATCACCTAGGAGACTAAGATTCCACACCTAATCTATCCCATCCTCAAGAACCCTAATGACTACTCAGAACTCATGATGAACATTAAGAACACAAACCCAGAAATCATAAAAACTTGCATAATCAGAAAGATAAAGAAGAGAATAGATAGATTAGAAAGATTAAAACAAAAATAACAAGTAGATTTAAAGAAATCAGATTACAAAAGTAAGAACAGTCTCAGAAATGAAAGAAAAACCTAGTGTGTTCGCAAATATCCAGTGGTCAATAGGTATTTATAGTTCTAGGAAAACCCTAGCTCACAAACAGACAAAATAGAAGGTTTCGGAGGTGCACTCGACCAGGGGTAGTCGAGTGCCTAGGTCGAGCTGGGGTAAATTTCAAGATTGCACTTTTATTCTTCAGCTCGATTAGCCAGCTCGACCAGGGGTGGTCGAGCTGGGTCCAAAACTTCAAGACTCCACCTTTTTCTTGAGCTCGATCATTGGACTCGACCTGGGGTGGTCGAGCTAGACTTCAGGACTTCAAGATTACATTTTTTTGATCAACTCGACCTCCTACATCGAGTCCTTTGGTCGAGTCATCTTCCAAAATGTCTGATTTATGCTCCACTCGACCTGCCTGCTAGAGCTGGGATAAAAGTGCAGTTTTTGGTGCAGAATTCACTAGCTCGACCTGCTAGCTCGAGCTGCTTGATAGAGTCAGTCTCCTTTCGAGTTTCTGGTCGAGTTAACCTCTCCTTTTTCTCCATTTGACTTCAACATCTCCAATATCACCTGATTGCACCTGAAACAAGTCCAAAATGCAAAATGCATGCAAACCTAATGCAAAACACTCTAAGTATGCAAAACTAGGGACAAATGCTAAGAACGTGCTAATAATCAAGGCTAAATGTATGAATTATGCATGCTAAAACCATATAAAATGCAGACATATCAGATGGCGTATGCAAGTCTAACCGAAAATGACGAAGAAGAAGAAGCCGCAATAGAGGAAAGCGGCGATGAGACTTGCAACGAAGATGATTGGAGCGAACTCAAGGCACCAAAAGTGGAACTAAAACCACTTCCAAAAGGGCTAAGGTATGCAAATCTTGGACGAAATTCAACATATCCTGTCATAATTAGTGATGAGCTTAGTGATGATGAAACTACAATGTTGCTTAATGAATTAAAAAAAATATAGAAAAGCTATAGAACTGTTTGGATGATATAAAGGGAATATCCCCGTCCTTATGCATATGCATATAATACATCTAGAAAATGAATGTTAAAATTCCATTGAACCTCAAAGACGTTTAAATCCAAATTTAGGAGATGTAGTGCGGAAAAAAATTCTTAAACTTCTAGATACAGATGTTATTTATTCTATTTGCGATAGTAATTTGGTTTCACATGTTCATGTAGTCCCTAAAAAAGGTGGAATAACTGTAATAAAGAATGAAAATGACGAATTAATTCTAACTAGAACTATCACCGGACATATGATGTGTATTGATTTCAGAAAATTAAATTCTGCCACTAGAAAAGATCACACTACAAGAAAACAGGGTCTTTTCGGACGGAAATTCCGACGGCCATAATTTCATCAAAAATTTTTGACGGATTTCTGACGGTAATTGGACGAAATTAATATCCGTCGGAAATCCAGCAGAAATTTCAGACAGATTTTCGATGCCATAAATCCATCGAAAACTGACCGACGGATTTGCGACAGACGTTCGATAAATGATATGGCCGTTTGACGTTACCGATGGTTTTCCGACGAAGTCAATCCGTCGGACACATTCCGATAGTTTTCTGACGGACTACCGACGGATTGTAACCGTTTGAAATAATATATATGTTACATGGCCGTTTGAATATAGCCATTACATCCGACGAAAATCTGTTGGACAACGCGCACATTTTCCTTATAAAAACGTATCCACCATCTCATTTACAATTACAAAAAAAAACCTCTCATCTACAATTCCTTTCAAAAATGTCTTCTTCAGATCCTTATAATTATTTTCGATCATGGATGGACAAGCCTCATCAAATTCTGGATACGGGCCTATTTACGGAAGAATTCAGAGAAGGTCTGCAAGAATTCATGGTATTTGCAGCTAAGTAGAAAAAAGCAAAAAAACTGGTAAAATCTACTGTCTTTGTACGAATTGTCGGAATCGTAGATTAATCGTGATAGATGAAGTATGGTCCCACCTTTATTGTCATGGGTTTGTGCCGGGTTACAAGATTTGGTATAATCATAAAGAAAATGATACAGTGGTTGATAATTATGGATTGGGGATAGCGCTAGCTTAGTAGAACCTGCAATGGAAGTAGAAAGTACTGTAGGTCATGTTCAGATGGTGAACGATGCATTCCGCGCAAGTATACCATCGGTTGCTGAGTATGGAGATAGAGGAGAAGAACCTAAAGCCGAAGCTCGAAAATTCTTTGATATGTTAGATGCTGCTAAAAATCCTTTATATGATGGGTGTAGAGGTGGACATTCCCCTTTATCAGCTGCAACTAGGATGATGGGTATAAAAACAGATTTCAATTTGAGTGAGGAGTGCGTGGGTGCAATCGCTGATTTTGCCAGAAGATAATATTGCACCGGTATCATACTATGAGATATAGAAACTTGTTGCTGGACTATGATTACCGTATCAGATGATAGATGTATGCATTAACAACTGTATGATATACTGGAGAGAGGACGCAGGTCGTTCGACATGTCGTTTTTATCGCAAACCTCGGTATAAGGAAACAGGTGGAAGAGTGTCAGTGCCATATAAACGGATATGGTATTTGCCGTTAACAGATAGATTGAAGAGGTTATATCAGTCAGAGCGCATAGAGGGAGCAATGAGATGGCATGCAGAGCATACAACGGATGGAGAAATTGCTCATCCCCCAGACGCAAGAGCATGGAAACATTTTCAATCAATGTATCCTAGTTTTGCGTATGAGGTGAGGAACGTATACCTTGGATTATGTACTGATGGTTTCAACCCTTTTGGGAAGCACGGTAGACAATATTTATTATGGCCAGTAATTGTAACACCTTACAATTTGCCGTCATCTTTGTGCATGAGATGAGAGTTCTTGTTCTTTAACATTTTTGTTCCTGGACCAGAGCATCCGAAGAGAACACTCAATGTATTTTTACAGCCATTGATTTATGAGTTGTAAATATTATGGAAGCATGAAATTGAGGCGTTTGATGTTTCCTGTCAGCAGAATTTTGTCATGCGGTCGGTACTTATGTGGACCATTAGCCATTTTCCAGCATATGATATGTTATCAGGATGGACAACGCATGGAAGGTTATCATGCCCGTACTGTCAAGATAACACAGATGCGTTCCAATTGAAGCACGGACGCAAAACATTGTGAACACTGTTCTCAATGTCCAAGGGAAGACGAAGGACAATATGAAGTCTACATGTAACAGGCAACGGGAAGCCTCCGGTCCTAGCTTTTCGTTTGGATGAACCTTCAAAGGCCGCATTTTTTTACTGAATTGCCGAAAGTGTTAGCTTCTCTGACGGATACGCATCTAACCTTCGGAACTGCCTTGATCATGGAGAAGGAAAGTTTAATGGGATGAAGAATCATGATTGTCATGTGGTGATGCAGCGCCTCCTTCTATTTTTCTTTGCATATCTTCTACCACGTAATGTCCACGAAACAATTGAAGGTATACAATCATTAAATTAATTTTTAATGACTTTACACAATACTATAGTAATAATTTATTTATTCATTTGTTATGCATATTATGCAGGGATTGGTGCTTTTTTCGAGATATATCTTCGCGGTCTCTTACATTAGACGGTATCGGCAACCTTGCGAATAATATACCCGTAATCCTTCGCAATTTGGAGAAGATATTTCTACCTTCTTTCTTTGATGTTATGGAACATCTAACAATTCATCTCCCTCGAAAAGGAGAGCTTGGGGGTCCGGTTCAGTACCGTTGGATGTATCCTTTTGAATGGTATATGTTTCATCTAAAGAAGAAGGTAAATAATTTGAGCAAAGTGGAGGGTTCTATTGTCGCACAAAGCATCAATGAAGAAACCTCACATTTTGTAGAGTTCTACTTTCCATCACAAGTCAAAACGAAGAGTCGTAGACTAGCTCGACATGATGACGAAGGCGTACTACCTTTTTATCCGGTCGATGTTCCTCATATATTCTTAGAGATTAGACGACTTAGTGGAAAAGGTAAGAAGCGGAGAGTTTCAGCACATAAGCGGAATCATTTGCACATGTATATTCTTACAAACTACGACGGCATTGAAGAATATGAGAGGTATTATATTGAACGATTTATTTTACTTATTGGGTCTTTGATTATATATATGTTAATGTGATGATCGCTTCAATCTCACAGGATGTATATGGCATATCAACGGTTTGCATTTCCGAACAAAACAAAGGACGAGCTAATGGAGCTCAAACAGGAAGAGTTCGGACGTTGGTTAAGAGATTATGTAGGTGTTTTAATTGCCTTGTTTATAACTATCATATATAATGAATGATTTATTTTACTAAATTTAGATTTTATTCGTGCAGGTCACGACAGAGAAGACTAACAAACAAAGATTTCCCACATGATTAGAATAAATTGTGCGTTTTCCACTGGCAAACGTACAGTCACATGTGATGTATAACACACGGGGGTATGCTTTTAAGATTTTTCGGGATGATAGGAGTGCGACAACTTCAAATTATGGTGTATCTATTCAGTTCGGTGATCTTTTATACTATGGTGTCGTACGTGAAATTTTTGATGTTCAATACCCGGGTATACTCGGTTTGAGATGCATTGCATTTTTATGCGACTAGTACGACCCATTAGTAGGAAGCGGTGTACGACACGACCAATTTGGTTTTACATCAATACATAGCAGAAAGCGGCTCCAGAATTACGAGCCATTCGTACTTGCTTCACAAGCAGACCAGGTTTGTTTTTTTCTATTACATTAATTTTTAATTTAGTATTTTTGAATTTCCGTAGTTAAATTTTCATATAATTTTATTACATGGTCTAGGTAAGCTATATTCCCTATCTTCGGGTGACAAACAAACAAGACCCATGGGTTACAGTCACATCGATAAATCCGAGAGGTAGGATATATGGGATGTCCGATCATGAATCCCTACAACAAAGCTCTGTAGGTTTGGGTTCAATCGAGCATTCCCTTGAGGTCGACCTTGTTGTTGATTTCACCGTACACGCGGACGATCGGGTATTTGAGGATTCAGAGGGAGATTATGATGAATTTGGAGAAACTTCCGATTCAGGAGAATCAGATTACTCATCATCGGATTCAGATAGTTTTATAAATTTTGAATTGTAAAATATGTACTTGTAGTTGTATTAGATATTTGTTATGTGAAATGTATTAGTTATGTGTAATATACTTGTAACACGAAAATTAAACATATAAAAAATGCTAAGTATACATCTGTCGGAAGTCCGTCGGAACTTTCCTACGGACTTCCGACGGAACCAACTTTAAGCATTTAAAAATGCTAAGTATATATCCGTGGGAAATTTTCGACGGAGTTCCGACGGAACCAGTTTTAAACATTTAAAAATGCTAAGTATATATCTCCGACGGATTTTCGACAGATGTATGAAAATATGGTTTAAGGTATAGGTTTTTTTTAAAAGAAAATGGCTACAAACCCTTATATGATGTATATATAGTAGTTTGAACTTGTAATATTTCAAAATTAATTTGTTATATAGAACTTATAAAATTTGATGGAAGTGTTTATATAAGGTATAATATAAGGTATAGTTGATTTAGGTTAAATGTATAGCTTTTGATGTTGTATAACTTATACACACATGGAAAGTCTTTAACAATGGTGTATTTCTTATTTTTTTAAACATGTACATTAGGGTTCCCTAAATCATATAACATAAACCCTAAACCCTAAACCCTAAATATACCCTAAATTCGTCAAAAATCCGTCAGAAATTTCTGACAGAGTTCGATGGATAATATATTTATGATGTTTGTCTGTTCACTGGCAAATGTTTGTCTGTTCGTCGGAAATTTTCGACGGTTTATGGTATATTTGGGGTTAATCGAGGCGCAGAAAATTGAACCGCCTAAACAAAAAAAATCTAATTTTCCGACGGATTTCCGACGGATATGGTCGTCGAAAATCGGAATAAATCCGCAAAACGATCTTCTTCTCTTTCATTTCGCTCTTTTCTCTCTCTCTCTCTACACGATTTCTCTCTTCTCTCTTGCGATTTCTTCCGAGAAAACTCTTTAAAATCTTCAATCTCTCCTCTAAATCCTCTTCTATCCGTCAATTCTCATGGATCCCAACATGTAAGTTCCTAAATTCACCTCCTCTATCCTTCAATCTTCACTAATTTTTATTGTTAGATATTAGTTAGAATTGTTAGATTAGTTTTTAGAATTTGTTAGATTTTTGGAATGAAATAATAGGGTTTATGAGATTAGAGAATGATATTTAGAATTTGTTAAATTTTCGGAATGAAATAATAGGGTTTATGAGATTAGGGAATGGTATTTAGAATTTGTTAGGGTTGGTAGAATTTTTGTATAATTTCAAAAATTGGTATATATAATTTTAGGATTATATAAAAGGTTTTTGTAATATTAGGATTACATAAAAAGGTTTTTATATATTTTAAGAATTAAAAAAAACAATTTTGTATAGTTTGGGTTTTAGAAAATTATAATTGAATTTTTCAGAATTTATTACTAATTAAAAACGTTTTAGTAATTTATAATTTTAGATTTAGTTATTTATAGGTTTGTTAAAACGTTTTTTTATAAATATTATTAAAACTATATAAAAACATTTTTATATATTTTTAGAATTCAAAAAAACGTTTTTGTATATTTTTGGGCTTTAAAAAATTATAATTGAATTTTTCAGAATTTATTACTAATTAAAAACGTGTTAGTAAATTATAATTTTAGATTTAGTTATTTATAGGTTTGTTAAAATGTTTTTTTTTATAATATTATGAAAACTATATAAAAACGTTTTTATAAAATTGTTTTGTATAATTATATAAATTTTATGAAATTTTACGATTTTTTTAAATTTTTTGGGAAATGTTGAAATTTTTTTGAATTGTGGAATTTTTTCATTTTTTGAATTTTTTAAAAAATTATTAAAAATTTTAAAAAAATTTCGTAACTTTTGAAATTATCGAAATTTTTAAATTTTCGAGAAATTTTTTATTTTTTTTCTATTTTTGGATATTTTTTTTTTAATTTTCATTAGTACTAACGACTTTATTGTTTTTCCCGCAGGAGTTACGAGGACGCGCTACAGTTGGGTGGCGGCTCCCAAGGCCGCCATACTCGGGATTTCTCGGGCCACACCTTCTGGCGGAACGAGCTCGGGAACTCAAATCCCAGAGTCCCAGCAATCCGCAGCTCGGAGCCGGATTAGCATCGAGGAACTAGTTCAACAGCCCAACCGAAGCCATTGCATCCGTCTGATCCGAAGTTTGAAGACGGGACTTGGTAAGTAAAATTTTGATTGTTATTTCAATTTTTTAAGATTTGAATCGAATTAAACGGACTTATTTCTTTTTTTAATTGTTTTCAGGTTTAAGTTGTCGCTTAAGATCACAAAGGCGATCTTACGTATTACGAGAAGTACAAAGACATCCCGAAAGACGAGAAGGACTCGTGGCACCGGAGTTTCGCGGTAAGAAAATTTTTTATTTGTTATCATTTTTTAGTTTATTTTGTCAATTTTAATTTCGAATAATAACATTATGATTTTTTTATAATTTAGCAAGAGTTAACGTGGCATCCTTCCCTTACGAGCCAAGTACTTGTCCAATTCGACAGGTATGCTGCGCTTTCGTACTCGAACCACATGTACGAGTGGAAGCAGAAGTGGAAGCACGACAAGGACAAGCCGAAGGACCTCGACGAAGACGTCTAGCAGGGATTCTGCGAGTATTGGAGCAAGCCGAACACGAAGAAGCTATCCGAAACAAACACGAAGAACCGGGAGAGCGAACGAGGAGGGAAAGGGATGTACATTCACAACGGCGGAAAGCAATAGAAATGGTTAGTATAATTTTAAATTTTAATTATTAATATTTACTTAACAATACTTTACAGGCGAAAAAAGACGGCGTAGCTCCCGACTACCTTCGAGTGATCGAGCAGAGGCACACCAACAAAAATTCCGGTGTGATCCAGGATCCCGGCATGCGTGACCTCGTTGAGACGTGCAAGAAGAAGAAGGTGGATCGGGAACGAGAAGTTGGACTCTCGCAGCTCACTCTCGATGGGTCGTCGTCCTCGAATGAATTATCCCAGGAAGAGATAAACGACATTGTCCTCAATGTAAGTGTCTAATTGTTTTCAATTATTATTTTTTTCAAAATTTCATTACTAACATTATTTTGATGTTTTATTTTCATAGGAAACTCGGAAAGTCAAAGGGCGATTCGCTGGGTTAGGCGGACTTCCGACCCAGGAATTATCTTCTTCCATTTATCAGTTTCTTTCGGGGTACAGAGACGAGATGAAGAGGCTCACCCAAACGGTGAAAGAACGTGACGCGGAGGTCGAAGAGCTAAAGTCCGCATACACCGCAACCCAGAACCAGCTCACCTCAACCCAGTCCCAGCTCACCTCTTTGCAGCAGACCATGAAGGCCGTCTTTCCTCATATCTTTCCACCCGACGATACTGAAAATTCTCCAACCGTTTAAATTTTTTTTTTTTGAACATTAAAATATTTTGTTTAACGAATTATTTTTTTTTAAATAATGAATTTCATTATTAAAAATTTAAAAAATTTTAAATATTTTCATTTAATTATTTATTTATTATATAATTTATAAATAAAAATTCATTAAATAAAATCTGAAATCACAAAAAATTCAAATAGAATATCCGTCGGAACTATGGCCGTCGGAAATTCGTCGGACCTATGACCATCGAAAATCCATCGGACCAATGGCCGTCGGAAATCCGTCGGACCTATGGCCATCAGAAATCCATCGGACCAATGGCCGTCGGAAATCCGTCGGACCAATGGCCGTCGGAAGTCCATCGAACCAATGGCCGTCGAAAATTCGTCAGAACTATACCCGTCGGAAGTCGTCGGAACTATATCCGTCGAAAATCCGTCGTAATGTTCCGACACTTTTCCGGCGACCGTGTTCTGTCGGAATAGTCCGACAGATTTCCGACGGATATTAAGTTCCGACGAACTGTAACCGACGGAAAATATATGTCGGATATCCGTCAGAAATTGTAGGTTTCCGACGAACTGTAACCGACAGAAAATATCCGTCGGAAATTGTAGGTTTCCGACGGATATCCGACGAAAACGTCTGTCGGAATTCGCTTGTATTCTTGTAGTGTCATTTTCCTCTTCCGTTTATTGATCAAATGTTAGAACGATTAGCAAATCACTCTCACTATTGCTTTTTAGATGGGTACTCAGGATTCTTTCAAATCCCGATACATCCTCAAGATCAAGAAAAAATAACATTTACATGTCCTTATGGTACCTTCGCTTACCAAAGAATGCCATTTGGGTTATGTAGTGCACCTGCGACTTTTCAACGGTGCATGATGTCAATATTTTCGGACTTAATTGAATCAGTAGTTGAGGTATTTATGGATGATTTATTTGTGTATGGCTCTTCGTTTGGTGGTTGTTTGTCTAATTTTTGCAAGGTACTTGAACAGTGTGAAGAGACAAACCTAGTACTTAATTGGGAGAAGTGTCATTTCATGGTGAGAGAAGGAATCGTTCTCGGACATAAGATATCGGAAAGAGGAATTGAAGTCAACAAGGCCAAGATCGATGTAATGACGAGTCTAGTGTCTCCAAAAACGGTGAAGGACATACGAAGTTTCCTTGGTTATGCTAATTTTTATCGAAGATTCATCAAAGATTTTTCTAAGATAGCAAGACCACTCACCAGCCTGCTATGCAAAGATGTCGAGTTCAACTTCGATGACGCATGTTTTGAAGCATTCTGATCGATCAAGAAAGAGCTAGTTAGTCGATAGTACAACCGTTAGATTGGGGGTTACCGCTCGAGATTATGTGTGATGCTAGTGACTATGCCGTAGGAGCTGTGCTTGGACAACGCTTGGATAGAAAACTGAATGTTATCTATTATGCAAGTAGGACTCTAGACGAAACGTAAATGAATTACGCCACTACGGAGAAAGAGCTTATGGCGATCATTTTTGCGTTTGAGAAGTTTTGCTAATACTTAGTAGGTTCTAAAGTCATTGTACACACAGATCATGCGGCGCTAAGATATCTACTTGCTAAGAAAGATGCAAAACCGAGGCTGCTCCGCTGGATACTCTTCCTCCAAGAGTTCAATATGGAAATAAAAGACAAGAAAGGAATAGAGAACGGAGTGGCAGACCACCTTTCTCGGATGATTATCGATGACGAAATCCCTATCAACGATTCATTACCAGAGGAACAAGTCTATGTAATTAGAGTACTTGTCGGCGAGCAAACCCTCAATAAGGAGCTGAAAAGCATCAATGCCATCAAAGACAAGTCACCATGGTATGCCGACATAGTCAATTATCTGGCTTGTGGAGAAAACCACATGATCTCGTCGGATATCACAAGAAAAAGATTTTCAAAGAGATAAATCGGTATTATTGGGATGATCCAAACCTCTATACACTATGTAAGGATAAAATATACATAAGATGTGTTTCTGAGCATGAGGTTCACAGAATCCTGACAGGATGCTATGAATCTACATACGGAGGAGATTTTGCTACATTCAAGACAGTAGCTAAGGTGTTGCAAGCTAGATTTTGGTGGCCGACTTTGTTTCGAGACGCTCACCGATTCATCTTAGCATGTGATGCATGTCAAAGAAGAGGGAACATAAAAAGGAGGAATGAGATGCCTCAAAATCCGATAATGGAAGTAAAAGTTTTCGATGTATAGGGGGTCGATTTTATGGGACCTTTCCCAAACTCACATGGAAACAACTACATCTTAGTAGCAGTGGATTATGTATCTAAATGGGTGGAAGCTATTGCGAGTCCAACAAACGACACAAAGATAGTTCTTAAACTTTTTAAGAGCATCATTTTCCTACGATTCGGAATCTCGCGAGTGGTGATTAGCGACGGAGGGACACACTTCATCAATAGAACTTTCGATTAGCTCTTACGAAAGTATGGTGTCAAACATAAAGCGGCGACATCATATCATCCTCAAACAAGTGGACAAGTGGAAGTTTCCAACCGTGAAATCAAAGCAATCTTAGAGAAGACGGTGAACATTTCATGAAAGGATTGGTCACTCAAGCTAGACGATGCTTTGTGAGCCTATCGAATAGCTTTCAAAACGCCTATAGGTACTACTCCTTTCAATCTACTCTATGGAAAATCTTGTCATTTACCGGTGGAGCTAGAGTATAAAGCTATGTTGGCTGTCAAGATGTTGAACTACGACATCAAAACTGCTGCTGAAAAGCGCCTCATGCAATTAAACGAACTAGACGAGATTCGCCTGGATGCCTATGAGAATGCCTGGATATACAAAGAAAGGACAAAAGCATTCTATGACAAGAGAATACTTCATTGGAAATTTAAGGTAAACGATCAAGTCCTGCTTTTCAACTCTCGATTTAAGTATTTTCCAGACAAACTTCGATCTCGTTGGTCCGGACCATTCAAGATAAAAACGGTGACGCCTTACAGAGGTATAGAATTATGGGGAAATAACAAGAAAAGCTTCACGGTGAACGGTAAACGCCTTAAATAATACATAAACCCAGAAAACATCGGTAAACACGACTCTATCAACCTGGAAGATCCTCAAGAGCTTCCAGAGGAATCCGAATAATAACAAGACGGTAACATTGTCAAGCTCTGCGACGTTAAATGAGCGCACTTGAGAAGCATTCTCATGTTATCTTGCTGTAAATAACACTAACGATTTCTTTTTTATGCGTATCTTCAGTCATGAACTCTCTAACAAGTCGTACGGGATAGAATCAAACAATTTTAGCAGGAAACGGAAGGCATTGATGTAATCATCGACCATACACGGTCGATGGCAAATCAAAGTGGATAACATCGACGTGGCCATCGACCGTAGCATCGATCGTACGTGGTCGATGTCGTCCGATTTAAGGCAAAAATCAATTTTTCTCGGTTTAATCAGGTTTGAGGTAAGTGAATTTGGTCCGGTTTAGTGTTTATAAACACAAAAAACTCGTCCAACCCTACTCTCTTCATCTCCAAAATTGATTCCTAGCCCCCATTGAAGCTCTCCTCTCAAGTTTCTTTCACTTTAATATCCTCTCATCATTAAAGCTTATATTCGTGGAAATTAGTTGTTTTTAAATCTATATTACTCACACCCTATTCCATTAACCTACTCCTCTACAAAGGTACGTTCTCAAAATTCTCAATTTCTCCATTATTACAAAAGCTTGATTTTTGTTGGGATTGAAGAACAATTGGCTAGAGACTCATGGTTTTTACTAATTTATGATAGAGAATTTAGAATTAGAACTCAATTCTGGCATAGGTTGAAGGATTTTACTTGATTGGTAATAGGATTCTTAATTGGATGAAGAAAATATTTTTGTTTAAACTAGAAACTTTGATAATATATTAAGTGTGGTATTATGTCATTGAGCAAATAAGATTAGTCAATAGGAAAAATCACTTAGCTTTAGAATTGCTCAATGACTTGGGCTACACATAAGTGAATTGGATTATGAATTTGTTGATTTTGTAGGCACCAAAATAACAATGACTAGACGAAGAGACAAACTAATTCACAGACGACACAAATTGTATTCACTTCCATTCACACAAACTCGCTTCGCTGACCATAGTATGCTATGGGACTTGGGTATTGATAAAGATGTGTCACCGATTTTCTGTAACCTAGGGCACGAGAGTTTCTATGAGATGGAGAATATTGCGTTTCGGAAACCTACATGTGACCTTCTCGCCACATCTATGATCGAAAAAAGTCAGCAGAACGGCGAAGAATCATTCTCTCTCACATTCTTCATTGGACATAACAAATATCGAATCACTTTTGAAACGATGTGAGAGCTATATGGGTTTCCTCCGGGCTATAGCATAAAGGCATACATCCCTCCAGCTGAGGCATAATTACTTTGGACTACCATAGCTAGTGGACGCTTCGAAGAAGAAAGATCCGCAGCGTCACTGATTCGCCACCCTGCCATTCGTTATGCTCGGCACGTACTAGCCAACACTCTGTTCCCTAGATATGATACATGCAAGATGCAGGGGAAGGAAATTGCCCTACTCGTTGATGGACTCAAAAGTTTGCTCGTCACTTATGCCGATGACACATGCCCTAGGGGAATAGACGTAACCCTCTACTTCACTAGTATTCTGGCGCAGAGTCTGATCACTTTCAGGGAAGCTGCTTATCAGACGATAATGCCAGACTTTACAATTAGCATTGGTGGAGTAATCACCCCTATTTTACTTCATTGTGGGATTGATTTGGAGGACACGGATAACCTGGCAATAGGAATGGACGCACACTACCTTTATGATAACTGATTTCTGGCAGATCATGTTGGTGGTCAGTACTTTTACACCTTCGAACACCCAGATATGTCAGAAGAGGAGCAAAAAATATTACTACCCAACCAAGACATCACTACGATGGAAGTCTCAGCAAATTTGCATTACCAACCGGGTACAGAGTGGGATTTCATTGAAGACGAGCATAACCCGATACATACTTCACTCCGACGCTCTCCTGAGATCGCTTTTGTATGTTACATCGGTGACTAACGACCCCTACCTTTAGAGTAAGATCTCTTCGGTAATTCGTCTTTTTAACCATCATTCTCGCTTTCTTTTATGTATTATTTACGATGTTTTCCTTTTGATTTGTTTCCACCGAGACGGTGAAAAATAAGTCTGGGGAGGCATCATAAACTTCTGACCTTTTCATGTTTTCTTTTAATTCTATTTTGATGTAGTTTCTTTTAATATTTTCTCTATGCATTTAGGAACTAAAAATTGTTGTACTCTTTTATCCTTAGTCACGGTTCATTAACTCGTGGCAATGTTTTTAATGAGGTAACAATTATTGAATTTTACTACTATGTTATATATACTAATATTTTTTATGCTTTTCTGAGAATTAGCAAATAGATTCAAGCAAGAAAATTGGAAAACTCATAAGTGGATTAACAAACCCCAAAATGACCATTCCCTCCGAGACTTAGACGACTCAAAGTTGACTCTCACCCTAATGAACTTTAATTTTCTCGGTTTGGGGCTTGAGATACACTGGATGTGATACCTCTATGAGACACTGCAAGACATGTCTAAGTAAGTACGATTCCCCTCTTCCTTCCCTTAATAATTAGAGAAAAGGATATAGGTATTAAGAAAATGAACTGGGTGTTGGAAGCTACCACTTTTAACATTCGCGTCTCATGAAAACCTATCCTAAGGGAAAAAACAGAAAGGATATAGGTATTAAGGAAGTGAACCGGGTGTTGGAACCTACCACTTTTAACATTTGCGTCTCATGGAAACCTGTCCTAAGGAAAGTAAAGAGCTGAAAAGAAAAAGGCAATCGATAAAAAAAAAAATGATACCCTAGAAAAATAAGAAAAAATCGATTAACCTTGAAGTGAGAAAAGAAAGAGGAAAGGAATTATACCAAGATGGTTTTGAGATTACAGAAATCCGAAAGAGTAAGTGTTCATGTCCTTTGATCAATGGTTCCAAGTCGAGATACCACGCTTAAACTAAATAAGGGGAATCAACAACGAGGAGTCTAAGTTCGAAGATGGATGTGGCTCCGAATTAAGGTAACGTGCTATACCTATGGTGAAGTACATGTAGTACGTTTAGAGCTATCTCTATCTCACTAAGTTGAAGGATATTAACACGATAAGATAATGTAAGGTATTGTTCAAAAAAATTAGATATTGTGTAACTTCTTCACTAGTTTAGTATTGTTTGCTTGAGGACAAGCAAAATGATAAGTCTGGGGAGTTGATAACACTCATATTTACATACTTTCATGCAATCATATAGGTTAGTTCATAGGTTTTAACTAGCATTTAGGACTATTTTAGTGCATTTGCATTTGTTTATGTGTTTATAGGTACTTAGAGGAAATCATGCACTTTTAGAGTATTTTGGAGCCACATGGAGCCATAGGGACTTTGGAGCTGCTTGCTTGGGCCAAGAACATCATGGAAAAACATCTCAAGAGCCTCACAGGGGAAGCAGCGGCCCTAGCATCAAACAGGAGTGGTCGATGCCCATCCTGAGCAAACCATCGACAGGAAGCATCGACCACACACAGTCGATCCTCTCCCTCGAACCAAACTTGAAGTTGACGACGAAACCCATCGACGCAAGCATCGACGAGGAGTGGTTGTTGCTGACCCTAGAGTTTGAGTATCGACTAAGAACATCGATCCTGTCCGGCCGATGCTGACGTTTCGGTGACCACTCCTGACTTGGTGATTCATGAGTGGACAACTTCATTTTCGTCCAACACCTTCTAGAGACCTAAAAGCACGACTTATGTACTCTCATCATAAGGAGGTTCCCACTTTTTGCACAAATTTGTAGCCACCACTTAGAGAGAAACCTCATATGTTCTTTTGTTTTTAAGTTTTATTATGCAAGTTCTTTAGTTCTTCTTCTTTTGATTATTTGCTTTACTTTACTGTTTTTATTTATTGTTTGATCATGTCTTCTATCTCATATACTTCTGTTACCCTCGGAGTTATGAGCGAGTAGATCCTTTAGATCTCTCGGGTGGAGATTGATGATGGGATCTACTGATTAGAGATCGGAGTTATGTGTTCCTAAAGCTAGACTTACTCTCTTGGGAGTTGTCTAAGAGCTTGGCCGAAAATAACATGTGTGGCCGAGTGTTTTGGTAATTCTCTACGCTGCGAGAGTGGGTAGAGGGGTTTCGGACTTACATACTTGGAATCCTAGTTAATCGATAAATCTATTTTTGACTTGTGAGCTTATCTAAATTAGGTTTGATCAAGTTAGTTTAGCATTAGGGTCTTGATGCCACGAGAGCGGATTAAGATCTCAGAACTAAATATGTTGAAAACTTGACTACGTTGTACAGATGCAGTGGACAGTTAGGCCAGTCAATGACAAGATCGTTCTCAATTCTTATAAGGGCACCACGAGAGTGAGCTTTTACAGAGAGATTAGTATACCACGAGAGTGGACTAATTTATATATGAAATCTGTAGACCAATAGATATCGACGAAAGGTTAAAGAACATCAATTCTCGTATTAGAAGATTTCTGGATTCGTTCTCATTCACCCTTGGGATCGTTTTTTTCATTAGTTTTTAATCGTTATTTAATTTAAAGTTATTTAATTTATGCATTTTGATTTACGTACTTTTATTTATGCAATTTATTTTAAATACTTTTATTTATGCAATTTAGTTTATGCTATTTAATTTATGCAATTTATTTTCTGTTACTTAAATTACACAATTTATTTTACGCAATTTATATTCGGTAATTTAATTATTGTCTATTTATTTTACGTATCTTAGGATTTAGAACAAAACCCCCCAAACTCTATAATCTACCTAGATTAGATTTATTCTTGCAGTCTCTGTGTAGCTATTCTCAGTTTCTGTGGATCAATCCCGTATGTACTACAATTGCATTGACTGTGCACTTGTGGTCATATTGGGTTAAACTCTCGGGGAAACTCGGCCAGGGTCGATGCACCGGGTCGATGCTAAGGCCTCATAGACAATATCGACCACTCCTCGTCGATGCTTGCGTCGATGATCTTCGTCATCAGCTTATGGTTCGGACTCCTGGAAGTGCATCGACCGTGTGTGGTCGATGCTGCCTGTCGATTGGCTGCTCAGGGTGACCATCGACCACTCCTGGTCGATGCTAGGGTCGGTGCTTCCTTTGTGAGGCTCTTGAGATGTTTCTCCATGATACACTTGGGCAAGTAACTTCAAAGTCCCTATGGCTCCATTAGGCTCTGAAACACTCAATCATTGATTTTGTTCCAAGTATGTGTTAAAACATAAACACATGCAAATGCACTAAAATAGTCTTAAATGCTAACTAAAAACTATGAAAATAACCTATGTGAATGTATGAAAATGTGTAAATATGAGTATTATCACCATAGTGATTGTTTAGCTGAGTTCCTGTTTGATCTTTGAGAAGGGGTTCGGAGGCTGTACCAGTTTGAGAATAGGATGATACAAGAACATGAATTACCGAAATCCTATTTGGGACATCATATATATCAAGTGCAATAAAACCTCTATAAATTAATAATATCGGAACAATGATATTTTATTAATTTATATAAATATTAATTTATCGATAAATTATTAATTATTAATTTAAAAGAAAATTACCTAATTTCTTATCAATTTCATATTTAAAAAAAAAATCTATTTTAATCCATATTTTTCTAGCTTTCGTTTTACTTATAATTCTTTATACTTTTATAATTTACATATATGTTTTATGAAGTCGTGCATTACACATAAAAGAATAAGGAAACAATCGTCGCTTCTAGAACCCTCCATACTTTTTGGATGCAATTTGAAAAAACAACATTAAAAGTTTTTGATGCACTAAGAAAGATTTGAGAGGAGCTCCAACAAAAATGCAAATACAAGAACAAAAAACCATTCATAGTCATATATCATAAAATTTTCTTAGATACATACATACATATATGTATATATATTTATAATTATTAATTTACGATATTAATGAGACCATACATTTACATAGGCTTTTCAAAAAAATATTATTTAACTATCTTATCAAATTGTGTTAATTTTTACACTGTTTTACACTGTCCAAATATGAGACCAGAAAAAATTATTAATTTATAGTGGTTATGAATTTATCAAGTGTTAATTTATAGAGGTTTCATTGTACAATACTTTTTTTTCATCTGTTACATCATCATTAGAAATATTGATTTATTCCTATTATGATGATAGACTACCTGCAACATATACGATTATAATGAATAGCTTCCACGAATAACGATTCCACGTTGGACATGTTCTCTCTGCAATACACGAGACCATGACAGACGGATTTGCATGCGATACTCAGCAAAAAATTACGTTATCTGGGAATCGAACACCAGATATGGTGTAAAAGCTTTTAAAATCTTAAAATCTTAACCATTGCGCCAAAGAGCTGTAATTGTTTTATATATAATTATATGTACACTAGATATTGGACCCGCGTGATGCACGGGTTCTTTTTATTAATTAATATATATAATATATTGATTTGCTGATTAAATATAAAACTTATAACATTTCAAAATTTAAATAGATAAATTTGTGTTATAAAATTTTATAGGATTTACTATAATGTTTTTCCTATTTATTGTTCTAAACATAATATGCTTCTTGACCCCCTCCCAAAAATAATTTATGGGCTATTTTAATTGTGTTCCATTATGACCCTTTAAAAAAATATTTTCTTAGTTTGACAATTTCAGGTCGTTGATGAAATAGATAGTGATAGTTGCTTCACATATAATTTTTTTTCCTTCCATTATATTAATCGAAACTATGTTAAGAATAATATAAAACAATATAAAAATAGAATATTTTCCGTCTATTACCTCACGATTATCCAATAAAATATAGTTTCAAATAGCATTAATGGATTGTTGATCTTTTTTAAGTTTATCTGGCTGAATTGCACTCCCAAAATTAGCTGAGCAACCACCATTATATTCCAAAAAAGCCCATTCAAATAGTTTCTGTTTGAAATTAATTGGTTATCTGGTTGATATTTTTTAACTTTATATTTTCTGTTCCAAATAAAATTCTAATGATATATAAGTTTATGTTCCAAATAAAAGTACCTGGTTATCTGGTTGATCTTTTTGAACTTTTTTTTGTTAGCAGATTGTACATTAAAATTGCAAATTTCAATGATGTTTCCTTCACCGAGCGGGTCACCAAATTTTCTAATAAGAGAATGATGCACATAGGCTTGAATTGTATTTTTCTGTGAATGACCAAATAAAAACTAAAATAAGTTAATAATTTAAAATACTATTTCTTACAGAAATAAAATAAATTAAACACTTTAAAATAGTATTTTTTACAGAAATAAAATAAATTAAACACTAATATAAAAGCATATAAAAATATAATAATATTTGCTAAAACAAATTATTACCTTTTCATCAGACAATAATAACTATATTCCCATAAGTAGATTATTTGCTTTGATATTTCGTACTTCTCATTTCGAAGCAAATGCACTACCATATGACAATAAAAACGATTTTTGCCTAATTGATTTAGGGTAAGATGGACTTCTGAATTCATTTTTCTGATAAAATATGATGAATAACAAAAATAAAAAGATGAATGAGAAGATGACTTGTTAAGAGTTTATATTATGGTATTTATAACCCAACTACTACAATATTAATTTGAAAAATTAACATAATCGTCATAAAAAATATTAAATTATGAGAACTTAACATTTTGCTAAAACTGACAGTTATCTTTTCTGATGAGTCAATTATATTTCTTTATTTCTTTTCTATATTTTTATATAAAAAATTAACAATAAAATTTATTTTCTATTATTTTGATATTTTATCAAAACTGGAAATTATCTATTTTACATTTTCAGGTTTTTTCTTGTTTTAACTGACAATTTTTTCTGTTATTGATATTTTTGCTTAAACTGATAAAATCTTATTTAATTATATATTCTACATGTTTATATAGAAAATTACCATTAGTTGTATTTTGTATTATTGTGATATTTTTATTAAAACGGAAAATTATCTATTTTAATTATCTATTCTATATTTTTATATTAAAAATTACCATTATCGGAAAGTTGACACGTGTTAAATTTTTATGAGTTATCTCTTTGACATGTGCCACAGAACAATGGCTGGAATGACCTTATCGGTCACACAAGTAGCTCAAATAACTGTGTTATAAAAAGAATTTAATTTTCTTTTTTATTTAATATCAAAACTATGTAAAAGACTATTTAACCTCATCAATCTTTAAAATTTACAAACCCAACCGGACAGATTCCACCCAACCATTTCCCAGACCCGACCCATTTCTTTTTTCCCCTTTTCTCTCCTTTCTTATCTTGATTCTTCAGTAAAAAATCAAAAATTTTGCCAGCAGATTTCTTCTCTTTCTCCTTCGCGGAAGATTTCTTCTTCTTCTCCTTCGCCGGCTGATTTCTTCTTCTTCTCCTTCGCCGGCCGATTTATTCTATTCCGCCGGCCGATTTATTCTATTTCGCCGGCCGATTTCTTCTTCTTCTCCTTCGCCAGCCGTTTCTTCTTCTTCTCCTTCGCCGCCGATTTCTTCCAAAACCTTCGATTTTCATCTAGCTTCCAACACCTTCGAACGGAGAATCTTAACGGCGAGTTCGCTAAATGTATACCCTCCGGCGATCTCCATTTGGTATTGTATATGTATTTCAAGTGAATCTTATGATTATCAAGTGCGTTTTTATGGCCTTTTGAGTTAAGAGTTCACTTTTGTTTTATTGGTTCGTATGCAGATTTTTCAAAAACTCTAGAGCTTATGTTTCTTATGTTGGAATTGGCTCTCCGTACTTATTGGTTCGTATAAATGATGTATTGTTCCTTAGAAGTTTGATTTTTCAGGTTACAAGAATGCCTCATCGCACAAAGAATGCATTATAGCGGCCATTAGAAGATGCCTCGGCATCGTCATGCTCATCGGAGGAAAGGGTATGTTTTGTTTTTGGGACGAAATAGTTAAACTTGTTAAACTGGTTATATTGTGTGGAGGAAGAACTAGTTAAGTTAAATTGTGTTAAGGAACAACTAGTATTTACTTAGTAGAATTGGATTAATATGGAAATGCAGGTAAACTAGTTATACATAGTTTAACTAGGTAAACTAGTTTAACTGTATGTTTATATGTAGTTTAACTAGTTTAACTGTATGTTTATGTGTAGTTATAGAGGACGCTAGTGATCCTCCTCCTGCTATTGATCCAGAGAGTGCCATTGTTTTATGGATGCCGACGGCTGCAGCGGAATCTTCGTCTTTCTACTCCGGATGATAATGCAAGGAAGAAGAAGAGGAAGAAGACGAAGTCAAAGCATATCAGAACCCCATTTCACAGGAGGGGCCGGAGGTGGAAAAGGTGGGGGAAAAAGAGGTGACAAAGGTGTAGGTAGATGTAGGAAGAATAAGTTTAATGGGATGTTTTTGTATATTTATGAATTTACTTTTCTGAATTTCCGAACATATTTTAACAAGTTTAACTAGTTTAACCGGTAACACATAGTTTAACAAGTTTAACTAGTTTACCGAGAACACATAGTTTAGCTAAAATGGTTGAACATGAATCCTATAATTTCGATTTTCTATAAATCGACTATCACCCAATTATTCTGTAAATATTTATTTAAATATTTTATTTATGTTATTTTATTTATTTATGTTATTTATATTTCTGCAATTTAAAATCCCACACTTTAATTTATGTTATTTATTTTATGCACTTTAAATTGTGTAATTTATTTTATGCGCTTTATTTTTATGTTATTTAATTTATGCAATTTTTAAGTATTTTATTTTATGCAATTTAATTTATGTTATTTATTTTTTATGCAATTTAATTTAAATTATTTAATTTCTGTTATTTAATTATGATTAATAATTTATAACCTGAGGGGAAAACAACAGAATGATAAACATTCGCCGTTATTAGTTTAACTAGTTTAAGTTGTTTAACATAGTTGCACTTGTTTAACATAGTTTAACAAGTTTAACTAGTTTAACCCGTTTAATTCATTTATCAACATTAAAGTACTCAATTTCGTGTTCCACGTGACACCATAAATGATTGCCACATGGCACCGACATTTTCTGGAATGATTGCCACGTAGCGCCGTCATTTTATTACACATAGTTGCACCACATAGTTTAACTAGTTTTCTAGTTTAACAACTTATAACATAGTTTAACTTTCATGGATAAACCAATTTAACTAGTTTAACCATATGTTTAACAAATGTTAATTAGTTTAACTTATAAGAATAGTGGCTTAATATATATTTAACAACTTATTATAACATAATATATGATAAAATACATGTTTATCTGATTGACATAGTTATTTGATAATAATTACTAAGTGACCATAAAGGTATAAGGTATATAAGGGGAAGTATAGAGATTCATGTAATAATCACTTAAATATTATAAATTATTTTTTGGGTCAAAATCATGTTGTTATATACATTTATTTATGTAATTCTTACGTTTTCTAAATTTTTTTATTGAAATATATACGTAATACTTGTGTTTTTAAATGCAAGTACGTAATAATATTGTTTAACCAATTTAACTAGTTTACCTATTTTAACAAAGTTTAACCAGTTTAACCCGTTTAATCCATTGACGGACATTAAAGTTTTCAATCTCGTGTTCCACGGGGCACCAAGAATGATTGATACGTGGCGCCATCATTTCGAGGCGCCGTTATTTTTTGGTGTCGTCATTTTATTACTTAGTATTCAAGTAGTACCAATTTATAACATAGTTTAACTTTCATGGCTAAATCAATTTAACTAGTTTCACCACATTAAAAAAAAATATTAATTAGTTTAACTTATGAAAATAGTTTTTTAACATATAATTAACAATTTATTATGACGTAATATATGATAAAATACATGTTTATCTGATTTACATAGTTATTTAGTAAACATTAGTAAGTGACCATAAATGTATAAGGAAGATAAGTGGAAGTGTAAAAGTTCATATAATAATAACTTAAATATTATAAACTGTCTTTTTTTTTGCTAAAATCATGTTGTTATATACGTTTACTTACGTAATACTAACATTTTCTAATAAATATATTGAAATATGTACGTAATTCTTGCGTTTCTAAATAGAATAACATAATAACATATTTTAACCAGTTTAACTAGTTTAGCCAGTTTTCCAAGTTTAACTATTTTAACATGTTTAACCAGTTTAACCATCTTTACATAGTTAAACTATTTTAATTAGTTTAACATAGCTGGACAAATTTTCACATAGTTTTCTCACTTTAACTAGTGTTACCTGTTATACCCAGATTTAAAACGAAAGCAAACCATTATCCAATTAAAACGCAACATAGTTGTACACGGTGAAATAAACAAACATACAACAACAAAACAAAAAACAATTAGCGAGTTTTAGTCCTTTTTCTCCTTTCTCCAACCGATGGAAACCTAACCTCTTGGTTTCTTCCCTTTACTTGTCGTAATCCAGAGGTAAGACACACATATCTTCAACATACTCGGGAACTTTCCACTCAGATTTATGGGATACTGAATAAATGGTTTGATAGTACGCTAACGCCCATTGCTCCATAAAATAATAAGGCGAGCAGAACCAGTAGTTTAACTTCGATTCATTTACCTTCACCTTTTGACATATTTTAGCAACCAAAGATGAATAACTCATTTGTTTCCAATTTCTATCAATATATATGGTATAACACCGATTTTCTCTTGGATTTCATTGTATATCATTGTATATCATCTCCGTCATGTGAGTAATGTTCTCCGTAGTTAAAAGATATGTCAATCATCGCCACCTGAAAAAAATAATAAACGACATCAGTATATAGTAATTGCACATAGTTTAACTTTTAACTTTACTTATATAGTATAACTAGTTTAACTTTATGTACATAGTTTAACTAGTTTAACTTTATGTACATAGTTTAACTAGTTTAACTTGTTTAACATTATGTACATAGTTTAACTAGTTTAACTGATTAATCTATCTAGTTATACTCAGATTCCTATCTGAACGTAAAAATTCCGATTTTTGCTTCTCAATCCAAACTCATAATCTACAATAACATATAACCTTGAATAACACAAGAGTAGGAAATAAAAGAATCGACAATCAAAATCAAATCTAATCAAATCAGATTTCTTTACCGATTCAAACACGACGACAACAAGTGGCAAGCGGCCAAAGGTGAGAGGCAACAACGAGCGGCGGCGGAGGTGGATCGGCGACAGCGACGGCAGCGGAGGTGGATCGGCTGCGGCGGCGGTGGCGTGGATTTTGTTTTCGCAATGAGGAAGAGAAGAGAGGGAAACGAGAGAGAAAGAAGAAAAAAAGGAAAATAATAAAATAATTTTGTTTATTTATTTTTTTAATTATTGTATAAAGGGTAAAATAGGAATTGTATTTTAGTTTGTTTAATGAAGGTTAGATAGACTTAAGTAAAGTTAGATAGCTCACCAATTTTCCATTTAAGTCATTACAGCAATTCACTCCATGTGCCACAATCTAAGATTAGCAATGACACGTGTCAAAATCTAATGAGTTATCTTTTTGACACGTGTCACACTCACGTTAAATGCGTTCAGATTTATATAATAAATGTAGTCATAAGAAATTGAAAATATATATTACACACAAACATAATATTAAATTTCCTATTTTTTTCAAGATATTTCCGGTGTTACTTAATATTATATTTTGTATCATTTTTTATAATTATTTCATATCGTTTAAATTCTAGCTTTTAATTTATTATGACTATGTGGTTTATATTTAATAGATTATATAGTTTGGGTTTTAGCTAAGTTGAACAAAAAAAACCCTAAGTTCTCTCTCGTTTTCAAACCTCCGCCATCGAGAAAAAAACCCAGATCTGCTTGATTCTCTGCCGGCGCCGGTGGCTCCTCCAGCACTGGCGCCGGCCCTCCCCCTCTCCGTTTTCTCTCTTCCTTTCTCGGCTTTTCTTTATCTTTCGCTTGGAGCCCAGATCTGAAGACTCCGGCGTTTCTGGCTTTTGCTCTGTCGGCTTTCTGTCGAAGAATCCGGCATTTGCTCCGCCGCCGTTCTGTCTCCTTCCTCTGGCTCTCCGTTTTCCCTGCCAAAGTCACTTTGTTAACATTGTCTCGTTCGATTGTCGCTTTGGAAGTTTAGGCCAACGCTTCTCCATGTCCGTGATGTCTGGTGGTGTGTGGCGGTTTGAAAAGCTGGTGGTTGGAGGTAGCTAACGACCCTAGATCTAGGGCCTTTCTTCTACCTCTGCTAGGTTGGTGTTTGGAGGTGGCTTTGGCTCAAGGCAAGCTGTCTTGGTGGTGGTCGTGATAGGTTTCGGGCCACTTTTTCCTTCATCTGGAGCTGGTAACCGATGCTAGTTGGAGTGTTTTGCTTTTGAGAAGCTCCTTGTGTGGTTGATTTAGGCTTGAGGACTAGCCTAAGTTTTTCTATTACTTAGGAATTCTCAATTTGTAGATTCTCTCGCTGGTCTTAGGTTATCTGGTAGATTTTGACTTGTGTGGAAGTTTGGCTAGTAATAAACTAGTAGGCACGATCCGTCCCTAGATTGTCCTTGTGCTTCATGGTTTAACGAGCTTAATTGTGTGTTTGGGTTTTTCTTGGTATGGAGGTTGATATTCTTTGAGGACAGCGATCTTACCGACGTGTGCCCTCACTCACGCTCGCGTTTTAACTTGTAAGGGACTTCCACAAGAGTCTTATCTTGTTTATAGTTGATGGTGTGGCTTCAAGCCTCTGCCTATCTTGGTTTTCCTACTTTCTAATCCTCGCTGTCAGTTTTTCGCTATCAGAGTCACTAGAAGATGTAGCATGTCGGCTTCTATGCGTCTCTGTAGCGCTGCAATTATCTCTCCAGGAATGTACTTTGATTCATCCCTTTTCTTCCTGTCCAAGCCGGCTTGGTGGAGCTTTAGTATAGTAGGGTTGTATCTTTGGTTGGTCCTAGCGACAGTCTTGGTTAGTCATCTAGGTTGCTTTAATTCCTTTGAATTATAGGATCTTTTATGCATAAATGACTAAGTCCCTCAATCCCGCCTGTGAGATTGGTATGGGTTATCTCGGTATCCCATTGGGAACTGTTGAACCCTCGTGGCAATGTTGGCCGTCAAAGAAATATGCATCATCAATGAGAGATGTTTATGGCGCTAATATATATATATGTATATCTATAGTTTGGGTTTTCTTTTACTTTTGAATTTATAAATATTAAGAAGGGTTTATTGTTTAAAAAGGCACTTTTTGGGCCAAGTATTTGAGAATGAGAGTGCTTAATGAGTATATTTGATGTTTTACAAATCATGATTTTGTCCTTAGTAAAGAGATAAGACATTTTTCAGATGTTCTCCTCCACTATCTCCTATATCCTCGACTCCGTTAATGAAAACTAAACCATAAGGAGACTAGTTAATGGGTGAACCCAAGGGAAAAATTAAACTGACTGTGAATCTTCATCTTCCTTTCCGTTCTTGCAATTTGGTTTATGGAACCAGCTTGTCTTACTCATTCTTCATCTCTTACTAAATATGCTTATCGTCGCAGTTTATCTACTCTCTGACTCGTTCGAGCAGGGCCGGCCCACCCATAAGACATAAGAAACAATTGCTTTAGGCCCCAAAATCTGGAGGCTTCATTTGGTTTTTTTTTTTTTTTTTTGGTTTTGTTTGGGGCCTCAATTTTTTATTTTTGGTTTGGTGGGCTGAGGTTTCTTTTTTTGTTTGGTTTGTTCTATGACTTTTCTTTTTAAAAACTTAATATTTTATAACTTTTGTTTAGTTTACACTTTGTTTCATAATGTCCTTAATGTTTTTCTTTATTAGGCTTATAACTTATAATTATTAAATTCTTAGACCCTTAGTAATTTTAAACCCAAAAAATTTAACAATAAAAAGAAAACCAGTTTATCAATAATCGTGCCTAATAACGATGATACAATTTATTTTCTGAATTTGTTTTTCTATACCTATTAATTTTATATAAGCTTAAATTTAAATTTAGGATTTAGGCTTAGAAAACAAGATTTGTATGCTATTTTTTAATTATATTTTACTTAATGGCTTAATATATTATTTACTAGAATTAGTCCTGTGCTACAATATGGGTTAATGTATCTTTTAAACTTCGAAATTATAAATTTATATTTATATTTATTTTAAAATTTTATACACGCTAAGATGAGTTTTCGTTAAGATTTTATTATAATGAGAGAATATATTCTTTTGTTAAGATTAAGTAATCGTAATCTAAAGTATAAAGAATATTGATGACATATAAGGTTTATACTCGTGATCTATAAATCAATAAATGAACAAAATCGTAATATAGTTTTCCTTATTAGTGGTTAAAATTTAAAATCGTGTGTTTTAGGTTGTATGTTGATTTTATTTTATTTTTTAAAAAAGATAAACATGTAATGTAGGTTTTAGGTTTTGCAAAATAAAATCTTTGACAATATTTACATGTTTATTAACATTATCGAAATTTTGATTAATATCTTTTTTTGTAGAAAGATTTTGATTAATTTTAAAAATAAAAATAGAAAGATATTAAAAAATTTATGCATACATATTATTTTGAAATTTGTTATTTATCAGAATTGTTTTTTCCCCTAAAATTTTGATAATAATTATAGAAGATTCAGTAAGTGGTTTAGGTAAATAAGTAATATGATATTTAAGTAAATATCGATATTTAAAGATAGTTAGGTAAATCTCGATATATTTGATTTACTTTCCTTAAATAATCTTTGATTTTAATTATATGATCACATAATAACTAATGACAAAAATATCCTTAATGAGATATTAAAATTTGTTCTTGGATGTAATGGCAATATGATGTAAATATTTACACTTTTTAATGTTTATTTATAACTGTACTCCTCAAATAATATATAGGAGATATTTTATGTTTAAATTAAACTAGTCTAGTGAGACGACCTTTGTTTCTTATATTTGATTATTTTTTTATGCAAAAAAAAAATTTTATTTTTAGTAAAAACATGGAATAACCTAAACTGTAGCCGAATCGAATTACATATGGTTTTTTATGGATTTACTTTTTATAAAACCAAAAAATCGTAAAACCAAAAAAACCAAACTGAAACCAAATCGAATTACATACAATTTCTATAAGGTTTTAATTTTTGTAAAATTGTTAAACCGTAAAATCAAAAAAATCGAACCGAAACCAAACCGAAAAACCGTACGCCCACCCCTAGTTTTTTTTAGATTGTAAGTACTTTTATAATCATTTTACTATTTTCTAAAATATTATTAAGGGCCACATTTTTTAAAAATGCTTTAGGCCTCTTATATTGTCGAACCGACCTTACGCTCGAGTCAACTTATTCTCACTTCTTCGACCAAAAACTCTTCTCCGTTATAAACTTATCCCTATTCGTATCTCTACCTCTTTTAGTCTTCCGCGACGGTCTGTTGTTATCATCATCATCATCAACACCGATGTTGTTATATGGAATTAAAAGAGGAGAGCAAACCTCAGAAATTGTTGTTCAGATTCGCTAAAGCCATCAAATGGATTGGCCAATTTCCTCAGGGAGCATTGATAACACCACATTTTTACCTGTTTTCATATTCATTTCATTAGGTTTTCAATAAGAGTTAAGAGTGATATTGATGCTTTTCGAGCATATTTCTACTAACTGTGGTCTCATATTTCGACACGGTGAGTTTGTTTTTAAACTCAATCTTTTTCATTCCACTTTTCTATTCCATCCTTTTCGCTTTCTTTTATCCTATCGGAGACGGTGTGATTTAAGTCTAGAGGAAGATGTTCATCCGTTACTAATGCTATTTTCTATATTGATGATTGCGTTTAGAATTTTTTTCATTTTTACATCAATATCATTGTTGGGAATTATGACCTTTTCTAGGAATCTTGTTCATACTAATTCTTTAGGAACCATGTCAAAACAGAAGATTGGAACCACCATTAGCTGAATAACAAACTTGAAAGTCCTTATCTTTTGGAAATTCGATTGACCTAACGTTGGCTCTTTGATAGACTTAACTGGACTTAACTTTCTCAACTTGGGGCTTGGTATACATTGAGCGTAACTTTTCTTTTCAGGCCTGACAAGACATATCTTCGCAAATATGGAACCCCTCTCTCTTCCCTTCGATAAAAAAAAGAAAAGGATATAGGTAAAGAAAAAGTAACTGAGGTTTGTGCGTAAACCCATGCATCCTTCATAATGATGGAAGTGTGTCCAAATAAAGAGCAAGAGATCAATAAAATAAATATAAAATGATATCCTAAAAAGTAAGGAAAAACGATCTCTTGGAAGTGAGAAAAAAGAGAGGAAATAAACCATATGAAGAATGTTTTGGTCATCAAAAACTCGGTAAAGTAAAAGTTTACATGTTCTTTGATCGATACTCTCTCGTTGAGACCACACGCTTGTAAGAAATAAATGTAAAGAGCTCACAACGTGAGATTTTAGAAATTCCTTTATATCGCGAGATTTAAATAAAGGGATGTTGCTAGGTTTATATGACTAGTACATGTAGTAAGTTCGGTTATTGAGTTGACCCGAGAAATTGATTCCAAAGGATATGTGAGTTTCCGTGATTTTCAAACCTTTTTCTCTAGTTGGTATTTTTGTTTCCTTGAGGACAAGGGAAGTCTATGTCTGGAAAGTTGATAACACCGCATTTTTACTCGCTCAATTCATTAGGTTTTCAATAAGAGTTAAGAGTGTTATTGATGTTTTTTTGAACATATTTCTACCAATTGTGGTCTCAAAGCCATTTTCAGGTTATATGGAGGAAAAAGATGCGAAACGGAGCCAAACAAACATTCCAAAAGTAGGACAACCTCTGTACGTCAGAAATATGGCATCAAATAAAGGACTTCCCGGTCAATGTTAAATATCCATATTACTTTAACTTAATTTCTTAATATTTCACATAAGTAAGTAAGGGTTTGACTGGTTTGAATGTAGAGGGTGCGGGTATAGGTATGGTAGTTACAAAAGTGGATGGTTGTAATGCGAGAAATTTGTAACGTCCCGACCGCCACCGTTTGTGGGATCTACGTCCTTTTTCAGCTTGTGGACCCAACCTTCATCCGATAGTCGGTTCGCTACTCCGGAAGGCTTTAAAAATATTTCAGTGTTAAACATCTAGATTACTTTAATTTAATTGGTTAATATTTCACCTTTAAAGTAATCATATCATTTTAAGTAAGTAAGGGTTTGACTAGTTTGAACTTATTAGATGCGGGTATAGGTGTGAAAGTAATGAAAATAGACGATTGCAGTTTGCGAGAAATTTGTAACTCTCCGACCGCCACCGTACATGGAGCCCACATCCTCTCTCAGCCTGTGGGCCCCACCTTTATCCAACATTGGATCGCTACTCCGGAAGGCTTATTTTAAAGACATGTTTACCGATCCTACAAATTACCACGTGATCTTTCCATGTGTTTTATTTTTACTCACACGGTATTGGAAATCACTTTCCAATAGATCACCCATCCTGAAATTACTACAGCTCAAACACGCTTATCTTTGGTTTTCTAACAAAATGTTTAACAGAAAAAATGAGTGCACTGTAGTGAGATATGTAGCCAAGTCGGTTTTTAAGCTCTCTTCATACAGTTACAAAATTTATAATTAGTTGACAACGGTTGCGGTTGCCGTAGTGGTTTAACATAAAACCTACCAAAATTACATACTATATATCATTTATATAAACAAACCAAAAACTGTAATTAGTATAATAAAAATTTAAATTCTATTTTGTAAATAAATCATAGAATAGATAATTGAGAATATTTATTTTGAGAAGTTTGCATTGGGTCAGGTCGGTTTAGGTTCGATTTGTGCAATAATGCAAATTCTCAATAATTAAACACGTATCTCTTCTTTGGTTGAGTTAACGTTCTTTTGGGTTTGTGTAATCGAACCAATTCACTTGGTCCGTCTAGTTACATTTGTTTTTTTCGCCATCCTTCAGCATTCTTTGCAAAAAATCTATGTAAATATACCTTTTCTCCCAAAACCATAAAATTTCGTGAAAATGATACAATTTCTTCTTAAACAAATCAGATATGATAAAACGATACTATATGATAGGTAATATTGAAAGACATCCAAATTTTTTGATTTAATGAATCATCTCGAAGAAGAAGAGAGAAGAGCATAAAGTATGAATTTTATATTTGTACAAACTATATTGATAACTAAAATTACAACAAACAAATAAGAAGCTTTGATTGATCCAAACTCAAACAGTTGTTACTTTCAGCTGATGAGCTCCATTGGGTTGAATCTGCAAACTCCGTAGTTGACAACCACCACTACCAGATCTCCTCTTCCACAGATTCTCCACCGCTTTATCTCTGGCACCACCGTCGTGCTTCTTCTTAACAACCGGCAATGGAGGATCCAATTCGGCAACGTCAATAACAGCAATCTTTTTGTTATCAAACTCCTCTTTTCTGATTCTTCCTCGACTAGTCCTGGTGGTGGTGGTGGTGGTAGTGGGAGCGGAGAAAGAAAGATTCTTGCCGGAGAATAGACGTTTGAGCTTGAAGTAACGGTGGTGAGTGGCCGGGGTTATGGAGGAGGAGGTGGTTGGATAGCCGACGATCTTGTTGCTTCGTTTGACCTGACCAATGCAGCTGATCTTGGGGGACAAAGGATCGGTTTGGTCTTCTTGATGTAATTTAGCCGGGACGGTCACGTTCTTGATGGAAGGTCTTGAACATAACATTGGTAAGAAAGTGTTGGGTCTTTGGAACTGAACACTGTTTTGTCTCGTCTCCATCATCTTGATCCAATAGATCTTCTTCTTGATTACTCTTAAAAGACAAGAGAGATGAAACTTCTTGATTACACAAAAGGTCTTAGTTGAGAGAGAGAGAGAGACAGAGAAAGAGAAATAGGAGAGTTTGGGTTTGTGGTAGTTGTTGGAGACTTAGAAAGCTTTGATGGTTAAAATAAGGAGATAGAGAGGCTTTGGTCAAAATGGCTTTATCATTAGAGCAGACATTTCATTATTTTTGGGTTTCACATTCACTATCACTTCCAGATTTTTTTCCAGAAAATTGGCTTCTTCCCAATCTGGTCAATTATATTTCCTCTCTATTTTTTTTATTTTTTTTTCTTAAGGAATATCTGCTTTTTAAAATAATTGAGATTTGGCTTGTAGGTAAATGAAATAATTGAGAGTTTTGCCATTTTTGAAACAGTTATAAGATTATCTCATTTCTGTATGAAAGGTATGTTTCATCATATTCTTACTACATTATAATTCTATTCATAGTTATAGTAACACTAATTTTAATTGATTTATGTAGTGTTAACAAAATTTCTTAAACTTTTCTATGTTGTTTATTATTTCTTACTTTAAAGAATAGTTTGTTTAAAATATATATATTATTAGGTTATTACCCATTCTTTTCAATATATTTCATTTTTGTTGAATCGATGACTTAATCTAGTAAAACAAGAGCAAAACTATGTTTACTAATTTTTGTCAACATATCAGTATATAGTATACTATTTCTTATGTCACAGTTGATACCCTACCACCAGATGTAAGCATCAGCTTCAAAATTTGCACGTGGAAATGGGACAACGCTTAAATAGACCGCTAAGTTAGCAATACATCATCCAGTTCATGTTGATACTCTTATGACTTATAAATACACTCCATATAGGCATATAGTATCCTTCTTTATATGATATTTCATTTATAGATCTGACCATTGGTGATTTTTAACTTTGGTGGTTACCATTTGTACCGCATAGCATTTGAAAAAAAAAAACGGATTTACAATAAACGAAAAAACGAATATTTCAAAACCTGAATCGATCTACCCGACCAGACTAATAATGTGACTCATACAATAATCCAGTCCGTTACAATTTATAATTTTGAATTTTTGGACATGTTTAAAATTTTATTGATTCAAAATGGATGAGAATGACCTTATGATCTAGTAACCCAAAAATATATATTTTGTTATCTAATCCGGTTTAGAAATACGTTAAATAAAACTAAATTTTGAAACACAAGAATGATTTACATTAGTAAACATATTATCAAAGACTGGTCTCACGCTAATAAAAATTACTGGCCTAGGCTCCAAATTCCTTAGTTAAAAAGAAAAAACATGAACTACGAAGTCTAGTTGTAATTGGTTCTTTTGAGTCGCAATTACCACTCGCGTGTATAGAAACCCATCATTTTGATGCCTACATTTATTGAGCCTGCAAAAAACATATTAAATGGTTATACCATTAAAGATTTAGTTAATCTAAATTGTAGAAAGAAGACCTAACACTAATGGCTCCAAAACTTGTAGTTCTATCTTTTCCCAAGAAAGGTCCAAATTTGATGGTAAAAAGTTTAATGAATTATGTACTAATGTCTATTGTCTTTGTCCCCTTCTTTCTATACACTTCAGTCTACTTTTTCATTTTATAATCACTGTTACATTATTTGGATCTCTACGAAATAATTGTTTATCATAGCCACTTAATGACATTTATTTAATTTATGTTAAATGGTAATGTATTTCTGGCGAATTTATAAGTTTGTTTATAGAAATAATAAAATAATTGCGTGGTTTGCTCAAACTTTCACGTTTATTTTTTGCAAAATCTGAGATTCACAATTGTCAGATCTCATGTATACAGATAGCTCTCACCCCTTTTTTTTTGGAAAAGATTTGTACTGACCATAACCGAAAAAAACGACTTAGTTAAATACAAGGTCATTACACGTAAAATAAATACAATGAGTTGGAAATCTTGAAAATAGAACTTGTCTAATCCTTTTCGAACACCACTAAAGAGTTTGCTCCGACATAATACACTAATTTTATTTATGTGTATTATAAAGAAGATCAAAATGCATAATTGTTGTTGACAAAAAAATGCATAATTATGAGGTTGAAAAAAAAAGCATAATTATGAGATTTTGTTTCTTACGTTAACTCTAGGGTTTTCTGTAAATTTTTTTTCAAAATCACCATTTTTTGCAATTTTATATTTTATCTCCAAAAAATACAGATTAATCCCGCAAAATCAAAAATAATACATAATATACTGCCAAGTTTGTAAATTTTGATAAAGAATATATCAAATCAAAACTTTCACGACGAAGAGTCCAAACTATCTTTAGAATTTTAAAAATTTAATGTATGTGACTTTGAAAACGTTTAGAAAATTTGTATAAAAGTTATATTGCGTATTGTTTTTGACTTTGTAAGATTAGTCTGCAGTTTTTTAGATAGAAAGTAAAGTTGTAAAAATTAGGGAGGTACAAATTTTTTTACAGAAAACCTTTTAGGTGTAGTATGTTAAATCTAACATCTCATCGGTGTTTTTTTTTTTTTTTTTTGTCGTCCTCATCAATGTTTAAGAGACGTACATATTGTAGTATAATAATATATATTCCAATAGAAATTAAAAGGAGGCATATGGTCATCACTTTTAAGCAAATTATAATACTTGCTGCATAGATCTATGTTGCCTAGTAATTTAAAGGACTCTGTAGTCTGTACTACATTACAAATTATTTATTAAATAACATACCACTAATCTGACGTAATTAACAAAACAAATAATCTTACACCGAAACAATGATTTGCAACAATGAACTACAGCGATTATAGAAGGAGATTAATGTTTTAGTAACTAGTACCATAACAAAAAGTGGTTGTTCTTTCATCTTATTAATTAAATTTAGTTTTATCATCTCTGTCTGGTAAAGAGAGACCCACATGAGAAACAAACTGAATCAAATGACAGATCTATAAAGTAAGAAAAAAACAAAAGAAGAAAGCGAAGAAGGTTAGTGAAACAAATACAATTAGATAACGAAGACTAAATTGCTAATAATAATAAAAAATGGGGAGATGTACACAACGCATCCGACCGAAGTGCATGTGCTTGGCACGTGAAAAGTACGTTACGTTACTCGTGAATCTCACTTTATCGTAGTTTCCTCCATAGTCCACACACACGATGTGGACTAATGGACTTTTCAGATAATGGAAAGAGAAGAGCTTAACGAGTTTAGAAAGTACAACAACAAGTGTCCAAGAAACAAATACTGTTTGGACAATAAGTCTTAGTTCGTGTAAGGAGTCTAGTCTACGTATGACTTGTCACCGAAGCAAAAGACCCATCACAGCTTTGCTGTTCTCAACTCTCAATATTATATGATTTTTATGTTCAGTTCATTTAATAACGAAAGGATTCTAATCCTGAATGCTGAATCCACTATTAGGAACTGAATACTAACAAACCACATTAGCTGTCAACACTGTTCAATGACACCTTCGTGCGCCGATTAAACTATTCAAGTTTATTCTATGATGTCTATGTTGATAGTGAACAACTAAAACAAAAAACAATGCACGAGCTGTTGGGCCCAAAACAAATGAAATTGGGATGTAAAGTTAGCAAAGACAGATCAGACGAAGATATTATAATGAACTTGGTAAAGTTTAGTTAATCCCAAAAAAAAAAACCATATATGTATGTCTCACAAATTTTCGAAGTATTGCAACGCGTCACATATATGCACGGGAAAATTTTATTTGCAACCCTTGAATTTAGATCTTTATTTATTTCTAGTAATTTCTATAAAAGTAAAAATGTAACTACTTGAAAGGAGGTTTGCAACCCCAAAAGAAATATATATGCTTGATTAAGCGAGCTAGATTTGACTGTTTTGTTTTGTCGATAAGCTTGATTAAGCGAGCAGGTGGAGGAGAAACCTTTTCAAATTAATATAATTCCCTAATTGTACCTACTGATCTCTTTATATATCATGCAAAGATTATGCGGAGAATATGTCAATTTTCCAACAGACACATATGTCGACTAAATATGTGTCTATTTCAACAAACACATAAGTTAGATTAAAAAGGCATCTTTCTTTGATGTTCTTATTTAGTTACATAGTCTATGTAATAATAAGGCAAAAAACCCTACACCTCGTCGACTTTTACAATTTTACCTTAATCTTAAAAAAATGCAGATTAATCCGCAACTCAAAAATAATACGAAATATAACCCTTATACGTTACCGTCAAGTTTGTAAAATGTTGATAAATAATATATCAAATCGAAACCCTCACGACGAAGAGTACAAATCTACCTTTAGAATTTGAAAAATTTAATGTATATGACCGTAAAAACGTTTAGAAGATATGTATAAGAGTTATATTGTGTATTATCTTTGAGTTCGCGGATTAATCTGCATTTTTTGGAGGTAAAATTACAAAAATCGGCGAGGTGGAAGGTTTTGTTTTGCAGAAAACCTTAACAATAACAATTTGAATAAATGTTTTTTAAAGTTACGTCTATTTATCATAATTTTTCGTAAAATATTTTTAGTTTATTTTTTTAATAGTTGTAATAAATGTATTTTAAAAGTGCATTTTTATCATAACTTTTTGTGAAAATATGTTTAATTCAAAAATTATTTATAGTTGTATATTTTAGAAAGTTGTGTATTTTCATTATAGATACTTTGGCGTATAAAATTGGGTCCCTTCACTATTTAACATTCATATCTTTTTCCTTCTATTTATAGTTTCTTACTAGATAACTACCACTTCTATTTTTCAACCAAACTTTAATTAGAAAATCACTCTTTGATTGGTAGCTAACCATTAATGACAGTAAAAATTGGTAGGTAACTATCACTTTTTATTGTCATAAACTTTAGTTCTTAATATAATTTTTTTACTAATCTTAGTAGATTTCGTTTAAGGTTGCGTCTTTTTATCATAACTTCTAATATTAAAATTATTTATAATTGTCTAACTACCACTTTTAACTGTCATAACTATTTTGTTTAATATAAAAATGATTTAAAATTGTATATTTTAAAAAGTTATATATATATATATATACACATTATTACTTTTCGATTGAAAATTTTCTGCATAAGGTTACGTCCATCCACTATATAACATTCATATATTTTTACCACGATTTATATCATTTTCCCTAAATAGCTACCACTGGATGTTTAAGTTCCCAGTTATCGCTAGGTTGTTTATTGATAAGATTAGAGAGGAACCGGAATATTTTATGCCCTAGAAGATAGAAATTATTAAAGAACAGTGGAAAATCTCAATTAGTAGAAATAAATGTCAAGCTGCTAGGAATAAGGCTTTGAAATGGATAGATGTGGAGTATGATTTACAGTTTGCACGTCTTCGAGATTATGGTGCTGAGATATTAGATGCAAATAAGGGGTCAGTTGTAAAGATTGATATGGTGAAAAATGATGAAGGTCAGGATATGTTCAACCGGTTTTATGTGTGCTTTGATGTCCTTAGAAGGACATGGAAACAGATTTGTAGGCCACTAATAGGAGTTGATGGATGTTTCTTGAAAGCAAAGATCAAGGGACAATTACTAGTTGCTTTAGGTACAGATGCTGACAATGGAATCTACCCAATAGCATGGAGTGTTGTTCAAATTGAGAACATAGAGAATTGGTTGTGGTTTGTTAGGAGGTTGAAGACTGATCTTCGTTTATGTGATGGAGATGGTTTCATTATGGTCTCTCATCGGCAAAAGGTATATATACTTAAACATGTATTTTTAATGTTCTTCTGACTTTAATTTGTTATTCTTCTTACTTAAACATGTGTTCTTATGTTTCAGGGATTTATAAAAGCCGTTGAGCTGGAGTTACCAAAGATAGAACATAGATTGTGTGTTAGACACATCCATAGAAACTTGAAGAAGAATCATCTTTCGAAAAAACAAATGAATCCACTCATATGGAATTTGTCGTGGAGTTACAATGAGTCAAAATATCTTGAGAGGTTGGAAAGGATATTTTGCTATGATACTGGAGTGTATAGTGATGTGATGAAGTCAAAACCTAAGAGCTGGTGCAGGGCTTTTTACAAGCTGGAAAACTTCTGTGAGGATGTTGATAACAACTCAACAAATTCTTTCAACAAGACAATCAACGAGGCAAGAGAAAAATCATTTGTGGCAATGTTAGAGACAGTAAAAAAGCTTGCTATGGTCCGAATTGCCAAACGGTCTGCTCTTTCTCATTCCCACACAGGTAAAAGACGTTTGTGTTTGTGTTTTTTAGGTTTTGTGTTTGTGTGTTCAGGTTTTGTGTTCATGTTTCAGGTTTTATATGGTCACGTTTTGTGTTTGTGTTTTCAGGTTTATGTACACCATATGCAACAGCTTTTTTGCAGCTGAGCATAAGGCTGCTTCTTTATGCCAGTTGAGCTATAACACAAATGGGATGTTTGAGGTTAGGCTGGGTGCAGAATATCATAGAGTTAGCTTGACGAGGAGGACTTGCACTTGTAAGAAGTATGACATTTGTGGAATTCCATGTGAGCATGCATATGGAGTGATTCTGAAAAAGAAGCTCACTGTTGAAGACGATGTCTGTGAATGGTTTAGGATTTCAATGTGGAGGCTCAACTACACAGAATGTCTTATTCCACAAAGAGGTGCACGTCCTTGGCCTTCAACCGAAGGTCCTAATGTGCATGTCCCATCTGAGCCAGCACAACCAAGTAGGAAGAAGGTTAAAAAAGCTGACAAGAAGAGGAAGAGAGGTGTAAATGAGTCTCCTACTAAGGCAGCACCAAAAGCTAAGAAACGGATCATGCATTGTGGCATTTGTGGTGCAGCTAATCATAATTGCAGGCTCCACAGGAATGACAATCAGACACAGGTTTGTTTTTGTATCTTAAGTGAGTTTTAAAGGGTTTGAGATAGATGTTTTGTTTTTATTATAGGCTACTTAAGTTGTGCCACAAATGGATGGTTGTATCACTCAGGAAGACTAATGGAAACAGAAATAGGTTAATGGAATCAGAAGTAGGCTAATAGAAGCAGAAGTAGAAAAATCTGCAATCATGTCTTTTTTTTAGTATACCAATCGGCAATTATATCTTTGTTTTGCATATGACAATCGGTTAGCCTAATGTTTTGGATATGACAATCAATCGACTTTGTTTGTTTTGGATATGACAATCAGGTTTTATGTGTCTTTTGCTATAACAATAAGGTTTCGTACTTGTGATATGATAATCAGTCGACTTTGTTCGTTTTGGATATGACAATCAGGTTTTATGTGTCTTTTGCTATAACAATCAGGTTTTATGTGTCTTTGTTTTCTGTAATCTGTTTCTGTAGCCAAATCAAAAACAATTCACATTAAACAAGTCTCTTAATTCATTAAACAAGTCACATAACAACAACATACCATAAAAACATGAGCATTTGACACATTCACTCATCCTACTAGCTTAATGAGACCAAACATGATCATAAAACCTCTGCCTAAAACAATCATCATCCTCTTGTTCATCCTACATTTGAATTCAGACATAACATCCTCCACACGCTCAATTATTTCTTTCTCAAGCTCCATTTGCATTTTCTCAAAAATCATCTTCTGCTCCATTATTGTCTCCTTCATATCTTCTTGTATGACTGTCAATTTTGCAACTTCTTCCAATAATGTCTCATCAAACCACTTAAAAATGTGGTTATCGTTCGTAAGGTACGAAGCATACGAACAAAAATCAAAATTAGAACATTGCATTCAAAATTCAGCATTCAAAATTCAACATTAAACAAAACATTCCATTTGTATTACCTTCTTCACTGCCGCATAACCACAACGGAAGTATCTCCGACAAGGATTTGGGTCCGATTTGGAGATCTTTGCCACGATTTCTTCCCCACACCAACACCGCTTGGGCACCCCAACAACCCTAGCTCTTTCTTGTACATTGGATGATCCACTGGAAGCTCCAGAGACATTGCTCATTGCAAATTCAGGATCGAAGAAATTGAAGAAACTGAGAGAAATGAAGAAATCGATGGAATTGGGGATTTTAGGGTTCTTCTTTTGCGGGATTGGGTATTTTTAATGGCACAATCAGGTCGGGTTTATGATATACGGTCGGGTCGCTTTAGTGTTTGGTTGGATTTTAAAACTGGATCGATATCAATAGATATGGTTTATTATCGGGTTTGGTTAGTTAACCAAGCAAAAACCCATAACTTGGTTTGAATTTACTTTTCAGTTGGCATTTAGATTTTGGGTACCTTTTGAGTGGGGATCTATAAACAGGGCAAAGTTTGGTGGGGATTTGACTTCTATAACTTCTAACTTCTACTCTCAGAAATAGATCTGCTAGGACCTTTAAGCATTACCATCTTGAGATACACCATATCTCCAACGGCAAATTTCAACTCTTTTCTGCAGTTATCCGCATAGCTCTTCTGCCCATCCTGAGCTTCTTTCATATTTAGCTTTAAGACTCGGATTTTCTCTGTAGCCTCCTGCACAAAACTCTCGCCAAACATACTTCGCTTTCCCACTTGAGTCCAGCATAATGGCGTCCTGCATGGCCTACCATAAAGAGCTTCATATGGCGCCATCCCAATGCTAGCTTGATAGCTATTATTATAAGCGAACTCCACCAAACTCAAGTAGTCCACCCAATGGCCACCCCAATCCAACACACACATCTAGTCATCGGGAAATTTGGTGAAGTTTTTCACCTTCTGTTATTTCCTTCGCAGGTTTCGCCCGAGCGCTACTAAAGAATAGTTTCAAGAGTTTAACCCACAAGACCGCAAGTGCACAGTCATGCAATTATAGTACATATGGAATTGATCCATAGAAAAAACAGAATAAATAACTGAGAATGCAAATGCAAATCTAATCTAGGCGGAATAAAATTAGAGGGAGTTGTGTCCTAAACTATATGTAATAAAATAAATAAAACATGAAATAAAATAAAATGAATAACTTAAATTAAATTACATAAATTAAATAACGTAAAAATTAAATAACATAAATTAAATTTCATAAAATAAATTATTTAAATCAAATAACATAAATTAAAGTACATAAAATAAAGTGCATAAATTAAATTGCAGAAATATAAATAACATAAATAAAATGACATAAATAAAATACTTACATAAATATTTACAGATAATTGGGTGATAGTCGATTTATCAGGAATTCTAGATTGTAGGATTCATCTTCTACCTTTTTAGTTTATGTTATCAATCTAGGGATATTCAAAGTTAGGCTAGGCCACTCTCGTGGAACTAGTCATTGTGTCAGACCCACTCTCGTGGTAACTTTAACGCGTTAAACGCATCCCATCATCGATTGGCGTTATCACACTACCAACCGATTAACCAAGTGTTTAGCTTGCGTTAGAGTGTGTCTAAGACAAAGAGTGAATGACAGATCTATTTCTAGGATACAATCCCACTCTCATGGTGATGTATTCCTGAGATCATAATCTAACTTTCGCCACAATTAGATTAGCTTTAAGATACTCTATCAAACAACAAACTCAATACTAGCTAATACTATCTAATATTCTGATCTGAAGTTTTAACCCACTCTCATAGTGCTAAGATCTTATATTCGTATAACATCTCGATTATAACCTTAAGCATCTCCCATAGGATATTACTTACAATTAAGATTGAATATTAGAGTAGCTAGATCGGTAAAGAACTAACGAACATAATGAAAATCCTATGAAGTAGATCCCATCATCGACCACCACCCTCATGGTCTAAAGAATCTACTCCCTTATCTTTCTGCGATGTTACAGAAGAGATAGTGTAGTAACCCTCACCTTCGATCGAAAAATGGAAATGGCCGGACACGGAAATGTCCGAGATTAACTAAGTATTTGAGGTGCTTCCGAAAAGCAGCTGGGTGGCGACGTGCTCGGGCTAGGCTAGCAAGCACACGGCTGGGTGGCGACTCACATGCACCAAGCAAGCAAGCTCGCACCTAAGCTAACCCACCTCCGAAGCAAGCTCCATGAGTCACAGCCCGTGTGTCATTTTCGTGTGCGTTTGAGAAACCTTGGCCGAAGAAAGCTTTCCTTATAAATTTAGGCCTTGTCTCTTCATTTTCGGTGGTTGATCATTTGTGAGCTTCTTGTCCGAGAGAGAGAGAACCGCGAAAAGTCCGAGAGAGAGAAATCGAGAGAAAGAAACCGAGAGAATTAAGTAAAGGTTGAGTTGCGTTGCTAGAGTGATCGGATCATCGGAGTTAACCGAAGGAAGTTAATTCGTCCGTGGATCGTTGGGAATCCTTAGCCAAACCTTAGACTGTGAGTTCGGATTTATTATTAAGCAAGATCGTGGTATATGAGTGCGGTTCTTTGTTATGTGTTGCATATGTTTGGTTTATGTGGTTAGTCGTATGCCTATGCCGTTAATTATGCATGATTGTTGTGGTGTGTGATGGTTTATCGGTTGGTTATGTGGAATTATGTGTTTGGCGGATTGGATTTCTTAAGAATACGTACGGGCTAATGGCTTGCTACCATGGCCATATGTCGCATGACGATGCGGATAATTGACTGGTTACCGTGAGCAACCCGGCAGTCAATTATGGTTCGGATCACATCAGACCTTAGCTTCTTGCTTGGGCCGAGTGAGGTAAGATGGGAACGTTCGGGTCACTCGGGTTCTCAATAGCCTTTGTGGCTGAGGCTGAGTGGAGTAAGAGCTGGAACCTTAAGAAATTATCCAATTCCGCAGGATGAGTATAAGTGAGTTTGTGGAAGTTTGAGGATTGTTTATGAATTATTTTATACTTGTGATTTTTTTGGTTGATATTTGAATGTTGTTGGGGGGTTATGCGGGTAATGATATGCTTGTTAGGCACCCGTTCTCACTAAGCAAACTAGTTGCTTACGAACTCATTCTTGCAGGTAAGCGTAAGCAGTAAGGAGAGGGAAGGAACAATTTTTGGGTGAAGTCGGTGTATAGAATTTAGTTAGCCTTTTGTAAAATCGCATGTTCTAAACTTTGTTGTTTTTCTTAGACTTCCGCTGTAGCCTTTTGTACGATAGTATGGCCATGTAAATCGGTTTTCTTGTACGAACTTAAGTTTTATAAATAAAGGAAGTTTTATGTGAAAGCTTAAGTTCTCGATAATGATATTAGCTTTGTCCGAGCGAACTAACTACGAGTCTTTAATTCGGGTTGAAAAGCCTTGAATAAAGATGAGTAGGAAACATGACGCCTCGGATGTTCCGTCTAAGGTCTCGGTGAGTTCGGGAACCTCGGATCGTATGTCCGGACACGTCATGAGTAGCGCTTCCGTTCTAGGCGTGAACGGGGGTGTTACAAGGTGGTATCAGAGCATTGTTATGATGCTCATAAGGGACTTAATTTTTGGATTTTATCGAGTAAATGTGTCGCAAAAGGCTATTAGGAAACACTGGCTTTGTTCCTCCTTTTCCTTGCTTAAGTTCTGACCTTGGTTCCTTTGTAGACTACTATGCCGCCGAGAAGGGCTTACCGAGGGAGTGGACGTCCGTGGATTAACTCTAGTGCCCCTGTGCTAGAATCAGACTCGAGTTCTTATGAGTCAGACCCATCTGAGAACCCTTCACCCTGCGAGTCCGTCGGGCAGATTTTAGGTAACTGCGAGTACGAAGTGGATGAGTTAGATACTCGTGACATGAGTGTTAATCAACAAGATGATGATGCGTCATCAAGTACTGTGAATGGAAGGCCGAATCAGACTGGTGCAGGACCGTCAACAAGAAGGAGAAGTTTATTCACGAGTCTTGTCAAAGGACTAATTGATCGTTTGGATCGCCGTGAGCATCGAGCTAGTTCGGGTCATTCCGCTTTAGAGCCGGACTTTTTGAAGATAGTGAGAATGATGAAGACCTTGGGGACGGAAAGATTTGAAGGTAGCACAGACCCCTTTGTAGCTGATGCCTGGATAAAGAACTTGGAGAAAATTTTTGAGGCTACACGATGCCCAGAAGCCTTTAAGAAGGATGTCGCCAATTATTACTTGGATAAGGATACGGTAAATTGGTGGAATGCATTGGAGAGGCGCTTTGGAGGGTACTCAACCAGATATACCTGGACTGAGTTCCGTAACGAGTTTATAAGAAAGTACTTTCCTCCGGAAGCTCGAGACCGGTTGGAGATTCAGTACTTTGGGCTCACACAGGGTGACCGAAGTGTCCGGGACTATGAGGCAGAATTCACTCGCCTCCGTCAGTACGCGAGTTACACATGGGGTGATGAGCCTTCGACTGCCCGGAAGTTCCTACATGGTTTACGACCTGAGATTTGGAGTCGTTTACAAGTAGTGGAGTTCACAGATCTGACTACCTTGGTGGAACGAGCCGTCAACGTGGAAGCGGGGATCGCAGCAGAACGAAAGGAAGCTGCGCGAACTAGTGGGACTCGTGATGCGGGAAACCAGAGGAATCCTACTCCCAATGATCGGGGTAAGAACACAAGGATATCCGTAAGGCCCGTTGGTCAGTTGCGGACCTGTTACAGATGTGGTCAGCAAGGGCACACGGCCGCAGTTTGTAGAAGTGCAATGCCCAATGTGCAGCGTCCAGACGTAGTGTGTTTTATTTGTAATGGAAGGGGACACTATGCGACCTCTTGTCCTCAGAGACAGACGCAGCAAGCGTACCAGCCTTTGGCCCTTCAGCCACCTGTGAACCGTCCTGCCCTAGGACCCGTGCCTAAGAAGTAGGCAACTCCAGGCCGAGTTTATGCGTTAGGTGGTGCCAAACCTGAACCATCATGTCCTCCTAAAGGACCCATTGCAGGTATGTTGGGTTCTTGACTTTATGATTGAATTGATGCGTTATGTTTACTTGATGATTGAATGCATATAGAATAAGAACATATTGAATTGATGGATATTAGGAACCTTGCGTGTGGGTGGTATTTTTGTGCATGTGTTGTTTGATTCGGGTGCGACACATAGTTTTGTGTCACCTGAAGTAGTGAAGAGTTTCCAGGGAACCTTTACGTTAGTGAAAGTGAGTATGCCAATTAGAACACCCGGCGACCAAATACTCCATGCCACAAGTAGTGTGTTGGGAGTTCCTATTATGATCGGAGAGATAGAGTTTTCAGCCAACCTGTTAGTCGCTCCGTTAGCTCACCATGAAGTGATTTTGGGAATGGATTGGTTGTCAAGTTATCAGGCTCGTTTGGATTGTGGTAAAGGCAGAGTACAGTTGGAAAAGGATGGGTACCCTTTGGTCTCCTTTGGTGGGTTTTGTCCGAGTCTTGGAGTAGCTGTTGTGTCGGCATTAAGAGCTGAGAAAGAATTGCGCTGTGGAGAAGCCTACTTGGTTACCTTAACCATGATTGATGATGGCATAGAAGAAGAGCCAAAGCTAGAAGAAATTCCTGTGGTTCGGGAATTTCAGGACATATTCCAACCCTTGGAAGGAGTACCTCCGCCTCGCTCTAATCCCTTCACCATTGCTCTTGAGCCAGGCGCGGTACCAATAGTCAAAGCACCATACAGAATGGCACCAGCTGAAATGGCAGAGCTTAAAAAGCAATTGGAAGATCTCACGGACAAGGGATTTATTCGACCAAGTTCTTCGCCTTGGGGAGCTCCGGTCTTGTTCGTGAAAAAGAAGGATGGAAGTATGCGGTTATGTATTGATTATCGGGGAATCAATAACATAACAATTAAGGATAAGTATCCACTTCCAAGGATAGATGAATTGTTAGATCAGTTGCAAGGTGCTAAGTTATTTTCCAAGATTGACCTTGCTTCGGGCTACCATCAGATTTCAATCGCAGAGGATGATGTTCAGAGGACTGCATTCAGAACAAGGTACGGACATTACGAGTTTGTGGTAATGCCGTTTGGATTGACGAATGCGCCGGCAGCTTTCATGAGATTGATGAATGAAGTATTCCGGGAGTACTTAGATGAGTTTGTAATCATTTTCATCGACGACATTCTCATCTATTCACGAAGTGCCGAGGAGCATGAAAGGCATCTAAGAATGGTATTGAATCGACTAAGGGAGCAAAAGTTGTACGCTAAATTTAGTAAGTGCAAGTTCTGGAGAAAGGAAATTGGATTTTTAGGCCATCGTGTATCGGAACATGGTGTGTCTGCTGATCCCGAGAAGATCGCTGTCATCAAGGAGTGGCCACAACCGACCAATGTCACGAAAGTGCGAAGCTTTTTGGGTTTGGCTGGATACTACCGTAAGTTTGTTAAAAACTTTGCTTCTCAGGCCAAGCCGTTAACTCGTTTGACGGGAAAAGGAGTCAAGTTTCAGTGGGATGCCGAGGCAGAAAATGCGTTTGAGCAGTTGAAGGAAGCGTTGATCACTACTCCTATTTTAGTTCTCCCTGAACTTCACCAGCCTTACACGGTGTATACGGATGCCTCTCGAGTGGGATTGGGTTGTGTATTGATGCAGAACGGGAGAGTCATTGCCTATGCATCGCGTCAGTTAAGGAAGCATGAAGGAAACTACCCCACTCATGACTTGGAAATGGCCGCAGTAGTTTTTGCGTTAAAAATCTGGAGATCGTATCTCTATGGAGAAAGTGTGGAAGTGCTTACGGATCATCAAAGTCTTAAGTATCTGTTCACTCAACCGGAATTGAACTTAAGACAGCGGAGATGGATGGAATTCGTTGCAGATTACGATTTGAAGATTCTCTACCATCCTGGGAAAGCAAATGTAGTGGCGGATGCTCTAAGTCGTCGACGAGCAAGTATGAATGTTGAGAAGGACGTAGAAGCTTTAGCTGTAGCATTCAAGATGGTGAGTTTGACGGCAATAGAGGGTGAAGCTAGTGAGCCACTAGGACTTCAAGCTGTGAATCAAGCAGGATTGATTCAACGGATCCGGGAAGAACAACATGAAGATGTGAATCTAACTAAGATCATTGAGGAATTGAAAGATGTTGAGGAGAAATGAGAGTGGTTACCACTTAGCCGCCGATGGAACCTTGTTGTTGAATGGAAGAATTACAGTTCCCGCCGGAAAAGACTTAAGAGAAGAAATCCTAAGGATAACCCATCACTCATTGCTTAGTATTCATCCAGGAAGTACCAAAATGTATCGGGACATCGAGACGGTACTATCACCGGCCAGGAATGAAAAAGGCAGTAGCGCGGTGGGTAGCTCGGTGTCGACGTGTCATTGGTTAAGGTGGAACATCAACTACCGGGAGGATTGTTACAAAGCTTACCGATCCCAGAATGGAAATGGGAAGCCGTAGCGATGGATTTTATAACTGGACTACCTATCGCACCAGGAAGAGAAAACGATGCTATTTGGGTAATAGTTGATCGTTTAACTAAGTCTGCGCATCTTCTCCCGATAAAAGTGGAAGATAAGTTCGAAACACTAGCCAAGTTATACATAAAAGAAATTGTTAGACTTCATGGAGTACCAGCGAACATCGTGTCTGATCGAGATCCTCGATTTACTGGAAAGTTTTGGCGTGCATTTCAGGATGCCTTGGGGACAGAACTTCATATTAGCACAGCCTTCCATCCCGAGACAGACGGTCAAACAGAACGGACCATACGAACCATCGAAAACATGCTCCGGTTGTGCATGTTAGATTGGGCCGGAACGTGGGAACAACATTTACCTTTGGTGGAGTTCTCTTATAACAACAGTTTTCATTCCAGTATCGGCATGTCACCTTATGAAGCTTTGTATGGACGACCGTGCCGAACACCAGTGTGTTGGACTGAAGTGGGTGAAAGAAAAATGTTTGGGGCCGACATTGTGGACGAGACCACAGAGAAGATCAGAACTGTTCGAAGGAATATGAAAAAGGCTCAAGACCGTCAGAAGAAATATGCTGATCAGAATCGAAGGGAAGTGGTGTCTGAGATTGGAGATTGGGTATATTTGAAAGTTGCAGCCCAGAAAGGGAAGGATCGTTTTGGAAAAGTCGGGAAGTTGGCTACTCGATTTATAGGGCCGTATAAAATCGTGGGAAGGGTCGGAGAGTTAGCTTATCGCTAAGAACTTCCCTCAGATATGGCCTTACATCCGGTGTTCCATGTGTCTATGCTACGAAAACACGTAAGGAACCCGATGGAGATTGAACCTCAAAAGATCGAAGAACTCCGTACTAATCTTACTTATCCCGAAGGACCGATACGACTAGGAGAGCGGCGAGTCAAGAGATTAAAGAACCGACAGATTCATCAAATTCAAGTCTTTTGGGGAAAGCAGAATAGAATGGTGATAACTTGGGAAGACGAAGAGAATTTCCAGAAGAGTTACCCTGAGATGTTTGGTACTGAAGCTTAGACTTAAGCCTAAGAATTCGGGACGAATTCTATTAAGGGAGGAGAATGTAGTAACCCTCACCTTCGATCGAAAAATGGAAATGGCCGGACACGGAAATGTCCGAGATTAACTAAGTATTTGAGGTGCTTCCGAGAAGCAGCTGGGTGGCGACGTGCTTGGGCTAGGCTAGCAAGCACACAACTGGGTGGCGACTCACATGCACCAAGCAAGCAAGATCGCACCTAAGCTAACCCACCTCCGAAGCAAGCTCCATGAGTCACAGCCCGTGTGTCATTTTCGTGTGCGTTTGAGGACCCTTGGCCGAAGAAAGCTTTCCTTATAAATTTAGGCCTTGTCTCTCTATTTTTGGGGGTTGATCATTTGTGAGCTTCTCGTGCGCGAGAGAGAGAGATGCGAAAAGACCCAGAGAGAGAGAAATCGAGAGAAAGAAACCGAGAGAATTAAGTAAAGGTTGAGTTGCGTTGCTAGAGTGATCGGATCATCGGAGTTAACCGAAGGAAGTTAATTCGTCCGTGGATCGTTGGGAATCCTTAGCCAAACCTTAGACTGTGAGTTCGGATTTATTATTAAGCAAGATCGTGGTATATGAGTGCGGTTCTTTGTTATGTGTTGCATATGTTTGGTTTATGTGGTTAGTCGTATGCCTATGCCGTTAATTATGCATGATTGTTGTGGTGTGTGATGGTTTATCGGTTGGTTATGTGGAATTATGTGTTTGGCGGATTGGATTTCTTAAGAATACGTACGGGCTAATGGCTTGCTACCATGGCCATATGTCGCATGACGATGCGGATAATTGACCGTTACCGTGAGCAACCCGGCAGTCAATTATGGTTCGGATCACATCAGACCTTAGCTTCTTGCTTGGGCCGAGTGAGGTAAGATGGGAACGTTCGGGTCACTCGGGTTCTCAATAGCCTTTGTGGCTGAGGCTGAGTGGAGTAAGAGCTGGAACCTTAAGAAATTATCCAATTCCGCAGGATGAGTATAAGTGAGTTTGTGGAAGTTTGAGGATTGTTTATGAATTATTTTATACTTGTGATTTTTTTGGTTGATATTTGAATGTTGTTGGGGTTATGCGGGTAATGATATGCTTGTTAGGCACCCGTTCTCACTAAGCAAACTAGTTGCTTACGAACTCATTCTTGCAGGTAAGCGTAAGCAGTAAGGAGAGGGAAGGAACAATTTTTGGGTGAAGTCGGTGTATAGAATTTAGTTAGCCTTTTGTAAAATCGCATGTTCTAAACTTTGTTGTTTTTCTTAGACTTCCGCTGTAGCCTTTTGTACGATAGTATGGCCATGTAAATCGGTTTTCTTGTACGAACTTAAGTTTTATAAATAAAGGAAGTTTTATGTGAAAGCTTAAGTTCTCGATAATGATATTAGCTTTGTCCGAGCGAACTAACTACGAGTCTTTAATTCGGGTTGAAAAGCCTTGAATAAAGATGAGTAGGAAACATGACGCCTCGGATGTTCCGTCTAAGGTCTCGGTGAGTTCGGGAACCTCGGATCGTATGTCCGGACACGTCATGAGTAGCGCTTCCGTTCTAGGCGTGAACGGGGGTGTTACAAGGTGGTATCAGAGCATTGTTATGATGCTCATAAGGGACTTAATTTTTGGATTTTATCGAGTAAATGTGTCGCAAAAGGCTATTAGGAAACACTGGCTTTGTTCCTCCTTTTCCTTGCTTAAGTTCTGACCTTGGTTCCTTTGTAGACTACTATGCCGCCGAGAAGGGCTTACCGAGGAGTGGACGTCCGTGGATTAACTCTAGTGCCCCTGTGCTAGAATCAGACTCGAGTTCTTATGAGTCAGACCCATCTGAGAACCCTTCACCCTGCGAGTCCGTCGGGCAGATTTTAGGTAACTGCGAGTACGAAGTGGATGAGTTAGATACTCGTGACATGAGTGTTAATCAACAAGATGATGATGCGTCATCAAGTACTGTGAATGGAAGGCCGAATCAGACTGGTGCAGGACCGTCAACAAGAAGGAGAAGTTTATTCACGAGTCTTGTCAAAGGACTAATTGATCGTTTGGATCGCCGTGAGCATCGAGCTAGTTCGGGTCATTCCGCTTTAGAGCCGGACTTTTTGAAGATAGTGAGAATGATGAAGACCTTGGGGACGGAAAGATTTGAAGGTAGCACAGACCCCTTTGTAGCTGATGCCTGGATAAAGAACTTGGAGAAAATTTTTGAGGCTACACGATGCCCAGAAGCCTTTAAGAAGGATGTCGCCAATTATTACTTGGATAAGGATACGGTAAATTGGTGGAATGCATTGGAGAGGCGCTTTGGAGGGTACTCAACCAGATATACCTGGACTGAGTTCCGTAACGAGTTTATAAGAAAGTACTTTCCTCCGGAAGCTCGAGACCGGTTGGAGATTCAGTACTTTGGGCTCACACAGGGTGACCGAAGTGTCCGGGACTATGAGGCAGAATTCACTCGCCTCCGTCAGTACGCGAGTTACACATGGGGTGATGAGCCTTCGACTGCCCGGAAGTTCCTACATGGTTTACGACCTGAGATTTGGAGTCGTTTACAAGTAGTGGAGTTCACAGATCGACTACCTTGGTGGAACGAGCCGTCAACGTGGAAGCGGGGATCGCAGCAGAACGAAAGGAAGCTGCGCGAACTAGTGGGACTCGTGATGCGGGAAACCAGAGGAATCCTACTCCCAATGATCGGGGTAAGAACACAAGGATATCCGTAAGGCCGTTGGTCGATTGCGGACTGTTACGAGATGTGGTCAGCAAGGGCACACGGCCGCAGTTTGTAAGTGCAATGCCCAATGTGCAGCGTCCGGACGTAGTGTGTTTTATTTGTAATGGAAGGGGACACTATGCGACCTCTTGTCCTCGAGACAGACGCAGCAAGCGTACCAGCCTTTGGCCCTTCAGCCACACCGTGAACCGTCACCGCCCTAGGACCCGTGCCTAAGAAGTAGGCAACTCCAGGCCGAGTTTATGCGTTAGGTGGTGCCAAACCTGAACCATCATGTCCTCCTAAAGGACCCATTGCAGGTATGTTGGGTTCTTGACTTTATGATTGAATTGATGCGTTATGTTTACTTGATGATTGAATGCATATAGAATAAGAACATATTGAATTGATGGATATTAGGAACCTTGCGTGTGGGTGGTATTTTTGTGCATGTGTTGTTTGATTCGGGTGCGACACATAGTTTTGTGTCACCTGAAGTAGTGAAGAGTTTCCAGGGAACCTTTACGTTAGTGAAAGTGAGTATGCCAATTAGAACACCCGGCGACCAAATACTCCATGCCACAAGTAGTGTGTTGGGAGTTCCTATTATGATCGGAGAGATAGAGTTTTCAGCCAACCTGTTAGTCGCTCCGTTAGCTCACCATGAAGTGATTTTGGGAATGGATTGGTTGTCAAGTTATCAGGCTCGTTTGGATTGTGGTAAAGGCAGAGTACAGTTGGAAAAGGATGGGTACCCTTTGGTCTCCTTTGGTGGGTTTTGTCCGAGTCTTGGAGTAGCTGTTGTGTCGGCATTAAGAGCTGAGAAAGAATTGCGCTGTGGAGAAGCCTACTTGGTTACCTTAACCATGATTGATGATGGCATAGAAGAAGAGCCAAAGCTAGAAGAAATTCCTGTGGTTCGGGAATTTCAGGACATATTCCAACCCTTGGAAGGAGTACCTCCGCCTCGCTCTAATCCCTCACCATTGCTCTTGAGCCAGGCGCGGTACCAATAGTCAAAGCACCATACAGAATGGCACCAGCTGAAATGGCAGAGCTTAAAAAGCAATTGGAAGATCTCACGGACAAGGGATTTATTCGACCAAGTTCTTCGCCTTGGGGAGCTCCGGTCTTGTTCGTGAAAAAGAAGGATGGAAGTATGCGGTTATGTATTGATTATCGGGGAATCAATAACATAACAATTAAGGATAAGTATCCACTTCCAAGGATAGATGAATTGTTAGATCAGTTGCAAGGTGCTAAGTTATTTTCCAAGATTGACCTTGCTTCGGGCTACCATCAGAATTCAATCGCAGAGGATGATGTTCGGAAGGACTGCATTCAGAACAAGGTACGGACATTACGAGTTTGTGGTAATGCCGTTTGGATTGACGAATGCGCCGGCAGCTTTCATGAGATTGATGAATGAAGTATTCCGGGAGTACTTAGATGAGTTTGTAATCATTTTCATCGACGACATTCTCATCTATTCACGAAGTGCCGAGGAGCATGAAAGGCATCTAAGAATGGTATTGAATCGACTAAGGGAGCAAAAGTTGTACGCTAAATTTAGTAAGTGCAAGTTCTGGAGAAAGGAAATTGGATTTTAGGCCATCGTGTATCGGAACATGGTGTGTCTGCTGATCCCGAGAAGATCGCTGTCATCAAGGAGTGGCCACAACCGACCAATGTCACGAAAGTGCGAAGCTTTTGGGTTTGGCTGGATACTACCGTAAGTTTGTTAAAAACTTTGCTTCTCGAGCCAAGCCGTTAACTCGTTTGACGGAAAAGGAGTCAAGTTTCAGTGGGATGCCGAGGCAGAAAATGCGTTTGAGCAGTTGAAGGAAGCGTTGATCACTACTCCTATTTTAGTTCTCCCTGAACTTCACCAGCCTTACACGGTGTATACGGATGCCTCTCGAGTGGGATTGGGTTGTGTATTGATGCAGAACGGGAGAGTCATTGCCTATGCATCGCGTCGGTTAAGGAAGCATGAAGGAAACTACCCCACTCATGACTTGGAAATGGCCGCAGTAGTTTTGCGTTAAAAATCTGGAGATCGTATCTCTATGGAGAAAGTGTGGAAGTGCTTACGGATCATCAAAGTCTTAAGTATCTGTTCACTCAACCGGAATTGAACTTAAGACAGCGGAGATGGATGGAATTCGTTGCAGATTACGATTTGAAGATTCTCTACCATCCTGGGAAAGCAAATGTAGTGGCGGATGCTCTAAGTCGTCGACGAGCAAGTATGAATGTTGAGAAGGACGTAGAAGCTTTAGCTGTAGCATTCAAGATGGTGAGTTTGACGGCAATAGAGGGTGAAGCTAGTGAGCCACTAGGACTTCAAGCTGTGAATCAAGCAGGATTGATTCAACGGATCCGGGAAGAACAACATGAAGATGTGAATCTAACTAAGATCATTGAGGAATTGAAAGATGTTGAGGGGAGAAATGAGAGTGGTTACCACTTAGCCGCCGATGGAACCTTGTTGTTGAATGGAAGAATTACAGTTCCCGCCGGAAAAGACTTAAGAGAAGAAATCCTAAGGATAACCCATCACTCATTGCTTAGTATTCATCCAGGAAGTACCAAAATGTATCGGGACATCAGACGGTACTATCACTGGCCAGGAATGAAAAAGGCAGTAGCGCAGTGGGTAGCTCAGTGTCAGACGTGTCAGTTGGTTAAGGTGGAACATCAACTACCGGGAGGATTGTTACAAAGCTTACCGATCCCAGAATGGAAATGGGAAGCCGTAGCGATGGATTTTATAACTGGACTACCTATCGCACCAGGAAGAGAAAACGATGCTATTTGGGTAATAGTTGATCGTTTAACTAAGTCTGCGCATCTTCTCCCGATAAAAGTGGAAGATAAGTTCGAAACACTAGCCAAGTTATACATAAAAGAAATTGTTAGACTTCATGGAGTACCAGCGAACATCGTGTCTGATCGAGATCCTCGATTTACTGGAAAGTTTTGGCGTGCATTTCAGGATGCCTTGGGGACAGAACTTCATATTAGCACAGCCTTCCATCCCGAGACAGACGGTCAAACAGAACGGACCATACGAACCATCGAAAACATGCTCCGGTTGTGCATGTTAGATTGGGCCGGAACGTGGGAACAACATTTACCTTTGGTGGAGTTCTCTTATAACAACAGTTTTCATTCCAGTATCGGCATGTCACCTTATGAAGCTTTGTATGGACGACCGTGGCGAACACCAGTGTGTTGGACTGAAGTGGGTGAAAGAAAAATGTTTGGGGCCGACATTGTGGACGAGACCACGAGAGAAGATCAGAACTGTTCGAAGGAATATGAAAAAGGCTCAAGACCGTCGAAGAAATATGCTGATCAGAATCGAAGGGAAGTGGTGTCGAGATTGGAGATTGGGTATATTTGAAAGTTGCAGCCCAGAAAGGGAAGGATCGTTTTGGAAAAGTCGGGAAGTTGGCTACTCGATTTATAGGGCCGTATAAAATCGTGGGAAGGGTCGGAGAGTTAGCTTATCGCTAAGAACTTCCCTCGATATGGCCTTACATCCGGTGTTCCATGTGTCTATGCTACGAAAACACGTAAGGAACCCGATGGAGATTGAACCTCAAAAGATCGAAGAACTCCGTACTAATCTTACTTATCCCGAAGGACCGATACGACTAGGAGAGCGGCGAGTCAAGAGATTAAAGAACCGACAGATTCATCAAATTCAAGTCTTTTGGGGAAAGCAGAATAGAATGGTGATAACTTGGGAAGACGAAGAGAATTTCCAGAAGAGTTACCCTGAGATGTTTGGTACTGAAGCTTAGACTTAAGCCTAAGAATTCGGGACGAATTCTATTAAGGGAGGAGAATGTAGTAACCCTCACCTTCGATCGAAAAATGGAAATGGCCGGACACGGAAATGTCCGAGATTAACTAAGTATTTGAGGTGCTTCCGAGAAGCAGCTGGGTGGCGACGTGCTTGGGCTAGGCTAGCAAGCACACAGCTGGGTGGCGACTCACATGCACCAAGCAAGCAAGATCGCACCTAAGCTAACCCACCTCCGAAGCAAGCTCCATGAGTCACAGCCCGTGTGTCATTTTCGTGTGCGTTTGAGAACCCTTGGCCGAAGAAAGCTTTCCTTATAAATTTAGGCCTTGTCTCTTCATTTTCGGTGGTTGATCATTTGTGAGCTTCTTGTCCGAGAGAGAGAGAACCGCGAAAAGTCCGAGAGAGAGAGAAATCGAGAGAAAGAAACCGAGAGAATTAAGTAAAGGTTGAGTTGCGTTGCTAGAGTGATCGGATCATCGGAGTTAACCGAAGGAAGTTAATTCGTCCGTGGATCGTTGGGAATCCTTAGCCAAACCTTAGACTGTGAGTTCGGATTTATTATTAAGCAAGATCGTGGTATATGAGTGCGGTTCTTTGTTATGTGTTGCATATGTTTGGTTTATGTGGTTAGTCGTATGCCTATGCCGTTAATTATGCATGATTGTTGTGGTGTGTGATGGTTTATCGGTTGGTTATGTGGAATTATGTGTTTGGCGGATTGGATTTCTTAAGAATACGTACGGGCTAATGGCTTGCTACCATGGCCATATGTCGCATGACGATGCGGATAATTGATCTTACCGTGAGCAACCCGGCAAATCAATTATGGTTCGGATCACATCAGACCTTAGCTTCTTGCTTGGGCCGAGTGAGGTAAGATGGGAACGTTCGGGTCACTCGGGTTCTCAATAGCCTTTGTGGCTGAGGCTGAGTGGAGTAAGAGCTGGAACCTTAAGAAATTATCCAATTCCGCAGGATGAGTATAAGTGAGTTTGTGGAAGTTTGAGGATTGTTTATGAATTATTTTATACTTGTGATTTTTTTGGTTGATATTTGAATGTTGTTGGGGGGTTATGCGGGTAATGATATGCTTGTTAGGCACCCGTTCTCACTAAGCAAACTAGTTGCTTACGAACTCATTCTTGCAGGTAAGCGTAAGCAGTAAGGAGAGGGAAGGAACAATTTTTGGGTGAAGTCGGTGTATAGAATTTAGTTAGCCTTTTGTAAAATCGCATGTTCTAAACTTTGTTGTTTTTCTTAGACTTCCGCTGTAGCCTTTTGTACGATAGTATGGCCATGTAAATCGGTTTTCTTGTACGAACTTAAGTTTTATAAATAAAGGAAGTTTTATGTGAAAGCTTAAGTTCTCGATAATGATATTAGCTTTGTCCGAGCGAACTAACTACGAGTCTTTAATTCGGGTTGAAAAGCCTTGAATAAAGATGAGTAGGAAACATGACGCCTCGGATGTTCCGTCTAAGGTCTCGGTGAGTTCGGGAACCTCGGATCGTATGTCCGGACACGTCATGAGTAGCGCTCGTTCTAGGCATGAACGGGGTGTTACAAGGTGGTATCGAGCATTGTTATGATGCTCATAAGGGACTTAATTTTTGGATTTTATCGAGTAAATGTGTCGCAAAAGGCTATTAGGAAACACTGGCTTTGTTCCTCCTTTTCCTTGCTTAAGTTCTGACCTTGGTTCCTTTGTAGACTACTATGCCGCCGAGAAGGGCTTACCGAGGGAGTGGACGTCCGTGGATTAACTCTAGTGCCCCGTGCTAGAATCGACTCGAGTTCTTATGAGTCGACCCATCTCGAGAACCCTTCACCCTGCGAGTCCGTCGGGCAGATTTTAGGTAATCATGAGTACGAAGTGGATGAGTTAGATACTCGTGACATGAGTGTTAATCAACAAGATGATGATGCGTCATCAAGTACTGTGAATGGAAGGCCGAATCAGACTGGTGCAGGACCGTCAACAAGAAGGAGAAGTTTATTCACGAGTCTTGTCAAAGGACTAATTGATCGTTTGGATCGCCGTGAGCATCGAGCTAGTTCGGGTCATTCCGCTTTAGAGCCGGACTTTTTGAAGATAGTGAGAATGATGAAGACCTTGGGGACGGAAAGATTTGAAGGTAGCACAGACCCTTTGTAGCTGATGCCTGGATAAAGAACTTGGAGAAAATTTTTGAGGCTACACGATGCCCGAAGCCTTTAAGAAGGATGTCGCCAATTATTACTTGGATAAGGATACGGTAAATTGGTGGAATGCATTGGAGAGGCGCTTTGGAGGGTACTCAACCAGATATACCTGGACTGAGTTCCGTAACGAGTTTATAAGAAAGTACTTTCCTCCGGAAGCTCGAGACCGGTTGGAGATTCAGTACTTTGGGCTCACACAGGTGACCGAAGTGTCCGGACTATGAGGCAGAATTCACTCGCCTCCGTCGCACGCGAGTTACACATGGGGTGATGAGCCTTCGACTGCCCGGAAGTTCCTACATGGTTTACGACCTGAGATTTGGAGTCGTTTACAAGTAGTGGAGTTCACAGATCTGACTACCTTGGTGGAACGAGCCGTCAACGTGGAAGCGGGGATCGCAGCAGAACGAAAGGAAGCTGCGCGAACTAGTGGGACTCGTGATGCGGGAAACCAGAGGAATCCTACTCCCAATGATCGGGGTAAGAACACAAGGATATCCGTAAGGCCCGTTGGTCAGTTGCGGACCTGTTACAGATGTGGTCAGCAAGGGCACACGGCCGCAGTTTGTAGAAGTGCAATGCCCAATGTGCAGCGTCCAGACGTAGTGTGTTTTATTTGTAATGGAAGGGGACACTATGCGACCTCTTGTCCTCAGAGACAGACGCAGCAAGCGTACCAGCCTTTGGCCCTTCAGCCACCTGTGAACCGTCCTGCCCTAGGACCCGTGCCTAAGAAGTAGGCAACTCCAGGCCGAGTTTATGCGTTAGGTGGTGCCAAACCTGAACCATCATGTCCTCCTAAAGGACCCATTGCAGGTATGTTGGGTTCTTGACTTTATGATTGAATTGATGCGTTATGTTTACTTGATGATTGAATGCATATAGAATAAGAACATATTGAATTGATGGATATTAGGAACCTTGCGTGTGGGTGGTATTTTTGTGCATGTGTTGTTTGATTCGGGTGCGACACATAGTTTTGTGTCACCTGAAGTAGTGAAGAGTTTCCAGGAACCTTTACGTTAGTGAAAGTGAGTATGCCAATTAGAACACCCGCGACCAAATACTCCATGCCACAAGTAGTGTGTTGGGAGTTCCTATTATGATCGGAGAGATAGAGTTTTCAGCCAACCTCGTTAGTCGCTCCGTTAGCTCACCATGAAGTGATTTTGGGAATGGATTGGTTGTCAAGTTATCGTGCTCGTTTGGATTGTGGTAAAGGCAGAGTACAGTTGGAAAAGGATGGGTACCCTTTGGTCTCCTTTGGTGGGTTTTGTCCGAGTCTTGGAGTAGCTGTTGTGTCGGCATTAAGAGCTGAGAAAGAATTGCGCTGTGGAGAAGCCTACTTGGTTACCTTAACCATGATTGATGATGGCATAGAAGAAGAGCCAAAGCTAGAAGAAATTCCTGTGGTTCGGGAATTTCAGGACATATTCCAACCCTTGGAAGGAGTACCTCCGCCTCGCTCTAATCCCTTCACCATTGCTCTTGAGCCAGGCGCGGTACCAATAGTCAAAGCACCATACAGAATGGCACCAGCTGAAATGGCAGAGCTTAAAAAGCAATTGGAAGATCTCACGGACAAGGGATTTATTCGACCAAGTTCTTCGCCTTGGGAGCTCCGGTCTTGTTCGTGAAAAAGAAGGATGGAAGTATGCGGTTATGTATTGATTATCGGGAATCAATAACATAACAATTAAGGATAAGTATCCACTTCCAAGGATAGATGAATTGTTAGATCAGTTGCAAGGTGCTAAGTTATTTTCCAAGATTGACCTTGCTTCGGCTACCATCGATTTCAATCGCAGAGGATGATGTTCAGAGGACTGCATTCAGAACAAGGTACGGACATTACGAGTTTGTGGTAATGCCGTTTGGATTGACGAATGCGCCGGCAGCTTTCATGAGATTGATGAATGAAGTATTCCGGAGTACTTAGATGAGTTTGTGATCATTTTCATCGATGACATTCTCATCTATTCACGAAGTGCCGAGGAGCATGAAAGGCATCTAAGAATGGTATTGAATCGACTAAGGGAGCAAAAGTTGTACGCTAAATTTAGTAAGTGCAAGTTCTGGAGAAAGGAAATTGGATTTTTAGGCCATCGTGTATCGGAACATGGTGTGTCTGCTGATCCCGAGAAGATCGCTGTCATCAAGGAGTGGCCACAACCGACCAATGTCACGAAAGTGCGAAGCTTTTTGGGTTTGGCTGGATACTACCGTAAGTTTGTTAAAAACTTTGCTTCTCAGGCCAAGCCGTTAACTCGTTTGACGGGAAAAGGAGTCAAGTTTCAGTGGGATGCCGAGGCAGAAAATGCGTTTGAGCAGTTGAAGGAAGCGTTGATCACTACTCCTATTTTAGTTCTCCCTGAACTTCACCAGCCTTACACGGTGTATACGGATGCCTCTCGAGTGGGATTGGGTTGTGTATTGATGCAGAACGGGAGAGTCATTGCCTATGCATCGCGTCAGTTAAGGAAGCATGAAGGAAACTACCCCACTCATGACTTGGAAATGGCCGCAGTAGTTTTTGCGTTAAAAATCTGGAGATCGTATCTCTATGGAGAAAGTGTGGAAGTGCTTACGGATCATCAAAGTCTTAAGTATCTGTTCACTCAACCGGAATTGAACTTAAGACAGCGGAGATGGATGGAATTCGTTGCAGATTACGATTTGAAGATTCTCTACCATCCTGGGAAAGCAAATGTAGTGGCGGATGCTCTAAGTCGTCGACGAGCAAGTATGAATGTTGAGAAGGACGTAGAAGCTTTAGCTGTAGCATTCAAGATGGTGAGTTTGACGGCAATAGAGGGTGAAGCTAGTGAGCCACTAGGACTTCAAGCTGTGAATCAAGCAGGATTGATTCAACGGATCCGGGAAGAACAACATGAAGATGTGAATCTAACTAAGATCATTGAGGAATTGAAAGATGTTGAGGGGAGAAATGAGAGTGGTTACCACTTAGCCGCCGATGGAACCTTGTTGTTGAATGGAAGAATTACGGCCTCCGGAAAAGACTTAAGAGAAGAAATCCTAAGGATAACCCATCACTCATTGCTTAGTATTCATCCAGGAAGTACCAAAATGTATCGGGACATCGACGGTACTATCACCGCCAGAATGAAAAAGGCAAGTAGCGCAGTGGGTAGCTCAGTGTCAGACGTGTCAGTTGGTTAAGGTGGAACATCAACTACCGGGAGGATTGTTACAAAGCTTACCGATCCCAGAATGGAAATGGGAAGCCGTAGCGATGGATTTTATAACTGGACTACCTATCGCACCAGGAAGAGAAAACGATGCTATTTGGGTAATAGTTGATCGTTTAACTAAGTCTGCGCATCTTCTCCCGATAAAAGTGGAAGATAAGTTCGAAACACTAGCCAAGTTATACATAAAAGAAATTGTTAGACTTCATGGAGTACCAGCGAACATCGTGTCTGATCGAGATCCTCGATTTACTGGAAAGTTTTGGCGTGCATTTCAGGATGCCTTGGGGACAGAACTTCATATTAGCACAGCCTTCCATCCCGAGACAGACGGTCAAACAGAACGGACCATACGAACCATCGAAAACATGCTCCGGTTGTGCATGTTAGATTGGGCCGGAACGTGGGAACAACATTTACCTTTGGTGGAGTTCTCTTATAACAACAGTTTTCATTCCAGTATCGGCATGTCACCTTATGAAGCTTTGTATGGACGACCGTGCCGAACACCAGTGTGTTGGACTGAAGTGGGTGAAAGAAAATGTTTGGGGCCGACATTGTGGACGAGACCACGTAGAAGATCAGAACTGTTCGAAGGAATATGAAAAAGGCTCAAGACCGTCGAAGAAATATGCTGATCGAATCGAAGGGAAGTGGTGTCGAGATTGGAGATTGGGTATATTTGAAAGTTGCAGCCCGTAAAGGGAAGGATCGTTTTGGAAAAGTCGGGAAGTTGGCTACTCGATTTATAGGGCCGTATAAAATCGTGGGAAGGGTCGGAGAGTTAGCTTATCGCTAAGAACTTCCCTCAGATATGGCCTTACATCCGGTGTTCCATGTGTCTATGCTACGAAAACACGTAAGGAACCCGATGGAGATTGAACCTCAAAAGATCGAAGAACTCCGTACTAATCTTACTTATCCCGAAGGACCGATACGACTAGGAGAGCGGCGAGTCAAGAGATTAAAGAACCGACAGATTCATCAAATTCAAGTCTTTTGGGGAAAGCAGAATAGAATGGTGATAACTTGGGAAGACGAAGAGAATTTCCAGAAGAGTTACCCTGAGATGTTTGGTACTGAAGCTTAGACTTAAGCCTAAGAATTCGGGACGAATTCTATTAAGGGGAGGAGAATGTAGTAACCCTCACCTTCGATCGAAAAATGGAAATGGCCGGACACGGAAATGTCCGAGATTAACTAAGTATTTGAGGTGCTTCCGAGAAGCAGCTGGGTGGCGACGTGCTTGGGCTAGGCTAGCAAGCACACAGCTGGGTGGCGACTCACATGCACCAAGCAAGCAAGATCGCACCTAAGCTAACCCACCTCCGAAGCAAGCTCCATGAGTCACAGCCCGTGTGTCATTTTCGTGTGCGTTTGAGAACCCTTGGCCGAAGAAAGCTTTCCTTATAAATTTAGGCCTTGTCTCTTCATTTTCGGTGGTTGATCATTTGTGAGCTTCTTGTCCGAGAGAGAGAGAACCGCGAAAAGTCCGAGAGAGAGAGAAATCGAGAGAAAGAAACCGAGAGAATTAAGTAAAGGTTGAGTTGCGTTGCTAGAGTGATCGGATCATCGGAGTTAACCGAAGGAAGTCAATCCGTCCGTGGATCATTGGGAATCCTTAGCCAAACCTTAGACTGTGAGTTTGGATTTATTATTAAGCAAGATCGTGGTATATGAGTGCGGTTCTTTGTTATGTGTTGCATATGTTTGGTTTATGTGGTTAGTCGTATGCCTATGCCGTTAATTATGCATGATTGTTGTGGTGTGTGATGGTTTATCGGTTGGTTATGTGGAATTATGTGTTTGGCGGATTGGATTTCTTAAGAATACGTACAGGCTAATGGCTTGCTACCATGGCCGTATGTCGCATGACGATGCGGATAATTGACTGGTTACCGTGAGCAACCCGGCAGTCAATTATGGTTCGGATCACATCGGACCTTAGCTTCTCGCTTGGGCCGAGTGAGGTAAGATGGGAACGTTCGGGTCACTCGGGTTCTCAATAGTCTTTGTGGCTGAGGCCGGGTGGAGTAAGAGCTGGAACCTTAAGAAATTATCCAATTCCGCAGGATGAGTATAAGTGAGTTTGTGGAAGTTTGAGGTTTGTTTATGAATTATTTTATACTTGTGATTTTTTTGGTTGATATTTGAATGTTGTTGGGGGGTTATGTGGGTAATGATATGCTTGTTAGGCACCCGTTCTTACTAAGCAAACTAGTTGCTTACGAACTCATTCTTGCAGGTAAGCGTAAGCAGTAAGGAGAGGAAAGGAACAATTTTTGGGTGAAGTCGGTGTATAGAATTTAGTTAGCCTTTTGTAAAATCGCATGTTCTAAACTTTGTTGTTTTTCTTAGACTTCCGCTGTAGCCTTTTGTACGATAGTATGGCCATGTAAATCGGTTTTCTTGTACGAACTTAAGTTTTATAAATAAAGGAAGTTTTATGTGAAAGCTTAAGTTCTCGATAATGATATTAGCTTTGTCCGAGCGAACTAACTACGAGTCTTTAATTCGGGTTGAAAAGCCTTGAATAAAGATGAGTAGGAAACATGACGCCTCGGATGTTCCGTCTAAGGTCTCGGTGAGTTCGGGAACCTCGGATCGTATGTCCGGACACGTCATGAGTAGCGCTTCCGTTCTAGGCGTGAACGGGGGTGTTACAGATAGGGCATATGTATAGAAAAACGAAAGATAGTAAACTAAACTAAGAATTAAAGTAAATCAAAGCATAAACATAAACAAAAGCATAAGAGAGAAAAACACCTAAAAAGAAGAACTCTTTATTGAAGATGAGACAAAAGGTGGCTAGAGAGTCTAAGATTGTTTCTAGTGAGAATACATGAGTTTATACAGAGTTTAGGAGTTTTGGAGGAGTCTAGGGCGTCTTTAGAAGCTTCTGGAAGGTATTAACTCGCAATCCCAAAGCTTCATATTTTGCATTTCGTAAAAAACGGAAGCTTCTATTTATGCCCGGCGTGTCAGCATCGACCATCCTAGGTCGATGGGCTAAGTCGAAGTGAGTTTTTAGGAAGAGCATCGACCATGAGTGGTCGATGCTTGCGTTGATGGTCTTCGTCGTCAGCTTCAAGTTCGGGCTCGTGGAGGTGCATCGACCGCCCTGGATCGAGGCTATGTATTAATGGCCTGCTTAAAGACCACTTCTGGTCGATGCTAGGGCCGTTGCCTTTTTTATGAGGCTCTTGAGATGTCTTTCCATCATGTTTTTGGCCCGAGCAAGTAGCTCCACAGTTCCAATGGCTTCATGAGACTCCAAATCACTCCAAAAATGTTGATTTCACGCCAAATACATATAAACACATAAAAAAAATGCAAATGCAAATGCCCTAAAACTATCCTAATTTGCTTGTTAGAACATATACAACTAAACTAAATGCATGTGAAAAAATGTGTAAAATATGATGCTATCAACATCCTCAGCAAATCCTTAAGAGTCTGAATTGTTCTCTCAGATTGCCCGTCGGTCTAAGGATGATAAGCGGTGCTCATGTGTACCTCAGTGCCCATCTGCTCTTGAAATGCTCGCCAAAATACTAAAGTGAACTTACTGTCACGATTAGATACAATACTCACTGGTACACCATGCAACCTCACAATCTCATTAATATACCTCCTTGCAAACACTTTAGCTCCATCTGTCTTCCTTATGGCTAGGAAATGAGCTGACTTAGTTAATCGATCAAAGATCACCCAAATAGCATCTTTGTTCCGTGAATTTGGTCAACTAACCACAAAATCTATCGTAATCATATCTCATTTCTATTCAGAAATTGGTAAACTCTGCAACAACCCACTTGGAACTTGATGCTCGACTTTCACCAATTGGCATGTCTCACAACTAGCCACACACTTGGCTACATCCTTCTTCATATCAACCCAATGATAATATCGCTTCAAATCCTGGTACATCTTGGTTGCTCCTGAATGAATTGAAAATCGACTTTGGTGTGCCTCACGAAAAATTTCTCTCCTCAACTCCTCATCATTAGGTTCACAAACTCGGTCATTTACCAGAATGATTCCAATATTAGAAACTTGGTACTCAGACTTCTCTTCTTTAGAAGTCTTAATCAACGCCTCATCTTTTTCCTGAGCAGCCCGTACTCTACTCAGAATATCAGCTTGGTTAGCAGCTTCTAACCCGAGCAGTTCTGATTCATTGGTAACAACACATAACTCCAATGCACTGATCATACTTACCAAGTTCTTAGCATCTCTCTCTGTACTCGAACCTACACAGTTCCTACTTAAAGCGTCAGCTACTAGATTAGCTTTTTCTGGATGGTAAGCTATCTCCATATCATAATCGGCCATAAGCTCCATCTATCTCCTTTGTCTCAAATTCAACTCAGGTTGAGTGAATACATATTTGAGACTCTTATGATCTTTTGGGAATTTTCTACACCATGAGAGTAGGTAGAGGCTTCAGATCTACATACTCGAAATAATAGTTAATCGATAAATCTATTTTTAACTTGTGAGCTAATCTAAATTAACTTTGATCAAGTTAGTTTAGCATCTTAAGGTCTTGATGCCATGAGAGTGGATTAAGATCTCGGAACTAAACACGTTAGAAGATTGGTTACTTTGTAGAATTGCAATTGCTAGTCAATCCGGTCGATGACGAGATCGTTATCAATGCTTGTAGAGCACCACAAGAGTGGCGTTTTTACAGAGAAATTAGTATACCATGAAAGTGGACTAATTTATATACAAAATCTCGAGACCGATGGATACTAACAAAGGGTTAAAGAACATCAATTCTCATATTAGAAGATTTACGGATTCGTTCCCATTCACCTTTGGGATCATTTTCTTTATTTATTGTTTAATTGTTATTTAGTTTAAGTTATTTTATGCAATTTAATTTTTGCTATTTAATTTAAGCAATTTATTTTATGCAATTTAATGGAAATTTTTTGTCGAGAATGACGACGCTACACTCAAGCGTTAGGAATGCCAGCTCGGTGAGCTCCTTCTTCTTTTTAGTCACGAGGTCTTTGAGGAACTTGTTAGCGTTGGGAATCATCGTCAAGGCTTCTAGTATCGACATAGTGATAATTACGCTTTTCATTTGTTCTTCAAACACGTTCCTCATTCTCTCAGCTATTCTTCCTTTAATTCTTCTCGGAAAAGGAATTTTAGGTTGATACTTAGTTAGATCGGGTATCACTTGGCTCCTTACATGACTATCAGGTTCCCTTGTACGAGTGTTGGTTGTACGAATGTCGAACTCCATATCCTTGTCCAGCTTCTCCTTAATAACTTCTTCAATCTCAGGCTCTTCCTCGATTTCAATAGGATCATCTTTCTCGGGGATTGGATCCTACTTCTTGATGATCAGATTTTCTTTCTCGATGATAGTCACTTCCCTCTTTTTGTTGATTGTTTACCTAGGTGGGATCGGTCTGAGCTCCTTTCCACTTTTCAAGGTTATAGCATCGATCGTTGGTGCTTCTTCCATTGTTCGGGTTTCTAGCTTTCGGACCTTACAAGCCAAGTCTTTGAACTTTTCTTCTAACTCATGACACCGTTGATTAACCTCCTTGAACTCTCTATTAATCCCTGCGACCATGCTTGTTTGTCCTTTCATGACATTCTGAATCATCCCCTCGATTTTATCCGTCTTAGTCGTCAAGAAACTCGCTTCCTCGTTGTTCTCATCCCATGCATGGTCGATGTTCTGGTCCGATGTGAAAGGTATCGACCATGTACAATCGATGTTCTTGATCGATGTTAGTCTTCGGTGTTGCATCGAAGCTGTACGATCGATGCTTCTACTCGATGATGCTTCTAGAAAGGCCATCGACCCCTGCTGGTCGATGGTGTTGTTCTCCACAATGTTTTGACAAGATGAAATGTTGCGTCGATTTCAAAACCTTGTCTAACTTTTCATGTAGCGTTTTATGGTCAGCTTCTCCTCTTCTTCATGGATGTTGACGTTTCTGTTCATTCGTTTATAGTCCTCCCCATAGCTTGGGTTGCTCTCGGCTAAGTTCTTTACCAGCGTCATTCCGTGTGGCGCGTCTTGTCCCAAGAAAGTTATGTGGCTGCCTATATCAAGTAACGTACGATATTTAGGAGTAACTCCTATGTAGAATATGCTCAGCAAAGACTAGTCGCTGAATCCATGATGAGGACATTCCTTGGTGTATCTTTCAATCCTTTCCCACGCTTCTCCGAAGCTCTCAGTGTTTTATTGTGTGAAGTTTGACACTCGTTTCTCCAACGAGTTGTCTTAGAGTTCGAGAAGAACTTTGTTAGGAACGCTTTCCGGCATTCACTCCACGTTGTAACGGTCTCAGATGGAATGTACTTCTCCCATTCTTATGCTTTACCCCCAAGTGAAAATGAGAATAAACGAAATTTTAGTGCATCTTTAGAGAAACCGTCTATCTTCACCATCTCACACAACTTGAATTGATACAGATGATCAATAGGGTTCTCCGTTGATAATCCATGAAACTTATAACCCTGGACCTTGTTAATCAAGCTGATCTTGATTTCGAATTCAACTCCGACTACTGGTGGTGGCCAGATTCTCGTGCGTTGATTTTGTTTTGTTGGCTCGTCGGCCATGCCTATTGTTTGTACTAATCTTTGCCTACGCACCATGTTCTCATTCTCCCGGTCCAGCAACCAGTCTATTCCCAGCATTGGTTTACTCCCAGCCTTCTCAAGTCCTAAAAACCTGAAAACCCAAGAACAAAAATTAAACAAAATAAGAAAGTAAAAGAAACCTAGTCTCAAATTCAGACCAAATCTCTATGGCTATTGTTACAGTTCCCGGCAACGGTGCCAAAAACTTGTTAGGGAGGATTTGTTTCATCTCTTCTCACCAGGTTCCACCCGAGTTTCTTCGAGAGTTTAACCCGATGTGACAGCAAGTGCACGGTTAAATGCAATTATAATATATTCGGGATCGATCCACAGAAGCTGAGAATAGCTAGATAGAGATTGCAGGAATGAATCTAATCTAGGCAAATTATAAAAGTTGGGTGTTTGTTTCTAAGTTCTAAATAATTGAAATGCATAAACTAAATAAATAATTAAAATGCGTAAAATAAATAAATAGTAATTAAATAAATAAATAAATAATTAAATAAGCAATAATAAAATTACTGAAAATAAATTGCGTAAAGGAAATAACAGAAAGTAAATTGTGTAAAGTAAATAGCGTAAATTAAAGTGAATAAAATAAATAGTGTAAATTAAAGTGCATAAATTAAATAACATAAAATAAATAACAGAAAATAAATGGCATAAATTAAATAACATAAATATAAAATAACCTAAATTTAAATAGCTTAAATAAGAAATTAACAATTGACCCTAGAGAGAATGAGAACGATTCAGGAAGTCTATATTTAGGATTTTTGTTCTACCTAATAAGTTTGTGTTTGTAATTCTAGGGATATCAATTATAGACTAGCCCACTCTCGTGGTAAGCTAGCCACTATGTCGGACCCACGACTTTCACGCATTGCGCACAATCCCATCATTGAATATTAAGTGTTCCTAAACTTCTGTTTGAAATGTCATTTCCGAACGACTTTGTTCTTTCGGAAACACGAAGTGATTGATAGATCTATTTCCAAAATACGGCCCACTCTCGTGGTGAAGTGTTTCTAAGATCTTAATCTAACTTAGTTAGAGTTAGATCAATGATTAATTCTACCAAACAACAAACTCGACCATAGCTAATACTCTCTAATATTCAGATTTAAAGTTTTAACCCACTCTCGTGGTGCTAAGAGTTTCTATTCGTATAAGCTCTCGATTATAACTTTAAGCATCTCCCATAGGATATGACTTAGCATTAAGATTGAATATTAGAGTAGTTAGATCGATTAAGAACAAAAGAACATATGAAATCCTATAACATAGATCTCATCATCAATCTCCACCCCAGAGATCTAAAAGATCTACTCACTCATACCTCCGAGGGTGACGGTAGGATGAGTAGAAAGACATGATAAACAATAAACAAAAGCAGTAAATAAAGTAAAACAATAAGAAGAAGACGAAGAACTAAAGCAATTTTAAAAATAAAACTTATGAACAAAGAGTTTTGAGACTTTTTTTCTAAGTGGTGGCTCTCAAAGGTGGCCAAAAAAGAGGAAACTGTAACATCTGCATCCCAAGTTGTTCCTTGTTATATAAATTATTAGTGTTTCTTGCCGAATAAGTTATTGTTACTTGTTGTATAAGTTTTGTACCGTGTTGTATTTGTTTCTAAGAGAAGTAGGAACAATATCGAGCTCGTTTAATAGCCTACGGGTTGTGAATTGGTCGGGGTAGGAAACTAATCCGGTTTGAGCTGAAAAGCTTTGAGTAAGTTCTTCAATCTCTTGTCTATCTATCTATCAAATTTCGTCTCGGTTCTTTGCGTGGTTTGAGAGATATGAATTTGCTCCCAAAACTGCTCAAAGCAGAGCAATCCGCGACGGGTTCGATTGGAGAGCGTGTTTGGGAACTCAAATCTTAATGGAATGAGCTGAAATTTGGTAGGTAGATTCTTGAGGTCTTATCTTGAGATTATCCAAAGGAATTGCTCAAATATTGGCTATATTAAGAGTTATAGCCGGATTAGTAAAGCTCTGTTTTAGGGATGGAGGAATCCGAAATTATGGTTTAGGCAATTCACGTTTTGGGCAATTTTCAGAACTTGAACGATCGATCGATCCATTAAATTGGTTATGTGATCGGAGATATTTTGAGAAGAGGATCGACCGATTCCAAGATGAGATTGATCGATCGGGTGTATTAGACAGTTCAGGATCGGTTAGGATAAGAAAGATCGATCAAATCAGAGAAGATCGATCGATCCTTGGCAAGATCGATCGATCCGGCAAGATGCTCTATCTCGGTTTGTTTTTAGTAGTTGAGATCGATTGATAAGGGTAATAGATTGATCGATATGATCTTTGAAAGTTGATTCTTGAGTAGTTACGGTTAGGTGACGAGGTAATTGCCGGTAGAATCCTTTGGGGATTGGTTTTGGTTGCTATATTGTTTGATCAAGGTTGATTATTGATGAGATTGTCACATGGAGTGAGGACATGCTATGGTTAAGTATTGATACGAACTAAGGGTATATTAGATAATAGAATATGATAGGTCTGGCATATGGGATGAGGGCACATCATGACCAAGTGATGTTACGATCTAAGGGTATATTAGATCGTAATACATAATGGGATGAGTTGATGGTTCTCGTTATGTTGCTGACAGAATTTTATGTGATGGGCATTGTTGTTAGATCGAGTATCTAGTGATGTAAATGATACATGATGTGGACTTCATGTATCAATGGTAATTTAATACATGATGCAGATTTCATATATGGGGACGATTTGATACATGATGTGGATTTCATGTATCGGTGGTGGTTTGATACATGATATGGTACTTCATGTATCAGTGATGATCAGACACATGATCAGGTATTCATGTGTTGTTGAGGCTGTACGAATACATGATATGGTATTTTATGTATTCGTAGTGGATGGACACATGATTAGGTAGGTCATGTGTTGTCGTGGTTGTGTGCGATGCGTTGTTCCATTATTTGGTTTGGTGGATTATGGATCTTGTGTCACTAGATCCTCATACGTTGTTGGGCTCATTGGGATTATATGGTATTTAATCCTAATGAGGTTGGTTAGGATTATGTGGTATTTAATCGTAATGAGGTTGGTTTACCGATTAGAATTATGTGGTATTTAATCCTAATAGATTAGTAACCGAATGAATCTTGTGGTATTAGATTCTGAGGTTGACCAAGGGTAAACCGAGTGAGATCTTGTGGTATTGGATCTCGTGGGACTTAGTTCATTCGGATCTTGTGGTATTGGATTTCGATGGACTTAGTCATCTTGTTGGACTGAGCTTGTTCGGATCCTGTGGTATTGGATTCCGATGAGCTTAGTCGTTTTGATGGATTTAATTCATTTCGAGTCCTGTGGTATTGGATTTTGATGGGTTTTATGACCATGTGGGATCTTGTGGTATTAGATCCTGAGGTTGTTGATGAACCAAGTAGGAACAATGTGTGATGTAATGAGAAAAACGGAAATTTCATACGGTGTAGTTGAGTTGTAGTATGGGTGTTACTATAGTCGCTATTGAGTTGTAACGTAAGTATGGTTATGACTAGAGTTGAGTCAAAGCGGGAGTACTGCTACATTTGGTGATGAGATATGGTTGTTGTGTTGCGACCGGTTTTGGATTATAGATGTGATACTACTACTGTTGTTGGATTGTGACCAGTTTGGTGTTGTTGTTGTGGTGCCACGACTATCGTTAGGTTGTAGCTGTTGCGCTACAATTGTTGTTGAGGGTAGCAAGTGCACTTGGAGATGGTTTTGCTGAGGATGTATGTGTTGGATTGGGGAGGTCATTGGGTCGATTGTTTGAACTTGGTAGAATTCATGTATGATGTGAGCTATCAAGCTGGCATTAGGATGATACCATATGAGGTTCTATATGGTAGGTCGTGGAGGATACATTTTTGCTGAACTCAAGTAGGGGAGTGAAACATAATTCGCAAGAATTTTGTGCAGGAAACTCCTGAGATTAAGATCTTGTGGGATTGTATTGAGGTTGATTAGGAAACTTGGGAACATGAGGCGAAGATAGAAGTATAATTCTTTAAGTGGATCGTAAGGCAGGTTCAGTTTTTAGATTCGGTGACGAATCTATTTAAGTGGGGGAGAATTGTAACATCCATATCCCAAGTTGGTCCTTGTTGTATAAGTTATTAGTGTTTCTTGCTGAACAAGTTATTGTTACTTGTTGTATAAATTTTGTACCATATTGTATTTGTTCCTGAGAGAAATAAGAACAATATTGAGCTCGATTAATAGCCTACGGGATGTGAATTGCTCGAATTAATCGAAAGATTAATTATTCGGAATTAATTTCGTGTGGAATGGTTTAAACGGAATTAATCGGTACTTTCGGAATATTACCGGAAATGTAATAAAATAATTTGAGACGAAAAAATGTCTCAAATATTTTGGGAAGTTTAACGGAAATACTAAACCGAGTGGGAGAAAATTAATTGAATCAATTGATTGCGGTTTAGTAATTTTAGTTCGGTTTGGTTTAATTTGATTAAACCAACAACCAAAAATATCTCTTCTCCTTATACACTCTTCTATAAACTTCTTCCTCTTCATCTTCATCTCATTTTTGAGATATTTGTGTTTAAAAGAATAGAGAGAGTGAGAGAAAGGAGAGACCTTGAGAGCTTGGAGAAAGAAGGAGAAGAGGAGGAGGAAGAAGCCTTAAAAAACAGAGTTTTGGGAGCTGATTCAAGGGGACGATCGGGGTAAAAAATAATCCGGTTTGAGCTGAAATGTTTTGTGTAAGTTTTTCAATATTTTGTCTATCTTTCTACCAAATTTCGTCGCGTTTCTTTGAGCAGTTTGAAAGATATGAATTTTCTCCCAAAACCGCTTAAAGTAGAGCAATCCGCGGCGGGTTGGATTGGAGAGAGTGTTTGGGCACTCAAATCTTAATGGAATGAGCTGAAATTTGGTATGAATATTCTTGAGGGTCTTATCTTGAGATTATCCAAAGGAATTGCTCAAATATTGGCTATATTAAGAGTTATAGCCGGATTAGTAAAGGTCTGTTTTAGGGATGGAGGAATCTGAAATTATGGTTTAGTGATATAAGTCAATTTTCTATTGAACTATCATGTCATTGTAGCACAATAAGGTATCAATCCAAATGGGTGCGATATTAGCCAGAAAGGATGTAATCAAACAGTTTAAGTCAAGCCAAGCAAGCAATAGGTTGTGAAACTATCAAACTAAGAAAGCAATAATCAAAAGCAATAACAGAGAATAAAAACAGAGACTAGCAGAGACTATGAAACAGAAATCAATCAAGCAAGAGAAATTCCTAAGGATGGGGTTATTGACTTGGTGTATCCTCTTAATCTACCTAGATGGTTTAACAAACTCAAGCAAGCTATTCTCTAGACATTAAACTCATTAGCAGTCAAGTTCATTCCCATAATAAATAACCTCAAGCGAATCTAGTTCCAGACCTAAATCGCTTTAGGGAAATCTAGCTTAGCAGGCATTAAGATTCAGTTTAATAAAGCCAATAAACACCCTAGACAACTAATCCCTTAGGCTAGGAATGTAAATCTCTAGAATTAATTCAGTCAAGCATTTCATCAAACACCTTCAGGGTGTGGAAATACCTAGGTTCTAATTCCAATTGATCAGAGAGTAATTAGCATTAAGAACACTAATCGAGAAGGGAAATCAAACAATTCTACACTTAAACCACCCAAGAGACTAAGATTCCACACCTAATATATCCCATCCTTAAGAACCCTAATGAATACTCAGAACTCATGAAGAACATCAAAATCATAAACACAGAAATCAATAAAACTTGCATAATCAGAAAGATAAGGAAGAGAATAGATAGAATGGAAGGATTCAAACACAAACACTCAGTAGATTCAAAGTTATAGGATTCAGGAAGCAAGAACAGATGAAAAAAGCTTAAAAACGAGTTCTTAGTCTTAAACTAATACAGAGTATTTATACTCATATATAGAAACCCTAAATCACAAAAAGACAAAATAGCAGGTCTCGGAGGTGCACTCGACCATGGGGGTCGAGTGCCTTGGTCGAGCTAAGTGAAATCTTCAAGACTCCTCTTTTATTGCTCAGCTCGATGTGCTAGCTCGACCTTTCCTGGTCGAGCTGGGTCCAAAACTCCAAGACGCCTCTTTTATCTTCAGCTCGATCAGTGGACTCGACCTGGCTTGGTCGAGTCAGACTTTAGGACTCCAAGATTGCAATTTTCTAGCCCAGCTCGACCTCATACTCGAGCCCCTTGGTCGAGTCAGACTTCAGGACTCCAAGATTGTATTTTTCTTGATCAGCTCGACCTCATACTCGAGCCCCTTGGTCGAGTCACACTATCCTTTTAGCCATTTGACTCGAACATCTCCAATATCCTTTGATTTCACCTGAAACAGCTCCAAAATGCAATATGCATGCGATCCTAATGCAAAACACTCTAGACATGCAAAACTAGAAACAAATGCTAAGAATAAGCTATTAAACAAGGCTAAATGGGCGATAAATGCATGCTAAAACCATGTAAAATACAGGCATATCAACTCCTCCAAACTTAGTCTTTGCTTGCCCTCAAGCAAACAGATAAAAATAAGATGGAGAAGAGGTTTGAAAGTGGGGATTCAGAACCAAAGCATGCTGATATAATATATTATCTCAATATCCAAGTTGCTAGTTCTAGAATGCAAAGTATATGAACTCTACTTAAAAACTTTAGCCATACTCTTCACAGCATAATTTCTATTAAGTCTCAACCTAGACATGCATTCAAATCTACCATTCCCTTTAACATTCAATTAAGCAGAAACCATTAATCAAGCTATTCACATTCAATGAACTCATTTGGCTAAGGGTAAGGCTAAGAGATAAAGATGGTCCCTTTCACATGGTTTGATCAATTCAGAACAGGGATCTCTCAAGAAAAGGAATGAGCTTCAGTAGAATGCTAAAGGTAAGAACCAACTTATGCATACAAGAATAGACTCTCATCTACCCAATAATACACAAGTGTTCTTAACCCCCAGTTCTAAACCCAGAAAGTTGTCCTAATTCTACCCTTAACACTTAGGCAATTTGCCTTGAACTTTTCTTGGATCAGACTCATTTTTTTCTTTTCGTTCTTATTCTAGGAGAGGTTCTTTATACTTCTAGCGGACTGGGGTCTTTCTTTTGGTTTTTTTTACTTCCAGCTTAGGCGTTTTCTATATATTTTTTTAGACTTTAAGCTTTGTCTTTCTTTTCTTATTCTTAGCACACCTCCAAATCCTTTACTAGATTAAGACATTTTCAGATCATTCCTCTCCTAAGAACTCTTAACCTTTTTCTTTCATCTTTCTCCAAGTTTTCTTTCTTTCTTTCCACAGAACCAAACCCTATACCCAATGATCAAGATCCCACCTAGTCCTATCTGATTCGAAAATTGCAAACCAGAACTACATGAGATTCTATCCTTGTCGGCTCAAACCTAACACTTTCTACCAAGCTCATTCAGAAATAGGCCTCACACACTCAATAAAGTAATAATATGGATTGAAAGAAGGCTAGGCTAAGGGCATGGTAAAACTGTTCTAATGATGAGAACAGCTACTTAGATTGGCAAGAGTGGTAAACAGGTGAAAGAAAATCCAAGTATGTATATGGTATCCATCAGTTCAAATGCAGTGCATAGACATGATAATTATAAGTCAAGTTCAGGTTCAAATAGATAGGAAATGGTATCAAATCACAGCATGCTTCAATTGAGACATAATCTAGTTGTGCATTCAAAGTATGGTGCAGTCTTACTTCAAGTTCATTCACAAGGCATTAGACAACTAGAAACGAGGGCATTGAAATTATCATATTAAATCAGCAAGCTTGCAAAGTTATAATCATCATAATCCCCTATGCATATGCAACAGCCCTATATGAAAACAATCTAGACTCAATCCTAAAATGTAAATGCAACTTATATGAACACTCTGTTTTTTTTTCTTTTCAAGTTTTTCAAATTTTTTAAAACTTTTTTTTGGTTTTTCTATGCCGTAGATGCATGCAGACTCAAATATGCACAAAGTAAAAATAAGAACACAAAAAACAACACAGAGAACAGATCAAACACATCTTAACCCTTTCCCCCCAAACTTAAATTACACAGTCTCTTGTGTAATAAAAATTTAGAGAGAAGGTTTAAGAAGCAACAAAAAGCAAGGAAGAAATGCAAATGATATATACAAGAATGGATAGAACAGGTACCTCAAGGGTTGGAAAAGAAGGAGGAGATTGAATCCTCCAGGCTTTCTCTGGTGTATGCAGCATGGGAGCTTGGCTCGACGTGGTGATCGAGCTGCATGGTCGCGCCAAGCATGGAGAGATGGCTGGCTCGATCACCTTGATCGAGCTGGGTGGTCGAGCTAGACTGTCTGCTCAGAGATCTCCTCTTTTTCTGCCTTGTGTACTGCTTAACCTACTGCCTTGGCTCGAATGATGAAGCTCTTGGTGGTTCCACGGGTGCACGAGGCCTAGGCTCTTCACGAAATGACCCACTTCCCAGCAGTACTCTCTTGGAATCACACAAACAAGCCAAAAACAAGAATTTAGCACACTTAAACGACGGTTTAGAAAGAAAATTAAAGCAATATATACAAGGATAGACATGGAATTTCCTCCCAAGTGAGCTTGTTTATAGTCACTAAGCTTGACTTCCTGTTTTACTCAGGTAAGGAGAGGTTCATCCAGAGGAATTGAGGTTCCTTCTGGAATGATGCTTTCAGCCATGTACGGTTTGAGCCTTTGCCCGTTCACGATGAATTTTCGTTTCTGCTCTTTCCGATCAAGGTGACTGCTCTGTATGGTGAAACTTCTTTGATAGTGAAGGGTCCTGACCATCTGGACTTAAGCTTTCCTGGACTGAAGAGGAGGACCTGATCACCAGCTTTGAGCTCTTTAGGAAGAATCCTTCTGTCATGGAAGGCTTTAGTCCTCTCCTTGTAAACTTTAGAACTCTCATAAGCATCCAGCCTGATCTCCTCTAGTTCATGCAGATCCAATGTTCTCTTCTCTTGTGCAGTCTTGATATCCAGATTCAAGAGTTTTGTAGTCCACAATGCCTTGTACTCAATCTCCACAGGCAGATGGCAAGCTTTGCCATAGAGTAGCTGGAATGGTGTTCTCCCAATCGGTGTTTTGAATGCAGTCCGATAAGCCCAGAGAGTCTTATCAAGCTTAGAAGACCAATCTCTCTTTGAAACCCCTACTACTCTTGCCAAAATGGCCTTGATCTGCTTGTTGGACACTTCCACTTGCCCACTAGTCTGAGGATGGTATGGTGTGGCTACCTTGTGCTTAACGCCATGCTTCTTCAGTAGATTTTCAAAGAGCTTGTTGATGAAGTGAGACCCCCCACCACTGATCACTACCCTCGGTACTCCAAATCTGGGAAAGATAACACTCTTGAACATCTTCAAAACCACCTTTGTATCATTGGTAGGACAGGCTATTGCTTCAACCCACTTGGAGACATAATCAACAGCCACCAAGATGTAGCTATTCCTATAAGATGGTGGGTTGAAAGGCCCCATGAAGTCAATGCCCCACACGTCAAACACTTCAACTTTTAGAATCGGGTTCTGAGGCATCTCGTTCCTTCTGCTAATATTACCCATTCTCTGGCAAGGATCATACTTAGTAATGAATGCTTAAGCATCCTTGAACATTGAAGGCCACCATAATCCTGCTTGGAGAATTTTCTGTACAGTCTTGAAAGTAGCAAAGTGACCCCCATAAACCTAACCATGACAGTGCTCTAAAACCCCTTTTACTTCTTCCTCAGCTATGCATCTTCTGTAAAGACCATCTGAACCTCTCTTGTATAAGTAAGGCTCATCCCAGAAGTAATGGTTCACATCTCTCAGAAATTTCTTTTTCTTGTAAGCATCAAGACTTCCAAGGATATCACCGCTTACAAGGTAATTGGCAAAATCTGCATACCAGGGCAGTCATTCTCTTCTATTGTCAAGACAACAGCAATGAGCTGTTCCTCAGGCATGGAATCATCAATTGGCAATGGATCTTCTATCCTCATTCTCGACAAATGATCAGCTACTCCATTCTCTATACTTTTCTTATCAACAATCTCCATGTCAAACTCCTGTAGCAAAAGTATCCATCTGAGCAGTCTTGGCTTAGTCTCCTTTTTTGCATAGATATGCCGGAGTGCTGCATGATCTGTGTAGACTATAACCTTGGAACCCACTAGATAGCTTCTGAACTTCTCAAAAGCAAATACAACAGCTAGCAACACCTTCTCTGTTGTTGCATATCTCCCTTGAGTTTCATCTAGCGTCCTGCTTGCATAGTATATCACATGCAGCTTTTTCTCAATCTTTTGACCCAAAACAGCTCCCACAGCATAATCCGAAGCATCGCACATGATTTCGAATGGATAGTCCCAGTTTGGTGCTTGGACTATTGGAGCTGAGACCAAAGCTTCCTTAATCAGCTAGAAAGCTCTCAAACACTCAGAATCGAAGATGAACTCTTGTTCCTTGCACAGTAGCCTAGTGAGTGGTCTGGCTATATTTGAGAAATCCTTGATGAACCGCCTGTAGAACCCAGCATGACCCAAGAATCTTCTGATATCCCTTATGTTCTTAGGTGGTTGCAACTGGATCATCACATCAACCTTGGCTTTGTCCACCTCTATCCTATTCTCAGAAATTTTGTGCCCCAAGACAATTCTTTCTCTGACCATAAAGTGGCATTTCTCCTAATTTAGAACCAGATTTGTCTCCTCGCACCTAGTAAGCACCCTGCAAAGGTTCAACAGGCAGGAGGAGAAAGAGGAGCCATACACGGAAAAATCATCCATGAATACCTCCACAATCTCCTCTATTAAATCCGAGAATATAGAAATCATGCATCTCTAAAAAGTAGCAGGTGCATTACAAAGACCAAAAAGCATTCTCCTATAAGCAAATGTTCCATATGGACAAGTAAAAGTAGTTTTTTTTTTGATCATTAGGATGAATAGGAATTTGAAAGAAACCACTATACCCATCTAAAAAAAGTAATAAGAATGATTTGCAAGCCTTTCTAATATCTGATCAATGAATGGCAATGGGAAATGATCCTTTCTAGATGCATCATTCAATTTCCTGTAATCAATACACATCCTATGGCCAGTGATAGTTCTAGTGGGTATCAGTTCATCTTTATCATTCCTAACAATAGTTATACCCCCTTTCTTTGGAACACAATGCACATGAGAAACCCAAGTACTATCGGATATAGGATAGATAATTCCAGCTTCTAACAACTTAAGAATTTCCTTTTTAACCACTTCTTTCAAATTCGGGTTCAATCTCCTCTGAGGTTCAATGCTTGCATATGATTCATTTTCAAGGTGAATTCTATGAGTACACAAGCTAGGTGAAATTCCTTTAATATCATCCAGAGAATACCCAATTGCTATTCTAAATTTCCTCAATTCAGTCAATAGCAAATGCAACTCATCATCACTAAGCATATCATTGACTATGATTGGGTACGTAGAATTGGGTCCAAGAAAGGCGTATTTTAGCCCAGCAGGAAGTGGTTTGAGGTCTACCTTAGGGGCTCTGAGTTCTGACCAGTCGCCTGATGTAGAAAGGTCTAGCTCGACCTGGGGATCGAGCTGTGTGGTCGAGTCTGGCGCTGAGTGTAGTCTGGCTCGACCTTGTGGATCGAGCTGGGTGGTGGCGCCAGTGCGTTCTGCAGCAAAAACCTCTGTTTCGACCCCAATCAGATCTTTAAAGACCTCTGACCCTTTCAAAACCTTATGTGAGATCAAAATCATCTCATAACCCAAGGTTTCGTCGTGTAGGTACCCATCTTTCCCACTTTTTGTCAAAGCAATCTGAAGGTGGTCTTCCTCATTAAGTTCTTCCAGAAATTCATCATCAAGTTGATCCATTTCCTCAATATAGAAGATCTGTCCTTCTATTGCTGGCTTTCTCATTGCGTCTTTGATGTCGAATGTCATTTTGAAATCACTCTCAAGATTAAGATCGATCTTTCTCTTTCGAACATCAATAACTGCCCCAACTGTAGCTAAGAAAGGTCTCCCTAGAATCAAAGGATCTCTTGGTTCTTCATCCATCTCTAGCACTATGAAGTCTGTAGGTATCTCAACTGTTCCAACCCGTAGAGGTAGATCTTATAACATGCCATGAGAAGTTCTAACAGATTTGTCTGCAAGCACCAAAGAGATGTTGCAAGGCTTGTAATTGCTGAATCCTAACCTCTTAGCAACTGAGAGTGGCATGAGACTGATAGATGCTCCAAGATCACAAAGGGACTTCTTGAAAATTAATGGACCTAGAAAGCATGGTAGAGTGAATGAACCAGGATCACTTAGCTTCTCCTTGATAACCCTCTTCTGAATAATGGCACTGCACTCTTCTGACAAAACCACCATACCCTGAATCTCCTTGGCTTTCTCATTCACTGCATCCTTTAAGAATTTCTGATATGCAGGTAACATTGAAAAGACATCGATGAGTGGCATCCTAATCTCTGCTTCCCTAATGTGTTTGTCAAAAATTGCTCTATAATTCTCCATTAAATCCTTTTTGAATCGTCCTGGGAAAGGCAGTTTGGGTTTGTAAGGAGGGGGAACAAAGGGTGCTTTCTTTTTCTTTGGAACAACAAGTTTTACAGTAGGTGGAGGGCTAGCTCGACCAGGGTGGTCGAGCTGGTTGCTAGAGTCAGCCTCCAGACGAGTTTCTTGATCGTCTTTACGGCTCAAATCCTCACCATCTTGAACCTCACTGTCCTTAGTGACTTTAACTGATCCTTCTCGCTCAGGTAGCTCTCTTTCACTCCTTAAAGTAATGGCATTGATGTGAGCAAAGTCCTTTGGGTTTTGGACTGCTTTACCTGGGAGTTGTGATGAGCTAGAAGTAGATGCAGTTTGGCCCTCCAGTACTTTATCTTGGAGTTCAATGTCTCAATCTTGCTGTTGAGATCATTATAGGTGTAATCCATCTGTGTTTTGATTTCACCAAACTTCTTAGCAGCGTCCATTGCACCAGTTGCTTGGCATTAAAAGCTTTCATCTATGTTCTCTGCCTCTCCTCTGAATCAACACTGCCCCTCACACTTCTATCATACTCCGCAGTGTAGTGACCATCTAACTGAGCAAGGTTCTCTACAAGTTCTCATCCTTCATCAATATCTTTGTTGAGGAAATTACCATTGCTGGCTATATCAAGAAGCATTCAGACCTTTGGGAGAACTCCTCTGTACAGTGTGCTAAGGAAGGACTCATTGCTGAAGCCATGGTGAGGACATTGAATGGTGTAGCCCTTGAAACGTTCCCAGCATTCACAGAAGGTCTCCCCATCTTTCTGAGAAAATCCGGATATCTCATTCCGGAGGCAAGCTGTTCTAACATTGGAGAAGAATTTGGCAAGGAAAGATTTCTTGCAGTCATCCCATGAAGTGATAGAAGCATGGGGTAGATTTTTCTCCCAGAGATGGGCTTGTCACCAAGAGAGAAAGCAAAAAGTCGCAGCTTGAAACCATCTTAACTGACTCCATTAATCTTGGTAAGGCTGCAGAGCCTATCGAACTCGTCTAAGTGATCAAGTGGATCTCAAAGTTGCTTTGTACCATAGCTATTAAACCACTCTTGATCTCAAAGTTGTTGTTCTGGACTGTAGGAGGTACAATCCCTCGCCTGTGAGTGTGAGTATTAGGAGCATCTCCTGCTCCAATCAGACGTGGCCTCCTTGGATGAGGCACATTTTCAGGCTGTGGTGGTGGATTATCATCAGCCATTTCTAGTGGATCCTGTTGATCTACTCTGAGATGTTCTCTCTTCTCTCTCAACTGTTGTGGTAGCTTGTTAATATTGTCGAGGTAGCGGATGAGGTTCTGACATCCTTTTGATCTCGTTTGCATGCAGGTGGAGGAGGACTCGATGGGCTGACTCGACTTGGTGTGGTCGAGCTAGGTTAGTCGAGTCAGTGACGGTACCTGAAATGCAAAGACAAAGAAAGAAAGACGAAGTGAGTAACATAGGAGAATGAAAAGAACTTGATCTGAAACGATTTGAAATCCTAAATATAACAAACAACACCCAAACGGTAACGGCACCAAATTGATATAAGTCAATTTCCTATTGAACTATCATGTCATTGTAGCACAATAAGGTATCAATCCAAATAGGTGTGATATTAGCCAGAAAGGATGCAATCAAACAGTTTAAGTCAAGCCAAGCAAGCAATAAGTTGTGAAACTATCAAACTAAGTAAGCAATAATCAAAAGCAATAACATAGAATAAAAACAGAGACTAGCAGAGACTATGAAACAGAAATCAATCAAGCAAGAGAAATTCCTAAGGATGGGGTTATTGACTTGGTGTATCCTCTTAATCTACCTAGATGGTTTAACAAACTCAAGCAAGCTATTCCCTATACATTAAACTCATAAGCAGTCAAGTTCATTCCCACGATAAATAACCTCAAGCTAATCTAGTTCCAGACCTAAATCGTTTCAGCAAAATCTAGCTTAGCAGGCATTAAGATTCAGTTTAATAAAGCCAATAAACACCCTAGACAACTAATCCCTTAGTCTAGGAATGTAAATCTCTGGAATTAGTTTAGTCAAGCATTTCATCAAACATCTTCTGGATGTGGAAATACCTAGGTTCTAATTCCAATTGATCAGAGATTAATTAGCATTAAGAACACTAATCCAGAAGGGAAATCAAACAATTCTACACTTAAACCACCCAGGAGACTAAGATTCCACACCTAATCTATCCCATCCTTAAGAACTCTAATGACTACTCAGAACTCATGAAGAACATCAAAATCATAAACCCATAAATCAATAAAACTTGCATAATCAGAAAGATAAGGAAAAGAATAGATAGAATTGAAGGATTCAAACACAAACACTCAGTACTCTTCAACTTCAGGACTCCAAGATTGCATTTTTCTAGCCCAGCTTGACCTCATACTCGAGCCCCTTGGTCGAGTCAGATTTTAAGACTCCAAGATTGCATTTTTCTTGATCAGCTCGACCTCATACTCGAGCCCCTTGGTCGAGTCAGACTCTCCTTTTAGCCATTTGACTCCAACGTCTCCAATATCCTTTGATTTCACCTGAAACAGCTCCAAAATGCAATATGCATGTGATCCTAATGCAAAACACTCTAGACATGCAAAACTAGAAACAAATGCTAAGAATAGGCTATTAAACAAGGCTAAATGGGCGATAAATGCATGCTAAAACCATGTAAAATACATGCATATCATTTAGGCAATTCACGTTTAGGGCTTGTGATTAATCTTTTGAGAGTGTGTTATGTGATGATGGGCAGTCTTCGAGCGGATATCTTGGTGGTTGTGTGTGTGCCAAACGAATCAAGCTTTGAAGGGCAAAATCAATGGAACTATTGTGTTTTGTTTCTTCGTTTTAACCGTCAAACCGAGGTGAGTGCGTGACCGTGGCTAATCTATATGATCAATAGATTTCCCTTGTTGATGTGTGATGTAGGGCTTGACCATATGGGTGTGATTTATGGTTGGCCCAAGTTGTGTGTGTTGTTGTGTGTGATGGAGCTCTATCACTATATTGTTTCATTGCTTTATGTGTTGCATATTAATTACGGTAAGTCTTTGATCATATGTGTTTATAGCTGTGGGACGGGATGACCGCCTCAGTAAGCATTATCAATGCTTACGCGCCTCTTTTGGTGCAGGTAAAGAGAAATCTTAAGGGTTGGTATGCATGCTATGTTTTGTTGTTTATATTTTGTAACTTGATAGCATGATTGTGAGTGATGTTTAAGGTTGTTTTTGAATTGTAAAAGTTATTTCACTTGTTGGGTTTTTCGTATTGAAGTTATTACTTGTTGCTTTGGTGTCGGGTTGCAGGACAGGGAGGTGGATCTATCGATCCAGGGGTTGATCGATCAATCCAGTATGTCGGTTTAGTTGCCAGGATTTTTAGAGGAGTCAAGATCGATCGATTCGGAGGCATATCGATCGGTTATTAGGGGTCATTTTTGGTCCGTAAATTTTGAAAACGATCTTTGGGTCAAGATCGATCGATCCTTATAGGTCATTTTTGGTCCGTAAATTTTGAGAACGATCTTTGGGTCAAGTTCGATCGATCCTTGGTGAGATCGATCGATCCGTCTTCTTCCGATTTGTCCTGTCTTGTTTTTGATAGTCGAGATTGATCGATCCAAGGGTGGGACCGATCGATCCTAGTTTTAAAATTTTGAGCTTTTGTTTGTGTGCTTTATTTGTTGTGTAACCTGCTTGAGTGTTAAGTAAAAATTAATTAATAATATTTAATGATTATATTGAAGTAGTTAAGAAGGATTAAAATCGGTTTAAACAAATTAATTTTTTTTTAAATTCTGATTTTTTTTATCGTTCCCACGCGCTTTATTTTTTCCGTACTCCGGATATGGTGTTTCAGGAATCCTTTCCAATGAGCACTACATGTGTTTCTATAGAGTTTAGGACTCGCAGGGTGTTTCTATGGAATCCTTTCCAATGAGTACATTTTTTCCGTACTCCGGATATGGTGTTTCTATGGGAAAGATACCTTGTGAATTAAACTCGCAGGGTGCCAAATAAGGCAAGTGTAGGATCTTCCAGTTTAGAAGTTGAATAACATTCGCATATGATCTCGGTTTGGTATGATTCCAATCCGTGGAGCTTCGTGGAGCTTCTCGGTTTTGTATGATTCTAATTTGTAGCCTAATTTCTTCTGGTTTGATCGTAATGTTTCACACCGTGCACGTAGGTCCTAATCGGGTAAGTTCAGAGTCACGTGACTTGTAAAAATCATATCTTCCTATTCTCTTGACCTGATTCTAACTCTTAGAGCTTCTATTTTGAATCAAGATTCCATAGCAAGATGGTTTGTAGCTTAATTCCTTCTCGTCCGACCGTAAGCCTCCAAACAGTGCAGATAAGTCAAAACGTTGAATTTCGAGTTTTTTCGTCGGAGCTAGCATTGACCACGTAGGATCGATGCACATGGTCGATGCTCATCTTGGAGAAGTACATCGACCATGCCTGGTCGATGGTCTTCGTCACGGCTTAGCATCAACTCGTCACGGTCGATGCTGTTTTGTGAAGCTTCTCGGGAAGCTTCCCGTGATGTTCTTGGCCCGAACAAGTGACTCCAAAGTCTTCATGGCTTCTTAAGGCTCCAAAACACTCTAAAAGCATGAGTTTTGCTCCAAGTACCTATAAACACACAAACACATGCAAATGCACTAAAGTAGTCCTAAATGATAGTTCTAATGCATGATATTAGTCTATATTAATATGTAAAAACATGTACATATGAGTTCCATCAGTAGGCTCGAGGAGTCACTGTAGTTCGCTTAGGTGATGCTGCTTCTAATCTTCCTCCACCTTATTACAGCTTAGGACACGAAGTCTTGATGTGTCCCACTTCTTTACAATAATAGCAAGTCCTTATATCCTCTTTAGGACAGATAGCAATTCGATGATCTTTGCTTCCACATTTAAAACATCCAGATTGCGCACTAGTAACACTCTTAGAAATGCTCACCCACTTCCTCTTTTGCCCCTTTACAAACTTGCCACCTTTTCCAGAACCAGAACTAAGAGACTTCTTGGCTTGAGTCTCTAAGCTAACCATCTTAGTTTCCTCATTTAAACCTTCCTCAATCATGGTTGCCTTCTCAACCAACTCAGACACTGATGCATAATTTCTCACAATACATATATTCTTCAAATCAAGGCGCATACCATTGAAGAACCTTCTCACTTGGGTCTTCTCATCCTCAAGACCCCTTCCTGCATATTTTCTGAGCCTATTAAACTCAGTCTCATACTCTCGAACGGTTTTGTTTCCCTGAGACAAATCCAGGAACTCTCCTTCAAGTTTGTCCAACACCTCCTGAGGAAAATACTTGAGGTTAAAATCCTCATATAATCTTCCCCAAGTGTCCATAGCATTGGCTCTTCTAGCCAACACACTTTTCCAATATGTGTATTCATCTCCATCCAGGTAATGCACAACAAGATCTATATTGTATTCCTTAGGGCACCTTATAGAGTGGAAGTTTCTCTCTGATATGTTTGCATTTTGCATCGTTTTAGCTTGCATAAATCATACGTTTTGACGTGTTATTCACCCCGTTCTTGTTATTTATTCCGAGTTTTGCATACTTAGAGTGTTTTGCATTAGGTTCGCATACATCCTGCATATTTGGCTTGTTATAGGTACTTTCGGGTGATTTTGGAGAAGTTAGACCAGAAGCTGTCTGGGACCTGCTGATCGAGTCCATACAGAGCAGTTGTGATCGAGTCCGTGCTGAGCAGAAGCTGTCTGGGACATTCTGATCGAGTCCGTGCTAAGCAGAAGCTGTCTGGGGCATGCTGATCGAGTCCGTGCAGGATACCCATGCAGACGTGATCGAGTCTGAGCAGGAGATGGAGCAGAAGCTCAGCTCGAGCACCCATGCTCGAGCTGTATGATCAAGCAGAGACAAAAGGTGGCGTCTTGAAGTTTCAGAACCCAGCTCGAGCCCCTGTAATCGAGTGGACTACTCAAGCTCATCTCAGAAAAATGCAGTCTTGATTTCGTCTGTTTGAGCACAGCACTCGACCAAGACTTAGCCGAGCTGGACCTTATCCTGCACATTTTTTACTATTTTGCGCATGACGTTTTAGGGTTTTTAAGACTTAGTATAAATACCTAATGTTGGGTGAAGACTAAGGGAACGTTTTTATCTCTAATATTTCGAGTTTTTCCTTGTGTTCTTCTCTGTTCTTAGTTTCGAGAACTTGTAATTTGATTTCTACTTGTTATTTTGAGTTTGTTCCTTCTGTTCTATCATTATCTCTATCTATTTCTATCATCTATGCAAGTTTTTATGATTTCTGGATTTGTGTTCTTGATGTTCTTCATGAGTTTTGAGTAGTCATTAGGGTTCTTGAGGATGGGATAGATTAGGTGTAAAATCTTGGTCTTTCAGGTGGTTTAAGTGTAGATCGTTTGATTTCCCTTCTAAATCAGTGTTCTTAATGCTAGTTTCTTTCTGATTAATTGGAATTAGAACTTAGGTGTTTTTCCGCCCAGAAGGTGTTTGATAAAATGCTTGAATGAACTGATGTTAGAGATTTGCATACCTAGCCTAAGGGATTAGTTGTCTAGGGTGTTTATTGACAATATTGAACTGAATCGTATTGCCTGCTAGGGTAGATTTCGCTAAGGGATTGGGTCTGGAACTGGTCTAGTTTGAGGTTACTTACCACGGGAGTGGACTTAACTGGTTTTGATGTTTGATGTCTAGGGAATAGCTTGATTGAGTTTTGTTAAACCACTTGAATAGGCTAAGAGGACACACTGAGTCGATTACCTCCATCCTTAGGAACTTCTATTGTATTGTTGAATTAGCTGCTAGTCCTATACGCTGCTCTTTACCCCCATATGCTATTTCTGTTATTGCTTGGTTTCTGCTAGTTCTTGTTAGTCCTATGCGGTACCTGTTTTAGTGTCCATTCTCAGTTTTTGTCTAGGTTGCTAGACCCCAATAAGCTATTTGCTTGGCTTGACTTGAATTGCTTGATCGCATCCTTTTTGGTTAATATCTTCACCCTTATGGATTAACACCTTACTACTACAACGAAAACTTGGTCTAGTAAGGAATTGACCTATATCAATTTGGCGCCGTTGCCGTTTGGGTGTTGTTTGTTACAATTAGGATTTCAAAATATTCTAGATCAAGTTCTTTTCCTTTTCTTTGGTTACTAACTTGATTATCTTTGCATTTTCAGGTACACATCCCCCTGCATGCACACCAGATCAAGAGGAAGTCAGAACCTCCTTCGCCCCATCGATAATATTGACAGGCTACCACAACAGTTGCGAGCACAGCGAGAAAACATCCAAGACGAACATCAGAATCCACTCGGTATGGAAGACTAACCACAGGTTCAAGACCCTCCTGTGAGGAAGCCCCGTTTGATAGGAGCCGGAGATGCCCCTAACACTCATACCAACAGACAAGGCATTGTCCCTCCTACGGTCTAGAACAACAATTTCGAGATCAAGAGCAGCTTGATCGCCATGGTGCAGAACAACAAGTTTCATGGACTACCTATGGAGGACCCTCTTGATCATCTGGATGAGTTCGATAGGCTCTGCACCCTTACCAAGATCAATGGGGTCAGTGAAGATGGTTTCAAGCTAAGGCTCTTTCCCTTCTCTCTAGGTGACAGAGCCCATCACTGGGAAAGGACTCTACCCCATGGATCCATCACTTCATGGGATGACTCCAAGAAAGCTTTCTTGGCCAAGTTCTTCTCCAATGCCAGGACAGCTCGCTTGAGGAATGAAATTTCTGGGTTCACTCAGAAAGATGGTGAAAGTTTCTGTGAATGCTGGGATCGCTTCAAGGGCTACACTACTCAATGCCCTCACCACGGTTTCAGCAACGAGTCACTCCTTAGTACTCTCTACAGAGGAGTTCTCCCGAAGGTCCGCATGCTTCTCGATACAGCCAGCAGTGGTAACTTCCTCAACCAAGACGTTGATGCTGGCTGGGCACTTGTGGAGAACCTAGCACAATCTGATGGTAACTACACTGCTGAGTATGATAGGAGTATCCGGCCAAGTGTTGCTACAGATGATCAGACTAGGGCCATCAAGGCCTTGACTGCTAAGTTGGATCAACTGCTACAGCAGAAGAAACAAGTTCATTTTGCTTCTGAGGATACAGTTTTTCAGGTTCAAGATGGGGAGGATGATAGTTTAGAGGAGGTCAGCTATGTGCAAAATCAGGGTCAGTACAACAAAGGTTTTATCAATTACAAGAACAACCCGAATCTGTCCTACAGGAGTACCAATGTTGCTAACCCTCAAGATCAAGTCTACCCACCTCACCAACAACCTCAGTCCAAGCCTTTCATTCCCTACAATCCGCAGCATAACTTTGCCCCTAAACCGCCTTTTCAGAGTCATCACCAACACTAGGGAACCCCATGTCCACCACCCGGTTTTCCGTCTCACCACGCTCAGTCTTCTATCGCTCCAGATCAACAGACAAACGCCTTGCTGCAACAACTCCTACAGGGTCAAGCAGCTGGTGCACTTGACACAACCAAGAAGTTTGGTGAACTTAAAACCCAGATGGACTACACCTACAATGATCTTAACAGCAAGTTTGAGTCTCTGCAGTCCAAGATTCGTTCCATCGAGGGCAAGACAGCTTCATCCTCTAACACTTTCCAACTCCCAGGTAAAGTGGTCCAGAACCCTAAGGACTACGCTCACATTAATGCCATCACTTTGCGGAGTGGGAAGGAGTTACCTGAGAGGGAAGGATCTCCTGCAATCACTGCGGACAGTGAGGATCAAGACGGGGAGAATTTGGTTCCCAAAAACGAGCAAGACAAGAGTCCCACGCCTGCTGGAGCACCCCAACTCGACCTGAATGGTCAAGACAGTCTACCTCCTACACCTAAATCTGTGATTTCTGAGGAAAAGAAGGCACCATATGTCCCTCCTCCTTACAAGCCCAAATTGCCTTTCCCAAAGAGGTTTAAGAAGGACTTAATGGAGAAACATAAACAAATCTTTGATAAGCATATCAAGGAAGCTGAGATCAGGTTGCCTCTCATTGATGCCTTCTCCATGGTACCTGCCTATCAGAAGTTTTTGAAGGATGTAGTAGCTGAGAAAGACAAAAAGGTTCAGGGTATGGTTGTCCTATCAGAGGAGTGCAGCACCATCATTCAGAAGAGAGTCGTCAAAGAGAAGTTAGGCGACCCGGGTTCTTTCACTTTACCGTGCTCTCTAGGTCCACTAGTTTTCAAGAAATCTCTCTGTGATCTTAGAGCATCTATCATTCTTATGCCACTCTCGGTTGCAAAGAATCTCCAAGATAGACAGATCAATTAGGACTCCTCATGGTATGCTAGCAGATCTCCCTCTGATGGTTGGTACAGTGGAGATACCTACAGATTTTATAGTTCTTGAAATGGATGAAGAACCAAGAGATCCTCTGATTCTGGGCAGACTTTTCCTAGCTACAGCCGGTGCAGTCATTGATGTCCGAAAAGGGAAGATCGATCTCAATCTTGGGAATGATCTCAAGATGACATTTGATGTCAAGGAGACCATGAGAAAGCCGGAAAAAGAAGGACAAGTCTTCTATGTTGAGGTAATGGACAAGCTTGCTGATGAGCTTCTAGAGGAGCTTAATCAAGATGATCACCTTCAGACGGCTTTAACCAAGAGTGGTAAGGATGGGTATTTGCATGAAGAGACGTTGGGGTATGAGATGATTTTAGACTCACACAAGATTCTAGAAGAGTCAGACGGGTTTGAGGAGCTGATAGGGGCCAACACAGAAATTCATGCTGTCGAGGACACCAAGCTCGACCAGCGGACTCGAGCTACCCTATCCAGTACGCCAGACTCGAGTATCCAGCTCGACCAGCAGACCCAAGACAGACAGCTCTCTGTAGCAGACGACTGGTCAGAACTGCGAGCACCTAAGGTAGACCTCAAACCTCTTCCTTCTGGGCTAAGGTACGCTTTCCTTGGACAAAACTCTACCTACCCAATCATAGTAAATGACATGCTGAATGATGATGAGTTGAATTTGCTGTTGATTGAATTGAGGAAGTATAGGAAGGCAATAGGATACTCTCTTGATGATATAAAGGGAATTTCACCTAGCTTGTGCACTCATAGAATCCATCTGGAAAATAAATCATATGCTAGTATTGAACCCAGAGGAGATTGAATCCTAATTTAAAAGAAGTTGTTAAAAAGGAAATTCTTAAGTTGCTAGGGGCTGGAATCATATACCCCATATCTGATAGTACTTGGATTTTACCTGTGCATTGTGTACCTAAGAAGGGAGGCATTACTGTGGTTAGGAATGATAAGGATGAATTGATACCCACTAGAACTATCACTGGCCATAGAATGTGTATCGATTACAGGAAGTTAAATGCTGCATCTAGGAAAGATCATTTCCCATTGCTATTCATTGATCAGATGCTAGAAAGACTTGCTAATCATCCATATTACTGTTTTTTAGATGGATATAGTGGTTTCTTTCAAATTCCTATTCATCCTAATGATCAAGAGAAAACTACATTCACTTGTCCATATGGAACATTTGCATATAGGAGAATGCCTTTCGGTCTTTGTAATGCACCTGCTACTTTTCAGAGATGCATGACTTCTATATTCTCGGATTTAATAGAGGAGACTGTTGAGGTATTCATGGATGACTTTTCCGTGTATGGCTCTTCTTTCTCCTCCTGTCTTTTGAACCTTTGCAGGGTACTCACTAGGTGTGAAGAGACGAATCTGGTTCTGAACTGGGAAAAGTGCCACTTTATGGTCAAGGAAGGGATCGTCTTGGGGCACAAAATTTCTGAGAAAGGTATAGAGGTAGACAAGGCCAAGGTGGACGTGATGATGCAGCTGCAACCACCCAAGAACGTCAAGGACATCAGGAGTTTCCTTGGGCACGCTAGGTTTTACAGAAGATTCATCAAGGACTTCTCAAGGATAGCCAGACCACTGACAAGGCTGTTGTGCAAGGAGCAAGAGTTCCTGTTTGATACCGAATGTTTAAAGGCTTTTCAGCTCATTAAGGAAGCCTTAGTCACTGCTCCGATAGTCCAAGCACCAAACTGGGACCACCCGTTTGAAATCATGTGCGACGCATCGGACTATGCTGTAGGAGCTGTACTGGGCCAAAGGATTGAGAAGAAGCTGCATGTGATCTACTATGCAAGCAGGACGCTTGATGATGCCGAAGGGAGATATGCCACAACAGAGAAGGAGTTGCTGGCTGTAGTCTTTGCCTTTGAAAAATTTAGAAGCTATCTGGTTGGGTCTAAGGTGATAGTCTATACGGATCATGCAGCACTAAGGCATATCTATGCTAAGAAGGATACTAAGCCAAGATTGCTCAGGTGGATACTCTTTCTTCAAGAGTTTGACATGGAAATTGTTGATAAGAAGAGAATAGAAAATGGTGTGGCTGATCACTTGTTGAGGATGAGAATAGACGATCCAGCACCTGTTGATGACACCATGCCTGACGAGAGACTCCTAGATGCTGTTTCTGTGATAGGAGTGAAGGACATACCTTGGTATTCTGATCTAGCTAATTTCCTTGCATGCGGTGAGTTGCCTGATGATCTTGACGCCTACAGAAAAAAGAAGTTTCTGAGAGATGTCAAACACTACTACTGGGACGAACCCTTCCTGTACAATAGAGGTACCGATGGTCTGTTCAGAAGGTGTATAGCACAAGACGAGGTTCAGGGTGTGCTAGAGCACTGTCACGGTTCTGCCTATGGAGGACATTTTGCTACATTCAAAACTGTTCAGAAGGTGCTGCAAGCAGGTTTATGGTGGCCTACAATGTTCAGAGATGCTCAAGCCTTCATCACCAAGTGTGATCCTTGCCAGAGAATGGGAAACATCAGCAGAAGGAATGAGATGCCACAGAACCCAATTTTGGAAGTGGAGGTGTTTGACGTTTGGGGGATTGATTTTATGGGTCCTTTCAACCCACCATCTTCTGGGAACAGCTACATTTTGGTAGCTGTTGATTATGTCTCGAAGTGGGTTGAAGCCATAGCTTGCCCTAGCAATGATGCAAAGGCAGTTCTGAAGATGTTCAAGAGCATCATTTTTCCCAGATTTGGTGTGCCAAGAGTTGTTATCAGTGATGGGGGGTCTCACTTCATCAACAAGCTCTTTGAGAATCTTCTAAAGAAGCATGGGGTAAAGCACAAGGTGACTACACCATATCACCCCCAGACTAGTGGTCAAGTAGAGGTGTCCAATAAGCAGATTAAAGCCATCCTGGCTAGAGTAGTGGGCGTTTCAAGAAGAGATTGGTCTGCTAAGCTGGATGAAACCCTCTGGGCGTACAGGACAGCATTCAAGACTCCTATAGGGCGAACACCATTCCATCTCCTTTACGGCAAGGCTTGTCACCTACCTATTGAAGTTGAGTATAAGGCGTTATGGGCAACGAAACTTCTGAATTTGGATATCAAGCCTGCCCAGGAAAAGAGAATATTGGACCTGCATGAGCTAGAAGAGATCAGGCTGGATGCTTATGAGAGTTCTAAGATCTACAAAGAAAGAACCAAAGCCTTCCATGACAAGAGAATCTTGCACAAGGAGTTCAAGGCTGGGGATCAAGTCCTCCTTTTCAATTCTCGACTCAAGCTGTTTCCGGGAAAGCTCAAGTCCAGATGGTCCGGACCGTTTTCTGTCAAGGAAGTTTCACCCTACGGAGCGATCACCTTATTTGGAAAGGGAGGAAACGAATTCACAGTGAATGGACAGAGGCTCAAACCCTATCTAGCTGATACCGTCATTCCAGAAGGAACTTCGATTCCTCTGGATGAACCTTCCACCGCCTAAGCGAAACAGGAAGTCAAGCTTAGTGACTATAAACAAGCTCACTTGGGAGGAAGTCCCATGTCTATCTCTGTACATATTTCTTTGCCTTAGTTTTTAAAACGTCAAATAAGTGTGCTAAGCTATTTTGATTTTGTCTTGATTGTGTGATTTCAGAAAGCATGAGAGGTGGATCATAAACCTTAGGAGGGAATTTTCAAAAATTCAAAATTCTGACATGTGGACTCGAGTCGGAGGTGTCATGGTCAATACAGAGTCCACATGGTCGAGTCGGAGGTGTCATGGTCAATACAGAGCCCACACTCTTTCAACACGCCCCACACTCGACCCACACACGCTCCTCGTTGTCCTTTGTCCCCTCCCACTTGTCTATACAAGCCAAACTCGATTCAGAAGGTGCCAAAGAAGCGTCCACTCGATCAAAAAGGTGTCAGACAAGTGACAACTCGAGCCCACACTGCTTCAACGCGCTTTCAACACTCCTTCAAACGCGTTTTCAAGCTCGAGCCCACACGCTTTCAACACGCTCCCCCACTCGGCTATAAATACCGAACTCGACTCCATACTTTACTCACACCTCAAACACTCTCACTTCTCTCTTTTTCATTCCTAGAATTCTCTCTAAATTTTTCTTGCTGCTCTTGAGGCTAATCCTCACGATTTTGAGTTCTCTTTCCTTGTCCTTGATCGAGTCTCAGGTATGGACCGTCGCCAAGCCCGTCGTAGGTCAGCTGAAGTACTCGCCCGCAACTTCCAGATGTGGAGAGAGAGCATTCCCCCAACCGAAAAACAAGAATATACCGTAGAACAAGAGCAAGTTGCAGTACCCATGGAGTACGAAGTCACGCCGGACTCGACCCAATATGCTCAAGCCCGAGGATCAAGCAGGAAGGGTCGGAAGTCTCGCTTGAGCACCCATACTCGAGCTGAAGAGACGAGACAAACCACCTGTGTCCAACGTGAGGGAAAAGAACAAATGGAGCAGAATATGCATCAAGGTGGTGAAGAAACAGAGGAAGACGAGCCTCAGTTGATAAGGAAGCCTCGACGGATGAGCACCCACGCTCGAGCTGGAGGGTCGGGACAAGCTACTACGGTATCAGACAAGAAGCTCACTCAGGTCAAAAGTGAAGGAAAAGCACCAATCAAGCCGAGTATGCGTCAAGGTGGTGAAACAGAGGAAGACGAGCCTAAGTTGATAAGACAACCCCGAAAGAAGAACACCAAACCCTCTGCAACCAAGTACCTAGAAGCCCTCCTTGAACGTAGTTTTGAAGGAACGAGGTACCCGCACAAAGAAACAATGCAAGCACTCGGGATTGCTAGAGATATGGAGTATCTCTTTGAGGCGGGAGGTATAAGACAATTCATGAACAAACCGCTGGAAGCCTACAAGGAAGAGACGTGCCACTTCCTCTCGTCCCTCAGGGTTCATTTCTACGATGAAGAGCCTGATGTTGAACCCGATGACGGTCCTGGCTTCATCACCTTCGCGTGCAGAGGACAATGCCATGCCCTTACCATCGCGCAAATCTGCAACCTATATGGTTTTTCTGGAGGTGACGAACTGATTCAAGATTTTGATCATGAGGAACTCCAACAATTATGGTCGACCATAGGAGACAGCACCAAACCTTTCTCCTCCTCTAGAAGCAAGAGCTCAAGCATCCGAAGCCCTGTCCTGAGGTACCTACACAAGACAATAGCAAGCTCTATGTTTGCAAGGAAGGTGACCGGGACGGTGAATGAAGGTGAACTAAGAATGCTGGACTTATGCTTACTGCCACTTCTGGGGAGCACAAGAGATGGGCGGAAGATGCAGGGAGATAGAGCAGATGCTAACCTCGCCCTTGTTCTGATGGAGCAATTCTTAAACTACAAGGACTGGGCGATAAAGATGGGCAAGATGAAGATGGATGGCGCAGGTGACCTCTGTATTGGGGGTATCATCACCCCGATACTTGTTGCCTGGACCATACAACGCCTCCAGACGAGTACATCTATCAGTTCATGCATCCGACAGCTGGGGAAGCCAAGATGCGCCTGCCTTGCACCGATCTCACCAAGGTACGCCAGGGCCGAAACATTGATTTTCATCCTCCTCTCGATAGACTCTACAATCAAGACGAGGAGATCATGGAACAAGGAATGGGGTCAGACGATCAAGATGCTGTTCTGAAGGAGGTTAATCCAACAGAAAGGTACTCGTTTGAGGAGTACAAGCTCAAACCCACACATAGTCCAGCCCTAAAGGAGGCACACAAGCGGATTAATCTCCTTCAAAGGTGGAACAAGTTTCATGGGAAGACCGTCGCCGCACTCAAAGGTACCGTGAAGGACCTGAAAGACCAAGTGAAGGACGTGAAGGACCAGCTCAAGGACTTCACGCTAAAGTTAAAATCCCCTACACCCAAGAAAACCATCGTACCTGGGAGAATTTTGACGGGGAGCGGGTCGTTTCGCGAGAAACCAAGACATCATGCACCCGAGATGGAACCACCACGAGCCTCCTCCTTCGAGCCAAGGCAGCCAAGGCAGTTTCAACACGCGAGGAAGAGACGCCAAGCAAGAGGAGCATCTAGCTCACGCACCCGGCTCGAGCAAGGACGTCGAGACAGACACTTCGGAGCATCTGGCTCACGCACCCAGCTCGACCACTACCAGGTCGAGTCGACATACTCACCATAATCACCAAGGTACCCGTACTGACCATTTCTGTATATATTAGATGCATCGTTTTTATTGTTTTCTGTTATCTCTTAGCCTCTCTTTCCAAATTTTTATTACACAAGGGACTGTGTAATTTAAGTTTGGGGGAAGGGTTAAGTTCTGTATTGATGTGTTTTCTCTGTTCTTATTTTGATTTTGTGCATCCTTGAGTCTGCATGCATCTATGGCATAGAAAAACCAAAAAAATCAAAAAAATTTCGAAAATGATTTCACAAAAACAGAGTGTTCATTTAGTTGCATTTACATTTTAGGATCGAGTCTAGATTGTTTCATACAGGGCTGTTGCATATGCATAGGGGATGATGATGATTTAAAACCTTGTAAACTTGCTGATTCAACTGCATGACTTCAATGCCCTCGTTTCTAGTTGTTCAATGCCTTGATGTTGAGCTTGAAGTAAGACCGAACCATGTTCTGAATGCACAACTAGATCGAGTCTTAGCTGAAGCATGCTGCGATTTTCTGTCATTCCCCATCTATTTAAACCTGAATTTGACTTATAATTATCATGTCTAGGCATAGAATTTGAACTCATGGATACTGTATACATACTTGGATTCCCTTTCATCTGTTTATACCACTCTTTGCCAATCCAAGTAGCTGATTCTCATTGTTAGATCAGTTTTACCATGCCCTTACCCTAGCCTCCTTTCAAGCCACGCTATTATTTTAGTGAGTGTGTGAGGCCTATTTCCGAATGAGCTTGGTAGAAAGTGTTAGGTTTGAGCCGACAAGGATAGAATCTCATGTAAGTTCTGGTTTGCAATTTTCAAATCAGATAGGATTAGGTGGGATCTTGATCGTTGGGTATTGAGGTTAGTTCTGTGAATAGAAAAGAATGAGAAAAACTTGGAAAAAGAAAAGAAAAGGGTAAGAGTTCTTAGGAGGGAAATGATATGAATGTTTGAGTATCTAGTAAAGGATTGGGGGATGTGCATAGCAAAAGAAAAAGAAAAGGCAGAAAGCTCAAAAGTCTGAAAAAAAAAAAACACAAAAACGCCTAAGCTAAGTTAAGAAAAGAACCCCAATCCGCTAGATGTATATGTGTATAACCCCTCCTAGAACCAAAAACAAAAAGAAAAGATGAAACTGATCCAGGATATCAAAAGAAAAAAAGCCTAAGGGTGAAGGATAGAATTAGGATGAATGTCTGGGTTTTAGACTAAGGGATAAGACCGCTTGTGTAGGACTGGGTAGATGGGAGTCTATTCTTCTTTGCATAGGTTGGTTCTTACCTTTAGCATTCTACTAAAGCTCATTCCGTTTCATTGAGAGACCCTTGTTCTGAAACGTCAATACCGTACTGAAGGGACCATTTTTGTCTCTTGACCTTACCCTTAGCCAAATGAGTTCATTGAATATGCTTAGCTTGATTCATGGTTTCTGTTCTAATGAATGTTAAGGGGAATGATAGAAATGAATGCATGACTAGGTTGAGGTTTGATTGAACTTGTGCTGCGAAGAGTATGGCTAACGCTTTTAAGTAGAGCTCATAAACTTTGCATTCTAGAATTAGTAACTTGGACATTGAGGTCATCCGTTATTATCTGCAAGTTTTGGTTCTGAGTCCCCATTTTCAACCCTGTTCTCCATTCTCATTTCTTTGTTTGCTTGAGGGCAAGCAAAGACTAAGTTTGGGGGAGTTGATATGTTTGCATTTTGCATCGTTTTAGCTTGCATAAATCATACGTTTTGCGTGTTATTCACCCCGTTCTTGTTATTTATTCCGAGTTTTGCATACTTAGAGTGTTTTGCATTAGGTCCGCATACATCCTGCATATTTGGCTTGTTATAGGTACTTTCGGGTGATTTTGGAGAAGTTAGACCAGAAGCTGTCTGGGACATGCTGATCGAGTCCATACAGAGCAGTTGTGATCGAGTCCGTGCTGAGCAGAAGCTGTCTGGGACATTCTGATCGAGTCCGTGCTGAGCAGAAGCTGTCTGGGGCATGCTGATCGAGTCCGTGCAGGATACCCATGCAGACGTGATCGAGTCTGAGCAGGAGATGGAGTAGAAGCTCAGCTCGAGCACCCATGCTCGAGCTGTATGATCAGGCAGAGACAAAAGATGGCGTCTTGAAGTTTCAGAACCCAGCTCGAGCCCCTGCAATCGAGTGGACTACTCAAGCTCATCTCAGAAAAATGCAGTCTTGATTTCGTCTGTTTGAGCACAGCACTCGACCAAGACTTAGCCGAGCTGGACCTTATCCTGCACATTTTTTACTATTTTGCGCATGACGTTTTAGGGTTTTTAAGACTTAGTATAAATACCTAATGTTGGGTGAAGACTAAGGGAACGTTTTTATCTCTAATATTTCGAGTTTTTCCTTGTGTTCTTCTCTGTTCTTAGTTTCCAGAACTTGTAATTTGATTTTTACTTGTTATTTTGAGTTTGTTCCTTCTGTTCTATCATTATCTCTATCTATTTCTATCATCTATGCAAGTTTTTATGATTTCTGGATTTGTGTTCTTGATGTTCTTCATGAGTTATGAGTAGTCATTAGGGTTCTTGAGGATGGGATAGATTAGGTGTAGAATCTTGGTCTTTCAGGTGGTTTAAGTGTAGATCGTTTGATTTCCCTTCTAAATCAGTGTTCTTAATGCTAGTTTCTTTCTGATCAATTGGAATTAGAACTTAGGTGTTTTTCCGCCCAGAAGGTGTTTGATAAAATGCTTGAATGAATTGATGTTAGAGATTTGCATACCTAGCCTAAGGGATTAGTTGTCTAGGGTGTTTATTGACAATATTGAACTGAATCGTATTGCCTGCTAGGGTAGATTTCGCTAAGGGATTGGGTCTGGAACTGGTCTAGTTTGAGGTTACTTACCACGGGAGTGGACTTAACTGGTTTTGATGTTTGATGTCTAGGGAATAGCTTGATTGAGTTTTGTTAAACCACTTGAATAGGCTAAGAGGACACACTGAGTCGATTACCCCCATCCTTAGGAACTTCTCTTGTATTGTTGAATTAGCTGCTAGTCCTATACGCTGCTCTTTACCCCCATATGCTATTTCTGTTATTGCTTGGTTTCTACTAGTTCTTGTTAGTCCTATGCGGTACCTGTTTTAGTGTCCATTCTCAGTTTTTGTCTAGGTTGCTAGACCCCAATACGCTATTTGCTTGGCTTGACTTGAATTGCTTGATCGCATCCTTTTTGGTTAATATCTTCACCCTTATGGATTGACACCTTACTACTACAACGAAAACTTGGTCTAGTAAGGAATTGACCTATATCACTCTCCAACCTAGATATCCACTCATCAGCTTCAACAAGTTTTGCACCTCTAGAAAATAACTTGGTGCCAAGCCTCTGCATACGATCCATCAGTATAAGATAAGCTGGAATCATAGGTTCTGCACACGCAACATCTTCCCTAACATCATGATTCACTACTCTTGGTAGCTCATCACCTCTGGGTGGCACTTTAGGAGATAGAGCTGGTAATGCCCTTGGTAACCACTCTAAAAGCTGAGCTAATAAACCCAACATCTGTCCCATTTGGTTCTGACCCGCCAGTTGCTGAGCCCCAACTTGTGGTTCAACGCCAACAGCTTGGGCTTCACCACCCGCAACTCCGACGTTCTCACCACCAGCAACATTCTCAACCTTGACTATATCTTTACAATTGGGGTTCACATCCTCCACACGCTCAGCTGACTCGCTCTTTGCCACCCTTCCTCTCCTTTTTCTTGTGCCTCTTACCATCTACACTTCAGCTAGTCAATAAGCCTTTCCAAACTTAATAAAACAGAGAACACAAAAGAAATCTTACCATGGAACCTTTTACTTGGTTGAAGAGGATGATTCTAACCCAACCCAACAATTTCAATAACAACAAGCAACAATATGACTCAACCATAGAGCAAGAAAGACTCCAAAGAAATCCTAGAATCGACCTTGCTCTGATACCAATAAATGCGACACCCTATACCGATTTACATAAGGTACAGGAAATCTATGCGCGGCAGGAATACTAAAATATCAGATTTTTAAATTTTTTAAACTTAATTCCTTTAAACCATCTAACAATGGCATTTAATCTATGCTTAAACACAACGCAACGGCTCATAAACCAAACGAGCTCAGCAAGAAACAAGGATATGTCGATCCACCCTTTCCTAAAAACGAAAATGAACAAGACTCATGCGATTTCCTTCAACCTAAAACTAAACATGCATAAGTCTTGAGTAAACAAGTCTACTAAGCAAATAAGTCTACTAAACAAACAAGTTTGCTGAGCAAACAAGTCTACTGAACAAACAAGTATGCTGAGCAAACAAGTCTACTGAACAAACAAGTCTACTGAACAAAAAAGTCTACTGAGCAAATAAGTCCATAATATTAACAACAAAAACATCGCAAACATACGAATTTAAAGATGCATGAATCCCTTAAACCGCCTAGATTATCCTCTCTCTTCAGCCTTGGTTCCTCGAGCTCCAAAACTTAAGACTTCTCTTTACCTACACCAAAAATAGGCGCGTAAGCATTGATAATGCTTAGTGAGACGGTCCTTCTGTCTCACAGCTATTCATACATATGATCAATGATTTATCGTAATTAATATGCAACTTATTGAACAATTAACCAATATCATGATAGAGCTCCAAAACAAACACAACATCACACAACCCGGACCAGCCATAAATCACATCCATATGGTCAAGTCCTACAACACACATCAATCACAAAAAACCAAAGATCATACAGCTAAGTGATAGCATCGTATTTTACATGCTTTCTTGCATACATTTAGCTTAGTTTTATATGTTTCTAACAAGTATTTAGGATAATTCTAGTGTATTTGCATTTGTTTATATGTTTATAGGTACTTAGAGGAAATCATATACTTTTAGAGTGTTTTGGAGTCCTAAGAAACTATAAGGACTGGAGCTGCTTGCTGGGGCTTAAAACATCATGAAGAGACATCTCAAGAGCGTCAAGAAGGAAACATCGACCTTAGCATTGACCAGGAGTGGTCGATGATCATCCTGGGCAAGCCATCGACAAACATCATCGACCTAGGGCGGTCGATGCTCTTCCTCTAACCCGAACTTGAAGCTGACGACGAAGACCTTCGATGCAAGCATCGATTAGGAGTGGTCAATGCTCATCCTGAGGATCCACATCGACCATGAGCATCGACCCAGGGCTGTCGATGCTGACTTACTGGGTAGAAAAAGAAACTTCGGTTAATGCGAAATGTAGGATATAGAAGCTTTGGATCTCAAGTTAATACCTTCCAGAAGCTTCTAAGGATGCCTTAAGACTCCCACAAGCCTCCTAGACTCTATATAAACTCATGTATTCTCACTAGAAAGAAGCTTAGACTCTCTTAGCTACCTTTTGTTTTCATCTTCAATAAAGAGTTTTGCTTTAGGTTTCTCTCTTCCTTATGCTTTTGTGTATGTTTATGCTTTGATTTACTTTACTGTTCTTAGTCTTTACTTTATTGTTTAATGTTTTATAATCCTATTCTTTGTCTCTACCGTCACCCTCGGAGAGACAAGAGAGTAGATCCTGTAGACCACTAGGATGGTGGTCGATGATGGGATCAAAGATTTAGGATTCAGTATGTGCGATTGTTCTTAACCGATTTAAAGTTATACGAATAGAAGCTCTTAGCACCACGAGAGTGGGTTAAAACTTCAGATTTGCATATTAGAGAGTATTAGCTATGGTTGAGATTGTTGTTTGATGGAACATCTCAATGTTTGCCTAGTTGTGGCCAAGCTAGATTTTGATCTCGGGAACACTTTATCACGAAAGCGGTATCGTGTTCTGGAAATAGATCTATCATTCACTCTCCGTCTTAGACACACTCTAACTCAAGCTAATCACTTGGTTAATCGCTGGATGGTGTGACAGCCTCCAATCGATGTGTCTCTCATATATAAGAGTAATCGATGATGGGATTGCGTTTAACGCGTGAAGGTCGCCACAAAAGCGGGTCTGACATAGTGTCTAGTTTATCATGAGAGTGGTCACTAACCTACTTCGAATATTCCTAGATTGACAACACAAACTTAATTGGTAAAGACATGAATCATATAATCTAAAATCCCTGTAAATAGACTACCACCCCAAATTCTCTGTAAATATATATATATATATATATATTTATTTAAGTATTTTATTTATGTTATTTTATTTATGTTTATTTATTTATGAAATTTATATTTCTGTAATTTAATTTATGCAATTTACATTTCTGCAATTGTTTTTCCGTATATTAATTTATGCAATTTAATTTCTGCAATTTAATTTATGCAATTTACTTTCCGTACTTTAATTTATGCAATTTAATTTCCGCACTTTAATTTATGCACTTTTATTTTATGCACTTTTTTTCACTTATTTATTTTATGCAATTTAATTTAAGTAATTTATTTTACGCCATTTAATTTATGCTATTTAAATTATGTTATTTAATATATGTATTAAATTTTTATTATTTTATTTATCTATCGCACCATATAGTTTAGGACTCGACAACCCCCTGTTTTATTTTCCCGCCTAGGTTAGATTTACATTTGCATTCTCTGTGTGTTATTCTATTCTCTATGTGGAACGACTCCGTACGTACTACAATTGCATGACTGTGCACTTGTGGTCTTACGGATTAAATTCTCGAGACTACTTTCTAGTAGTACTCGGGTGAAACCTGAACGGAAGTGAACGACAAAACATATTTGCATAATCATAATCTATCTCTCCTCCGCGTATCAAGTTTTTGCCGCCGTTGCCGGGGAGAATATGCAATAACCATAGAGTTTTTATGTGAATCTGAGACTAGGCGTTTACATTTTACTAACTTACTTATTTTCCAAATTTCAGGTGTACGAACACGAGGAGAAGTAATAAAAACATTCTTACCAATTCTATTTGCGACATCAGAGAAGTCGAGAAAAGAGCTAGGCAAGAAAAGAAAAGAAGAGAAAGAATGGAGCAGCAAAGAAACGAGCAAGCTGCTGGTAATGTTGATGGCGTTGAAGGTGTCATCAGTGTCGCTCAAGAAAATGGTGTTCCACGTCAGGCGGCTGGCCACCAACACTGAGCAGCTCCGGCGATCGATACGATTGATGAGCCTACCTCAATGGCTCAAAGATCTAGTATTCTCCCCCAAGGTGAAAAATAACAATTTCGAGATCAAGTCAAGCTTGATCAACATCGTGCAAGGCGACAAGTTCCATGGCTGCCCATGGAGAACCCACTTGATCATTTATATCAATTTAATAAGTTATGTGGAACCGTAAAGATCGACGGAGTTTCGGAAGACGCTCTGAAGTTACGTTTATTCCCATTTTCCTTGGGTGATAAAGCAAAACAATGGGAGAAGAGTCTACCAGCTGGGTCGATTCTTACATGGGAACATTGCAAGAAGATGTTCCTCGCAAAAATTTTCTCCATCTCCCGAACCACTCGTTTGAGAAACGAGATATCAAGTTTCGTGCAGAAAGGATCCAAAAGTTTCGGAGACACATGGGAAAGATTCAAGAGTTATACAATGCAGTGCCCACACCATGACTTTAGTGAGGAGTCGCTACTAGGCACTCTTTATAGGGGAGTCCTGTCCAAATACCGTATGCTTCTTGAAACCAGAAGCAATGTTAACTTTTTGGGATAAGATGCTAAACACGGAATGAGATTGGTGGAAAATTTGGTTCATAGTGATGCCAAGTTTGGAGAAGATTATGACTGAAGTGTAGCTAAAGGAGAAGAGAGAACACGTTCGGACATCAAGACGTTGAACGATAAGCTTGACAAAGTGCTACAAGACAAGTTCATTTTGTCGATGAGTTGGTCGCCACATGGGGATATACTGAGGAAGATGCAACAGAAGAGAACGAGTGTGAGGTCAACTTCGTTGGTGGTTATAGACAAAGTGGTGGTTTCAACTCTTTCCGAAATCACCCAAATCTCTCATATCGGAGTAAAATTTTTGTGGAGAACCCGCAAGATTAGACATACCCACCCATGAGAGCACCCGTCCAGTCATTCCAGCAAGGAGGTTTTCGACAACCGTTCTACTCTCAACAACAAAATCAAGGCCAAAAAGGAAAAAAATTTCAACCAAAGGAGGAGAAGTACGAAGGAATGCTTCAACGAATTCTCGAGGGGCAAGCTAAGGCTTCAGTGGAGATATCTAAAGTTTCAAGAATGCCCACAGAAGGTGCAATTAGCTGAACAACAAGTTCGACGGACTTGCTTCGCGCATTAATGTGTTAGAGACATAAATCGTTCAAGTCGCATCTTCGGCTCAAAGACCCCAAGGAATGCTCCCAGGGAAGCCTGAAATGAACTCTAAAAGAGTATGTCAATGTCATCACGATAAGAAGTAACAAGATGGTGGAAGAAAAAGGTACCAGCCTAGCTAAGACGGAGAGCATCGACCACCAATATCGACCAGGTGTTGTTGATGGTCTCAGAAGCAGACAAACGCATCGACAAGCCAGGGTCGACGCTGGATTTGAATGGACACCCATTGGATAACCGCATTGACCCCACTCTATCGATGCTAACTCAATGGACAGACGTTAGACATCACCATCGACCATGAGAGGTCGATGGTCCGTTAGAAGCAGCCACCGGACTACTGCATCAACCAGGCGAGGTCGATGGCTTCTCTAGAGCAACCGCCAACTCACATCGACCTCACGTGGTCGACGGTCTCCCAGAAGCTCATGCCAACTTTTAGCATCGACCCCACCCGGTCGATGCCAGGCCTGAAACCAGCGATGACAGTGCAGAAGATTGCGATACACCGATTGACCACATGAAGAAACGATTCATAGACCCTGTGAATAGAAGAAGATTCCAAGTACTAGTCAACTCCATCCTGGAGAACATTACTTTCAAGGATGCATGGAAACAATATCCTTTGAGAGACTTCTTCAAAGGCACTGATGAGACGATTCAAGACATAGAACGACGTTTCCGAAGAACTCATTTCTCAAGGAACTCTCGTTAGGCCGACCACACCAACCAACTAAGGCATATGACACGACTTGGTTCTTTAGACGAGAAGTTACGCCTATTCAAACGTCTTGTCAAATCATCTCCCGGTGAACATCACCTTCACGCAAGCTCTCTTCAAGTACAACCTCGATCTCTACTTCATGGGAACCAAGAAACCATAGAGGACATATGCAAACTTTACTTGGAGACACGACTTAAAGGAGCAGTCATCACTCTCCCTAAGCGAGAAGATTTTGGACTTTACAAGGTAAATTGCTCTATACTAGGTCGGGAATTTAATGATTTACTATGTGATTTTGTTGCCACCATAAACATGATGTCCATTGAGAGAGTGAAGGCATTAGGACTCAATGATCTAAAGAGATCAAACGTTTGCATCGGTTTAGCAAATGCCGAGATTATGCAATCATACGGAGTAGCCAAATACGTGATCGTGTGGATTGGAAACTGTCGTATCCCCACCGATTTCCATGTGATCGACATGAAGGAAGATGAAAATACTCCACTAATCCTTGGTGGACCATTTCTTACAATGGTTGGAGCGGTCATCGATTGGACAAAGAAGAGAATCTCGTTCACATATGTGAACCGAGACATGTTCTACAAAGACACACCGGCTGATCAAAAGCCACCACCATCTCCATCTGTAGCCCATTCCGTAAGCCCGTCGAGAAAACGACATTAAATAACATTCTATCTTTGTAAATACATTCTCAATTTTTAATTTCTTTTACATTTTCAGTTTTCATTTTTCAATTTCTCTTAATTTTTTTTTTTAAGATACTTTTAGTTTGTTTTTTGTTTTGCAGTTTTTCTCTTTTGCGATTTAATTTTCAGGTGATTATTTACCATAAAAAAAATCAAAGACTTGAAACCGTAGGAGCTGCTAACCCACACACCCGATAAAAGAATTACGGTAAAATTTTCTTGCTTTTTACCCCGTTTACAGTTTTCATCACAATGCGGACGTTGTGATTTAAGTGTGGGCGGAGTCTTGCGATTAGCTGAGATATCTCTTTTTCCTTGACATCTTTTGATGGAAGTTTTACTATAAGTTTTTTTGCATTTTGAGAGATTGTTACACTCTTTTCCTCGTTCATAGTTTTAATAACATGTGAAAATGTTTTTAATGAGGTAGCAATAGAAATTGTTAATTGTGTTATTTGTGCTAATGTTTGGATGCTTTGTTGGAAGTGTGTGATCTTTACTAGGAAATCTGGAAAATTCATGGGTGGATCAACAAACCCCAAAATGATCATTCTTCCGGAGACTTAGACAAATTAGAGTTGACTTATCACCTTAATGAATTTAATTATTCTCGATTTGAGGCTTGAGATGCATCGGACATGATACCTCTATGAGACCCTGCAAAACTCATCTAAGTAAGTACGATTCCCCTCTTTCTTTCCTTCGATTAGATAAAAAAAGTAAAAGAAAAAGAAAAGAAAGAGAAGAGAAAAGAAAGAAAAAGGATATAGAAGCGAACCGGGCATTGAAAGAAATCACTTTCAATGTTCGTGTCTCAAGAAAACTTGTCCTAGAAAAGAGTTTAAGAAAAAAGGCGATGGATAAAAAAAAAATGATACCCTAGAAAAGTAGGGAGAAATCGATCGACCTTGAGCTTACAGAAATCTGAAAGAGTAAGTGTTCATGTCCTTTGATCGATATTCACAAGTTAAGAACCGTGCTCAGAATAAAAATAGGAGTCAACAATGAGGAGTCTAGGATCGAAGGAGGAGCGGTTCAAACTAAGGTAAGTTGTTATGCTTATGGCGAAGTACATAAGTACGGTAGAAATCATTCCACTTCCACAAGGTCAAAAAGCATTAAGCACAACAATGTCACAAGGTACAAGTTCACTCTCCTTACCTTTATTGTTTTTAGCATTTCTTCACCATACTTAGCTTTTGTTTGCTTGAGAACAAGCAAGAAAGTAAGTGTGGGAGAGTTGATAACATCGTATTTTACATGCTTTCTTGCATACATTTAGCTTAGTTTTAAATGTTTCTAACAAGCATTTAGGATAGTTCTAGTGCATTTGCGTTTGTTTATGTGTTTATAGGTACTTGGAGGAAATCATACACTTTAAGAGTGTTTTGGAGTCTTAAGAAACCATATGGAGTTTGAAGCTACTTGCTGGGGCCAAGAACATCATGAAGAGACATCTCAAGAGCCTCGAGAAGGAAGCACCGACCTTAGCATCGACCAGGAGTGGTCGATGCTCATCCTGGTTTTGTGATCCTCACATCAAATTCCATCACCACTTTGGAGCAAGAAAGACCAAGTCTTGGGATGGAGACACTTGTACCACTTAGGATTGCTGAGGAGAGATAATGGAGCATGGAATATGGGCAAGTAGAGCGACTCAACAATATTGTATCAACTTCCGAGACGCAAGAGATCCAAGATCGAGATAAGCTCGGTTTGGACCCGACAAGTGCAGTTGTAACCAAGAGTCCGTGGACACTTAGCTTTGGAAGCAAAGCTTCGTGTGTCCTCACTCATCATTAGTGAGGACACCTACAAAGATTTTAGGTGAAGTAAGACACTATTTCCTTACCCGCTTTTGGGTTATTATAAGGAAGGGTTTTAACGAGGTCCAAAAATTCTAAAGCAACATATATCTTCTCCCTTGTGTGTTTGACTTGGAAATATCTAACACAAGTTTGGTTTATTTTGGGTTTAATTAATGTTAATGGGCCTAAGTATCAAGCTTTGTCCAATATTGGCTTAGGTTCTAATTTTCATTTAGTAACCCTAATTGTAAGCCTATAAAAGGCAAGCTACTCCTCTCATTAATGTTAAGTAATCATTATCATAAATCTCAAAGTTGTGTCTTTGTCTCTCATCTCTAGTCTTAGAGTGAGAAAATCCTTGGAGCTTGGAGGTATGTCCTCAGCTTTTAGGAGGCTTTATCAAGAGCATTCCATAGATCCTGTGGTGCCTATCATCTCACGAACAATCCCACCGGTTTGCTCCGCCGGTTCCCACCTCCGTCCGCCTCCATCGTCGTCCTTTCCTCTCTGCCGTGATTCCAACCATTCCCAGCAGTGTTTGAGTTCGACTTGTAAGCTAATGTTGAGTTACTTCTCCTTCATCCTCCCCTCCATTCTCATGTCCATCCGTTCCATCCCCCACACCGAGTGATCCAAGTCCGCTAGCATCTTTTTGGGCCGAGATATCTCCTAAAGCTTAGAATCGTTGGTTTTCTCTTGGTTTCAGGAGTGTATCAGGTGGTATCAGATTCTAAGAGTCTTAAAGGTTGCATCTTTTTAACTCAAACCTCTTCCATATAGATTGCTCATGAAAGAATCTATGAAGAAATTTCATAAAGTTTGCATCTTTTGATTTATTTTGGTGTTTGGTTGTTGCTAGGGTGTTTAGTTGCTCTTGTGTGTGTTTCCTGGTTTGTTTAAGATGTTTAGGGTCTTTTGTCTTGCTGTTAGCTTGCATCTTGCATGATTAGTTTTTGTCTAGGTCCGAATCTTAGAAAGTTGGAGTCTTTCTTTTCCGGTTTTGGGTTTGTCAAGTTTAGGTTGCTAATTTTCGTTTCCTCTAGTAGTAAGCATGCTAAGATTGTCTTTGGGTCTTGTTTAGAGTCTTGTTCGAGCCGCCATTGTAGTTGTAAGAGCTTGCATCATTTTGTTTAGTCACATCTACTTTTGCTTTTACTTTTTGACACATCCTATTTTGTGATCCTCACCTTATCCATTTGCATCCAAATTTGAATTATTGCCTCTCATTATCCTCATTTATCACGTGTCCATTGTGATTTAAAAGCTGAACCGAAACTAATAGTCATTTCGCCTGAATTTCGTATTCGGTTTTGTCTTATCGTTCGGTTTGAGGTTATTACGTGTGTGCGTTGCTATGAATTTTTCGAGGTACTTGAGGCATGGCCGAGCCTCTAGATATCGTGGATATCCTCACAAGCATTCAGATCCAACTCCAGCAGCTTGGAGACCGAATGAATCGAGTGGAACAACCGGGTCAACATAGTGCACAAATTCCGGTTAATGATCTCGTGATTGATGATCTCTCCAAAAAAGATTTTGAGCCACCACCGTATAGGAGAGAAAGACATTGGCAAAGAGGAGCTGCTAGGGATCGCAATGATCAACACCAACACCAAGCTTATGTTCCCGACCTCAAGCTTAATGCTCCTACTTTTGCGGGAAAAATTGATTCCGAAGCTTATCTTGACTAGGAGCAAAGGATGGATCACATCTTTGAGTGTTATGATTATGATGAGCCAAGGAAGGTCTCATATGCTGCTGCTCAACTCATGGACCATGCATTGACTTGGTGGAATCGAGATATATCCGAGAAAAGATGCACTAGAGAAGGTCCGGTTCCTACTTGGGACGTTTAGAAAACTCTCTGAAGGGACTAAGAGTGTTGAAGAATACTTTGAGGAGTTTGAGCATCTCAAAAACCCCTTTCAGATTAAAGACACCGAAGAAGCACTCATGGCTCAATTCTTAGATGGCATACAAGATTGCATAGCGTAAAAAGTTAAAATATTGACCTACCACAATCTTGATGAGTTGCTTCACTTAGCTATTCAGATTGAGAGTTAAGTCAATAGGAAGGTCACCTCTTACAATCGGTCTGAGGAAGCCACCAACACTCCTTGGGACACTCAAGCTTCCGGGTCCAACACTAATGCTTCTAATTTGTCGATAAAGGCAAAGAACTGGTCATTGAATCTAAGACTTCCGCCAAGCCTCATGAGTCTCCTAAGGGTGTGAGAACTGACCCAAGGGGAGCTCCCTCCGATCCAAGAACTCGAGAAATCACTCATTTCATGTGTATAGGCTGCGGTCATTATGCTAGGAGTGCCCAAACCCGAGAGCTATGATTATCACCCCTTCCAGCGACTATGAATCACAAGATGAAGCCGAGACTCAAGAGAAGGATGAAAGTCCAGAAGTTGAGGTTGCATATCTAGATGAGGGAGAGCTTCTTGGCATTCTCTAAGTCCTTAGTGCCGAGCCTATACCAGAAGAGCCGGAACAACAAGAAAACATCTTCCACACGCGGTGCACGGTAAAGGGTAAAGTTTGTGGTTTGATTATTGATGGGGGGTCTTGCACTAATGTGGCTAGTTCATACTTGGTAGAGTAACTTAGTCTAGAGAGCATGAAACATCCTAGGCCATGAAACATCCTAGGCCTTAAAGACTTAGGTGGCTTAATGACAAAACAAAATTAAGAATCAATGAACAAGTTAGGATTCCCTTTAGTGTGGGTACGTATAGTGATGATGTGCTATATGATATAGTCCATGTGCAAGCCACTCATCTTTTTTTAGGAAGGCCATGGCAATATGATAAGGAATTCATTCATCATGGTAGATCTAATCATTACAAATTCATGCATAGTGATAAGAAGATTAGTCTATCTCCATTAACGCCTTCACAAATGCATGAGATGCAACTTAAGCTCTCTAAGAATAAAATTAGTTCTAACTCTAATCACCATATAGTACTTATTGAGGTTAAAGAAACCATGCATGATTATCTTTTTCCTAATCTATTGACACGTTATCGAGATGTTGTGAGTATAGGTTCCAAAGCCAAGGTGCTTACACGAGATTCAAATCAACCTGAGGACACTAGCATGACCAAAACTTCCGTCACTCTATCACCCACTAGAAACATCAAGAATTCCTTGGATTTGACCAGTATTGAGTACAAAGGTAACAATCAAGCCGTAATCTTGCCTCTCGAGTCCTCACTAGCTATTGTAGTGGAACCAACGTTGAATTGTGAAGAGTATCTCAAGGAACCGAGTTGTGGAGAAGGAGTTATGTGCCTTGCTGAGAAGAAACACATGTCATATGGGCACAAGGGAGCCCCACACAAGAACGGAAGCACCTCTACTCCACAAGACACCGTGAACAAGCTAGTGACCAAGAGAGATATTGGGTGGGGCGGAAAGAAGCCTTGTGGTATCAAGAAGGCTTGGGTAATCTTGAAGGAGCATTCTTATGGACCAAATATGAAAAGCACGGTGACAATCTACTATGCTAAGTGCCATATACCCAAGTTGTCTGAGTGACAAGTATCTATTCACGGTGAGCCTACACCAACTTTTGATTCCGTGAAGCCATGGGGGAATGCTAATATGGTTCTCACCTTTATGATGCCCAAGGTTCAGAATGAAAGGTTAACCTTTGTTGTATTAGAAGAGATATTCAAGAAGGCTTATCTCATGTCAAGCTCCAAATCCCAAGCTACTTCTCCTAAACCTTTCACTAAAGCGGACTTTGAAGATTGATGGGAAAGGTTCCTTTGCTTGAATCTACTCCGACGGAACGTGAGTTGCTAGTCAATAAGGATGATCATACCCTTGTTCATCATCCTATCTTGAGCTCAACACCTCTTCCCCAAGATGAGAAGAATGACTCAAGAAAGGATACTAAAGCCGATGTCATGACGAAGCTTTTTGAGAATGGTTTGACACTAAGACCGGGCAAATTGGAATGCAATCTAACCAGAGGAAGGAAAAGGTCTTCTTATAGCTTGGAGAATGGTTTAGGATCCCTATGAGGGCAGGACAACAGCTCAAGAAATGATCGTGTCCAAACGGGGAGAAAGCTAAAGCCGTGAAGGAACTATTTTGTTAAGACCAATTTACTTTCTACCTCCTATGAGCCTAAGTTGGACTATTTTGGTGTAGGAATTATGGTTGTTTGGAGTTCCAAACCTTTTGAAGGGGGGAGGGGATGATGTGATCCTCACATCGAATTTCATCACCACTTTGGAGCAAGAAGGACCAAGTCTTGGGATGGAGACACTTGTACTACTTGGGGTTGCTGAGGAGAGACAATGGAGCATGGAAGAAAGGCAAGTAGAGCGACTCAACAATATTGTGTCAACCTCCAAGACGCAAGAGATCCAAGATCGAGATAAGCTTGGTTCGGACCCGACAAGTGCACTTGGAACCAAGAATCCGTGGACACTTAGCTTTGGGAGCAAAGATTCATGTGTCCTCACTCATCATTAGTGAGGACACCCTCCAAGACTTTAGGTGCAGTAAGACACTCTTTCCCTACTCCTAGTTTTCCCGCTTTTGGATTTTTCTAAAGAAGGGTTTTAACGAGGTCCGAAAATTCTAATGCATCATATCTCTTTTACCTTGTGTGTTTGAGTTGGAAACATTTAAGAAAAAACTCTACAAATTTTTTTCTTTTCTTTTCTTTGCTTAAAACTTGCCTTCTTAATTTTTTTGGTTTATTTGAGGTTTAAATAATGTTAATGGGACTACGTATCAAGCCTTGTCCAATATTGGCTTAGGTTCTAATTTTCATTTAGTAACCATATTGGCTAATCCTCTCATTAATGTCAAGCAATCATTATCATAAATCTCAAAGTTGTGTCTTTGTCTCTCATCTCTAGTCTTAGAGTGAGAAAACCCTAGGAGCTTGGAGGTTTGTTGTAAGACCCGTCCTTTAGGCAGCCGTTTTGTTGACTCGGTCAGTTTATTGAGCAGGTCCTGAATCATCGGTGTTTTGTGTATTGGACATACGCGTGAGATCAGATTTACCGATGCTTGGGCTGGCCGAGCAATCGATGTTGGATGGTTGAGGATTCATTGATGATATCGTCGGATCATCGATGAAACGGTCAAGATTACCGAGTTCTTATCGTCGGTATTTTGGTGGTTCGGATCGTCGGATCAGTTTTCGTATCGTCAGTGTTTTGCTGTGTTCGGATAGTTAAATCGTCGGTGAGGTTAGGTTTTGTCGATGTTTAGATTTGTCTATCGTTGGGTTTTGGTCGAGTCGGATGTGCAAACGAATCCGCTATCGTTGACATTTGGGACGGACGAACATGTCATGATGAGAGGTTATGGACGGACGGTACGAACGTGCGGACAGCATTCGTACGTTCGAGAGGACACGTCCGGATGGATCGACCAGATGTCGACCTAATGCTATCATGCGGACGGCCTGCAGACGAACGGATGTCGTCCTGCAAACATACGATACGGACGTGGGCTGGGTCCTCCGGACTGACGGCCAGCATCCTTGTGGACGCGATACGGACGATGGGTCCGTATATGGAAAGTTGGACTCGAACTTTTCTTAAATGAATTTTTCAGATAAGAGAAATTTGTTTCACCCAAATTTGTTCATTTGAATGGCACTTGGCCAAGTGGAACCAGTCGGGATCCGAGGCGGTCCGATTTTGCGAATTTGAGGCCGATTGATGGAATTTTGGTTTGGGAAGAATTTTGTTGTTTCTATCTAGTTTCAATGATCTTTTGGGCATGGAAAAGCTGAGAATAAAGGGCTGGCCAAAATTTGCAAGGTGGGTCTAATGGACTTAAGAGAAAATTGGATTTTTCTTAAAAGAAGGGTCCGACCCATGGACTTAAAACCTTAGGTCATTTTCTTAAGATCTCCATGACCTCCTTGGCCACAAAATCACACTTAGAATAGAGAGAAGTCGTGCCCTTTTGCTGAGAGAATTGGGAGAGAGCTTGGCCGTTTGAAGGAGAATTGGTCCTATGAGCCTATCGCGATTGTGGTAAGAGTCTCCTCCTTGTTGGCTGTTGTTTTTGGGTCGTTTTTGAGCTGTTTCTGATGGTAGTTGTCATCCATGGCTGTAGGAAGAGAGTTCTTGCAGAATTGAGCAAAAGTGTCCATTGGTCCCTTGTGAATCGTGAATTGGTAAGCGATTATCATGAGTTTCGTTTGTCTTTTGTTGGGGCGATTTTGTGAGCTGTCTCTTGGGATGTTGTAGGCTCCAGCGTGTGCTTTTTGGCTCAGGAGAAATCATTTGGATACTGTAGCTTTTGGTTCTTTGCATCGTTTGGTAAGAAATCATTTTTGGAATCGCTTTTGGTACGATTTTGATGCATGGGACATGTCTGAATTTTTGCGGTGCTTCTGGACAGAAGCTTGTCCGTGTTTTGCTGTGGCTGAGAGTGATCGTGTGTGGCTGTGGTTGCTATCCCTTGCATCCGTTTGGTAAGGAATACCATTTTTGGCCATTTTTGATACTTTTTGGTGTAATCATTTGAGTTGAGTTATGTTTGTTTTTTCTGGACAGAAACTTCAGAGTCAGTTTGTGAAGCTTTTGAGGTGTTTTTGAGCTTGCCTTGGTGTTTATTGAGTGATCGTTTGGGGTAAGGACCCTTTAAGGTCATTTTGAGATCATTTTGTGTTTGTTTTTGTGAATCGATTTGTGTGTGTTATTTTTGTGTTTAGGAGTGTGTTTGGGATGCTGTGAGAAGTTAGGACTAAGTGTGTAACCTCAGTTCTATCATCATTTGGTAAGTGTCCTTGCTTGGACCGTTTGTGGATATGATAAGGGTCATTTGTAGAATCGAGTTTTAACTTGATTCGTTTGTATTGTTAGGTTGTTGTTGTTTCCTATTAACCTTTCTTAGTGTGCTGTTGGGTTAAGACCAGAAGCGTTTGAGGTGAGTGTGTGATTGTGGCTATGTATTAGTTTCGATTTGGATGTTTGTGCTTGATTGTCTTGTTTGGTTAAGGGTATGTGTTTGACTTTTTGTCATGACAAGTTTGGGTTCAATTTGAGATTTGTGTTTGCTTTGGACTTGTTTCATTGCATTCACGATTGAGTTTGAGGAACCGTTGCATTATATTAACCAAGCATGATACATCTCGCCTTTTTGTATTTGATCGTTTCTGTACTAAGCTTTGTCGGTGTTTTGAGTCTCTGAGGTTGGGTTTTGTCAATGTTTGGATTTATCTATCGTTGGCCTTTGGTTGAGCCGGACATACGGACGAATCTGCTATCGTCGGTATTGGGACAGACGGACATGTCCGGATGAGAGGTTACAGACGGACAGTACGGACGTGCGGACAACTTCCGTACGATCGAGAGAACATGTCCGGATGGGTCAACTGGATATCGACCTGATACTCTCATGTCGACGGCCTGCAGACGAATGGATGTCGTCCTGTGGACGTCTTGTGGACATCCGATACGGACGTGGGCTGCGTCCTGCGGACGGACGGACAGCGTCTGTATGGACGCGATATGGACGATGGGTCCGTTTATGGAAAGTTGGACTCGAACTTTCCTTAAATGGATTTTTAGATAAGGGAAGTTTGTTTAACCCAAATTTGTTCATTTGAATGGCACTTGGCCAGGTGGAACCAGTCGGGACCCGAGGCGGTCTAGTTTTGCGAATATGGGAACGAATGATGGAATTTTGGTTCGGGAGGAATTTTGTTGTTTCTATCTGGTTTTTAATGGCTTTTTAAGCATGGAAAGCTGAGAACAAAGGGCTGGCCGAAATTTACAAGGTGGGCCCGACCCATGGACTTAAAACCCTAGATCGTTTTCTTAAGATCTCGATGACCTCCCTGGCCACAAAAGCCCTCCAAGAACAGAGAGAAGTTGTGCCCTTTTGCTGCATTCACGTTTGAGTTTGAGGAACCGTTGCATTACATTAACCAAGCAAGATACATCTCGCACTTTTGTATTTGATAGTTTATGTGGTAAGCCTAGTGAGACAGGATGACCACCTCACTAAGCAATTTTTTTGCTTATGCATTCAGACTTACGGATGCAGGTAGTGATGAGTGAGGAGCTCGCGGAACATGTTGGTGTTGTGGACGGAAGGATGGTTATTTGCTTGTTGCGTTTGTGTTTAATTTATTTTGATAAATTATTTGGTATGATTTGGGTAAATTTTAGTATAGATCGTGGTTAGAATAATTTGAGAATATTTTTGAGGAATTTTGAGAATTAGTTTGTGAGCAAATTGTTTGTTATGTATTTTTACTTGGAATTTTGATGAATTTTTGAGGATTAATTTGTTGTGTTTTAGTTTTTTTATTTTGTTGCTGAATTTTATTTGTGAATTATGTAAGTTAATTTGGAGTGAAAATCGTCTAAATAAATTAGAGAATTTGGTTAAGTTTTCCGTTTTGCGTAAAAATCTGATTAGTATTAGGAGGTAACACATAGTAAGAATTTTTTTAAAAATTTACGAAATGGGAGGTGTTACAATTGTCCTCAGCTTGTAGGAGGCTATATCAAGAGCATTCCATAGCTCTTGTGGCGCCTATCACCTCACCAACAATCCCCGATTCCCACCTTCGTCCGCCTCCATCGTTATCATCGTCGTCATTTCCTCTCTGCCGTGAGTTGATGATGTGGACATCCAGAAGGAGCCGCCCCAATCAGTAGAGATCCCACCACTTCGAGAAGCGTCCATGACACGATCAAGAACCAAGAGTCTCAAAGGACTCACCAAAGCCGTAGGCCTTTTCCTCGACACGGACCATGCGGACGCGGATAAGGACCGAGCGGATCCGGACAAGAAAAATGCCAAACCAATGGCATTTCTATTCACCACCGATACTCGAGAAGCACTCCTAAGTGATTTTGGAGCCGAGACAAGCCACGAGATTCCTCAGAATGCTTCATGCTCGCACACAACCGAGTGGCCCCTCATGCGGACAAAGACGGTGACTTCCCTCTTTGTCCTCACGTTAGCATGATCGGGGCATAAAGACATCACTAGGGATTGTACTCTTTCCTACCCTTAGGTTTCCCACGTGGTTTTACTAAGGAAGGTTTTAACGAGGCAACAACCTAGTGGTGCGAAATGGCCTCAAAGACATCCTTTGAGGGCCGAGTTGTCTAGAAGCCCATACCATGCCTTCTAGTTCAATTCCAGCATTCTAAGGGAGTATTTGAAGTTCATTGAGGCCCATGAAGACGTCACACAAGTCACCAAGACACATCACTTATGATTAGGCGTTTTTGGCCATGTCATTTTAATGAACTTTCCTTTTTCGAACTTTTTCCTTTTCGTTTTTGGGAAACTTTTTGGCCATGTGTTAGACCACGTTTAGGGTTGTTTTTAACACATTTTGTAGCCTAAATTCGAGCCCTATATGAGGAGAAACTCGCAGCCCTAAGAGGGTAGACTTTGAATAAATGAAAATCCTATTTCGCTAAAACCGTCGCCGCTTAAGCTCTCTTGTTTTTTCTTCTTGTTTGTGCGAATTCCAGCAAGAGTAGAACGTCCAAGCTGTATCACGAGACTCTCTACAACTCGTGTGGTCGCTTATCAATCCATTAGCCTACGCCAAACCTCACATTTCCATTGTTACCCATCGAATCGCGCCGCACGGTCCATTCGGAGACAACACCCGTCCGACGCTTTTATCAGTTGATATCGGTCAATTTCCTTATTGAACTATCATGTCATTATAGCACAGTAAGGTATCAATCCAAATAGGTGCGATATTAACCAGAAATGATGCAATCAAACAGTTTAAGTCAAGCTAAACAAGCAATAAGATGTGAATCTATCAACCTAAACAGAAACTAAAAATAGAGTCTAGCAGCAACTAACAGGACGAAAACAGAGCAAAAACAGAGCGATAGCTACTAACAGAGACTAGCAAAAGCAGTAAAACAGAAATTAATCAAGCAAGAGAAATTCCTAAGGATGGGGTTATTGACTTGGTGTATCCTCTTAATCTACCTAGATGGTTTAACAAACTCAAGCAAGCTATTCCCTAGACATTAAACTCATAAGCAGTTAAGTTCATTCCCATGATAAATAACCTCAAACTAATCTTGTTCCAGACCTAAATCTCTTTAGCGAAATGTAGCTTAGCAGGCATTAAGATTCAGTTTAATAAAGCCAATAAACACCCTAGACAACTAATCCCTTAGGCTAGGAATGTAAATCTCTGGAATTAGTTCAAAAAAGCATTTCATCAAACACTTTCTGGGTGTGAAAATACCTAGGTTCTAATTTTAATTGATCAGAGAGTAATTAGCATTAAGATCACTAATCGAGAAGGGAAATCAAACAATCTACACTTAAACTACCTAGAAGACTAAGATTCCACACCTAATCTATCCCATCCTTAAGAACCCTAATGACTACTCAGAACTCATGAAGAACATCAAAATCACAAACCCATAAATCATAAAAACTTGCATAATCAGAAAGATAAAGAAGAGAATAGATAGATTAGAAAGATTCAAACAAAAATAACAAGTAGATTCAAAGTTATAGGATCCAGGAAGCAAGAACAGATGAAAAAATCTTAAAAACGAGATAATTAGTGTTAAGCGATTATAGAGTATTTATACTAAGAGATAGAAACCCTAAATCACAACAAGACAAAATATGCTAATTTTTGGGGGCACTCGACCATGGGTGGTCGAGTGCTATGGTCGAGCTGAGCTAAATTTCAAGATTGCATTTTTATTCTTCAGCTCGAGATACTAGCTCGACCATGTGTGGTCGAGCTGGCGCCAAGCTTCATGACTCCACCTTTATGCTCGGCTCGATCGGTGGACTCGACCATGGGTGGTCGAGCCAGACTTCATGACTCCAAGATTGCATTTTTCTTGATCAGCTCGACCTCATACTCGAGCCCCTTGGTCGAGTTAGACTCAAAAATCTTAAAATTGGTAACTTTTGTGCTGACTCTAGCACCCTGGTCGAGCTGGTTGGTCGAGCCAGCTTTCAAACTGTCAAAACAGGCTTCTTTTCTGCTCCTTTTGACCTCAGCATCTTCAACACTCCTTGAATGTACCTGATAAAGCTCCAAAATGCAATATGCATGCAATCCTAATGCAAAACACTCTAAGTATGCAAAACTAGAAACAAATGCTAAGAACATGCTATTAAACAAGGCTAAACGGGTGATAAATGCATGCTAAAACCATGTAAAATATAGACATATCAACTCTCCCAAACTTAGTCTTTGCTTGCCCTCAAGCAAACATACAAGAATAAGATGGAGGAGAGGTTTGAAAATGGGGATTCAGAACCAAAGCATGATGATATAATAGATGATCTCAATGTCCAAGTTGCTAGTTCTAGAATGCAAAGTATATGAACTCTTCTTAAAAACTTTAGCCATACTCTTCGCAGCACAATTTCAATCAAATCTCAACCTAGACATGCATTCAAATTTACCATTCTCTTTAACATTCAATTAAACAGAAACCATGAATCAAGCTATGCACATTCAATGAACTCATTTGGCTAAGGGTAAGGTTTAAGAGACAAAGATGGTCCCCTTAACATGCTTTGATCAATTCAGAACAAGGATCTCTCAGGAAAAGGAATGAGCTTCAGTAGAATGCTAAAGGTAAGAACCAACCTATGCATACAAGAATAGACTCTCATCTACCCAACCATTCATAAGTGTTCTTAACCCCTAGTTCTAAACCCAGAAAGTCATCCTAATTCTACCCTTAACCCTCAGGCGTTTTGCCTTGAGCTTTTCTTGGATCAGATTCATTTCCTTTCTTTTTGTTCTTGTTCTAGGAGAGGCTCTATACACTTCTAGCGGATTGGGGGTTTTCTTATGGTTTTTCGCGACCAGCTTAGGCTTTTTCTAATGTTTTTCAGACTTTAAGCTTCTTGCCCTTTTTTTTTTTTTTTTTTTTTTTTTTTTTTTTTTTTTTCCTATCCATTTTTGTTTTTTTTTTTTTTTTTTTTTTTTTTTTTTTTTTTTTTTTTTTTTTAACCGAGCACATCTCCTTAATCCTTTACTAGATTCATACTCTTTCAGATTATTCCTCTCCTAAGAACTCTTAACCTTTTGCTTTCATCTTTCTCCAAGTTTTCTTTATTTCTTTTCATAGAACCAAACTTTATACACAATGATCAAGATCCCACCTAATCCTATCTGATTCGAAAATTGCAAACCAGAACTACATGAGATTCTATCCTTGTCGGCTCAAACTTAACACTTTCTACCAAGCTCATTCAAAAACAGGCCTCACACACTCAATAAAGTATAACAAGGCTTGAAAGAAGGCTAGGTTAAGGGTATGGTAAAACTGTTATAAAAATAAGAACAGCTACTTGGATTAGCAAGAGTGGTAAACAGGTGAAAGAAAATTCAAGTATGTATATGGTATCCATGAGTTCAAATACAGTGCACAGGCATGATAATTATAAGTCAAGTTCAAGTTCAAATAGATAGAGAATGGTATCAAATCACAGCATGCTACAATTAAGACATAATCTAGTTGTGCATTCAAAGTATGGTGCAATCTTACTTCAAGTTCATTAACAATGCATTAGACAACTAGAAACGAGGGCATTGAAATTATCATATTAAATTAGCAAGCTTGCAAGGTTATAATCATCATAATCCCCTATGCATATGCAACAGCCCTATATAAAAACAATCTAGACTCAATCCTAAAATGTAAATGCAACTACATGAACACTCTGTTTTTCTTTTATATTTTCCAAATATTTCAAAAAAAATTTTGGTTTTTCTATGCCATAGATGCATGCAGACTCAAATATGCACAAAGTAAAAATAAGAACACAGAAAACAGATCAAACACATCTTAACCCTTCCCCCAAACTTAAATTACACAGTCTTGTGTAATAAAAAATTAGAAAGAAGGTTTAAGAAACAACAAAAAGCAAGAAAGAAATGCAAATGATATATACAAGAATGGATAGAACAGGTACCTCAAGGGTTAGAGAAGAAGGAGGAGATTGAATCCTCCATGCTTTCTTTAGTGTATGCAGCGTGGGAGCTTGACTCGACCTGACGCTCGAGTTGTGTGGTCGCGCCTGACATGGGGAGGTGGCTGGCGCGATCCCCTTGCTCGAGCTGAGGGGTCGAGCTAGACCGTCCGCTCACAGATCTTCTCTTTTTCTGCCTTTTGTACTGCTTAGGCAGCTACCTTGGCTCGAATGAAGAAGCTCTTGGTGGTTCCATGGATGCACGAGGTCTTAACTCTTGGAAATCCTTGAGTTGATCCTTTACTTCTTTTATTAGGTCCTTTAGATCCTTCACTGTCCCCTTCAAAGCAGCTATGGTCTTGCCTTGGAACTTGTTCTATTTCTGTAGCATGCCAATCCATGTTCGAGAGGACACGTCCGGATGGGTCGACCAGATGTCGACCTAATGCTGTCATGCGGACGGCCTGCAGACGAATGGATGTCGTCCTGCAAACATACGATACGGACGTGGGCTGGGTCCTCCGGACGGACGAACAACATCCTTATGGACGCGATACGGACGATGGGTCCGTATATGGAAAGTTGGACTCGAACTTTTCTTAAATGGATTTTTCAGATAAGAAAAATTTGTTTAACCCAAATTTGTTCATTTGAATGACACTTGGCCAAGTGGAATCAGTCGGGATCCGAGGCGGTCCGGTTTTGCGAATTTGAGGCCGATTGATGGAATTTTGGTTTGGGAGGAATTTTGTTGTTTCTATCTGGTTTTAATGACCTTTTGGGCATGGAAAGGCTGAGAATAAAAGGCTGGCCAAAATTTGCAAGGTGGGCCTAATGGACTTAAGAGAAAATTGGATTTTTCTTAAAAGAAGGGTCCGACCCATGGACTTAAAACCCTAGGTCATTTTCTTAAGGTCTCCATGACCTCCTTGGCCACAAAATCACTCTTAGAATAGAGAGAAGTCATGCCCTTTTGCTGAGAGAATTGGGAGAGAGCTTGGCCGTTTGAAGGAGAATTGGTCCTGTGAGTCCATCGCGATTGTGGTAAGCGTCTCCTCCTTGTTGCTGTTGTTTTGGGTCGTTTCTGAGCTGTTTCTGATGGTAGTTGTCCATGGCTGTAGGAAGAGAGTTCTTGCAGAATTGAGCAAAAGTGTCCATTGGTCCCTTGTGAATCGTGAATTGGTAAGCGATTATCATGAGTTTCGTTTGTCTTTTGTTGGGGCGATTTTGTGAGCTGTCTCTTGGGGTGTTGTAGGCTCCAGCGTGTGCTTTTTGGCCCAGGAGAAATCATTTGGATGCTGTAGCTTTTGGTTCTTTGCATCGTTTGGTAAGAAATCATTTTTGGAATCATTTTTGGTACGATTTTGATGCATGGGACATGTCTGAATTTTTGTGGTGCTTCTGGACAGAAGCTTGTCCGTGTTTTGCTGTGGCTGAGAGTGATCGTGTGTGGCTGTGGTTGCTGTCCCTTGCATCCGTTTGGTAAGGAATACCATTTTTGGCTATTTTCGGTACTTTTTGGTGTAATCATTTGAGTTGAGTTGTGTTTGTTTTTTCTGGACAAAAACTTTTGAGTCAGTTTGTGAAGCTTTTGAGATGTTTTTGAGCTTGCCTTGGTGTTTGTTGAGTGATCGTTTGGGGTAAGGACCCTTTAAGGTCATTTTGAGATCATTTTGTGTTTGTTTTTGTGAATCAATTTTTGTGTGTTATTTTTGTGTTTAGGAGTGTGTTTGGGATGCTGTAAGAAGTTAGGACTAAGTGTGTAACCTCAGTTCTATCATCATTTGGTAAGGGTCCTTGCTTGGACCGTTTGTGGATATGATAAGGGTCATTTGTAGAATCGAGTTTTAACTTGATTCGCTTGTGTTGTTAGGTTGTTGGTGTTTCCTATTAACCTTTCTTAGTGTGCTGTTGCGTTGAGACCAGAAGCGTTTGAGGTGAGTGTGTGATCATGGCTATGTATTAGTTTCGATTTGGATGTTTGTGCTTGATTGTCTTGTTTGGTTAAGGGTATGTGTTTGACTTTTTGTCATGACAAGTTTGGGTTCAATTTGAGATTTGTGTTTGCTTTGGACTTGTTTCATTGCATTCACGATTGAGTTTAAGGAACCGTTGCATTATATTAACCAAGCATGATACATCTCGCCTTTTTGTATTTGATCGTTTCTGTACTAAGCTTTGTCGGTGTTTTGAGTCTCTGAGGTTGGGTTTTGTCGATGTTTGGATTTGTCTATCGTTAGCCTTTGGTTGAGCCGGACATACGGACGGATCTGCTATCGTCAGCATTTGGGACAGACGGACATGTCCGGATGAGAGGTTACGGACGGACAGTACGGACGTGTGGACAGCTTCCGTACGGTTGAGAGGACACGTCCAGATGGGTCGACCGGATGTCGACCTGATACTCTCATGCGGACGGCTTGCAGACGAATGGATGTCGTCCTGTAGACGTCTTGTGGACGTCCGATAGGGATGTGGACTGCATCCTGCGGACGGACGGACAAAGTCTGTATGGACGCGATACGGACGATGGGTCCGTTTATGGAAAGTTGGACTCGAACTTTCCTTAAATGGATTTTTAGGTAAGGGAAGTTTGTTTAACCCAAATTTGTTCATTAGAATGGCACTTGGCCAAGTGGAACTAGTCGGGACCCGAGGCGGTCTGGTTTTGCGAATTTGGGAACGAATGATGGAATTTTGTTGTTTCTATCTGGTTTTTAATGGCTTTTTAAGCATGGAAAGCTGAGAATAAAGGGCTGGCCGAAATTTACAAGGTGGGCCTAATGGACATAAGAGAAAATTAGATTTTTCTTAAAAGAAGGGCCCGACCCATGGACTTAAAACCCTAGGTCGTTTTCTTAAGGTCTCGACGACTTCCCTGGCCACAAAAGCCCTCCTAGAACAGAGAGAAGTTGTGCCTTTTTGCTGCATTCACGTTTGAGTTTGAGGAACCGTTGCATTACATTAACCAAGCAAGATACATCTCGTACTTTTGTAGTTGATCGTTTATGTGCTAAGGTTAGTGAGACAGGATGACCACCTCACTAAGCAATTTTTTTGCTTATGCATTCAGACTTACGGATGCAGGTAGTGATGAGTGAGGAGCTTGCGGGACATGTTGGTGTGGTGGACGGAGGGATGGTTATTTGCTTGTTGCATTTGTGTTTAATTTATTTTGATTTGGGTAATTTTGAATATAGTTCGTGGTTAGAATAATTTGAGAATATTTTTGAGGAATTTTGAGAATTAGTTTGTGAGCAAATCGTTTGTTATGGATTTTTACTTGGAATTTTAATGAATTTTTGAGGATTAATTTGTTGTGTTTTAGTTTGTGTATTTTGTTGCTGAATTTTATTTGTGAATTATGTAAGTTAATTTGGAGTGAAAATCGTCTAAATAAATTAGGGAATTTGGTTAAATTTTCCGCTTTGCGTAAAAATCTGATTAGTATTGGGAGGTAACACATAGTAAGAATTTTTTAAAAAATTTACGAAATGGGAGGTGTTACAATTGTCCTCAGCTTGTAGGAGGCTATATCAAGAGCATTCCATAGCTCTTGTGGTGCCTATCACCTCACCAACAATCCCCGATTCCCACCTTCGTCCGCCTCCATCGTTACCATCGTCGTCATTTCCTCTCCGCCGTGTGTCCAACCGTTCCCAGCCGTGTTTGAGTTCTACTTGTGAGCTAAAGTTGATTTACTTCTCCTTCATCCTCCCATCCATTCTCACTTCCATCTGTTCCATCACCCACGCCGAGTGATCCATGTCTGCTAGCTTCCGGTTGGGCCGAGACATCTCCTAAAGCTTAGAATCTTTGGTTTTCTCTTGGTTTCAGGAGTGTATCACCTGGGAACAGAAAGCTTTGATCCAGGGCGGTCGATGCCCTTCCTCGGACCCGAACTTGAAGTTGACGACGAAGACCATCGACGCAAAAAGGTAAGTGTGGGGGAGTTGATAGCATCGTATTTTACATGCTTTCTTGCATACATTTAGCTTAGTTTTATATGTTTCTAACAAGCATTTAGGATAGTTCTAGTGCATTTGCGTTTGTTTATGTGTTTATAAGTACTTGGAGGAAATCATACACTTTTAGAATGTTTTGGAGTCTTAAGAAGTCATAGGGACTTTGGAGCTACTTGTTGGGGCCAATAATATCATGAAGAGACATCTCAAGAGCCTCAAGAAGGAATCACCGACCTTAGCATCGACCAGGAGTGGTCGATGCTCATCATGGACAAGCCATCGACAGACAGCATCGACCCAGGACAATCGATGCTCTTCCTCTGACCCGAACTTGAAGTTGACGACAAAGACCATCGACGCAAGCATTGACCAAAAGTGGTTGATGCTCATCATGAGGATCCACATCAACCATGAGCATCGATCCAGGGCCGTCGATGTTGACTCACTGGACAGAAAAGAAAACTTCGATTAATGCGAAATGCAAGATATGAAAGTTTTGAATCTCGAGTTAATACCTTCCAGAAGCTTTTAAGGACGCCCTAAGACTCCCCCAAGCCTCCTAGACTCTATATAAACTCATGTATTCTCACTAGAAAGAAGCTTAGACTCTCTCAGCCACCTTTTGTTTTCATCTACAATAAAGAGCTTTTCTTAAGGTTTATCTCTTTCTTATGTTTTCGTTTATGTTTAGGCTTTGATTTATTTTACTGTTCTTAGTCTTTAGTTTATTGTTTACTGTTTTATGATGCTATTCCTTGTCTCTACCATCACCCTCGGAGAGACAAGAGAGTAGATCCTTTAGACCACTAGGGTGGTGGTCGATGATGGGATCGAAGATTTAGGATTCAGTATGTGCGATTGTGCTTAACCAATCTAGCTACTCTAATATGCATTCTTAATGTTAAGCTATGTCCTACGGAATTTCTTAAGGTTATAATCGAGAGGTTATACGAATAGAAGCTCTTAGCACCACGAGAGTGGGTTAAAACTTCAGACTTGCATATTAGAGAGTATTAGCTATAGTCGAGATTGTTGTTTGATGGAACATCTCAATGCTTGCCTAGTTGTGGCCAAGCTAGGTATTGATCTCGGGAACACTTTATCATGAAAGTGGTATCGTGTTCTGGAAATAGATCTGTCATTCACTCTTCGTCTTAGACACACTCTAACTCAAGCTAATCACTTGATTAATCGTTGGATGGTGTGACAGCCTCCAATCAATGTGTCTCTCACATATAAGAGTAATCGATGATGGAATTGCGTTTAATGCGTGAAGGTCGCCACGAAAGTGGGTCTGACATAGTGTCTAGTTTATCACAAGAGTGGTCACTAGCCTACTTCGAATATCTCTAAATTGACAACACAAACTTAATTGGTAAAGACATGAATCATAAATCCCTGTAAATCAACTACCACCCAATTCACTGTAAATATATTTAAATATTTTATTTATGTTATTTTATTTATATTTATTTATTTGTGCAATTTATATTTGTGTAATTTAATTTATGCAATTTACATTTATGAAATTTAATATATGCAATTTACTTTCCGCACTTTAATTTATGCAATTTAATTTCTGCAATTTATTTTCTACACTTTAATTTATGCAATTTAATTTCCGTAATTTAATTTATGGACATTTGTTTTATGCACTTTATTTTTAGTTATTTATTTTATGCAATTTAATTTAAGTAATTTATTTTATGCCATTTAATTTATACTATTTAAATTATGTTATTTAATTTATATATTTTATTTTAAGTATTTTATTTATCCATCGCACCATATAGTTTAGGACTCGACAACCCCCTGCTTTATTATCCCGCCTAGATTAGATTTGCATTTACATTCTCTGTGTGTTATTATATTCTCTCTGTGGATCGACCTCGTACATACTACAATTGCATGACTGTGCACTTGCGGTCTTACGGGTTAAACTCTCAAGAATACTTTCTAGTAGCACTCGGGTGAATGATATAGGTCAATTTCTTAATGCACTATCATCATGTCTTTGCAGCACAGAAAGATGTCAATCCAATTGGGTGAGCTATTAACCAGAAAGGATGTAATCAAACCGAATTAAGTCAAGCCAAGCAGTAGATTATCATATTAACAATCTAACAGAACAATAATTAAAAGCATTACAGAAACTAAAAACAGAAGCTAACAAAACTCGTAGTTACTAACAAAAGCTACAGAAGCAATGCAAATAGAATTCAATCAACTAAACAGAAGCTCCTAAGGATGAGGTTATTGATTAGTGTATCCTCTTAATCAACCTATGTGTTTAATATACTCAAACAGAGATAATCCCTAGACAATAAACTCATCAGCAGTTAAATCTACTCGCATGACAGATAACCTTAAGCTAAACCTGTTCCAGACCTAAATCTCTTTAGCGAAATCTAACCTAGCAGGCATTAAGATTCAGTCTATTAAAGCCAATAAACACCCAAGACAACTAATCTCTTAGGTTAGGAATGTAAATCTTTGAAATTAGTTGGTTCAGGCATTTCATCAAACACTTGGTGGGCGTGGAAATGCCTAAGTTCTAATTCCAATTGATCAGAGAGAAACTAGCATTAATAACATTAATCCAGAAGGTAAATCAAGTAATCTAAGCTCAAACCACCTAGGAGACTAAGATTCGACACTTAATATATCTCATCCTTAAGAACCCTAGAGACTACTCATATCTCATGAAGAACATCAAGAACACAAATCCAGAAATCATTAAAACTTGCATAAATAAAAAGATCAAGATGAAAATAGAGAGACTACCGAAAATCAAACACAAAATACTAAATAGATTCAAAGAAATCTGATTACAAAGCAAGAACAAGTTTTGGAGATTGAGAAAAACCCAGCAGACTCTTCATTTGCCCAGTGGTCAATACAGGGTATTTATAGATTTGGTCAAAACCCTAGCTCACAATCAGACAAAATAGCTAAGTTCAGAGGTGTACTCGAGCTAGGGGTCGAGTCCTTCGGTCGAGTTCAGCAAAAATCTTCAAGATGGCAACTTTGTGGTGGACTCGAGTGGTGACTCGAGTGGGTGGCTCGAGTCAGCTTCAAGGTGCAGTCTTTGGTGCGGACTCGACGTACTGACTCGAGTGATTGGTTAGAGTCAGTCTTCAAGTCCTCTTCTTTGGTTCCACTCGACTCTCTACTCGAGTTCTTGTTCGAGTCCGGTTCCAAGATCTCTGTTTTGTGCTCCACTCGAGTCTCTTGGTCGAGTGCATGGTCGAGTTAAGCTCTCTCTTCTTTCCTTCTCTCCATTTGACCTCAACATCTTCAATATTCCTTGAATGTACCTGATACGGCTCCAAAATGCAGTATGCATGCAATCCTAATGCAAAACACTCTAAGTATGCAAAACTGGAAACAAGTGACATGAAATGGTAAGAATATGCTATGAGACAAGGCTAAATGGATGATAAATGCATGCTAAAAGCATGTAAAATATAGACATATCAGTAAAACCTGAACGAGGTGAACGACAAAACATATTTGCATAATCATAATCGATCTTCCCTCCGCGTATCACTTAGCTATGGTCATGCACTCACCTTGAAAACTTCTGAAACGGGAAAACAAGCACAATTGTTTTCTGATAATTCTGAACCTTAAAGCTTGATTCCTCTTATCACACACACACACCAAGGTATCTACTAATAGCCTGCCAAAATAGAGCATAAAACGTTCTCAAGAGGTTGATCAAACAAGCCTTAAAGTTCGGATTACTTAAACCACAGTTTCAGATTTCTCCTTCACAGAACAAAATTTACAAATCCGGTGATATTTCCGGTCACTCTTACGATAAGACTGTGAGGAAGGTATCTACTAAATATCAGCTCAATTAGATAAGATTTGGGTGCTCAAACGTTTTTTTAAACCGGATTGATCGCAGATTTATTCTGCACAGAGCGGTTTCAGGAGAATATTAATATCTCCCAAACTACTCAAAGAAACGAGAAACCCTTCGGTATATAGCTAGATAAGAGATTGATGAACGTACACAACAAGTTTCAGCTCAATCCGGACTCGTTTGATCCTCCGATCATCCCTCTGAATCAGACTGAAAAACTCTGTTTTTTTTAGAGGATTCTTTCACCTTCTTCTCCTTCAATCCTTTGAATCACTCCAAACTCTCTCTCTCTCTCTCTAGCTTCAAGATACACAAAATATATTTCCTTATGATAAGGATGAAGCTTGGAGAAGCTTATAGAAGCTTAGGGAGAGAAGATATATTTTAGTGTTGGTTTAATTTGATTAAACCAAACCAAAATTATTAAACCAATTCAATTAAACCAACTCTTATGATTTTAATTAAATTCTCTATTTTGGTTTAGTATTTCCACCAAACTTTATGAAATATTTGAGACATTCCTTTGTCCCAAAATATTTTATTCAACTCCCGTCACTACCCAAATCACTGCTTAATTCCCTTCTGAATTAACAACACGTAACCGATTATGAAAGAATTAATCTTCGATTAATTCAACCAATCATAACCCATAGGGTTATTAATTAAGCTCAACATTGTTCCTACTTGGTTCATCAACAACCTCATGATCCAGTAACGTGGTCATGAAATGACTAAACCTATCGGAATCCAATACCACAGGACCCGAATTAGCTAAGTCCATCAAGATGACAAAGCCCATCGGAATCCAATACCACAGAATTCGAATGAACTAAGACCAGCAAGATCTAATATCACAAAATCTCACTTGGTTTACCTTGGTCAACTTCAGAATCTAATACCACAAGATTCATTCGGTTACCAAATCTATTAGGATTAAATACCACATAATCCTAATCGGTAAACGAACCCCCTTAAGATTAAATACCACATAATCCTAACCAACCAACCACGTATTAGGATCTAATGACACAAAATCCATAAATCAACAGAATCAAGGAATGGAACAACACATCGCACTAAACCACAACAATACATTAATTATCTCATCATGTGTCAAACCCAATCAATACATGAAATACCACATCATGTATTCAACCGCCCCCAGTACATAAAATTCTACAGCATGTATTCAATTACAACTCTAGATACTCGATCTAGTAACCGCACCAAGTTAATTCAATAATATACAACTTATTATTGAATTTCCATCAAAATACAACATTTCCAGCAACTTGTAGGTACAAATACAAAACCGTACGATAACTTTTACCTCAAGAAACAACAACTTGTAACGCAAGAAACAACAACTTATATCATAAAAAACAACTTAGGACACGGATGTTACAATTACCATGTTCAGTTTATGTTTGATAATCATGTTATTATTGAATAAATTCAGATTAATTAATTAGATTAAATCTAGTTTTTCTCTAAGATTCATGTTCAGATCAAGTATTTTCGAATATGTGAATTAAGTTTTGATGTTAGATCTGATGGATATGCATGACTAGATCTAGTTTTGGTAACTATTCTAGAGAAATGTTTAGATCTTAAATTTAAAGTAAAGCTTATGGAAAAATCTGATTTAAAGTTGTGTTCGTTTGGTTATAACTTTTCGAAATTTAGGTTAATTTTTTGGATTTGGATCAGCCTTTGCAGATGTATTCATTAGATTTTAGGGTTCCATCGTTTTCTAGTTTATTAACAAAACCCTTTTGTTGAAGAAGACTGACTTCCTGGTAGTTCCACACCAGATCTGATCAAAAGGTCAACGCATCCTTTAGGAGATGGAGAAATGAACAGTGGCTCACACCCAAACAGATAAAGATCTCAAAATTATCTACATAAGCCCCATCAACATCTTTCTCCAATGTTACCTTATCCACGATCTTTGATTCGTCAATATGCTGCAAATGAACCCCATGGATGGAACTATCACTATTGAATCTTTTTCAGAACAATATAAGTTGTCCGTACACTTAGTAATTTCTAATTTGATGAGAGACCGAATTAGAAATTAATCTGTATATAAATGGAGGGGTCATCCCATCACTATTAGGTATGCTTCCACTTTTCTAATTCATCAGAAACTAACATAGATTTATGGTTTATGGAATCATATATATCTTTCAATTGGTCTCAGAGTCTCTATTTGGTACCATGTTCAGTTTTTGTTCGATATCATGTTATTATTGAATAAATTTAGATTAATTAATTGGGTGAAAACATTAGATTGTTAAATCTAGACGAGGTGATGTACCTACGCTCTACGTGTGATTTAAAATATATTGAGTATAAATCTATCTTTGTTTTAATTAGATATATTTTAAGATTTAAAGATTATGTATATTTTTTATATTGTAAACCTTCCTTTTTAAATTAATAATAACTATGTTTAGTTATTTGCCTAAAAAAATGTGAAAAATTTCCTTAAAAAATTGAGTAGCCAAATATATCAAATAATCTATAATGACAGTATAATGTAATTTCTCTAGTAAACAAAATCTTATATATTTCTTAGATATCGACACTTCAGCATGACAGTGTTGTAATATTCCGCATAAACATAAAGTTATTTTGTTAAAACAATTCTTAATTAATATATAAAAGATACTGAAATTTTATATCCGTTAAAAAGGAAAATAATCACAAATAATGTATTTAGAAAACATTTTGGTTTTATGTAATTTAATTTAAAACCCAAAAGAAAAAACAATTTATTGGTAAATCTGATTGGCACATTCACCAAATTAAAATTTTGTTTTGAAGGAGAAAAAAAAAAAGACATATACACTCGAAAACAAAATCTTCATCTCGGTGAATGTGCCAATCAATTTAATTTAAAACCCAAAAGAAAAAACAATTTGTTGGTATCTATTGACCAAAATAAAAATAAAAAATTGATTAGTAAAAATGATTGGCACATTCACCAAAATAAAGATTTTGTTGTGAAGGAAGAAAAAAAAAAAGACATATACACTCGAAAATCTTTGTAACAAGATATTAACCAATCAAAATCATTCCAAAAGAATCAACCCAATTTTAGTCGTTAATTAATAACATAATCAAGTGCTTATAACAGTTCATCGAGACATAGTAACTCTATGTAAGCAAATTAAGTCGGCTAACACTTCTCATTGTGTCTTAAAATAAGTATTGATAAACAACACGTATTTCTTATATCTCTATATACCCTATACTAAAATAAATAAGATTGGCCTTCATTGCTTATGCGTTTAAAGCTGTGTTTGTCTCTCTTGTTCATTGTCGTTGCAAGTCGCATGACCATCAGACCCAAGGTTTCCACAAACTTTCTTTAACCGTTTTTCTCTCGAAGATTGCCTTCCAAATTTTTCTGTGTTTGCGTGAATGACGACAAACGTTTCCACGGCCCTCTATTTATACAATTTATTCGGCCGTAATTGCTTTTCCAAAGGCACCCGTTCGTTGGTGTCGATTCGCCCAAACAAAGCAACCATCATTCCAACCGTTTGTGTCTGTTCAACCACACCACTTAACCATCGATAACCGCCCAACTACCTAACCAGTCGACAAGATGCCCTACCTAGACTATCACTCGATCCAGCTAACCTTCACTCTGTCTTTAAAGTGTTTGAAAACACTCCCTTTGGTTAAGAACACTAGACATGCTTGCGCTCTAGGTCTATTTTGGGCATTCCACTTCTTGGTATTGCTTGGTACATAGTTGATATGGGTTTGGAGTTTCTTTACAAACTCTATGTACATATGTGCCTTAAGATCTCCCTAATTAAGGACGCAATTGTACGATGTCTTTGCATCCTCGTGTACCCACCATTTGTAAGCTTCTCCATAAGTCCACCAATATCAAATGATAGCTTCTCTTCTTTGGGGATCTTCTTGGAGCGCGGCCATTGCTTCATGTTTGTCCGTAGATAATCTTCTGGGTTCTCGCTAGAAGCTGAAAAAGTGTGGGATTTGGATTTGTAACCACGTCTTTGGTTGGAATGAATCCATGATCCGGCTGGTTTGGTGTGGGATTTCACTCAGTTCGGTACAACCTCGTGGGGATAAGGCTTCTCTTTACGCCTTGGAGGATTGTTGTAGATGTACTCATCCCCGTATTCTTCATCAATTCCTTCCTCATAGAAATTGAGACTTATTGGTCCACTGTTCGGTGTAACGTTGGCTCATGGGATAACGGTCTGGTGGCTCCAGTTCTAACTCTCTACCATCTCGTTCTTCAAAATTGGAACCTAGATAAAATAATCAAAGTTGTATCAAATAGAAAAAGGAAAGAATGAATAATTGACAAGACATTGTAAGCAGTCAAGCGGATGATTGCTCACAGACATGCAACTTTGGAGAGAAGGTTTTGTGTGTCCTCACACTACACTAGTGAGGACACCCCTCAAGACCATGGGTAAAGTAGTGTACTCTTTCCCTACTTCTAGTTTTACCACATCAGATTTCTATAAAAGGGTTTTAATGAGGCAAAAAGCCGTAAAGCATCAAATCTCATCTTCCTTGTGTAAGTGGAAGTGGAAGTGGAAGGACGAATATGGGGGTAAAAAGATGGATTGAATGGCGCCACTAAGGGATGTGGAAAGCCCTTTGATAAGATGGTTTTGATCAGATCGGATATGACACACCGAGGTGATCGATTGCTGGATAAACGCACCAACAAGTGATCTAACTTTTAAAAGATTTTAGAATAAAAAGATAGATGAGTTTTACATGAAGAAGGCACGAAATATATAAAGAAAAGATGAGAAGAAGAAAGTGTTTAAGAGGTAGCCTCGAAAACAAGCATTCTGAATTACAACAATTCACTCAAAAACAGCAAAAATAATTAAAGTGTAGTTTGAACTTAAAAATGACTTTTCAGATCATTCTCCTTCCTTATGTTTGGGCCACGAAAATGATGAAGATAAATGGGCCTTGATGGATCTTAAATAACATAATAGGCAATGATGAAAATGTATGGATCATAGGCCTCATTGAAAACATTTTTTGAAAAACCCAGTGGGATAAAACCGAAGATAAGGGAAAAAAGAGTGCTTATGAGCCATACCCCATTTGCTATCCTTCTTGAGCATGTATTGAGACCAATGTGGTTCAAATACATCTTCATGGCTCAAGTGATCTTTGTGAATATGAATGTCTTGGAGTATAAGTCATTTTGGCGTCTTAAGAGCTTCCTCGGGTCCTAGCTCATCTTTGACTCCTTGCTCGAGCTCTGCTACAAGTTTGTCCATGTCCATGCTCGCATCACCATCCTTCACTCTTTGGTCCGTGAACTAGCTTGCTCGTGTGTGGGATCACTTGTGCTCATATCATCTTTGGTATCAGAGACAAAGTTCGTACTAAAGGTTGAATCTTTCCATCCCATTTCCTTTCCTAAGCTTGTTCTTGTGTCGGATTTTGAAGAGAGCTTGAAAAAAGTTTGCTTCTTGGTTCTGATTTGTGTGTTGGTGTTGCTTAGGGTGTTAGATCTAGTTTAGCTGCTTTTTTTTGCTCGTTAGGTTGCTAGAAAAGAACCTAGGGAGCCTGTTGTAGCTTGTGTGCGCCGGCATTGATGACCTTAGATGGAAGAGGGTGTTTTTGCTTGATTTAGAAAATTTAAGGTTGTACCAATCTCTTTTTTGCTTTTGCTTTACCTTTTTGAAGTGGTTCTTGCTACTTTTTGTGCCACCTATTGTTATTTGAATTTGAATGAACCTAGCCACTTGTGACTCAATTAAACATGTGCTAAATTAGAGTTTAAAAACCAAACCGGCCCATAACATTAGTAGATTAAAATTTCTGGTTTCGATTTCAAGTTGTCTAAGCTCGACTTTGTTCGTTGTTGAGTGTGTGCAAGGTACTAAGGAATCATGGCTGAGCCACCTGACCTCACTACCATTCTCACTAATATTCAGACCTGACTTGAGCAATTGGAGAGGGTAGATCGAGTTGAGCCACCACGGAGAAAGCCACCACCAGCACAAGATCTCGTCGTCGATGAGCTCTCCGAAGAGTAATATTTTCATCCACCACCGCCTAGGTGAGTGAGACCTACACCTAGAGGAGATGTCGGAGGTAGAGAAAAACAAGATCCTCAAAGAATCCATGGCTCAAGCCTCAAACTAAGTGCTCCTATCTTTACGGGTAAAGTTGACCCGGAGGCTTACGTGATTAGGAGAGACGCATGGATCACATCTTCGAGTGTTATGACTATGAAGAGCCTAGGAAGGTTTTTTATGCTTGGGCGCAACTCACTGATCACGCCTTGACTTTGTGGGATAGAGATGCGGCTATGCGAAGAAGAAATGGAGAAGGTCCGGTTCCATCATGGGAATTAATGAAAATCATGAAGAAGAGAAGATATGTTCCTCCATTGTATCACCAAGAGCTACAAAAGAAATTTCGGAAGCTTACTCAAGGAAGTAAGAGTGTGGAGGAGTATTATGAAGAGTTTGCAATCTTAAGAACCGTCTCCAACTTGAAGAATCCGAGGAGACACTCATGGCTCAATTTCTAGATGGGTTTCAAGACCGAATATCTAACAAAATGGAGATGTTGACTTACAATGACTTCAACGAGCTGCTCCACTTAGCCATTCAGATCGAGAGTTAAGTAAAGAAGAAGAACACAACCTATAACAAGTCCAAGACAGCTCATAACTCCTCTTGGAAGGCTCAAGCATCCGGCTCCCAGCCGAATGTTTCTAAGTTTGTCGATAAAAGGAAATCACTGGCGTATGATCCCAAGTAAAAGTCTAAGCCTAGCGAATCTCCTAAAAAGACAAGAACCGATCCTAGAAGAGAGAATACAGCCCTAAGGACATGTGACATCATGTGCCTCAAGTGTAGGGGACAAGGACACTATGCTCGAGATTGCCCAAATCTGATGGTTATGATCATTACTCCTTCCGGTGAATATGAGTCTCAAGATGAAGAAGAACCACATGACAAGAGTGAAAGCACCGAGGAAGAAGTGGAATATCCAGATGTGGGACAACTTCTAGTCAGTATGAGAGCCCTAAGTGCAGCCCATGAACTGGAGGAGACGACTCAACGCGAAAACATCTTTCACACGCGTTGTACGGTAAAAGGAAAGGTTTGCTCTCTCATTATTGATGGTGGATCTTGCACTAATGTGGCTACTTCTTACATGGTAGATAAGTTGCAATCAGAGACCACTAAGCATCCTAAACCATATCGACTTAAGTGGTTAAACGATAAAACGGAACTAAAGATTAGTGATCAAGTTAGGTTATCATTTACTGTAGGGAAGTATTGTGATGATGTTTTGTGTGATGTTGTCCCAATGCAAGCGAGTCATCTTTTGCTAGGTAGACCTTGGCAATTTGATAGAGAAGTCATCCATCATGGTAAAACTAATAATTATACCTTCTTGCATGACAAGAAAAGAATTAGTTTAGCCCCTTTATTACCATCACAAGTACATGAGATGCAAATCAAAATGGCTAAAGATAAGATTAGTGCTAAAGCAAATTTTTTTATAGCTCTTAGTGACGTTAGGAGAGCAATGCATGATGATTATTGTCAAGTCCTATTAATGGTTTTCAAAGATTTGTTGAGTTCAGGGCACGCCCCTATTGAGCTTCCCACGGAGATACAACAACTTCTAGATCATTTTCGAGACGTCTTCCCGGAAGAACTACCACTTGGTCTACTGATATATCATGGTTTTTACCCATTTTTAGCCATGATATAAGTTGTTTATTCGAGTTTTTCTAGTGTTTTTTGTATCGTTCTGGAGTCTTTTCAGGTCTTAGCACGTTTGGGATGAAATTGGAGATTTTGGAACCATTTGGAGTCTTTTGGAGCAAACCGAAGAAAGTATCCGTTTTGAAACCTGAGTATCGATCGACACCATCCCGGTATCGATCGATACTGACGTAACTGACGCGGAGATAGAGAGATATCCAAGGAAGAGAATTCTCACCATAAGAAGCCTAATACTTTCCCTTATTTACAAAGAGACCCAGCTCGTGTTTTTAGACCTATTTAAGCAAACTTTTAGTCATTAGGTTAGAGGGAGGCAGACTTTACTTTTCACTATTATTCTTGAGCCACCATTGAGATTTGAGAGCTTTTGTGAGGGAGACGGATCCAAGACCTTGTTCATCATAGAGAAGATCCCGAACCCTTGTTTTTATTCCTTTGTTTAATTTCATGATTTATTCAGTTATGTTATTTGTTTCATCTATCATGTCTGAGTAGTCTCATTTTAGGTTCAGGGTTTTCTCATATGGATTTCTCTGATTTATGATGATTGATTTGTTAGGGTTCATAACCTGAATAGTTCTTCCCCATAGGTTGTTCTCAAAGCTATTTCTAGTCTGATCACCTAGAACATAGAACTTAGATTAATCGATTAGGCACGACAGTGCAATTGAGTAATCTGATAAAACCTAGGGGGAGCAATTCGGTTATCTGCAAAGAGATTTGGTTTAATCGAATTGTGAACATATCAAACTTGAATTAATTGCTGGTTTAGTTTGTAGGATTTGCAAAGAGATTTGGAGTTCTAGATTTTAGACTTAGTTAGTTTTCGCAACGACAGTTGGTTGACTATATTATCGTGTTTGAGTTCAAGAACGGCGCTTAATTGAATTGAACCTTAATTGATTAATTATTATCTATCATTGATTTCCTGAGAATTTCACTGAGCCTAGCTCCCATCCATATTAATTCAACCTAAGTTTAATTTGATCATTTGTTTTCTCGTCATTCACTGTTTGCTTAGCACAATCTGCATCTTTCATCTACTGAGTGAGTTTTCTTGAGTTCTTGTGTTCGACCCCTAACTTTACTGCAGCAACTGCTTTAGTATCATCATAGGGTATTAATTTGAGCATATCAAATTTGGCGCCGTTGCCGGGGACTCTAAAAATTCACCATTAGAATTTTAGTTGTCGATTTTTGTCTAAGTTCGTCGTCAGTATCGATCGATACTCCATTGGTATCGATCGACACTGAACGTCTGTTTTTGAATTTTGGTTACTTATTTTCTCGTCTTTTGATTTTCAGGTGTATGCATCAGCGTGCTACCAGGAGAAAGAAGGACACACCACTGATCAATTTCTCCCTCACAGAGCTAGCAGAGCTTGAACGCACAAATCGGACAACGAAGAGGACTACAGTTGAGATGGATCTTCCACATGGTTTGGTGCATGATGAGGAAGGTGGACGCCAACTTCCTGCCGAGGCTGGACGTCAACCTCAGCAACCTCACGCCGAGGCTGAACGGACGCTTGGCGAGTACAACCGACCGGATCAATTCTATGTAAATCGTGCAGCGATCCGTATTCCGACTTTCCAGAGGAATGACTTTGAGCTGAAGCCTGCTTACTTCGCTCTTGTTGGACAGCACCCCTTCACCGGTCTCTCTCATGAGCACCCTATGGATCACATCGAGAAATTCGAGGATTTGGTCACCAGTATGAAGTACAATGGAGTACCACATGAATACCTCTTTTGTAAGCTCTTTCCATACTCTCTTGGTGGAGAGGCAGCTTACTGGCTGAAGCAGTTACCTCCCGGATCTCTCGCTACTTGGAACGAGACCAAGAACGCATTCCTGAACAATTTCTATGACGATGCGAGATCGGAGGAGCTCAGGAACAAGATCTCTCAATTTTCTCAGGGTCCAACAGAAGCACTCAAGGCTGCTTGGGTGCGATTCAGATCCTACCAGAGAGACTGTCCGCATTACGGTTTCAGTCAAGTTCAGCTGCTCGGGATCTTTTACAGAGGGATTGATTGGCGGTATCAGATGGCACTGGATTCTGCAAGCAACGGGAACTTCAACACTAGGATTCCAACCGATGCTGTGAAGCTGATTGAAAACTTGGCGTCTAGCAATAGCACCAAGAATGCTGATTTCGAGCGAAAGTCAATGCAATCCATCAGAAGATGCTGGAAAATCAAATAGCTCAGACATCAGCAGCTGTCAAGGGAAAGATAGTTCAACCACAGCATGGACATGTCAATGCAATCACCTCGAACGCTAGAGAAGAGGATTTTGAGCCTGAGATGACTGTGTTCGTATCCAGTGATACTAGTATCGACCGATACCTGACTGGTATCGATCGATACTTCCCGAGACCTGCTGTAGATTCGAAGGTTGCTGAAGATGAAGATAAGAATTCTGACATTCCACGCGTATCGACCGACACCCCTACCTGTGTCGATTGACACCAACCTGCAAAGACGATACAAAACTCCAGTATCAATCGACACTCATCTGGTATCAGTCGATACCCTTCGCAGGCTGAATCAATAACTGAGAAAAGGACAGAAATGGTTGAGGAACGGGTATACAAACCAAAGCTACCTTACCCTGTTCTTCCCAAGCTGACAAGAGAGGAGTGGGCGGCTGCTAGAAGCAAGTTTTTGTCAAAAAAAATGGTTGCAGGACCTCCCGTTGCTGATACACCACCACCGCTGAGACAGTTGACAAAGAGGGAAGACCCAGGGAAATTCTCAGTTCCATGCTCCATCGCTAGAGTAAACTTCAAGGAGTCTCTCGTTGAGTCAGGGTCTAGTGTCAACGTCATGTCGAGGGCGATTGCAGAGAGATTGAAAGCTGATATGAGATCTCTTAACACGCTTCTCACATACGCGGATTCTTCTAGCTCACTCCCCTACGCTACAATTCTTGATTTACCTGTTAAAATAGGAGATTGTCTGATTCCTACTGATTTTCAGGTTGTGGAGATGAGCCAAGGATCCAAGGTGCCCTTGATTTTGGGAAGACCATTTATGGCTACTGTTGGCGCGATCATGGACACACATAACAAGAGAATCTCTTTCTCTTGCATTGACGGAGACGTCTTCTACGATGTCATTCCCTCTGGAGGAGCACCCAGACATGTCTCGTGCATCACCATTGCCTCGGGCGAGACTCTGATGATCGATCTGCTCGATGAGTCTTATGGTGAACCAAAGGTCGCAGATGTTTCAAATGAACCCCCCAACACCCCAAGAAAGTTGTGGAGAAGACCAAGGCAACAAAGAGGAAGGCGACGAGCAAGAAGATCAACGGTGCTGCTAATTTCACTTTGATTCCTCAGAAGTGTGATGGAGATTCGATCGAATATAAGGTGAAGTGCAAGGAAACCTCGAAACCTTTCTCTAAGGCTAGAATTCTCATTCCTACGGAGATGAAAGAGAAAGAAGAGGATATGATGAGCAAAACTTTGAAGCTGCAGATGTCTGGTTGTGGAGCTTATTTCGGAGTGAGTTCTCCACCTTGTCCTGACTGATATCTTAGCCAAAGTCAAGCTCGTGACATTAAACAAGCGCTTAGTGGGAGGCAACCCACTGGTAAGTCTATAAATATGAGTTTTTGTTTTTGTGTTTTGTTGTGACTTGCGAATCAGGTCGGAAGAAGGATGGTCGTTTTTGTTCCGTATCGATCGACACCACCTTGGTATCGATCGACACCACCTTGGTATCGATCGACACCACCTTGGTATCGATCGACACCACCGCTCTATGGTAACACGTCTTGTTCTTGACCTATTTCGTTTTGTCCTTTGATTTCTTTCACCTTCTCTAGGCTTGATAAACACTGGGGACAGTGTTGCTTAAGTCTGGGGGAGGTAGTCACTGACATTGACTTTTTGTTTTCTTATTTATATGTTTTTATTGAGTCAAAACCACTTGAAGATCTGTCTTTTGCTTGAATTTGTTGTTCTGATTTTGCTTTTGAGTGACCACTGTTACAGGATTAGTTTCAGTTCGACTAATGAAAAATCCAAGGGATAACCAGCCAGCTAGAAATCACTCATGTCTCCAGCAAGGTTCTTCACAAGCTTTAGCCAAATTCTGCACTTCATCTACGCGGTTAGTGTTCTTAGAGCTTGATTCATCATTCATATCTGGCTAAGGAACCCATCATGCTTGAAAATTGTGGTATATCTCTCCCGTCAAAATTGTTGGATACATATTTGCGTTAAAACAGGTAAAATCTATATAAAAGATGAAATGATTTCCGCCGAGTAGAGGGGTAGAAAAATTTCCTATGACCCCATTATTCTACTTGGATAAGGAATGATCACACAAAGGCCTGAAGTGAGGGGTAGGAAAATTTCCTATGACCCCATTATTCACCTAAGACTTTTGATACATTGAGAGGGTAAGAACCGGGGATTCGGTAGCAAACACTATCAATACTCGCGTTTCGGACCTTGATTTGTGTATACTGTTCAGATAAACCTGCGCTGTCGAAATCTAATGAGAACTGATTGTGAAATAAGTCTAGGGGAGATAAAGAATACCAGAAAGCAATAAATGATGCTGAATAAATGGTTCTTTAGCTATGATATTGTATGGGCAAGAATCTAGAAAGTTCTTGAACACTGATTGCAGCGATGAAACTGACGATGAGAGCTTAGATGAATATTGGTGTGAGATAATAAGTGAAGTCTTGGGAAGTTGGGGTTCCTACGGAGAAGTACATGGTGGTTAGATCTGGAGCTGATCAGGCAGCAGTGGGCGCTTGGGAAAAGGGTCATTACAGCGATTTCGGTAACAGGTCAGGTCTCTAAGTTTTTTTTAAACCTCTTTCTCTAACTTAGTTTTCTGTTTTGTTTGAGGGCAAGCAAAAGGCTAAGTCTGGAGGAGCTACCACTTTTAAGGGGCATTGAACATCAAATTAATTTTGTACCCGGGGCTCAACTACCAAACCGTCCAGCATACAGGGTCAACCCAAACGAAGCTAAGGAGCTTGAGAAGCAAGTCAAATACTTGATGGATAAAGGTTATGTGAGAAAAAGCTTAAGTCCGTGTGTCGTTCCGGTCTTGTTGGTACCCAAGAAAGATGGATCTTACCGATTGTTCATCGATTGTAGAGCCATCAACAACATTACAATCAAATATCGTCATCCCATTCCCCGGCTTGATGATATGCTAGATGAGTTAAGTGGTGCCACTATCTTCTCGAAAATTGATCTCAAAAGCGGGTACCACCAAATAAAGATGAGAGAGGATGATGAATGGAAAATTGCGTTCAAGACGAAGCATGGTCTTTATGAATGACTTGTGATGCCCTTTGGCCTCACCAATGGCCCAAGTAGATTCATGCGCTTGATGAATCATATCCTTCGCCAATTTATTAGTAAATTCGTCGTTGTTTATTTTGATGATATCTTGATATATAGTATTTGCTTAAGTGATCATGTGGTTCATCTTGGATTGGTGTTAGAAACTCTTAGGAATGAAGGTCTTTATGCTAACCTTAAAAATGTGTCTTTTGCATTAGTGAGCTTGTTTTCTTTGGTTTTGTGATTACCTCTCAAGATCTTCGTGTAGATTTAGAAAAGATTGAAGCCATCCAAAGCTGGCCATGACCCACCAATGTGAGCCAAGTAAGGAGTTTCCATGGGCTAGCTAGTTTCTACCGCCGATTCGTTAGAGATTTTAGCACTCTTGTCGTGCTTCTCACATCGATCATTAAGAAGAGTGTTGGTTTTGAGTGGAGAGAAGCTCAAGAGAAGTTATTTTTGGATCTCAAGTATCATCTAACTCACGCCCCAATATTAACCTTTCCGGACTTCAACAAGACTTTCGAGGTTGAGTGTGATGCATCTGGTGTGGGCATAGGAGCGGTTTTGACACTAGGAAGAAAACCGGTTGTTTTCTTTAGTGAGAAGTTGAGTGGAGCTACATTGAACTATCCAACCTATGATAAAGAGATTTATGCCTTAGTGTGAGCGATGCAAACATGGCAACATTACCTCCTATCTAAAGAATATGTCATCCACACCGATCATAAGACTTTGAAGCATTTGAGGGGGCAAACGGCATTGAAGAAGAGGCATGCCAAGTGGCTAGAGTTCATTGAGACATTCCCATATATCATCAAGTATAAGAAAAGAAATGAGAACATAGTCGATGATGTCTTGTCTAGAAGGCACACTCTCATTACAACGATGAAATCAAGAATGTTTGGTTTTGAATGTTTTAAAGAGCTTTATGAGGATGATCCAGAACTCAAGGGTTGCTTTGCTGAACATGGTACTGGTCTTTATAGTAAGTTATACATCCATGGGGGGTTCTTATTCAAAGAAAGAAGGTTGTGCATTCTCCAAGGGTCTATGAGAGAGTTATTGGTGAAAGAGGCTCACGGAGGAGGATTAATGGGTCATTTCGGTATTGAAAAGACTTTGAGTGTACTAAAGGAACATTTTTATTGGCCTTGGATAAAGAGTATGGTGGTGTCCTACTATGCAAGATGCCTTGTGTGCAAGAGAGCTAAGTCAAGAGTATAATCTCATGGCCTATATCTTATTTTACTCGTTCCTACAACGTTGTGGGTCGACATATTTATGGATTTTGTTTTGAGGCTGCCCAAGATTCAGCATAAGGACTCAATTTTTATGGTGATTGATAGGTTTTCTAAGGACCATTGTGTCGGACCGTGATACTAAATTCCTTAGCCACTTTTGGAGAATCTTATGGAAGAAGTTGGGGACTAAGCTGCTATTCTCCACCATTTGTCACACACAAACGGATGATCAAACTGAAGTGGTGAACCGAACCTTAGGTACATTGGTTAGAGCCACCATAGGGCAGACTTTGAAGACTTGACTAGAGTGTATTCCCTTGGTTGAGTTCAATTATAATTCAGCTAGACATTCAACCACCAAGATGTCTGTTTTTGAGGTTGTCTATGGTCAAAAATCCAAGACTCCTTTAAACCTAACCCCCTTACCACCGTCCGAGATAATGAATGTCAAAGGGATCTCTCATGCCTAAACGATGAAGAGACTTTTTGAAAGGTTCGGGATAACATTGAGAAGAAGAATGAACGAGTTGTGGAGCAAGCCAACAAGAAGAGGAAGCAAGGCATATTCCAACAAAAGAGAGGTGACAGAAGCAAAAGTGCATGAAAAGAAAGAGATCATATACTTGTGCAGAACCCAGATCAAAGATGTTTCCAGCAAATATCCCTCTTACCAGATTCTCTATGCGTTTTCCTTCATCTTCAATAGCATCACTCAAACAGATAACTTCAGAAAATAGTGATATAGCCTTAGCATTCTCCTCATCTTAAATGAACTTGCCGGATCAGAAAAGAGTACAAGAGAAACTACGCTTTACGAGAAAAGCACTTGTCAAGAAAAGCATACCTTAACTTTCTTGAATATGTCCCTAAATCCTAACTCTCTGAGTATTAGCTCACGGATTATACAGAGAAGCTGCAAAAAAAACACCAAACTAATTCATGAACAACAAAGCTCTCTACAAGCATTTAGTTTACAAAAGGAAAGCGTTTTAAACTTACAATGCAACCTGAAGATTGGGTTTGGCTCCACTTTAGACCCGAGCGTTTTCCCTCTAAGAGAAAAAACAAGCTCGACGCACATGGCGATGGGCCTTTCAAAGTAATCGAGAAGATCAACGACAACGCCTACCGTCTCAAACTTCCAGGTGAGTTTAATATATCTTCCACCTTCAATGTTTCTGATCTTGCTCCTTATGATGTAGGGGATGATGAAATTTTGAGGACAAAAGCTCTTGAAGAGGGAGGGAATGATGAGGACATCGAACCGGTAACTTCTCGGACCACGGATCACGGACAAGCTAGTAGACAGAGAGTGCCGAGTCTACCTTCAGGAAGAGTAATCAGAGGCAAGGCAAGAGCTTACCAAGACCAGCTCTAAAGCTATTTACACGGACACAAGGACCTTGGAGAACAAGCGGACCCGACGGGAGCTATTGTGAGCGGACCCGACGAGAGCTATTGTGAGCGGACAAGACATTGTGAGCGGTCAAACGGATGATGGCTCACGAACATGAAACTTTGGAGAGAAGATTTTGTGTGTCCTCATACTACACTAGTGAGGATACCCCTCAAGACTTAGGGTAAATTATTGTACTATTTTTCTACTTCTAGTTTTACCATATCTGGTTTTAGAAAAGGGTTTTAATGAGGCAAGAAACGCCTAAGACATCACATCTCATCTTCCTTGTGTATTTGGCTTGGAAATATCCATGACAATCTTAGATACACAAGAGATGTGATCATATCCTTAGGGAAAATCTCTACATATGTTTTCCCTTTTCTTTTAGCTGTTTTTGAGACTTTGCATTTTGTTGTGTTTGGCTTTTGGAGATAATTTGTGGTCTAAGTATCCAACTTGTCCCTAAAAGGGCTTAGGCCCAAATTAGACCTAATAAACCTAGTTGTAGCTTATAAAAGGTATCTCATCTCTTTCTCATTAATTAAGCAATCATTTACATCAAAGTTATTAACTTTCTCTTAGTCTATTGAGGTATCCTCTAGAAGAGGGTTTCCTTGAGATATTGAGGTGAGTTCCTCTATCCTTATGTCTGGTTGTATCAAAGATCTCCCCACCATCCTTGTGGTACCACTCGCCTCCCTGGGTTACTTATCATTTCCGCCTTAGCCTAGCTCTGGTTCGAGTTTCTCACCGACGGCGAAGCTTCCACCGGTTCCTTGGCTCCTCCTCGTGATCCCTTGACGACCAAAGCTTCGTCTATTCATCCTCAGTTTGTCACGCCTCCACTTTCCATCCACCGGTTAGTCTCCGCTCGAGCTTCTCGCCGAGGCAAGCCTCTATCGCTTCCATCCTTCACTCTTTGGTCCGTGAACTAGCTTGCTCGTGTGTGGGATCACTTGTGCTCATGTCAATAGATATGAGCTTTTAGCTCTGATACCAATATGATGTAGACCTCAGACTCCAACAAAGGTTTAGGCTTCTCGATTTCAAGGCTTGCGGCTCCAATGACTCGATGGGATGATGATAGAGATGGTGATTATGGATGGGGGATTCACTCGCTCAATCAATGGACAAAATAAAAGAGTTTGAATCACTCAAACAACCCTTATCTGCAGCTCAATAGATTTGAAGTGACTCGCACACTTGAAATCTAAAGACGAAACAAAAAGTAAGAAAACTTTCTATTACTTTTAGTGATCAAGGGTGCTTTACAATGAAACAAGAATTGAGATTTTTAGAATCACTATACAACGATTCTAAAGCCTAAAACAAAAAAAAGAATCACAAAAGTTAAAGAATATGGTCATTCGAGCTTTGATGACAAAATTAGGCCAAATATGGAAATAGTCGTTAGCTTGAGTCATGAAAGTTTGGGTGCAAAGTTTTGATGTCTTGGGACATCTAGGGGCATTGAGAAAACGCAGCAACAATGAAAAAGAAGGAATTGTTGTGAATTGAGGTCACTCGGGTCCATATATGGTAAGTTAAACTCAGATTTGATCCGCCTGATCAAGTGAGGTGAGGTGCATCCTAAGGTGTGTGGTGAACACTCTAGATGATGTAAAAGCTCTGATGGTTTCCATACATAACTCTGGAATGCACACAAGTGGAAGAAATGGAACTTTCCTTTTTTGGCACCAAAGTGATCCACGAGTAGGATCCAAAGGGTGGATTCGGGTCGGGTCTGCTCCAAGGTGGATCTTCATGGGTTGGGGCTCCTTGATGGGTCAAGAAGACTTGATGATTTATTCATGGGCAAGACTGACGGTTGATGGACTCGTGAACTTCAAAATGGGCTGGCTGATCCGGGACGAGCGGTTTACGGCAAGCGAGTGGGGCTTATCGACAATCTCTCAATCTAACCAGACAATGCATGAAAGTTTCTCGACAATTTGCCTTAAAATTTCCATGTTGTCAACGGATTTTGAACCCTAGGCAAAATTGACGATTAGATTCTCCAGATTATAATTTAGCTTGCAAGCTGACGGTTCCGGAAATCTCTCACAACAATCTCATGTATTAATCCGATAATGTTGATCTCAATCATTCTTCATAAAATGAATTTTTTGTTAAAACTAAAGTATATTTCAGGTTAAACAAACTTGTAATAAATTCTTATGAATTGCAAACTAATATCTTTTTCTACTTCAAAATTTGCCATATCTGAATCAATTAATGGAACAAAAAAACAAATGAATCTTCACTAAAAAAAGATAGCTCACAAGAAAAATAAATATTGTATGATGTTTTACTGTAAATTCTTAATAAATTTTGCAATTTATCATAATTTTAGTTGAGAGAAATAGTGTTTCTTCTGTATTCCTACTAAGTTCCATTATTTACCATAATTTTATTTTGTTATATTCGTCTCACATCTAGCGTAACAAGAAGAACAAAATAAGATCACTTTAAAAATGGTTTCTCCTCAAAATGATATAGAAAAGAGTTGAACATATTATTTCTCTAAAATAATATAGAAAGGAGTTGATCACAAGAAGGGATTTTACAAAAAGTTGATGCCCTAAAATTTATTTATATATATGTTACGGAATATTTTGCGAAATGCCATTATCAGTGACCATCTTTTGCGAAATGTCATTTTGCCAAAGCCTTTTGCAAAATGCCACTTTCATCTACAGGGCAACATGAGTAATTGGCAAAAATGCCCCTGTTTTTGCTTGCTAGTTTCGTCGACGGCACAGACGGAAAAGGTGTGATGTGAGTTGCACTTTGATATGCTCAAATTAATACCCTATGATGATACTAAAGCAGTTGCTGCAGTAAAGTTAGGGGTCGAACACAAGAACTCAAGAAAACTCACGCAATAGAGGAAAAATGCAGATTGTGCTAAGCAAACAAATGATTGAATAGAAAACAAATGATTGAATTAAACTTAGGTTGATTTATATGGGAGGAAACTAGGCTCAGGGAAATTCTCAGGAAATCAATGATAGATAACAATTAATCAATTAAGGTTCAATTCAATTAAGCGCTGTTCTCGAACTCAAACACGAAAGTATAGTTAACCAACTGTCGTTGCGAAAACTAACTAAGTCTAAAGTCTAAAATTCCAAATCTCTTTGCAAATCCTACACAGTAAACCAGCAATCAATTCAAGTTTGATATGTTCACAATTCGATTAAACCAAATCTCTTTGCAGATAATCCAATTGCTCACCCTAGGTTTTATCAGATTACTCAATTGCACTGTCGTGCCTAATCGATTAATCTAGGTTCTATGTTCTAAGTGATCAGGTTAGAAATAGCTTTGAGAACAACCTATGGTGAAGAACTATTCAGATTTTGAACCCTAACAAATCAATCATCATAAATCAGAGAAATCCATATGAGAAAACCCTGAACCTAAAAAGAGACTACTCAGACATGATAGATGAAACAAATACCATAACTGAATAAATCATGAAATTAAATATAACAAAAGAATAAAAACAAGGGTTCGGGATCTTTTCTATGATGAACAAAGTCTTGGATCCGTCTCCCTTTCAAAAGCTCTCAAATCTCAATGGTGGCTCAATAATAATAGTCAAAATTAAAGTCTCCAGTCTCCTTGACCTAATGACTAAAAACTTACTTAAATAGGTCTAAAAACACGAGCTGGGCCTCTTTGTAAATAAGGGAAAGTATTGGGCTTCTTATGGTGAGAATTCTCTTCCTTGGATATCTCTCTATCCCGCGTCAGTCGTCGGTATCGATCGATACCGGGATGGTGTCGATCGATACTCGGAATGATGTCGATCGATACTCGGAATGGTGTCGATCGATACTCGGGCTTCAAAACGGGTACTTTCTTCGGTTTGCTCCAAAAAGGCTCCAAATGTCTCCAAAATCTCCAATTTCGTCCCAAACGTGCTAAAACCTGAAAAGACTCTAAAATGATAGAAAAAGCACTAGAAAGACTCAATAAAGCAACTTATATCATGGCTAAAAACGGGTAAAATCCATGATATATCACGCCCCCAGACTTAGCCTTTTGCTTGCCCTCAAGCAAAACAGAAAACTAAGTTAGAGAAAGAGGTTTGAAAAACCTTAGAGATCTGACCTCTTACCGAAATCGCTGTAATGATCCTTGTTCCCAAGCGCCCACTGCTGCCTGATCAGCTCGAGATCTAACCACCATGTACTTCTCCGTAGGAACCCCAACTTCCCAAGATTTCACTTACTATCTCACACCAATATTCATCCAAGCTCTCATCGCCAGTTTTATCGCTGCAATCAGTGTTCAAGAACTTTCTAGATTCTTGCCCATACAATATCATAGCTAAGGAACCATTTATTCAACAACATTTATTGCTTTCCGGTATTATTCATCTCCCCCAGACTTATTTCATAATCAGTTCTCATTAGATTTCAACAGCGCAGGTTTATTTGAACAGCATATACAAATCAAGGTCCGAAACGCGAGTATTGATAGTGTTTGCTACCGAATCCCCGGTTCTTACCCTCTCAATGTATCAAAAGTCTTAGGTGAATAATGAGGTCATAGGAAATTTTCCTACCCCTCACTTCAGGCCTTTGTGTGATCATTCCTTATCCAAGTAGAATAATGGGGTCATAGGAAATTTTCCTACCCCTCTACTCGGCGGAAATCATTTCATCTTTTATATAGATTTTACCTGTTTTAACGCAAATATGTATCCAACAATTTTCACGGGAGAGATATACCACAATTTTCAAGCATGATGGGTTCCTTAGCCAGATATGAATGATGAATCAAGCTCTAAAAACACTAACCGCGTAGATGAAGTGCAAAATTTGGCTAAAGCTTGTGAAAAACCTTGCTGGAGACATCAGTGATTTCTAGCTGGCTGGTTATCCCTTGGATTTTTCATTAGTCGAACTGAAACTAATCCTGTAACAGTGGTCACTCAAAAGCAAAACCAGAACAACAAAACCAAGCACAATCCAGAAAACTCTAAGTTGTTTTGACTCAATTAAACAAAATTATTATTAATATTATTATTATTATTATTTTTTTTTTTCAAAATGAACACACAATGTCAGTAACTACCTCCCCCAGACTTAAACAACACTGTCCCCAGTGTTTATCAAGCCCAGAGAAGGTGAAGGAAAACAAAGGACAAAACGAAATAGGTCAAGAACAAGAGGTGTTACCATAGAGCGGTGGTGTCGATCGATACCAAGGTGGTGTCGATCGATACGGAACAAAAACGACCATCCTTCTTCCGACCTGATTCGCAAGACACAACAAAATATAAAAACAAAAACTCATATTTATAGACTTACCAGTGGGTTGCCTCCCACTAAGCGCTTGTTTAATGTCACGAGCTTGACTTTGGCTAAGATATCAGTCAGGACAAGGTGGAGGACTCACTCCAAAATAAGCTCCACAATCAGACATCTGCAGCTTCAAAGTTTTGCTCATCATATCCTCTTCTTTCTCTTTCATCTCCGGAGGAATGAGAACTCTAACCTTAGAGAAAGGTTTCGAGGTTCCCTTGCACTTCACCTTATATTCGATCGAATCTCCATCACACTTCTGAGGAATCAAAGTGAAATTAGCAGCACCGTTGATCTTCTTGCTCGTCGCCTTCCTCTTTGTTGCCTTGGTCTTCTCCACAACTTTCTTGGGGTGTTGGGGGGGTTCATTTGAAACATCTGCGACTTTTGGTTCATCATAAGACTCATCGAGCAGATCGATCATCAGAGTCTCGCCCGAGGCAATGGTGATGCACGAGACATGTCTGGGTGCTCCTCCAGAAGGAATGGCATCGTAGAAGACTTCTCCGTCAATGCAAGAGAAAGAGATTCTCTTATTAGGCGTGTCCATGATCGCGCCAACAGTAGCCATAAATGGTCTTCCCAAAATCAAGGGCACCTTGGATCCTTGGCTCATCTCCACAACCTGAAAATCAGTAGGAATCGAGACAATCTCCTATTTTAATAGGTAAATCAAGAATTGTAGCGTAAGGGAGTGAGCTAGAAGAATCCGCGTATGTGAGAAGCGTGTTAGGAGATTTCATATCAGCTTTCAATCTCTCTGCAATCGCCCTTGACATGACGTTGACACTAGACCACGAGTCAACGAGAGACTCCTTGAAGTTTACTCTAGAGATGGAGCATGGAACCGAGAATTTCCACAGGTCTTCCCTCTTTGTGAACTGTCTCAGCGGTGGTGGTGTATCAGCAACGGGAGGTCCTGCAACCATTTTTTTTGATAAAAACTTGCTTCTAGCAGCCTCCCACTCCTCTCTTGTCAGCTTGGGAAGAACAGGGTAAGGTAGCTTTGGTTTGTATACCCGTTCCTCAACCATCTCTGTCCTTTTCTCAGTTATTGATTCAGCCTGCGAAGGGTATCGACCGATACCAGATGAGTGTCGATCGATACTGGAGTTTTGTATCGTCTCTGCAGGTTGGTGTCGATCGACACAGGTAGGGGTATCGATCGATACGCGTGGAATGTCAGAATTCTTATCTTCATCTTCAGCAACCTTCGAATCTACAGCAGATCTCGGGAAGTGTCGATCGATACCAGGCAGGTATCGGTCAATACTAGTATCAAAACGGGATGTTGTCGATCGATACTCGGGCTTCAAAACGGGTACTTTCTTCGGTTTGCTCCAAAAAGACTCCAAATGTCTCCAAAATCTCCAATTTCGTCCCAAACGTGCTAAAACCTGAAAAGACTCTAAAATGATAGAAAAAACACTAGAAAGACTCAATAAAGCAACTTATATCATGGCTAAAAACGGGTAAAATCCATGATATATCACACTTATTGAGGAGAGAGGTAGATGAAGTAACAAATATATTTTTTCTGTTTTTCTTCTTTTTCTTTTTTTTGCTTTTTCATTCATCTTTTTCTCGTTATGACACAACTCTCACAAACATCTCTTTCTCACTATATATATATATATATATTCTATCGTGGACTAGAAATATGGAAAAATATAATTTGTTTGGACAAAAAAAAATTTAATGGACGAAAAACGAATAATTTGTCCATCATTTTAATGTATACGAGTTTTCTGTATACCACTCCGGTATTTGTTCACCACTTCGTTATTTGTACACCACTCCGTTACTTGTCCACTACTTCGTTATTTGTCCACCACTCTGTTATTTGTTCATCAACATCACCAACCTAATTAAACAAACAAATGATCCAGAACCCAACATCATAAATCAAACAACAAAATTCCAGAGTCAGAAAAATGTTATATATATATATATATATATATAGTGGATAAGAAATATGGACAAGAATTATGGACATATACAAATTGTTTGGATAAATAACAAACTTAGTGGATGAAAAACGAATAATTTGTCCATCATTTTAATGTATACGAGTATCTGTAGAGTACTAAAGTTGATGTCTCAATACACATAATCTCAAAAAGCCTTCAAACTACGGAGACCTAATCTCATAAGCCTTCGGCCTCCGGATACGAATTTTGAAATGGACAAGAATTCAATATTGTGGACATACACACAATTATTTATCCACCACTCCATTATTTGTCCACCACTTCGTTATTTGTCCACCACTTCGTTATTTGTCCACCACCCCGTTATTAGTCCGCCGATCCGTTATTTGTCCACCGCTCTGTTATTTGTTCACCAACATCACGAACCCAAAGAATTAAACAAATAAATGATCCAGAACCCAACATAATGAATCAAACAACACAATTCCAAAGTCAGAAAAATGTAAAATGTCAGATCGACATCCAGACGAATGTGAAAATTTTATTTTTGATGAATGAAAGATTATGAAAAGAAAACTTTGACAAAGTTTGGAATCAAAATAACAAGCAACCCCAAAACCAAAAACAAAAAGAAATAACCATAACGATATTAAAATGACATTAAAATGGCATTCTACAAATCAAATTAGAAGTGGCATTTCACATAATTTGTGTTTCCGGAATAGCATTTCACATAATAAAGGCTATATGTTAATGCGATATTAAAATGATATTAAAATAGCATTCTACAAAAGAAATTAAAGAAGTGGCATTTCACATAATTTGTGTTTTCGGAATGGCATTTCACATAATAAGACTATATGTTAATGCATAAACCTCTTGCTTGTTGGGCTAAGGCCAGACTTGCTTGTGGATGTCTGGAAACCAGGTAAGGTTGAGAGAATTCAAATGCTTGTAGCTGTTTTGTTAAAAATTAAATTTGATACCATTTAGGGTAGACAATATTTATTGGAAAAAGAGTGAACAAATTTATCTATGAGACTGGATAAAAGAAGTAAGACCATCCACATTAGACATAAAAAATTATGTCTCTCAATTTTAAAATATTAAAATTGTGTGAATAGGAGAAGACATTGTCTTGGGGAAGACAATGTCTCTCTCCAAAAAACATGTGTATTGTTTTTTTTTCTTTTTTAAATAATTTTAATGTCATTATATTAAATTTAATTTTTTTAAATAGTTAAAGACATAGTCTCTAATGTGGATGGTCTACGTCATTCATATATCATTTACCTTATTTTTAAATCTTAAGAACACAAATTTTAATATTTTAAAAATATATCGAAAGATAGAACCTTACAAACAATACCTTTTGATATTATAAAAATGTATAGAACCCACTATTTTACTATTTTATTTGGAAAATACAGTAACTTATAAATTTTTTTTTAAAGATATATTAAAACAGTCTCTCACCAAAATAAAATAAAAGATAAAAATTAGTCAACAAAATATTTTATGAAAGTTTATACGTATATGGGAAGTTATAAATCTAAAATGTGGCAATAAATTTATAAGTTTAAATTTTCTGCTTTTGGATGAGAAGGTGAGCTTTTTAATTAAAATAATTTTCTTGAAAATTGTTTTACAAATAACTTACTACAAACATTAGTTTATTTATTTATTTCTTAGGGATGCAACTATAATGGGCTTGGTGTGTTTTCGTTATATAGATCATTTATCTCAAAATTGTTTTGAAGAAAAAATATATCGTATCAATAGTTTTAAAATGCGAATAAGAGATCACTATAACATATATGAACATATATATATATATATATATTTTTTTTTACTATGGTTGAATTACCATTCAACTATCATCCAAATAGTAGATGAAATTGTAGTTATTAGTTGAGAGAAAGTTCATGACTATTGATATGTTGGATTTTTTTCCACTTACAACTCTAATTTTTAATGTGTTTTTGGCGTTGTAAATGTTGTCAGGATAATCCAAAGCAATGTAATTGGTAATCAGGTGTTTAATGATTATAGTGTATAAAACTGTAATTGATATATTTTTAAAAAATGAGTATAAATTTAAAATGAAAAACTTAAATTTTCATATTGATGTTTCACTATTATAATCTTGGTCCAATTTTTTTTCAAAATCTGTCAACCACTAGTAAAAAAGCAGCATATAGCCACGGAAAATTTTGTGGCTACAAACCAATTTTCGTGGCTATACGTTCAAATAGCTACGGAAAGCCACGAAAATATTTCGTGGCCAAAAAGAAACGTGGCTTCTCGTGGCTTTTTTTACTGTTCATAACCACGAAATAGCCACGAACGTTTCGTGGCTAGTATAGCTACAAAATAACCACGTCATATTTTGTGGCTCTATGAATCTAACCACGAATATTTTTATGGCTACTTCATGTCTAATCTATAAAAAAACAAAAAAAAAAAACAAATTGTTTTAAAAATTTAGAAAACAAAAAAAATATTAATTTTATTAATTAAAAAAACAAATTGTTTTACACATTTAGAAAACAAAAAAAATATTAATTTTATCAATTAAAAAACAAATTAATTATAAAAAAATTGCATCGCCCCGTTGAACGGCGGTTTCTTCGCCATCGCCGGAGATGATTCCGGCGAGTTGCCATCTCCACCACCATCGCCATTGCTGAACTGCCGCGAATCCATATTCGAGATCTTCATCGGAGTCCCTGTCCTACGGCCGAGCTTCATCACCGCGGCGAGAGCAAGCCTTCATCGTGAGCTTCTTTACCTCTACCGCCGAGATATCTTTCCATCCATCACCGCCTTGAGATCTTCCCATCCAAGTTTAGATTTCGATTGCATAGAAGATCGCCGTGAGATCTTCCCATCCAAGCTTCTTTACCTCTCATTGCCGTGAGATCTTCCCATCCAAGTTTTGAGTCCGCACAAGTTGCAACCGACGAAGAAGAACACTCGATCTTTGGCGTCTCTCTTCGGCATCTCTCTTCGGCGTCTCTCTCTGTTCACCGGCGAAGAAGACTCCATCGTTCGAATGTGTTTTATTATTTCACAGATTCATTTCACTTTAGAGATGAGAAAAAAAAAGATCACTTATGAGCCGTTGGATTAACTCTATCAACGGTGGATAGAGTAATCCTTGTCTCTTTTGGTTAGCCAATGAGAAAATATAAAGCAGAGAAGAAAGAGAAGCTCGATTCTCATTGGGTAAAACCATTAGTCATGGATCAACTCTCTTTTAATATCAATCGTTGGATCTAACTTTATCAACAGCTGTAAACAAATCTATTTTTTTCTTAATATTATTAATGATATATGATTAGAAATTTATAAAATGGTGATTAAATTTTAAAAAATTGATTTAAAAATAGAATTGAGGTTTTACAAATGATAGATTTAGGCTTAAACATTTTAAAATGATATATACATTTAGGTTTAAAATAATAAGTGTATGATATATAGATTTAGGTTGAAAATAATAAGGTTACTAATGTTTTTAATAATTATAGTAATTTTTGGTTAATTTTGCAAGAATATAATAATTATAATAGTGATAATTTAAAAAATTTAGATAGTTTTGAATTTTAAATTCTAAGATTTAAAAATTTTAAAGATTTTGAAGATTTTTGTTTTTCTAAGTGTTAAATTATCTGTAAATAGTTTTTAAAAAGATTTATTTTATTTTTTATGATTAAGAGTCTGATGCTGAAGGTTTAGAGTTTATGATTTATTTATTATAGAACTAAAATTAGCCATGTTTTAGCCACGGAATATTTTGTGGCTATAATTAAATTAGCGAGATTTATTTTTCGTGGCTAACATAGCCACGTATTAGCCACTATTTACTTGCGTGGCTAAAATAGCCACGGATTTTGCTAAGAAATAGTTTCGTGTCTATATTTTGCTACGATTTAGCCACTAATTATTTTCGTGGCTAAAATAGTCACGAAAATAGCCACGTTTATTTTCGCGGCTTAACCGTGGCTAAATTTAAATTAGCTACGAAAGTTCATTGGTAGGTCGTGGCTATACAGATTTTTTTTACTAGTGAACATAATAAAAATTCAATTGTTCGAAATTAGGGATAAGAATTTGGGTATCCGGGTCAGGTAATTCGAATTTTGTTTCGGATTCGGTTTGGGTTTGGTTAAGATATTTTGGATTTTTGGTTTTAGAAAAAAATTATACTAATCGGATAATTAAAAAAAAACCATTACAGTTCAGTTTGGTTAGAATATTTTTGGGTTAGTTCTGGTTCGGATATCAGATATTGGGTATTTTGCCCAATGCCTCGATCGTCTTTCTAGACTCTTCTTTCCTATGTTGACTGATTTATCTTTACTATGTGATAAAATAAAGAAAAATAAAATAATTGGACACGAAACGATGAGTTTGCCCTAAAAGGATGAACCACAATCACGCGTCTCCATTTCTACTTTTCTCAGCCTCCCTTACCTTTATATAAATACCCACAACAACATCTTTTTGCTTCGCTGGTTCATCTCATCGCCGCAACCAACGTTTCTTCTTCAAGCCTCTATCTCTCTCAACCTCTACAAGATTCTCGCTTTCTTCAATTCCGATTGGTAAATATTGATTCCGTGTATCTGTTCCTCTGATCTGATTTGTTATTTAGATTCTTTATAGATTTTTATGGATTGCCTTCATGATTGTTTTGAATCAGAAAGAGATGGTTTTTTTTGTTTAGGTAAATGATAAATCTGATTCTTTGATTGTAGATAAGGTTTTCATATTGTAAATCTTGAAACTTTTCTTTGTTTTCTGTTATGGGTTCTTGATTTTTTTTTTCAGGATTTAGGATTATTCATGTTGGTTCTTTTGAATTGGTGAATCTAAGTATTAATTGAATTGAAAAGGTCAAGTCTTTGTTTTGCTTAAGCAGAATATGAAACAATAACTTTGAATTTGGTCTCTTTAATGGGTTTTGTATATATGTGGCTTAATCTTTGTGTTTATGATTTTGCAGGAAGTTGGGCAGTTTTAAGCTGCTGGGATCATCAGTTTGTGAAAAGTGGAGTGTGAAGAATCTTTTATGTCTGAACAGGCTTCTCTCTTTCAATCATCTATACGGCTTTTAGGGGAGTACTGTCCTATATCTAGGAAAAAGTTCACTCATAAAGTTGGTGGTTTGCGTCTTGGATCTTTTGAGGCCGTCAACAACAACAACAACACTAGCTGTTCTGGTTTTCTGTTTATGCAACCGAGTGATTATCATCACTGTCTCTTCTGACATTCCTCTGTCTATTTTACGTGTTTGCTTGTTAATCAAATCAAGATGGCTTTGCAAAACATTGGTGCTTCCAACCGGGATGATGCCTTTTATAGGTATAAGATGCCGAGGATGATGACCAAGATTGAAGGCAGAGGTAACGGCATCAAGACTAATGTGGTCAATATGGTTGAGATCGCTAAGGCCTTGGGGAGACCTGCTGCTTACACCACCAAGTACTTTGGTTGTGAGCTCGGTGCGCAGTCCAAATTTGATGAGAAGACTGGAACCTCGCTGGTGAATGGGGCTCATGACACTTCCAAGCTTGCGGGACTTTTGGAGAATTTTATTAAAAAGTATGTTCAGTGTTACGGATGTGGGAATCCTGAAACTGAAATACTCATTACAAAGATGCAGATGCTCCAGCTGAAATGTGCGGCTTGCGGGTTTATCTCGGATGTTGATATGAGGGACAAGCTCACGTCATTTATTCTGAAGAATCCTCCAGAGCAAAAGAAGTCGTCCAAGGACAAGAAGTCGATGAGGAGAGCTGAGAAAGAAAGGCTCAAAGAAGGTGAAGCAGCTGATGAGGAGATGAGGAAACTCGCGAGTAAGAAGAAAGCAGCGACCACGGGTACTTCGAAAGACAAAGTTTCGAAGAAGAAAGATCATTCCCCACCTAGAAGCCAGTCCGATGAAAATGAGCAAGCAGACAGTGAAGAAGATGACGACGATGTTCAGTGGCAAACAGATACTTCTAGGGAGGCTGCTGAGAAACGAATGAAAGAACAGCTCAGCGCTGTAACAGCTGATATGGTGATGCTGTCTACAATTGAAGAAAAAAAGCCAGCAGTTGAGGTGAAGAAGGCACCTGAAGTGCTGCATGAGAATGGGAATAGCAAGATCCCTGATAATGCTCATGAAAAGCTTGTGAGTGAGATAAACGAGCTTCTGAGCAGTGGTTCATCTCCTACACAACTCAAAACAGCCCTAGCTTCAAACTCCGCAACCCCCCAGGAGAAAATGGACGCCCTATTCTCTGCCCTCTTTGGAGGTGCAGGCAAGGGATTTGCTAAAGAAGTGATCAAGAAGAAGAAATATATTGTGGCCTTGATGATGATGCAAGAAGATGCAGGTGCTCCTCAGCAGATGGTTTTGCTTAACGCAATAGAATCCTTTTGCAAGAAGGCTAGTGCAGAGGCTGCCAAAGAAGTTGCTCTTGTTATCAAAGGGCTTTACGATGAAGACCTTTTGGAAGAGGATGTGATTGTTGATTGGTACAATAAAGGCATCAAAAGCTCCCCGGTGTTGAAGAATGTTACTCCGTTCATTGAGTGGCTCCAGAACGCTGAGTCTGAGTCCGAGGAAGAGTGATGCTGTATTTCTTTTACTTAGTGTGCTTTCTGTGTCTGTGTCCCTCTGGTTCAGGATCTGTGTCTGTGTCTCTCTGGTTCAGTATCTGTGTCTGTGTCTCTCTGGTTCAGTATCTGTGTCTGTGTCTCTCTGGTTCAGTATCTGTGTCTGTGTCTCTCTGGTTCAGTATCTGTGTCTGTGTCTCTCTGGTTCAGTATCTGTGTCTGTGTCTCTCTGGTTCGGTCTCTGGTCCAGTCTCTGGTTCAGTGTGAGTAATAAGGTAAGAGCGGCCAAGATTTCTTCTATATGTTAAGTAAAACTGGTCATTAGTCTCTGTTGTTTGGTCTCTCTATAGATGATCTTGCTGCTTTGTTTTAAAGTTTAAGACGGTTTGTTTATGTTTTGTCCCCTCGTCTTTGTCTTTGATTTAGACAACTTATGTTCTATGGTTTGTTTTTATGATTTCTTAGTACTGTGGAACCATCAATTCCATAGCCCTTCGAAATTTTTAAAGCAAGGATACTGTTAGATAGTAGGAAGAACAAATACTTTAGGTTGGTCAAACATTTTGAGCTTCGAGTTGAACCTTTCTACCTCGAACTTCTCTACTATTACGATCAATTTCAGAATATTGTTTCTTTTTCTAGAATAAAAAGAATGGACAACATAAAATTGAAAAAAAAGTACAAACACAACAAAATAGGGGTAAGCAAAAAATATGATCTCGAAACCGAATTCAAATCCAAACCGAAAAATTTGATTATGATTCAGATTTGTTATTGAAAACATACTTGAATGGGTTTAGAGAACTAAATCCGAAAAACCAACGAATTTATACTAAAAAATATACTAAATCTGAATTCGAACCCAAAATAATCGGAACCAAATCTAACCCGAATATATAAAGTATTTGAATAGGATTTAGAAACCTAAATCCGAAAATCTAAACCGAACCTGAACGAGAACCCAAATGCCCAGTTCTACTGGACAAAATGAGAAGAGAACAAAAATATATACTGGATCTAAATCTATAGAAAAATAAACGGTAAATATATTAAATAAAATTTAGTCTTCAAAACGCGACATACAAAAAATTCGTCGAATATGCCAAATTTGTTGATCAGATAATGATTATCATAAGCAAAAACACAATGTCAAAAGTAGAGAGAAATCTTTTTCAATCCATATTCAAATAAAAAATGGTTTTCTCGTTTAGAATTGGACAATATAATTAGTTTATAAAGCAAAAGGATAGTGAATTTGAATTGTAAAATTTAGACTTGAAAATCTTAATTAATCGAAATTTTGATTTATTTATCGTGAACCAGGCTTTTATATTAAACTGAATCACTACGTTTGGCGGTTTTCGGCTGATTTAAATTATTTAACTCAAATCCAATTTTCGACTCAACCTTAATTTGGATATATGGACGATTCCCGGTAGGCCAGACGGTCTAGTCCGGTTTTCAAAACATTGGTTATAAGCGTGTGTCTATTCTATAGTCCTTTGGGATATCTTATTTATGTAAAGATCAAATTTTCTTTGGGTTCACATGTATTTATTTAATTCTTATAATTTATAACAATTTGGGTTCACATGTAAGTCGTTACAAACAAAATTAGTTTTAGTTGACATGGGATCATATATAAGTCTCCATTTATATTCAAGTGGGATCTTAAGATATTTGGTCCATTCCTACTTCAAACCGAGTTTTCCAATTGTTTTTGTATTTTATTCAATAACAAAAACTTTTGCTTCTAAATTACACGCTCACTTAAACATAGACACATGTGACATGTACTTTGTTCTCCACAATATATATAATAACTAAAATTAAGTTGGATCAATTCAGAAAAGACTATACATTTTCAAGAGTCAAATACGCCTTTTTATTACATATCTATGAAAACTAAAACTTGTTGAAGAAAAAAATCCTCGCACCAATCCGTATGACCTTATTTCATTTCTAAAAAAAAATATTGAATATTGAAATCACGTGTTTCTTATGTAAACTCCGTTATCTTGGTTTTGGTTTGATTCCCCGAACTTCTTTAAATATAATATAAATTGTTAAAAAATATATATATATATATATATTGAAATCACGTGTTTGACCAAAAAAGAAAAATGATGAACACGTAACGTGAATTCATTTATCTATATATATATGCAGGAACTTACATTCTGAATTCATATCTTTAAATCAACCAAAAACTTGTACAAAGTTGTGGTTTGCGTACTAACTTTGATTTTTCTCTTTTTCTCTGGATTATCAAACACAGCATTGGCCCGAGTACAATATGAATTTCCAAGTCCAAGTAAGTATATTTCCTTTCTTCCCAAGCAATTTGATAAGGTTTGAGGTATGAAACTCTCCTTTATTCCTTATCCTTCACGATTACAAAATATCAATTAGCCCTAACAATGGAGATTTGTTCAATAGATCTCCTAACTCTCATCTAACAAATCATACGTTTGTTACACATATTCTACCTATTTATATATGCATAAATGGAAAACAAAAAAAAATCATTTTATTTTTTCTTCCTATCGGGTTTTGTACTAGGTTTTTTTGTTTAATTCAAAACTGATTAGCTTATTGTTGCTTTCTTTCTAGAGGAGGAAATAGGAAAAGGGGTTTGGGAACAAAAGGTCTTCAACGAAATCAAGATTCATTTTGGGGGCAGTGATGCAAAGCCCTGGATGTTCAAGAAGTTGTGTACCTAGACCAAGAAAATGATCATGACTAACGAAACCTATGACCTCAAGGCTAAAGCCTAGAAACAATGGGTTATGTTACTTATGTATATGGTTTCCTTATGGCTCTGATATAACTAATGTGATATCGAGAGATTCATAAATGTAGTAATCTTTTCATCACCCTTCTAATTTTCATCGTGAAAATATAATAAAAATGAAACTTTTCCTTGGGTTAAAACCAAAAAACTAGTGCCGCTTTAGCTAAATTCTAGTATGTAATCTCTTTTACGTTATCAAACCGATGTAGGAACAGAAGCGATTTGCGGCTATAGAAATTGCTGTTCAAAGAACACTCACAATTTGAACAAATTTATATGATACGTGTAGCGGTAGATGGAACGATGGATTGATTTGTTGCTATTCGGAGAACACTCACAAACGAAATCAGATAGAAGGTGATGATAGATAGGGGATGGATCGAGCTGCACCACAAAGGTGATGGAAAGCCTTTGATAAGCAGAACTCCAAATTGAGATTATCCCGGATAAAAACAGAATGAAGGGCGATTAAACTTGCATCTCACAAGAGTAATCTGAAGGTAATTTGTCCCAGACAAATTGGTTTTGAGAAACACTCAACCTGAGTTTTTTTTAACTTCTTATTTCTATGATTGACTGATTTTTACAAGACTCTAAGGCTTTACACTACAAAAAAGAAGGTAGATAGTGTCATTTATTTTTTTTATTTACATTGATTATCAAATAATACAAATATGTTACCATCACTTATGCAATTGATTTAAAAAGTGGCGATGCAAATTAACGTGTCATTTAAACCGACCGATGATAATATTTCCATCATTTATAATAAGTAATGTTATTATATGTCACTTAATAGAAATGATGCAAATATTGTAACAATTACTACAACTGATTTAAATTATTTACATCACTTTTCCGTAATTGATGTTAAACGTTTGCATCACTTTTCGTTTTTGAATATATAACTCTCTTGGAAACCCATTATTAAAGATAGTGGGGTGACTGGTGAGTAACTGCTGTTTAGTGTTGAAATATAAATGGAAATAAAAGTTGTTAATAACTAAAAGATTTATTTTAGATTTTAACATAATACTAACGTTCCATTCAACAAAGTGATGAGATCCATCATCATGAACATGATGCCAAACTCTTCCAATTCTCTCTCGAGCTTTCCCATGTCTTTGCTCCAAGCTGATTCCATCTGCTTCTTGTGCCATTCTGTAACAATAGTATCAACCAAATTGATGATATATGTCTGATTTTATTGAACCCACAAAGATAGAAACATAGAGAAACGTAAATGATTTCGATCTTCCAAAATCAAACTTCAAAAGAATTCATTTTTTCAGGTCTTCAAAGGCACTCAAAGCGAATCCTTTACTAATCTAACTCTGAAGCAAGTAACAAAACAAGATATAACTAAGAAGACTCAAAACCCAGAAATCGATTTAGAAATTACTTCAAATTCACACAAAAAGTAACTAATCGTTTCTTTAACCTCTTTTTCCATGAACGCTTGAGTCGATCGCGACGAAAAAAGGGTTGAGAGAGATTATCTCCGTGAGTGAACTCTGCAGGAATCGGTTGGGTCTTACAGAACAGCTCATCGGAATCTATCTCCCATGGATCAGATTTTGTTGAATTCGTTAAATCCCCTTTGTTGGCTGAAGCAATCGGAGTTTTTGCAGGGATGATAGAAGCAAAACGAAAAGGGATTGGTAAAATAATAGTTCAATCAGACTCTCAAAATCTGATTAGAGCTATAACTCAGAAGAATCAATTCAAAATCCTCCATGGAATCATAGAAGATATCGCTGGAAGTGCATAGGAGTTTTTTAAAATTGATTTTATTTGGTTTTCGATCAAGATCGGACAATTTAATTGCATGGTTTAGCAAAAAAGAATCTTTACGCTTCTTTATCTATTGCTATTAATGCACATGTTGTTGTATCACACTAGTCTTTTAATAGTTTTTTAATAAAATCTTTTGTTGAAATTTTTTTTATGTGTATCAATTAATTTACTGTCACAAATTAGTGTTGGTTTTTATAAGTGATACATATTTTTATTATTTAACATCAACTCAAATCAAACGATGTAAATCAATTGCTAATGACATCACTTATTAAAACTGATGTTAAACAATCTAATTAATATCACTTATCACCAAGTAATTCTAATTAGCGTCAGTTAATTTTTTGACACATTAAAACCGACGTTATTGATCCTTTTTTTGTAGTGTTATTTTATAGCCATATAAAGAAAGACTAAAAGACACTTAGAAATCATAAAATGACTCTTAGACTTCTTAACATGTGTTAATGACTCTAGAAAATAGAAACTTGACTCTTGACTTATTAAAAACGAAATGGAAAATGACTCTTCTCCTCCCTTGAATTTCGTCACTCTGTTTCAGACGTCTAGGTCCTAGACGTGTTCCAAAACTCCATGCTGTTTCCAAAATTCTTCACTAGGTATTTTTTCAGGAAGGCATTTCTGAACACATTTCTGACCTCGTGGTCGGATATGAGGTGCCGCGGATATTGCTAAAGTAACTTATAGTAGATTTTTTGCCTTTAGGTGGTGCCTCATTAACACCTTATTTGGAAAATCCAGTGGAACAAAACAAAAGTGAAGGAAAAAGAGTACAACACCCATTGGCCCACTTAGCACTTAGCAATATCATCTTGAACTTGTTGAGAGCTTGATCTGAACATAAACAGAAAAATAACCTTATTAGCTCCAATATAAGGCATTTTTTGAGCTGTAGCTAAGCTGATCATTATGTGAGTTAGTTCATGCTCCATTTGGTTTATGAGACTATCCACAGCTTTCTTGTATTCTCCACGAAGCTCTTTTGCTCTTGAACGAGTGATTGGTCCAGCTCCAACAGATGGTACTTCGGTGATCTCAAGTTTGTTGTTATCCTGCTCCGTTTGGATGTCCTCTTCATTCCCTCCCCTTTGAGAAGGTTTTGTCCTCAAAACTGGTTCACCTGCTTCAAATGGAAATAAATCAGAAACATTAAACCTTGGAAAAATAGTCATATCTCTTGGCAGCTCCAAACGATAGGCATTATCATTGATTCGCTCCAGAACTTTGAATGGACCATCCCCACGAGGTGCAAGCTTAGAACTCAGTTTTTATGGCAACCTTTCTGGTCTCATATGAACCCAAACCCATTCACCAGGTTCAAATTTCATCGCCTTGCATCCCTTATCTCCTTGACGCTTGTACTGTTCGGTTATCTTTTCCAGGTTCTCTTTCACATTCTGATGCAGTTTCTTGATAACTTCAGTTTTTTAACTCCATCTTGGCTTGAATACTCCAATGGTGGCAGCGGGGTGATATACGTCAAATTTGATATATGTCAATTCCTAACGTACTATCATGTCATTGTAGTACAATAAGGTATCAATCCAAATGGGTGCGATATTAACCAAGAAGGATGCAATCAAACAGTTTAAGTCAAGCCAAGCAAGCAATAAGATGTGAAACTATCAACCTAAACAGAAAACTAGAAACAGAGACTCCTAGCAAGAAAACAGAGACTATAGGCAACTAGCAAATTAGCAAAACAGAGACTCCTAGCAAAACAGAACGAAAACAGAGCAATAGCAGAGCAACAGAAATCAATCAAGCAAGAGAAGCTCCTAAGGATGGGGTAATTGACTTGGTGTATCCTCTTAATCTACCTAGGTGGTTTAACAAAACTCAAGCAAAGTTATTCCCTAGACAACAAACTCAAAAGCAGTCAAGTTCATTCCCATGATAAATAACCTCAGGCTAATCTAGTTCCAGACCTAATCCCTTAGCAAAATCTAGCTTAGCAGGCATTAAGATTCAGTTTAATAAAGCCAATAAACACCCTAGACAACTAATCCCTTAGGCTAGGAATGTAAATCTCTGGAATTAGTTATGTCAGGCATTTCATCAAACACCTTCTGGGCGTGGAAATACCTAAGTTCTAATTCCAATTGATTAGAGAGTAATTAGCATTAAGAACACTAATCCAGAAGGAAAATCAAGCAATCTACACTTAAACCACCCAGGAGACCAAGATTCCACACCTAATCTATCCCATCCTTAAGAACCCTAATGACTACTCAGAACTCATGAAGAACATCAAAATCACAAACCCAGAAATCATAAAAACTTGCATAATCAGAAAGATAAAGAAGAGAATAGATAGATTAGAAAGATTCAAACAAAAATAACAAGTAGATTCAAAGTTATAGGATTCAGGAAGCAAGAACAGATGAAGAAAGCTTAAAAAATGAGTGTAATTAGTGTTAAGCGTTTATAGGGTATTTATACTAAGAGATAAAAACCCTAAATCACAAAAAGATAAAATAGGCTAATTTTGGGGGCACTCGACCATGGGTGATCGAATGCTGTGGTCGAGCTAGCTAAATTTCAAGATTGTATTTTTATTCTGCAGCTCGTCCTCGTAGCTCGACCATATGTGGTCGAGTGATATAGGTCAATTCCTTACTAGACCAAAGTTTCGTTGCAGTATAGTAAGGTGTCAATCCATAAGGGCGAGATATTAACCAAAAAGGATGAGATCAAGCAATTCAAGTCAAGCTAAGCAAATAATGTATAGGACTCTAGCACCCTAGACAAAACTGAAAATAGAAGCTAAAATAGATACTATCTAGGACAAGCAGAAACTAACAGAAGCAGAGCAATATTAGAAACGGTGTATAGGACTAACAGAGAATTCAATCAATGCAAGACAAGTTCCTAAGGATGGGGTAATCGACTCAGTGTGTCCTCTTAGCTTACCCAGGTGGTCTAACAAAACTCATTCAAGCTATTCCCTAGACATCAAACATCACAACCAGTTAAGTCCACTCCCGTGATAAGTAACCTCAAGGTAGACCAGTTCCAGACCCAATCCCTTGGCGAAATCTACCCTAACAGGCATTAAGATTCAGTTCAATATTGTCAATAAACACCCTAGACAACTAATCCCTTAGGCTAGGCATGCAAATCTCTAACATCAGTTCAGTCAAGCATTTTATCAAACACCTTCTGGGCGGAAAAACACCTAAGTTCTAATCTCAATTGATCAGAGAGAAATTAGCATTAAGAACACTGATTTAGAAGGGAAATTAAACAATCTACTCTTAAACCACCTAAAAAACTAAGATTCCACACCTAATCTATCCCATCCTCAAGAACCCTAATGACTACTCAGAACTCATAAAGAAAATTAAGAACATAAACCCAAAAATCATAAAAACTTGCATAGATGATGGAAATAGATAGAGAAATGATAGAACAGAAGAAATCAACTCAAAATAACAAGTAAAAATCAAATTACAAAGTCTGAAAATCAAGAACAATGAAGAACAGATAGAAAACTCGAAAATTAGGTCTTAAAGCAACTCCCTCTAGTCTTAATCCCACATTAGGTATTTATACTAAGTCTTAAAAACCCTAAAACGTCAAGGGCCAAATGGTAAAAACGTGCAGGATAAGGTCCAACTCGACCATGTCTTGGTCGAGTGGTGTGCTCGAGCTGGATGAAGTCAAGATTCTATTTTTATTGGTTGAGCTCGAGCAGTCCACTCGAGTATAAGGGCTCGAGCTGCTTGGGAAAAATTCAAGACTCCTCTTTTATCTTGAGCTCGATCATGGAGCTCGAGCATGGGTGCTCGAGCTCGGCCAAAAATCTTCAAGATGCCACCTTTTGTCTCAGCTCGATCACCTATGCTCGAGCTGAGCTTCTGCTCTATTTCCTGCCTTAGCTCGATCACGTCTGCTAGAGCATTCAGGTCGAGTCTGATGTCCTAGACAGCTTAGCTCGATCACGTCTGCTAGAGCATCCATGTCGAGTCTGATGTCCTAGACAGCTTAGCTCGATCACGTCTGCTAGAGCATCCAGGTCGAGTCTGATGTCCTAGACAGCTTAGCTCGATCACGTCTGCTAGAGCATCCAGGTCTAACTTCTCCAAAATCACTTGAAAGTACCTGTAACAAGCCAAATATGCAAGATGTATGCAAACCTAATGCAAAACACTCTAAGTATGCAAAACTAGGAATAAATGGCAACAACAGGTTAAATAACACGTCTAAATGTATGAATTATGCAAGCTAAAACTATGCAAAATGCAAACATATCAACTCCCCCAAACATAGTCTTTGCTTGCCCTCAAGCAAACGAAATAATAAAAATGGAGAAGAGGTTTGAAAGCGGTGACTCAGAACCAAAACTTTGCAGATTGTAACAGATGATCTCAATGTCCAGGTTACTAATTCTAGAATGCAAAGTTTATGAGCTTTACTTAAAAACGTTAGCCATACTCTTCGCAGCACAAGTTCAATCAAATCTCAACCTAGACATGCATTCAAATCTATCATTCCCCTTAACATTCATTTAAACAGAAACCATGAATCAAGCTATGCACATTCAATGAACTCATTTGGCTCAGGGTAAGGTTAAGAGACAAAGATGGTCCCTTCAGTATGGTTTTGTCATTTCAGAACAAGGATCTCTCAATGAAAAGGAATGAGCTTTAGTAGAATGCTAAAGGTAAGGACCAACCTATGCATACAAGAATAGACTCCCATCTACCCAGTCCTACACAAGTGTTCTTAACCTTCAAGTCTAAACCCAGAAAGTCATCCTAATTCTACCCTTGACCCTTAGGCTTCCCTTTTGATTTCTTGGATCAGTTTCATCTTTTCTTTTTGTTTTTTGGTTCTAGGAGGGGTTATACACATATATATCTAGCGGATTGAGAGTTTTTCTTAACTAGCTTAGGCATTTTTATATTTTTCAGACTTTTAAGTTTTCTGCCTTTCTTTTTTTATTATGCACATCCTCTAATCCTTTACTAGATATTTACACATTCAGATCATTCCCCTCCTAAGAACTCTTATCCTTTTCTTTTAACCTTGTCCAAGTTTTTCATTCTTTTCTATCCACAGGACCAACCCTTTTTTCCCATGATACAGATTCCACCTAGTCCTATCTGATTCGAAAATTGCAAACCAGAACTACATGAGAATCTATCCTTGTCGGCTCAAACCTAACACGTTCTACCAAGCTATTCCAGAAAAAGGCCTCACACACTCAGCAAATCGATGTAAGGGCTTGAAAGAAGGCTAGGTTAAAGGTATGGTAAAACTGTTCTAACAATGAGAATCAGCTACTTGAATTAGCAAAGAGTGGTAAAAACAGATGAAAGAGAATCCAAGTATGTATATGGTATCCATGAGTTCAGATTCAATGCATAGACATGATAATTATAAGTCAAATTCAGGTTCAAATAGATAGGGAATGACAGAAAATCACAGCATGCTTCAGTTAAGACTTAATCTAGTTGTGCATTCAAAGCATGGTTCAGTCTTACTTCAAGCTCAATAACAAGGCATTAAACAATTAGAACCGAGGGCATTGAAATCATACAGTTGAATCAGCAAGTTTACAAGGTTTAAATCATCATAATCCCCTGTGCATATGCAACAGGCCTATATGAAACAATCTAGACTCAATCCTAATATGCAGATGCAATACTACATGAACACTCTGTTTTTAAAAATTTTTTTTCAAGATTTTTCAAAATTTTTTGGTTTTTCTATGCCATAGATGCATGTAGACTCAAGAATGCACAAAATCAAAATAAGAACAGAGAAAACACATCAAAACAAATCTTAACCCTTCCCCCCAAACATCAATTACACAGTCCCTTGTGTAATAAAAATTTGGAAAGAAAGATTAAGAAATAACAGAAAACAAGAAAGTGATGCAACTAATATATACAAGAATGAACGGAACAGGTACCTCAAGGCTTGGAGAAGAAGGAGGAGATCGAGTCCTCCATGCTCTCACGCGTATAGGGTGACTCGAGCTGGGTGTGCTCGAGCTGACGGCTCGAGCTAGATGTGCGCAGGTGTCTAGTTCGACCTACGTGGTCGAGCTGACTGCTCGAGTTTGATGTCCTGGACAGCTTAGCTCGAGCATACCCCCCTTTTTAGGCACACATTGCACAGGAGAAATCCAAGTACTATCTGATATAGGATATATAATTCTAGCCCTAGCAACTTAAGAATTTCTTTTTTAACAACTTCTTTTAGGTTTGAGTTCAATATTCTCTGAGGTTCAATGCTAGCATATGATTCATTTTCCAAGTGAATTCTGTGAGTGCACAAGCTAGGTGAAATTCCCTTAATGTCATCCAGAGAATATCCTATAGCCTTTCTAAATTTTCTCAACTCAATCAACAGCAAATGCAACTCATCATCACTAAGCATGTCATTTACTATGATTGGATAAGTGGAATTTGGTCCAAGAAAGGCGTACCTTAGTCCAGAAAGAAGAGGCTTGAGATCTACCTTAGGTGCTCGGAGTTCTGACCAGTCGTCTGTTGTAGAGGAGGCTGGCTCGATGGTAGACTCGACCTGCAGGGTCGAGTCTGACGTCTTGGACAGCTTGGCTCGAGCTGTATGGTCGAGCTCAGTGTCCTGGATGGCTTGAATTTCTGTGTTAATCCCTATCAGCTCCTCAAACCTTTCTGACTTTTCCAGGACCTTGTATGAGTCCAAAATCATCTCATTTCTCAAAGTCTCAGCATGTAGATACCCATCTTCACTACTCTTGGTCAAGGCAGTCTGAAGGTGGTCCTCTTGATTAAGCTCCTCCAGAAGTTCATCAGCAAGTTTGTCCATTATCTCAACATAGAAGACTTGTCCTTCTATTTCCGGCTTCCTCATAGTGTTCTTGACATCAAATGTCATCTTGAAGTCACTCCCGAGGTTGAGATCGATCTTTCCTTTTCTGACATCAATGACTGCACAAGCTGTATCAAGGAAAGGTCTTCCCAGAATCAAAGGATCTCTTGGTTCCTCATCCATCTCAAGAACTATAAAGTCTGTAGGTATCTCCACTGAACCAACCATCAGAGGAAGATCTTGTAGCATACCGTGAGGTGTCCTAATAGATCTATCTGCAAGCACCAGAGAGATGTTGTAGGACTTATAGTTACTGAATCCTAGCTTCCTTGCAACTGAGAGTGGCATAAGACTGATAGATGCTCCAAGATCACAGAGAGACTTCTTGAAAACCAATGGACCGAGAGAGCATGGTAGAGTGAAAGAACCGGGGTCGCTTAACTTCTCCTTGATGACTCTCTTCTGAATGATGGCGCTGCACTCCTCTGATAGGACAACCATACCCTGGATCGTCTTGTCTTTCTCAGCTACTGCATCTTTCAAAAACTTCTGGTAAGCAGGTACCATGGAGAAGGCATCAATGAGAGGCAACCTGATCTCAGCTTCCTTGATATGCTTATCAAAGATTTGTTTATGTTTCTCCATTAAGTCTTTCTTAAACCTCTTCGGGAAAGACAATTTGGACTTGTAAGGAGGAGAGACATAAGGTGCTTTCTTTTCCTCTGAAATCACAGTTTTAGGTGCAGGAGGTAGACTGTCTTGACCACTCTGGTCGAGCTGTGGTCTCGAGCTGGACGGGCAAGGGGTCTCAGCTCGAGTATGCTGGTCGAGTTGAGGTGCTCCAGCAGGCGTAAAATTCTTGTATTGGTCGTTTTTGGAAACCAATTCCTCCCCATCTTGATCTTCACTGTCCCCAGTGATTGTAGGGGGTCCTTCCCTCTCAGGTAACTCTTTCCCATTCCGCAAAATGATGGCATTGATGTGAACGTAGTCCTTAGGGTTTTGGACTGCTTTTCTTGGGAGTTGGGAAGAGGTAGAGGAAGAAGCTGTCTTGCCCTCTATAGATCGAATCTTGGATTGCAGGGACTCAATCTTGCTGTTAAGATCATTGTAAGTGTAGTCCATCTGAGTCTTAATTTCACCAAACTTCTTGGCTGCTTCAAGTGCACCAGCTGCCTGACCCTGTAGGAGTTGATGCAGCAAGATGTTTATCTGTTGATCTGGACCTGTAGAAGACTGAGCGTGGTGAGACTGAAAACCCGGTGGTGGACACAGGGCTCCTTGTTGCGGATGTGGACTCTGATAGTGCGGCCTAGGAGCAAAGTTCTGTTGCTGAGTGTAGGGAACAAAAGGCTTTGACGGAGGTTGTTGCTGTAGTGGGTAGACCTGATCCTGCGGATTAGCAACGTTGGTACTCCTGTAGGACAAATTCGAGTTGTTCTTGTAGTTGATGAAACCTTTGTTGTACTGACCCTGATTCTGTACATAGTTGACCTCCTCTAGACCATCATCCTCCCCATCTTGGACCTGAAAAACTGTATCCTTAGAAGCAAAATGAACTTGTTTTTTCTGCTGTAGCAGTTGATCTAACTTAGCAGTCAAGGCCTTGATGGCCTTAGTCTGATCATCTATAGCAACACTTGGCCGGACACTCCTATCATACTCAGCAGAGTAGTTACCATCAGATTGTGTTAAGTTCTCCACAAGTGTCTAGCCATCATCAACATCTTGGTTGAGGAAGTTACCACTGCTGGCTGTATCTAGAAGCATGCGGACCTTCGGGAGAACTCCTCTGTAGAGAGTGCTAAGGAGGGATTTATTGCTGAAACCGTGGTGAGGACATTGAGTAGTGTAGCCCTTGAAGCGGTCCCAGCATTCGCAGAAACTTTCACCATCCTTCTGTGTAAATCCAGAGATTTCATTCCTCAAGCTGCTGTCCTCGCATTGGAGAAGAACTTCGGCTAGGAAGGCTTTCTTGCAGTCATCCCAGGAAGTGATGGATCCATGGGGGAGAGTCTTTTCCCAGTGATGGGCTCTGTCACCAAGAGAGAAGGGGAAGAGCCTTAGCTTGAAACCATCTTCACTGACCCCATTTATCTTGGTAAGGCTGCAGAGCCTATCAAACTCATCTAGATGATCAAGAGGGTCCTCCATAGGCACGCCATGAAACTTGTTGTTCTGCACGATGGCGATCAAGCTGCTCTTGATCTCGAAATTGTTGTTCTGGACCGTAGGAGGGACAATCCCTTGTCTGTTGGTATGAGTATTAGGAGCGTTTCCCGCCCCTATCAGACGGGGCCTTCTCTGATGATGCACATGGTCAGGCTGTGGTGGTGGATTATGATCAGCCATATTTATTTGATCTTGGAGATCTGTGTTGAGAAGTTCACTCGGGTCTCTCAACTGTTGTGGTAGCTTGTGAATATTATCGATGTATCGGATGAGGCTCTGACTGCCTTTAGATCTCGTTTGCATGCAGGAGGAGGCGAACTCGATGCACTGGCTCGACGTGGTGTGGCCGAGCTAGGTGGTCGAGCTAGACGGAAGAAGAGGACGGCTGGCTCGATCGTCCTGCTCGAGCTGGGGTGGTCAAGCTAGACTAGTCGAGTCCTAGACTGTACCTGAAAATGCAAAGACAGACAAGTGAATAACCAAAGAAGTGAAAAAGAACTTGATCTTGAACGTTTTGAAATCCTAATTGTAACAAACAACACCCAAATGGCAACGACGCCAAATTGATATAGGTCAATTCCTTACTAGACCAAAGTTTCGTTGCAGTATAGTAAGGTGTCAATCCATAAGGGCGAGATATTAACCAAAAAGGATGCGATCAAGCAATTCAAGTCAAGCTAAGCAAATAATGTATAGGACTCTAGCACCCTAGACAAAACTGAAAATAGAAGCTAAAATAGATACTTACTAGGACTAGCAGAAACTAACAAAAGGAGAGCAATATTAGAAACGGTGTATAGGACTAACAGAGAATTCAATCAATGCAAGACAAGTTCCTAAGGATGGGGTAATCGACTCAGTGTGTCCTCTTAGCTTACCCAGGTGGTCTAACAAAACTCATTCAAGCTATTCCCTAGACATCAAACATCACAACCAGTTAAGTCCACTCCTGTGATAAGTAACCTCAAGCTAGACCAGTTCCAGACCCAATCCCTTGGCGAAATCTACCCTAGCAGGCATTAAGATTCAGTTCAATATTGTCAATAAACACCCTAGACAACTAATCCCTTAGGCTAGGCATGCAAATCTCTAACATCAGTTCAGTCAAACATTTTATCAAACACCTTCTGGGAGGAAAAACACCTAAGTTCTAATCTCAATTGATCAGAGAGAAATTAGCATTAAGAACACTGATTTAGAAGGGATTAAACAATCTACTCTTAAACCACCTAAAAGACTAAGATTCCACACCTAATCTATCCCATCCTCAAGAAAATGACTACTCAGAACTCATAAAGAAAATTAAGAACATAAACCCATAAATCATAAAAACTTGCATAGATGATGGAAATAGATAGAGAAATGATAGAACAGAAGAAATCAACTCAAAATAACAAGTAAAAATCAAATTACAAAGTCTGGAAATCAAGAACAATGAAGAACAGATAGAAAACTCGAAAATTAGGTCTTAAAGCAACTCCCTCTAGTCTTAATCCCACATTAGGTATTTATACTAAGTCTTAAAAACCCTAAAACGTCAAGGGCCAAATGGTAAAAACGTGCAGGATAAGGTCCAGCTCGACCATGTCTTGGTCGAGTGGTGTGCTCGAGCTGGATGAAGTCAAGATTGTATTTTTATTGGTTGAGCTCGAGCAGTCCACTCGAGTATAAGGGCTCGAGCTGCTTGGGAAAAATTCAAGACTCCTCTTTTATCTTGAGCTCGATCATGGAGCTCGAGCATGGGTGCTCGAGCTCAGCCAAAAATCTTCAAGATGCCACCTTCTGTCTCAGCTCGATCATTCAGCTCGAGCATAGGTGCTCGAGCTGAGCTTCTGCTCCATTTCCTGCCTTAGCTCGATCACGTCTGCTAGAGCATCCAGGTCGAGTCTGATGTCCTAGACAGCTTAGCTCGATCACGTCTGCTAGGGCATCCAGGTCGAGTCTGATGTCCTCGACAGCTTAGCTCGATCACGTCTGCTAGAGCATCTAGGTCGACTGTGATATCCTAAACAGCTTAGAGTCTAACTTCTCCAAAATCACTTGAAAGTACCTGTAACAAGCCAAAGATGCAAGATGTATGCAAACCTAATGCAAAACACTCTAAGTATGCAAAACTAGGAATAAATGACAAGAACAGGTTAAATAACACGTCTAAATGTATGAATTATGCAAGCTAAAACTATGCAAAATGCAAACATATCATCGAGCTGGCTCCAAAAACTTCAAGACTCCTCCTTTACTCTAGGCTCGATCAGGGAGCTCGATCATGTGTGGTCGAGCCAGTCTTCAAAACTTCAAGATTCCGTGTTTCTGCCCAGCTCGATCTCCTTCTTTGAGCTCTGTCATCGAGTCAGACACTCTCCTTCTCCTTTTGACTCCAAAGTCTCCATTACCCTTTGATTGTACCTAAAATAAGTCTAAAATGCAAAATGTATGCAAACCTAATGCAAAACACTCTAAGTATGCAAAACAAGAGATAAACGCTAAGAATATGCTATTAAACAAAGCTAAATGAATGAATATTGCATGCTAAAGCCATATAAAATGCAGACATATCAACTCCCCCAAACTTAGTCTTTACTTGCCCTCAAGCAATCAGAAGAATAAGAATGGAGAAGAGGTTTGGAAATGGGAATTCAGAACCAAAGCTTGCAGATATAACAGATGATCTCAGTGTCCAAGTTGCTAGTTCTAGAATGCAAAGTATATGAACTCTACTTAAAAACTTTAGCCATACTCTTCACAGCACAATTTCAATTAAGTCTCGACCTATACATGCATTCAAATCTACCATTCCTTTTAACATTCAATTAAGCAGAAACCATGAATCAAGCTATGCATATTCAATGAACTCATTTGGCTAAGGGTAAGGTTAAGAGACAAAGATGGTCCCTTCCACATGGTTTGATCAATTCAGTACAGGGATCTCTCAGGAAAAGGAATGAGCTTCAGTAGAATGGTAAAGGTAAGAACCAACCTATTTATACAAGAATAGACTCTCATCTACCCAACCATTCATAAGTGTTTTTAACCCCTAGTTCTAAACCCAGAAAGCCATCCTAATTCTACCCTTAACCCTCAGGCGTTTTGCCTTGAGCTTTTCTTGGATCAGATTCATTTCCTTTCTTTTTGTTCTTGTTCTAGGAGAGGCTCTATACACTTCTAGCGGATTGGGGGTTTTCTTATGGTTTTTCACGACCAGCTTAGGCTTTTTCTATGTTTTTCAGACTTTAAGCTTCTTGCCCCTTTTTTTTTTTTTTTTTTACTAAGCACATCCCCTTAATCCTTTACTAGATTCATACTCTTTCAGATTATTCCTCTCCTAAGAACTCTTAACCATTTTTCTTTCATCTTTCTCCAAGTTTTCTTTCTTCATTTCACAGAATCAAACCCTTATACCCAATGATCAAGATCCCACCTAGTCCTATCTGATTCGAAAATTGCAAATCAGAACTACATGAGAATCTATCCTTGTCGGCTCAAACCTAACATTTTCTACCAAGCTCATTCAGAAATAGGCCTCACACACTCAATAAAATAATATCATGGCTTGAAAGAAGGCTAGGCTAAGGTCATGGTAAAACTGTTCTAATGATGAGAACAGCTACTTGGATTAGCAAGAGTGGTAAACAGGTGAAAGAAAATCCAAGTATGTATATGGTATCCATGAGTTCAAATGCAGTGCATAGACATGATAATTATAAGTCAAGTTCAGGTTCAAATAGATAGGAAATGATATCAAATCACAGCATGCTTCAATTTAGACATAATCTAGTTGTGCATTCAGAGTATGGTGCAGTCTTACTTCAAGTTCATTATTCAATGCATTAGACAACTAGAAATGAGGGCATTGAAATTGTCATATTAAATTAGGAAGTTTGCAAGGTTATAATCATCATAATCCCCTATGCATATGCAACAACCCTATATTAAAAGAATCTAGACTCAATCCTAAAATGTAAATGCAACTACATGAACACTCTGTTTTTGTAATCATTTTCGAAAAATTTTCAAGATTTTTTTGGTTTTTCTATGCCTTAGATGCATGGAGACTCAAATATACACAAAGTAAAAAATAAGAACACAGAAAACAAATCAAAACACATTTTAAGCCTTCCTCCAAACTTAAATTACACAGTCCCTTGTGTAATAAAAATTTAGAGAGAAGGGTTAAGAAACAACAAAAAGCAATAAAGAAATGCAAATGATATATACAGGAATGGATAGAACAGGTACCTCAAGGGTTGGAGAAGAAGGAGGAGATTGAATTCTCCATGCTTTCCCGAGTGTAGGCAGAATGGGAGCTTGACTCGATGTGATGCTCGAGCTGCGTGGTCGCGCTAGGCCGTTCGTTCACAGATCTCCTCTTTTTCTGCCTTATGTACTGCTTAGGCTGCTGCCTTGGCTCGAATGAAGAATCTTTGGGTGGTTCCATGGATGCACGAGGCCTTGGCTCTTCACGAAATGAACCACTTCCCACCAATACTCGTTTGGGTAATACCACTCTCTTGGAGGAAGGAGCACTGAATTTTAGCTGGAAATCCTTGAGTTGATCCCTCACTTCTTTCATCTGGTCCTTTAGATCCCTCACTGTCCCTTTCAAAACAGATATGGTCTTGCCCTGAAACTTGTTCCATTTCTGTAGTATTCCAATGCGCTTGTGTTCTTCCTTCAAGGCTAGGCTAGATGAAGGCTGTAGGTGGTACTCCCCAAAACCGAACTTCCCCGATGCATCATCCACGTCAGCACCAACAGAATCACCGGAACTCTCTTCTAGTTGTGGTGCTTCTTCATACGGGTTATAGAGCTTATCAAGTGGGGGAGAGAAGTCGATGTTTTCACCCAATCTAACCTTGGTTATATCAGTGCAAAGGAGGCGCAAGCGGGCTTCTCCAGCTGGTTGGTGAGTGAATTTGTACATAAACTCATCAGAAGGCCAGTTGTGATCCAGAAATCTACACCTCCTCAAAAACTCAATATCGATCCATCTGGGCGGATGTGGCTCTGATGTGAGCTCTACACCATATGCAACAAGAATTGGAGTGATGATACCTCCAATGTTAAGTTCTCCTTCAGAATTCATCCTGTGCATCCTCAATGTCCAATCCTTGTAGTAGAGCAGCTGTCCCAAAAGAACAAAGGTGAGGCTTGTATCTGATCTATCTCCTTGCATTTCCAGCCCCTCTCTTGTGTAACCCAGAACCTCTTTTAAACACACATCCAGCATTTGCAGCTCTCCTTCATTAACATTACCTGTAACTCTCCTTGCAAATAATGTGCTGGCAATGGCCTTGTAAAGATATCTAACCACAGGGCTTCTTATCTAGGAGCCCTTGCTTCTTGATGACGAATAAGGCTTGGTATCATCGCCAATGGTTATCCACAGTTGTTGCAGCTCCATGTAGTCAATATCTTGCAACGTTCCTGTGGCACTCGGGAATCCATATAAAGTATATATTTCCTTTATAGTGAGGGAGTAAAGGAAACCCCTGCAGGTGAAGGTGATGAAACCCCGAACTCCGTCAGATTCATACTCTGGTTCGTCTTCATAGAAATGGACTTTGAGAGATGAAAGAAAATGGCATGTCTCCTCCTTGTAAGCATCAAGCTGTATCCTCATGAACGCGCACAAACCCCCCCATTTCATAGAGATACTCCACGTCTCTGGCAATACCAAGTTTTATACAAGTTTCACGGTGTGGGTACCTTGTTCCTGCGAAGCCTCTAGCAAGGAATATGGTCAGGTACTCTTCTGGGGAAGGTTGCTTAGGCTTTTTTTGTGACTTTTTCACCACTTTGGGCTCATCCTCCTCGGTCTCACTGTGAACTTGCTGCGTACTGGGTTCCATCGGTTTTTTTCCTCGAGTAACATCGCGCTTAGCTCTTGAAAATTCTCTGGTAGTCTCCTTGTTGCGTTGGCTCGATCCCTTGACTCGACCATGGGTGGTCGAGCTAGGTGCAGCTTCCACCTCCATTGGTATTCTGCTTGGAGAAACAGGTCCTCTTAGCTTTTGAAATTGCTTGGCCATGGATTCGGCGGACGAGTGACGAGTTTGAGGTAGCTTCTGGAACTTCCTTGGCTTAGTGAAAAGGAGCTGATTGATCATCTTGAAGGATCTTGAAGGAAAACTCAAGAATAGATGAGAAAAACGATTCTGGTGAAAGTAAGAGATTTTTTTAAGTTTTGTTGGTGTGGAGAGCTCATGAGGTCGAGTTCTTCTTATATAGGCAAGGGAAAGAGCTAAATGATAAGGGAGGAGCATCTAGCTTGCGTTTGAATTTCAAAATTCAAATTTTGAGCGCCTAGATGCTGGACTCGAGATGATGACATGATCGCACGTGGTCGAGCTAGGTGGCTCGATCTGACCACTCGACCCCACCTGGTCGAGCTGTCCCTTTCAAAATTCAAAATTCAAATTTTTAGATTTCCCCCATCTGACTCGATCGCTTGGCTCGGCCAGGGTAGTCCAATAAGGTATTAATCCAAATGGGTGCGATATTAACCAAGAAGGATGCAATCAAACAGTTTAAGTCAAGCCAAATGATATGCTCAAATTAATACCCTAAAAGTACTAAAGCAGTTGCTGCAGTATATCAGGGGTCGAACACAAGAACTCAAGAAAATTCACACAATAAATAATTTAGTGAGGATTAAGCTAAGCAAATCACAGTTAAACAGTAAAATAGGTGATCGAAATATGATTGTTTTAATTCAATTCAGGGAAGGATTAGGTTCAGGGTAACTCTCAGGAAATCAATGATAAATAATAATTAATCAGTTAAAGTTCAATTCAATTAAGTGCCGTTCTTGAACTCGAACACGATAATAAAGTCAACCAACTGTCGTTGCGAAAACTAACTAAGTCTAAAATCTAGAATTCCAAATCTCTTTGCAAATCCTACAAATTAAACCAGCAATTAATTCAAGTTTGATATGTTCACAATTCGATTAAACCAAATCTCTTTGCAGATAATCGAATTGCTCATCCTAGGTTTTATCAGATTACTCAATTGCACTGTCGTGCCTAATTGATTAATCTAAGTTCTATGTTCTAGGTGATCAGATTAGAAATAGCTTTGAGAACAACCTATGGTGAAGAACTATTCAGGTTATGAACCCTAACAAATCAATCATCATAAATCAGAGAAATCCATATGAGAAAACCCTAAACCTAAAATGAGACTACTCAGACATGATTGATGAAACACAAGACATAACTGAATAGATCATGAAATTAAATATAACAAAAGAATAAAAACAAGGGTTCGGGATCTTCTCTATGATGAACAGAGTCTTGGATCCGTCTCCCTCACAAAAGCTCTCAAATCTCAATGGTGGCTCAAAAATAATAGTCAAAAGTAAAGTCTCCCCCTAACCTAATAACTAAAAGTTTGCTTAAATAAACCTAAAATCACGAGCTGGGCTTCTTATGTAAATAAAGGGGATGATTGAGCTTCTTATGGGCTTTCTTGAAAATCTCTTCTGCGCGTTGATTACGTCGGTATCGATCGATACCATGATGGTGTCGATCGATGCTAAAGCTTCAAAACGGGTACTTTCTTCGGTTTGCTCCAAAAAGGCTCCAAATGTCTCCAAAATCTCCAATTTCGTCCCAAACGTGCTAAAACCTGAAAAGACTCTAAAATGATAGAAAAAGCACTAAGAAGACTCGATAAAACGACTTATATCATGGCTAAAAACGGGTAAAATCCATGATATATCAACTCCCCCAGACTTAGCCTTTTGCTTGCCCTCAAGCAAAACAGAAAACTAAGTTAGAGAAAGAGGTTTGAAAAACCTTAGAGACCTGACCTGTTACCGACATCGCTGTAATGATCCTTTTCCCAAGCGCCCACTGCTGCCTGATCAGCTCCAGATCTAACCACCATGTACTTCTCCGTAGGAACCCCAACTTCCCAAGATTTCACTTATTATCTCACACCAATATTCATCCAAGCTCTCATCGCCAGTTTCATCGCTGCAATCAGTGTTCAAGAACCTTCTAGATTCTTGCCCATACAATATCATAGCTAAGGAACCATTTATTCAACAACATTTATTGCTCTCCGGTATTCTTTATCTCCCCCAGACTTATTTCATAATCAGTTCTAATTGGATTTCAACAGCGCAGGTTTATCTGAACAGCAAATACAAATCAAGGTCCGAAACGCGAGTATTGATAGTGTTTGCTACCGAATCCCCGGTTCTTACCCTCTCAATGTATCAAAAGTCTTAGGTGAATAATGGGGTCATAGGAAATTTTCCTACCCCTCACTTCAGGCCTTTGTGTGATCATTCCTTATCCAAGTAGAATAATGGGGTCATAGGAAATTTTCCTACCCCTCTACTCGGCGGAAATCATTTCATCTTTTATAATAATTTTACCTGTTTTAACGCAAATATGTATCCAACAATTTTCACGGGAGAGATATACCACAATTTTCAAGCATGATGGGTTCCTTAGCCAGATATGAATGATGAATCAAGCTCTAAGAACACTAACCGCGTAGATGAAGTGCAAAATTTGGCTAAAGCTTGTGAAGAACCTTGCTGGAGACATGAGTGATTTCTAGCTGGCTGGTTATCCCTTGGATTTTTCATTAGTCGAACTGAAACTAATCCTGTAACAGTGGTCACTCAAAAGCAAAATCAGAATAACAAAAACAAGCAAAAGACAGATCTTCAAGTGGTTTTGACTCAATAAAAAAATATAATAAATAAGAAAACAAAAAGTCAATGTCAGTGACTACCCCCCCCAGACTTAAGCAACACTGTCCCCAGTGTTTATCAAGCCCAGAGAAGGTGAAAGAAATCAAAGGACAAAACGAAATAGGTCAAGAACAAGAGGTGTTACCATAGAGAGGTGGTGTCGATCGATACCAAGGTGGTGTCGATCGATACGGAACAAAAACGACCATCCTTCTTCCGACCTGATTCACAAGACACAACAAAACACAAAAACAAAAACTCATATTTATAGACTTACCAGTGGGTTGCCTCCCACTAAGCGCTTGTTTAATGTCACGAGCTTGACTGTGGCTAAGATATCAGTCAGGACAAGGTGGAGAACTCACTCCGAAATAAGCTCCACAACCAGACATCTCCAGCTTCAAAGTTGTGCTCATCATATCCTCTTCTTTCTCTTTCATCTCCGTAGGAATGCGAATTCTAGCCTTAGAAAAAGGTTTCGAGGTTCCCTTGCACTTCACCTTATATTCGATCGAATCTCCATCACACTTCTGAGGAATCAAAGTGAAATTAGCAGCACCGTTGATCTTCTTGCGCGTCGCTTTCCTCTTTGTTGCCTTGGTCTTCTCCACAACTTTCTTGGGGTGTTGGGGGGGTTCATTTGAAACAACTGCGACTTTTGGTTCATCATAAGACTCATCGAACAGATCGATCATCAGAGTCTCGCCCGAGGCAATGGTGATGCACGAGACATGTCTGGGTGCTCCTCCAGAAGGAATGGCATCGTAGAAGACGTCTCCGTCAATGCAAGAGAAAGAGATTCTCTTATTAGGCGTGTCCATGATCGCGCCAACAGTAGCCATAAATGGTCTTCCCAAAATCAAGGGCACGTTGGATCCTTGGCTCATCTCCACAACCTGAAAATCAGTAGGAATCAGACAATCTCCTATTTTAACAGGTAAATCAAGAATTGTAGCGTAAGGGAGTGAGCTAAAAGAATCCGCGTATGTGAGAAGCGTGTTAGGAGATCTCATATCAGCTTTCAATCTCTCTGCAATCGCCCTTGACATGACGTTGACACTAGACCCTGAGTCAACGAGAGACTCCTTGAAGTTTACTCTAGAGATGGAGCATGGAACTGAGAATTTCTCTGGGTCTTTCCTCTTTGTCAACTGTCTCAGCGGTGGTGGTGTATCACCAACGGGAGGTCCTGCAACCACTTTTTTTGATAAAAACTTGCTTCTAGCAGCCGCCCACTCCTCTCTTGTCTGCTTGGGAAGAACAGGGTAAGGTAGCTTTGGTTTGTATACCCGTTCCTCAACCATCTCTGTCCTTTTCTCAGTTATTGATTCAGCCTGCGAAGGGTATCGACCGATACCAGATGAGTGTCGATCGATACTGGAGTTTTGTATCGTCTCTGCAGGTTGGTGTCGATCGACACAGGTATGGGTGTCGGTCGATACGCGTGGAATGTCAGAATTCTTATCTTCATCTTCAGCAACCTTCGAATCTACAGCAGGTCTCGGGAAGTATCGATCGATACCAGGTAGGTATCGGTCGATACTAGTATCACTGGATACGAACACAGTCATCGCAGGCTCAAAATCCTCTTCTCTAGCGCTCGAGGTGATTGCATTGACAGGTCCATGCTGTGGTTGAACTATCTTTCCCTTGATAGCTGCTGATGTCTGAGCTATTTGATTTTCCAGCATCTTCTGATGGATTTCGAGAGCGTCGATTCTCCCATTCAGATCAGTGTATAAATTATCCAGCTTTCTATTAAAATCTCCAGTCATCTTTTCTTGTCCCTGCAGAATCTGTTCCAAAAGGATCTCTGCCTTACTCTCTGTAGACCTCGGAGAATGCGGTTGGTAAGATGAATTACCGTATTGGCGAGTAAAGTCATTGCTCTGAAGTGGTTTTTGGGCGAATTGTGTGGCACCAAAACCAGATTGGTTACCACCAGATTTGCAACCACCTTGCTGATTGTTGTTGAGGCTTCTGTTGTTGTTGTAACCAAATCGCTGACCCTGAAAACCAGAATCACCAATGTAGTTAACATCTTCTGCTTCATCTTTAATCTCCTCTACTTCCTCAGCAAAATGTACAGCCTTCTTTGTCTTCCCCACTAGCAGGTTGTGCATTGTGTCTAGCTTCGCCTGAACCTCAGCAATCTGCGAACTGTCAGCAACACTAGCGAGCCTCTTCCGCTCGAAATCAGCATTCTTGGTGCTATTGCTAGACGCCAAGTTCTCAATCAGCTTCACAGCATCGGTTGGAATCCTAGTGTTGAAGTTCCCGTTGCTTGCAGAATCCAGTGCCATCTGATACCGCCAATCAATCCCTCTGTAAAAGATCCCGAGCAGCTGAACTTGACTGAAACCGTGATGACGACAGTCTCTCTGGTAGGATCTGAATCGCACCCAAGCAGCCTTGACTGCTTCTGTTGGACCTTGAGAAAACTGAGAGAGCTTGTTCCTGAGCTCCTCCGACCTCGCATCGTCATAGAAATTGTTCAGGAATGCGTTCTTGGTCTCGTTCCAAGTAGCGAGAGATCCGAGAGGTAATTGCTTCAGCCAGTAAGCTGCCTCTCCACCAAGAGAGTATGGAAAAAGCTTACAAAAGAGGTATTCATGTGGTACTCCATTGTACTTCATACTGGTGACCAAGTCCTCGAATTTCTCGATGTGATCCATAGGGTGCTCATGAGAAAGACCGGTGAAAGGGTGTTGTCCAACAAGAGCGAAGTAAGCAGGCTTCAGCTCAAAGTCATTCCTCTGGAAAGTCGGAATACGGATCGCTGCACGATTGGCATATAACTGATCCGGTCGGTTGTAATCGCCAAGTGTCCGTTCAGCAACAGCTTGGGGTTGTGGTAGAGGAGGTAGTTGTCCACCTTCCTCATCATGCACCAAACCTTGTGGAAGATCCATCTCAACTGTAGTTCTTTTCCTTGTTCGATTCGTGCGTTCAAGCTCTGCTAGCTCTGAGTTGGAGAGATTGATCAGTGGTGTGTTCTTCGTCTTCCTAGTGGTACGCTGATGCATACACCTGAAAATCAAAAGAAAACGAGAAGATAAGTAACCAAAATTTAAAAACAGACGTTCAGTGTCGATCGATACCAATGGAGTATCGATCGATACTGACGACGAACTTAGACAAAATCGACAACTAAAATTCTAAAGGTGAATTTTTAGAATCCCTGGCAACGGCGCCAAATTTGATATGCTCAAATTAATACCCTAAAAGTACTAAAGCAGTTGCTGCAGTATATCAGGGGTCGAACACAAGAACTCAAGAAAATTCACACAATAAATAATTTAGTGAGGATTAAGCTAAGCAAATCACAGTTAAACAGTAAAATAGGTGATCGAAATATGATTGTTTTAATTCAATTTAGGGAAGGATTAGGTTCAGGGTAACTCTCAGGAAATCAATGATAAATAACAATTAATCTGTTAAAGTTCAATTCAATTAAGTGCCGTTCTTGAACTCAAACACGATAATATAGTCAACCAACTGTCGTTGCGAAAACTAACTAAGTCTAAAATCTAGAATTCCAAATCTCTTTGCAAATCCTACAAATTAAACCAGCAATTAATTCAAGTTTGATATGTTCACAATTCGATTAAACCAAATCTCTTTGCAGATAATCGAATTGCTCACCCTAGGTTTTATCAGATTACTCAATTGCACTGTCGTGCCTAATTGATTAATCTAAGTTCTATGTTCTAGGTGATCAGATTAGAAATAGCTTTGAGAACAACCTATGGTGAAGAACTATTCAGGTTATGAACCCTAACAAATCAATCATCATAAATCAGAGAAATCCATATGAGAAAACCCTAAACCTAAAATGAGACTACTCAGACATGATTGATGAAACACAAGACATAACTGAATAGATCATGAAATTAAATATAACTAAAGAATAAAAACAAGGGTTCGAGATCTTCTCTATGATGAACAGAGTCTTGGATCCGTCTCCCTCACAAAAGCTCTCAAATCTCAATGGTGGCTCAAAAATAATAGTCAAAAGTAAAGTCTCTCCCTAACCTAATGACTAAAAGTTTGCTTAAATAAACCTAAAATCACGAGCTGGGCTTCTTATGTAAATAAAGGGGATGATTGGGCTTCTTATGGGCTTCCTTGAAAATCTCTTCTGCGCGTTGATTACGTCGGTATCGATCGATACCATGATGGTGTCGATCGATGCTAAAGCTTCAAAACGGGTACTTTCTTCGGTTTGCTTCAAAAAGGCTCCAAATGTCTCCAAAATCTCCAATTTCGTCCCAAACGTGCTAAAACCTGAAAAGACTCTAAAATGATAGAAAAAGCACTAGAAAGACTCGATAAAACGACTTATATCATGGCGAAAAACGGGTAAAATCCATGATATATCACCAAACAAGCAATAAGATGTAAAACTATCAACCTAAACAGAGAACTAGAAATAGAGACTCCTAGCAAGAAAACAGAGACTATAGGCAACTAGCAGAGCAATAGCAGAGCAACAGAAATCAATCAAGCAAGAGAAGCTCCTAAGGATGGGGTAATTGACTTGGTGTATCCTCTTAATCTACCTAGGTGGTTTAACAAAACTCAAGCAAAGCTATTCCCTAGACAACAAACTCAAAAGCAGTCAAGTTCATTCCCATGATAAATAACCTCAGGCTAATCTAGTTCCAGACCTAATCCCTTAGCGAAATCTAGCTTAGCAGGCATTAAGATTCAGTTTAATAAAGCCAATAAACACCCTAGACAACTAATCCCTTATGCTAGGAATGTAAATCTCTGGAATTAGTTATGTCAGGCATTTCATCAAACACCTTCTGGGCGTGAAAATACCTAAGTTCTAATTCCAATTGATCAGAGAGTAATTAGCATTAAGAACACTAATCTAGAAGGGAAATCAAGCAATCTACACTTAAACCACCCAGGAGACCAAGATTCCACACCTAATCTATCCCATCCTTAAGAACCCTAATGACTACTCAGAACTCATGAAGAACATCAAAATCACAAACCCAGAAATCATAAAAACTTGCATAATCAGAAAGATAAAGAAGAGAATAGATAGATTAGAAAGATTCAAACAAAAATAACAAGTAGATTCAAAGTTATAGGATCCATGAAGCAAGAACAGATGAAGAAAGCTTAAAAACGAGTGTAATTAGTGTTAAGCATTTATAGGGTATTTATACTAAGAGATAAAAACCCTAAATCACAAAAAGACAAAATAGGCTGATTTTGGGGGCACTCGACCATGGTGGTCGAGTGCTGTGGTCGAGCTGGCTAAATTTCAAGATTGCATTTTTATTCTGCAGCTCGACCTCGTAGCTCGACCATATGTGGTCAAGTTGGCTCCAAAATCTTCATGACTCCTCCTTTACTCTGGGCTCGATCAGGGAGCTCGATCATGTGTGGTCGAGCCAGTCTTCAAAACTTCAAGATTCCGTTTTTCTGCTCAGCTCGATCTCCTTCTTCGAGCTCTGTCATCGAGTCAGATACTCTCCTTCTCCTTTTGACTCCAAAGTCTCCATTATCCTTTGATTGTACCTAAAATAAGTCTAAAATGCAAAATGTATGCAAACCTAATGCAAAACACTCTAAGTATGCAAAACAAGAGATAAACGCTAAGAATATGCTATTAAACAAAGCTAAATGAATGAATATTGCATGCTAAAGCCATATAAAATGCAGACATATCACGGAGTCAAATCCAATGGCGTCTTAGGCTTAAATCCATATACAACTTCAAATGGAGACAGTTTAGTAGCAGAGTGGGTAGCATGGTTATATGCAAACTCAAGCAATGGTAAACATTCTAACCAATTTTTCAGATTTTTATCCACATTTGCTCTAAGTAAAGTAGATAGTGTACGGTTTACCACTTCAATTTGGCCATCAGTTTGGGGGTGACATGTTGTAGAAAACAATAGCTTAGTCCCCATCTTCCTCCATAGTGTTTTCCAAAAGTGGCTGAGGAATTTGGTGTCTTGATCTAAGATAATAGTCCTCGGCATTCAATGTAAACGCACCACTTTTTTAAAGAACAAATCCGATGTTTGAGAAGCATCATTCACTTTAGCACATGGTATGAAATGTGCCATCTTCGAGAATCTGTCCACTACAACAAAGATAGAGTCTTTGTGTCTGATTTTTGGTAATCCCAACACGAAATTCATAGATATATTCTCCTATAGTGCAGTAAGAATTGGCAATGGTATATATAGACCATGAGGATGTGATCTAGATTTTGCCTTCAAACAAATCACACCACGGTTGCAAAACTTCTCCACATCTCTCTTCAAGTGAGGCAAAAAAAAATGCTCACCAACAACAGCTAAAGTCTTGTCCCTTCCAAAGTGACCCATAAGACCTCCTCCATGTGCTTCTCGTATGATCAAATCTCGCATAGAACCTTGTGGAATACACAAACGCTTTTCTCTAAACAGAAACTCATCATGCTTACAGAACAAGCCAAATGCTCCCTTAGAACACTCCTTGTAAATGTGACCAAAGTCTGGATCATCATCATATAGCCCTTTGATGTGTTCGAATCCTAGAACCTTCACCTCCATTGTAGAGATTAATGCATGTCTCCTTGATAACGCATCAGCTACAATGTTCTTTTTTCTTTTCTTGTATTTAATGATGTAAAGGAATGTCTCAATGAACTCCAGCCACTTAGCATGTCTTCTTTTGAGTTTGGTCTGACCTCTTATTTGCTTAAGAGTCTCATGATCTGTATGAATAACAAACTCTTTAGACAGCAAATAATGTTGCCATGTTTCCAATGATCTCACCAAGGCATAAAGCTCTTCATCATAAATTGGATAGTTGAGGACTGTTCCACTGAATTTTTTACTAAAGTAGGCTATAGGACATCCACCTTGAGTCAACACTGCTCTAATACCCAAAACTGAAGCATCACACTCTACTTCAAACATTTTATCAAAATCAGGAAGAACCAAAACCGGTGCTTGTGTAAGACTGTCTTTAAAAACTTGAAACACCTTCTCTTATACTTCTTCCCATTTGAATGATACGTGCTTCTTAATCATATCAGTAAGAGGGGCTGCTTTGGTACTGAAATCCTTCACGAATCTCCTATAAAAACTTGCTAATCCATGGAAACTTCGAACATGTCCAATCGTTGTTGGTGTTGTCCATTCCTGGATTGCTTTGATCTTTTCTTGATCAACTTAGAGAGCTTGAGAACTCACAATAAAACCCAAGACGACAAGTTGATCAGTATAGAAGATACACTTCTTCAGATTTGCATAAAGACCTTATCTTCTCAGAGTTTGGAAAACCATCTCTAGGTGATTTAGATGCTTCACCAAACACTTGCTGTAAATCAGAATGTCATCAAAGTATACCACAACAAACTTGCTGATATATGCCCTTAGAACCTGATTCATGAGCCTCATAAACGTGCTTGGTGCATTAGTAAGCCCAAATGGCATGACTAACCATTCATGCAATCCTTGCTTGGTTTTGAAGGCTGTCTTCCATTGATCTCCTTCTCGCATTCTAACTTGGTGATAACCACTTCTTAAATCAATCTTAGAGAAAATGGTGGCACCAGTAAGCTCATCCAGCATATCATCAAACCTTGGGATTGGATAGCGATATTTGATGGTGATGTTGTTTATCGCTCGACAATCCACACACATACGCCAACTCCCATCTTTCTTTGGAACCAAGAGAACCGGTACATCACAAGGACTAAGACTCTGTCTGATGTATCCTTTAGCCATCAATTCATGCACTTATTTCTCTAGTTCCTTAGCCTCTTCCTGATTCATGCAGTAGGCTGGTTTGTTTGGTAACGCAGAACCAGAGAATAGATCAATTTGATGTTCAATACCTCGTAATGGTGGTAAACTAGGTGGTAACTCTTCTGGAAAAACATCTTGATACTTATCCAAAACGTTTTTCACTTCACTTGGTAGTTCCAGCATGCTAACTCCAGAATTTAAGCATTCCTTGAATAAAATCAGTAGCACAGTGTTACCAGCACTCATAGATTTATAAACAGCATTAGAAGAAAGATAAAGGCTAGATTTACTTATCTCTGCCTCCTTAGCCATACGTCTATGTATCTCATAAACTTTTGATGGACTAAGAGGTGCCAAGTTGATCTTCTTCTTCTTATCATGCATAAACGAGTAGAAATTTGTATATCCATTGTGACATACTTCACGATCAAACTGCCACGACCTTCCAAGCAGTAGATGTCCTGCTTTCATAGGCACCATATCACATAGAAATTGATCTTGATATTTTCCAATACTGAATGGTATAGTGACTTGATCCGTGATGTGTAGCTCCGTTTGATCATTGAGCCATCGTAGCTTGTAATGTTTTGGATGCTTAGTCTTGACAAGACCCAATTTGTCCATCATAAACTTACTAGCCGCGTTAGTACATGAACCGCCATCTATAATCAGATTACACACCTTTTTGTTGATAGTGCATCTAGTGTAAAAGATGTTCTCCCTTTGGATGTTTTTTTCAGGATCAATCAAGGTACTTAAGACTCTTCTTGTCACCAATAAGTCAACAACATCTGGATATTCAGTTTCCTCCTCATGGTCTGATTTTCATCTTCACATTCATCTTGTGACTCATATTCTCCACTTAGAGTAATAACCATCACACGCTGATTTGGGCATTCTCTAGCATAATGTCCACATCCTTGACATTTAAAGCAGGTCACTTCACAAGCTCTAGTTGGAATACCTTCTGTTTATGGGACCTCATTTGTTTTCCCTTTGCCTTTTGCATCTGTTTCAACTGATTTTTCTTAATCCAGCGGTTTGTTGTTGCTTGGAGTCCACAGTTGTGTTGTTTTGGTCCTATTGGAGATGGTGCTTTTTTGCTTGAGTTGTTGCTCAATCTAGAGAGCAATGTGGAATACTTCATGCAGCTCATTGTATTGTTGTCTTTCCACCTTTCTAGCAATTCTTTCTTGCTCCAAATGATTTTTCAGCTGCTCAAACTCATCAAAACACTCTTCTACAGTTCTGGTTCCTTGAGAAAACTTTTTGAAACGTTTCTACAAGTCACGGTAGTAATAAGGTGGAACATACCTCCGTCGTAGAAGAAACTTCATATCTTCCCAATTATCTATAGGTCTGTAGCGTTGCTTTCTCCTCTCTGAGATTTTTCTATCCCACCAGATTAGTGCATTCTCAGAAAATTGTGCAGCAGCTAATTCTGCTCTGTATATCCATAACATTCAAAGATATACTCCATACGTCTTTCCCAATCAATATAGACATTAACATCTGATTTTCCAGTAAATACAAGAGGTGTTAGCCTTACTTCTGAGTTCCCAGTCCTAACTGGTCGTTCCTCCTTTCCTCTTCTTCTTTCTAGAGGATCTCTTCTTTGATTGTGTAGTTACAAGGGATCTGGAGGGTCAGATTCCACACTAGGCATGTCATCATCGTCATCTTCATCTTCTATTTCAACACTTTCTACTGCTGGTTGTAGAGGTTGGACGTTTCTGTTGGCAACAACACGTCTAGGGGGCTGCTCTAATTGTCTAATACGTTCCCCTAACTTTTGTCGCATAGCACGGTGATCGTCTCTTTGTAAACACAGTTGTTCTTGCATATTTATAAGCGTTTGAAGAATGACATCCATATTAGTATTTTTAGCCATCGTGATTGATAGATAAAACCTTGTATACGAACCTTTCGACTCTGAACCAAGATGATGTAGGAACGAAAGCGATTTGCGGCTCGATTGCAGGGGCTCGAGCTGGGTTCTGAAATTTCAAGACGCCACCTTTTGTCTGTGCTTGATCATACAGTTCGAGCATGGGTGCTCGAGCTGAGCTTCTGCTCCATCTCCTGCTCAGACTCGATCACGTCTGCATGGGTATCCTGCACGGACTCGATCAGCATGCCCCAGACAGCTTCTGCTCAGCACGGACTCGATCAGAATGTCCCAGACAGCTTCTGCTCAGCACGGACTCGATCACAACTGCTCTGTATGGACTCGATCAGCATGCCCCAGACAGCTTCTGGTCTAACTTCTCCAAAATCACCCGAAAGTACTTATAACAAGCCAAATATGCAGGATGTATACAGACCTAATGCAAAACACTCTAAGTATGCAAAACTCGGAATAAATAACAAGAACGGGGTGAATAACACGTCAAAACTTATGATTTATGCAAGCTAAAACGATGCAAAATGCAAACATATCAACTCCCCCAAACTTAGTCTTTGCTTGCCCTCAAGCAAACAAAGGAATGAGAAAGGAGAAGAGGGTTGAAAGTGGGGACTCAGAACCAAAACTTGCAGATAATAACGGATGACCTCAATGTCCAAGTTACTAACTCTAGAATGCAAAGTTTATGAGCTCTACTTAAAAGCGTTAGCCATACTCTTCGCAGCACAAGTTCAATCAAACCTCAACCTAGTCATGCATTCATTTCTATCATTCCCCTTAACATTCATTAGAACAGAAACCATGAATCAAGCTAAGCATATTCAATGAACTTATTTGGCTAAGGGTAAGGTCAAGAGACAAAAATGGACCCTTCAGTACGGTATTGACGTTTCAGAACAAGGGTCTCTCAATGAAACGGAATGAGCTTTTGTAGAATGCTAAAGGTAAGAACCAACCTATGCATACAAGAATAGACTCCCATCTACCCAGTCCTACACAAGCAGTCTTATCCCTTAGTCTAAAACCTAGACAGTCATCCTAATTCTACCCTTCACCCTTAGGTTTTTTTTTTTTTTTTTTTTTTTTTTTTGATATCCTGGTTCAGTTTCATCTTTTCTTTTTGTTTTTGGTTTTAGGAGGGGTTATACACATATACATCTAGCGGATTGGGGTTCTTTTCTTAACTTAGCTTAGGCGTTTTTGTTTTTTTTTTTCAGACTTTTGAGCTTTCTGCCTTTTCTTTTTCTTTTGCTATGCACATCCCCCAATCCTTTACTAGATACTCAAACATTCAGATCATTTCCCTCCTAAGAACTCTTACCCTTTTTTTTTTTTTTTCTTTTTCCAAGTTTTTCTCATTCTTTTCTATCCACAGAACTAACCTCAATACCCAACGATCAAGATCCCACCTAATCCTATCTGATTTGAAAATTGCAAACCAGAACTTACATGAGATTCTATCCTTGTCGGCTCAAACCTAACACTTTCTACCAAGCTCATTCGGAAATAGGCCTAACACACTCACTAAAGTAATAGCGTGGCTTGAAAGGAGGCTAGGGTAAGGGCATGGTAAAACTGATCTAACAATGAGAATCAGCTACTTGGATTGGCAAAGAGTGGTATAAACAGATGAAAGGGAATCCAAGTATGTATACAGTATCCATGAGTTCAAATTCTATGCCTAGACATGATAATTATAAGTCAAATTCAGGTTTAAATAGATGGGGAATGACAGAAAATCGCAGCATGCTTTAGCTAAGACTCGATCTAGTCGTGCATTCAGAACATGGTTCGGTCTTACTTCAAGCTCAACATCAATGCATTGAACAACTAGAAACGAGGGCATTGAAGTCATGCAGTTGAATCAGCAAGTTTACAAGGTTTTAAATCATCATCATCCCCTATGCATATGCAACAGCCCTGTATGAAACAATCTAGACTCGATCCTAAAATGTAAATGCAACTAAATGAACACTCTGTTTTTGTGAAATCATTTTCGAAATTTTTTTGATTTTTTTGGTTTTTCTATGCCATAGATGCATGCAGACTCAAGGATGCACAAAATCAAAATAAGAACAGAGAAAACACATCAATACAGAACTTAACCCTTCCCCCAAACTTAAATTACACAGTCCCTTGTGTAATAAAAATTTGGAAAGAGAGGCTTAGAGATAACAGAAAACAATAAAAACGATGCATCTAATATATACAGAAAGGATTAGTACGGGTACCTTGGTGATTATGGTGAGTGGTAGAGCTGGGTGCGTGAGCCAGATGCTCTGAAGTGTCTGTCTCGACGTCCTTGCTCGAGCCGGGTGCGTGAGCTAGATGCTCCTCCTGCTTGGCGTCTCTTCCTCGCGTGTTGAAACTGCCTTGGCTGCCTTGGCTCGAAGGAGGAGGCTCGTGGTGGTTCCATCTCGGGTGCATGATGTCTTGGTTCCTCGCGAAATGACCCGCTCCCCGTCAGAATGCTCCCAGGTACGATGGTTTTCTTGGGTGTAGGGGATTTTAACTTTAGCGTGAAGTCCTTGAGCTGGTCCTTCACGTCCTTCACTTGGTCTTTCAGGTCCTTCACGGTACCCTTGAGTGCGGCGACGGTCTTCCCTTAAAACTTGTTCCACCTTTGAAGGAGATTAATCCGCTTGTGTGCCTCCTTCAGGGCTGGACTATGTGTGGGTTTGAGCTTGTACTCCTCAAACGAGTACCTTTCTGTTGGATTAACCTCCTCCAGAACAGCATCTTGATCGTCTGACCCCATTCCTTGTTCCATGATCTCCTCGTCTTGATTGTAGAGTCTATCGAGAGGAGGATGGAAATCAATGTTTCGGCCCTGGCGTACCTTGGTGAGATCGGTGCAAGGCAGGCGCAGCTTCGCTTCCCCAGCTGTCGGATGCATGAACTGATAGATGTACTCGTCTGGAGGCGTTGTATGGTCCAGGAACCAGCACCTCCTCAAGAAGTCGATATTTATCCATTTGGGTGGATAGGGTGCTGATAGTAGCTCTACGTCACAAGCAACAAGTATCGGGGTGATGATACCCCCAATACAGAGGTCACCTGCGCCATCCATCTTCATCTTGCCCATCTTTATCGCCCAGTCCTTGTAGTTTAGGAATTGCTCCATCAGAACAAGGGCGAGGTTAGCATCTGCTCTATCTCCCTGCATCTTCCGCCCATCTCTTGTGCTCCCCAGAAGTGGCAGTAAGCATAAGTCCAGCATCCTTAGTTCACCTTCATTCACCGTCCCGGTCACCTTCCTTGCAAACATAGAGCTTGCTATTGTCTTGTGTAGGTACCTTAGGACAGGGCTTCGGATGCTTGAGCTCTTGCTTCTAGAGGAGGAGAAAGGTTTGGTGCTGTCTCCTATGGTCGACCATAATTGTTGGAGTTCCTCATGATCAAAATCTTGAATCAGTTCGTCACCTCCAGAAAAACCATATAGGTTGCAAATTTGTGCGATGGTAAGGGCATAGCATTGTCCTCTGCACCTGAAGGTGATGAAGCCAGGGCCGTCATCGGGTTCAACATCAGGCTCCTCATCGTAGAAATGAACCCTGAGGGACGAGAGGAAGTGGCGCGTCTCTTCCTTGTAGGCTTCCAGCGGTTTGTTCATGAATTGTCTTATACCTCCCGCCTCAAAGAGATACTTCATATCTCTAGCAATCCCGAGTGCTTGCATTGTTTCTTTGTGCGGGTACCTCGTTCCTTCAAAATTGCGTTCAAGGAGGGCCTCTAGGTACTTGGTTGCAGAGGGTTTGGTGTTCTTCTTTCGGGGTTGTCTTATCAACTTAGGCTCGTCTTCCTCTGTTTCTTCACCACCTTGATGCATACTCGGCTTGATTGGTGCTTTTCCTTCACGCTTGACCTGAGTGAGCTTCTTATCTGATACCGTAGTAGCTTGTCCCGACCCTCCAGCTCGAGCGTGGGTGCTCATCCGCTGAGGCTTCCTCATCAACTGAGGCTCGTCTTCCTCCGTTTCTTCATCGCGTAGATGCGGGTAGCCTCCATTTGGTCATGTCCCTCACGCGTGACATGGGTGACTCGCCTCGTTTCACCGGCTCGAGTGTGGGTGCTCAAGCGAGACTTCCGGCCCTTCTGGCTTGATCCTTGGGCTTGGGAATATGTGGTCGAGTCCGGCGTGACTTCATACTCCATGGGTACCGCAATTTGTTCTTGTTCTGCGGCTTGTTCGTGTTCTTGCTCTTTGGCTGGAGGAATGCTCTCTCTCCACATCTGGAAGTTTCGGGCGAGTGCTTTAGCTGACCTACGACGGGCTTGGCGAGGGTCCATACCTGAGACTCGATCAAGGACAAGGAAAGAGAACTCAAAATCGTGAGGATTAGCCTCAAGAGCAGCAAAAACAAATTGAGAAATTTCTGGAAATGAAAGAGAGAGAGGATTGAGAGTGTTGATGTGAGTAAAGTATGGAGTTGAGTTCGTTATATATAGCCGAGTCGAGATCGTTGGAGCGTATTGAAAGCGTGTGGGTCGTTAAGGTGGAGCGTGTTGAAAACGTGTGGGCTCGAGCTAGTGGAGTGTGGGATCGAGCTTGAAGGCGTGTTGAAGGAGTGTGGGCTCGAGTCTGACACCTTTTTGACCGAGTGGACGCTTCTTTGGCATCTTCTGAATCGAGTTTGGCTTGTATAAACAAGTGGGAGGGGACAAAGGACAAGGAGGAGCGTGTGTAGGTCTAGTGTGGGCTCCATCTGGTGAGACTCGAGCTGACATAATCAGATTCTAGCGTGTGTGGGTCGACCAAACACTCTTCTGACTTGTTCGTGACGTCGTATTTACCGTGACACCTCCGACTCGAGCATGTGAGCTCTGTATTGACCATGACACCTCCGACTTGAGCATGTCAGAATTTTAAATTTTGAAAATTCCCTCCTAAGGTTTATGATCCACCTCTCTTGCTTTCCTGAAATCACACAATCAAGACAAAATAGCTTAGCACATTTATTTGACGTTTTTTTTAAAATTAAGGCAAAGAAATATGTACAGAGTTAGACATGGGACTTCCCCCCAAGTGAGCTTGTTTAAAGTCACTAAGCTTGACTTCCTGTTTCGCTTAGGCGGTGGAAGGTTCATCCAGAGGAATCAAAGTTCCTTCTGGAATGACGGTATCAGCAAGATAGGGTTTGAGCCTCTGTCCATTCACTGTGAATTTGTTTCCTCCCTTTCCAAATAAGGTGATCGCTCCGTAGGGTGAAACTTCCTTGACAGAAAACGGTCCGGACCATCTGGACTTGAGCTTTCCCGGAAACAGCTTGAGTCGAGAATTGAAAAGGAGGACTTGATCACCAGCCTTGAACTCCTTGTGCAAGATTCTCTTGTCATGGAAGGCTTTGGTTCTTTCTTTGTAGATCTTAGAACTCTCATAAGCATCCAGCCTGATCTCTTCTAGCTCATGCAGGTCCAAAACTCTCTTTTCCTGGGCGGGCTTGATATCCAAATTCAGAAGTTTCGTTGCCCATAACGCCTTATACTCAACTTCAACAGGTAGGTGACAAGCCTTGCCGTAAAGGAGCTGGAATGGTGTTCGCCCTATAGGAGTCTTGAATGCTGTCATGTACGCCCAGAGGGTTTCATCCAGCTTAGCAGACCAATCTTTTCTTGAAACGCCCACTACTCTAGCCAGGATGGCTTTAATCTGCTTGTTGGACACCTCTACTTGACCAGTAGTCTGGGGGTGATATGGTGTAGCCACCTTGTGCTTTACCCCATGCTTCTTCAGAAGATTCTCAAAGAGCTTGTTGATGAAGTGAGACCCCCCATCACTGATAACAACTCTTGGCACACCAAATCTGGGAAAAATGATGTTCTTGAACATCTTCAGAACGACTTTTGCATCATTGCTAGGGCAAGCTATGGCTTCAACCCACTTCGAGACATAATCAACAGCTACCAAGATGTAGCTGTTCCCAGAAGATGGTGGGTTGAAAGGACCCATAAAATCAATCCCCCAAACGTCAAACACCTCTACTTCCAAAATTGGGTTCTTTGGCATCTCATTCCTTCTGCTGATGTTTCCCATTCTCTGGCATGGATCACACTTGGTGATGAAGGCTTGAGCATCTCTGAACATTGTAGGCCACCATAGACCCGCTTGCAGTACCTTCTGAACAGTCTTGAACGTAGCAAAGTGTCCTCCATAAGCAGTCTTGGCTTAGTGTCCTTCTTGGCATAGATATGCCTTAGTGCTGCATGATCAGTATAGACTATCACCTTAGACCCAACCAGATAGCTTCTAAATTTCTCAAAGGCAAAGACTACAGCCAGCAACTCCTTCTCAGTTGTGGCATATCTCCCTTGGGCGTCATCAAGCGTCCTGCTTGCATAGTAGATCACATGCAGCATTTTCTCAATCCTTTGGCCCAGTACAGCTCCTACAGCATAGTCCGATGCATCACACATGATCTCAAATGGATAATCCCAGTTTGGTGCTTGGACTATTGGAGCAGTAACTAAGGCTTCTTTAATGAGCTGGAAAGTCTTCAAACATTCTGTATCAAACAGGAACTCTTGCTCCTTGCACAACAGCCTTGTCAGTGGTCTGGCTATCCTTGAGAAGTCCTTGATGAATCTTCTGTAAAACCCAGCGTGCCCAAGGAAACTCCTGATGTCCTTGATGTTCTTGGGTGGTTGCAGCTGCATCATCACGTCCACCTTGGCCTTGTCTACCTCTATACCTTTCTAAGAAATTTTGTGCCCCAAGGCGATCCCTTCCTTGACCATAAAGTGGCACTTTTCCCAGTTCAGAACCAGATTCGTCTCTTCACACCTAGTGAGTACCCTGCAAAGGTTCAAAAGACAGGAGGAGAAAGAAGAGCCATACACGAAAAAGTCATCCATGAATACCTCAACAGTCTTCTCTATTAAATCCGAGAATATAAAAGTCATGCATCTCTGAAAAGTAGCAGGTGCATTACAAAGACCGAAAGGCATTCTCCTATATGCAAATGTTCCATATGGACAAGTGAATGTAGTTTTCTCTTGATCATTAGGATGAATAGGAATTTGAAATAAACCACTATATCCATCTAAGAAACACTAATATGGATGATTAGCAAGTCTCTCTAGCATCTGATCAATGAATGGCAATGGAAAATGATCTTTCCTAGATGCAGCATTTAACTTCCTGTAATCAATACACATTCTATGGCCAGTGATAGTTCTAGTGGGTATCAATTCATCCTTATCATTTCTAACCACAGTAATGCCTCCCTTCTTAGGTACACAATGCACAGGTGAAATCCAAGTACTATCAGATATGGGGTATATGATTCCAGCCCCTAGCAACTTAAGAATTTCTTTTTTAACAACTTCCTTGAGGTTTGGGTTCAATCTTCTCTGAGACTCAATGCTAGCATATGATTCGTTTTCCAAATGAATTCTGTGCGTGCACAAGCTAGGAGAAATTCCCCTAATGTCATCCAGAGAATATCCTATAGCCTTTCTAAATTTTCTTAACTCAGTCAATAGCAAATGCAACTCATCATCAGTAAGCATGTCATTTACTATGATTGGGTAAGTAGAATTTGGTCCAAGAAAGGCGTACCTTTGCCCAGAAGGAAGAGGTTTGAGATCTACCTTAGGTGCCCGGAGTTCTGACCAGTCGTCTGCTGCAGAAGAGGCTGGCTCGATGTTAGACTCGATCTGCAGGGTCGACGTCTTGGGTATCTCAGCTCGAGCTGCAGGGTCGAGCTCAGTATCCTGGACAGCTAGAATTTCTGTGTTGACCCCTATCAGCACCTCAAACCCTTCTGATTCTTCCAGGACCTTGTGTGAGTCCAAAATCATTTCATACCCCAAAGTCTCAGCATGTAGATACCCATCCTCACTACTCTTGGTTAAGGCAGTCTGAAGGTAATCATCTTGATTAAGCTCCTCCAGAAGCTCATCAGCAAGCTTGTCCATTACCTCAACATAGAAGACTTGTCCTTCTATTTCCGGCTTTCTCATGGTCTCCTTGACATCAAATGTCATCTTGAGGTCATTCCCAAGATTGAGATCGATCTTCTTTTTTCGGACATCAATGACTGCACCGGCTATAGCTAGGAAAGGTCTGCCCAGAATCAGAGGATCTCTTGGTTCTTCATCCATTTCAAGAACTATAAAATCTGTAGGTATCTCCACTGTACCAACCATCAGAGGGAGATCTGCTAGCATACCATGAGGAGTCCTAATTGATCTGTCTGCAAGCACCAGAGAGATGTTGCAGGACTTATAGTTATTGAACCCTAGCTTCCTTGCAACCGAGAGTGGCATAAGACTGATAGATGCTCCAAGATCACATAGAGACTTTTTGAAAACCAATGGACCGAGAGAGCATGGTAGAGTGAAAGAACCTGGGTCGCCTAACTTCTCTTTGACGACTCTCTTCTGAATGATGGCGCTGCACTCCTCTGATAGGACAACCATACCTTGAACCTTTTTGTCTTTCTCAGCTACTGCATCCTTCAAAAACTTCTGATAGGCAGGTACCATGGAGAAGGCATCAATGAGAGGCAACCTGATCTCAGCTTCCTTGATATGCTTATCAAATATTTGTTTATGTTTCTCCATTAAGTCCTTCTTAAACCTCTTTGGGAAAGGCAATTTGGGCTTGTAAGGAGGAGGAACATATGGTGCCTTTTTTTCCTCTGAAATCACAGATTTAGGTGCAGGAGGTAGACTGTCTTGACCATTCAGGTCGAGTTGGGGTGCTCCAGCAGGCGTGGGACTCTTGTCTTGGTCGTTTTTGGAAACCAAATCCTCCCCGTCTTGATCCTCACTGTCCGCAGTGATTGCAGGAGAGCCTTCCCGCTCAGGTAACACCTTTCAACTCCGCAAAGTGATGGCATTGATGTGAGCGTAGTCCTTAGGGTTCTGGACCACTTTTCCTGGGAGTTGGGAAGTGTTAGAGGATAAAGCTGTCTTGCCCTCGATGGAACGAATCTTGGACTGGAGAGACTCAATCTTGCTGTTAAGATCATTGTAGGTGTAGTCCATCTGGGTTTTAAGTTCACCAAACTTCTTGGCTGTGTCAAGTGCACCCGCTGCTTGACCCTGTAGGAGTTGCTGCAGCAAGGCATTTGTTTGTTGATCTGGAGCAATAGAAGACTGAGCGTGGTGAGACGGAAAACCGGGTGGTGGACATGGGGTTCCCTGGTGTTGGTGATGACTCTGAAAAGGCGGTTTAGGGGCAAAGTTCTGCTGCGGATTATAGGGAATGAAAGGCTTGGACTGAGGTTGTTGCTGAGGTGGGTAGACTTGATCTTGAGGGTTAGCAACATTGGTACTTCTGTAGGACAGATTCGGGTTGTTCTTGTAATTGATAAAACCTTTGTTGTATTGAACCTGTTTCTTCTGCTGTAGCAGTTGATCTAACTTAGCGGTCAAGGCCTTGATGGCCCTAGTCTGATCATCTATTCCAATACTTGACCGGACACTCCTATCATACTCAGCAGTGTAGTTACCATCATATTGGGCTAGGTTCTCCACAAGTGCCCAGCCAGCATCAACATCTTGGTTGAGGAAGTTACCACTGCTGGCCGTATCTAGAAGCATGCTGACCTTCGGGAGAACTCCCCTGTAGAGAGTGCTAAGGAGTGACTCGTTGCTGAAACCGTGGTGAGGGCATTGAGTAGTGTAGCCTTTGAAGCGATCCCAGCATTCACAGAAACTTTCACCATCTTTCTGAGTGAACCCAGAAATTTCATTCCTCAAGCGAGCTGTCCTGGCATTGGAGAAGAACTTGGCCAAGAAGGCTTTCTTGCAGTCATCCCATGAAGTGATGGATCCATGGGGTAGAGTCTTTTCCCAGTGATGGGCTCTGTCACCTAGAGAGAAGGGAAAGAGCCTTAGCTTGAAACCATCTTCACTGACCCCATTGATCTTGGTAAGGCTGCAGAGCCTATCGAACTCATCCAGATGATCAAGAGGGTCCTCCATAGGTAGTCCATGAAACTTGTTGTTCTGCACCATGGCGATCAAGCTGCTCTTGATCTCGAAATTGTTGTTTTGGACCGTAGGAGGGACAATGCCTTTTCTGTTGGTATGAGTGTTAGGGGCATCTCCGGCTCCTATCAAACGGGGCCTCCTCACAGGAGGGTCTTGAACCTGTGGTTGGTCTTCCATACCGAGTGGATTCTGATGGTCGTCTTGGATGTTTTCTCGCTGCGCTCGCAACTGTTGTGGTAGCCTGTCAATATTATCGATGGGGCGAAGGAGGTTCTGACTTCCTCTTGATCTGGTGTGCATGCAGGGGGATGTGTACCTGAAAATGCAAAGACAGTCAAGTTAGTAACCAAAGAAAAGGAAAAGAACTTGATCTAGAATATTTTGAAATCCTAATTGTAACAAACAACACCCAAACGGCAACGGCGCCAAATTGATATAGGTCAATTCCTTACTAGACCGAGTTTTCGTTGTAGTAGTAAGGTGTCAATCCATAAGGGTGAAGATATTAACCAAAAAGGATGCGATCAAGCAATTCAAGTCAAGCCAAGCAAATAGCGTATTGGGGTCTAGCAACCTAGACAAAAACTGAGAATGGACACTAAAACAGGTACCGTATAGGACTAACAAGAACTAGCAGAAACCAAGCAATAACAGAAATAGCATATGGGGGTAAAGAGCAGCGTATAGGACTAGCAACAAATTCAACAATGCAAGAGAAGTTCCTAAGGATGGGGGTAATCGACTCAGTGTGTCCTCTTAGCCTATTCAAGTGGTTTAACAAAACTCAATCAAGCTATTCCCTAGACATCAAACATCAAAACCAGTTAAGTCCACTCCCGTGGTAAGTAACCTCAAACTAGACCAGTTCCAGACCCAGTCCCTTGGTGAAATCTACCCTAGCAGGCAATACGATTCAGTTCAATATTGTCGATAAACACCCTAGACAACTAATCCCTTAGGCTAGGTATGCAAATCTCTAACATCAATTCATTCAAGCATTTTATCAAACACCTTCTGGGTGGAAAAACACCTAAGTTCTAATTCCAATTGATCAGAAAGAAACTAGCATTAAGAACACTGATTTAGAAGGGAAATCAAACGATCTACACTTAAACCATCTGAAAGACCAAGATTCTACACCTAATCTATCCCATCCTCAAGAACCCTAATGACTACTCAAACCTCATGAAGAACATCAAGAACACAAACCCAGAAATCATAAAAACTTGCATAGATGATAGAAATAGATAGAGATAATGATAGAACAGAAGGAACAAACTCAAAATAACAAGTAGAAATCAAATTACAAGTTCTGGAAACTAAGAACAGAGAAGAACACAAGGAAAAACTTGAAATATTAGAGATAAAAACGTTCTCTTTAGTATTAATCCTCTTTAGGTATTTATACTAAGTCTTAAAAACCCTAAAACGTCATGCGCAAAATAGTAAAACGCGCAGGATAAGGTCCAGCTCGGCTATGTCTTGGTCGAGTGGTGTGCTCAAGCAGACGAAATCAAGACTGCATTTTTCTGCGATGAGCTTGAGTAGTCCACTCGATTGCAGGGGCTCGAGCTGGGTTCTGAAACTTCAAGACGCCACCTTTTGTCTCTGCTTGATCATACAGCTCGAGCATGGGTGTTCGAGCTGAGCTTCTGCTCCATCTCCTGCTCAGACTCGATCACGTCTGCATGGGTATCCTGCACGGACTCGATCAGCATGCCCTAGACAGCTTCTGCTCAGCACGGACTCGATCAGAATGTCCCAGACAGCTTCTACTCAGCACGGACTCGATCAGAATGTCCCAGACAGCTTCTGCTCAGCACGGACTCGATCAGAATGTCCCAGACAGCTTCTGCTCAGCACGGACTCGATCACAACTGCTCTGTATGGACTCGATCAGCATGCCCCAGACAGCTTCTGGTCTAACTTCTCCAAAATCACCCGAAAGTACCTATAACAAGCCAAATATGCAGGATGTATGCGGACCTAATGCAAAACACTCTAAGTATGCAAAACTCGGAATAAATAACAAGAACGAGGTGAATAACACGTCAAAACGTATGATTTATGCAAGCTAAAACGATGCAAAATGCAAACATATTAAACTCCAAACTGAGATTATCCCGGATAAAAACAGAATGAAGGGCGATTAAACTTGCATCTCACAAGAGTAATCTGAAGGCAATTTGTCCCAGATAAATTGGTTTTGAGAAAACACTCAAACTGAGTTTTTTCTAACTTCTTATTTATTTGATTGACTGATTTTTACAAGACTCTAAGGCTTTATTTTATAGCGATACAAAGAAAGACTAAAAGACACTTAGAAATCATAAAAGGACTCTTAGACTCCTAAACATGTGTTAATGACTCTAGAAAATAGAAAATTGACTCTTGACTTATTAAAAACAAAATAGAAAATGACTTTTCTCCTCCCTTGAATTTCGTCACTCTGTTTTAGACGTCTAGGTCCTACACGCATTCTAAAACTCCATGCTGTTTCTAAAATTCTTCAAAAGGTATTTTTTGGGGAAGGCATTTCTGAACACATTTCTGACCTCGTGGTCTGATATGAGGTGCTGCTGATATTGTTAAAGTAAGTTATAGTGGATTTCTTGCCTTTAGGTGGAGCCTCATTAAAACCTTACTTGGAAAACCTAGTGGGACAAAACCAAAGTGAAGGAAAAAGAGTACAACACCCATTAGCCCACTTAGCACTTAGCAATATCATATTGAACTTGTTGAGAGCTTGATGTGAACATAAATAGAGAAATAACCTTATTAGCTCCAATATAAGGCATTTCTTGAGTTGTAGCTAAGATGGTCATTATGTGAGTTGGTTCATGCTCCATTTGGTTTATGAGACTCTCCACAGCTTTGTTGTATCCTCCACGAAGCTCCTTTGCTCTTGAACGAGTGATTGGTACAGCTCTAATAGATGGTACTTCGGTGATCTCAAGTTCGTTGTTATCCTGCTCCGTTTGGATGTCCTCATCACAAACTTTTCAAAATGTAAGAGGAAGATCGATGGTCCTAGGTCTGTAGACTCAATATGTTCGGGTTAGAGTTCATATCCTTCGAGATGATTGAATTTTTTCTTCAGCATGAATCTAGTTTGCTTGAAAATAGTTGGTGAGTACAAAGTGATACACTCGTCCGCTATAAAAACGGACTTGTGCCATGGTCCGAAAAGTGCCCTTCGTGGGTTTCTTTCTCGGATCACGATTTTTGGGTCTCAATCTTTCAAAATTATTACTGTCAATAAGGTTTTGGGGAGGACAAAAAAAGTTTGTCCTCCAGAAAATTCTTTGACGCTCTAATAAAAAAAGGTTTACGCATCTAGATGATAAGCCGATTTCCGGAGGAAGATGTGGGGAGGGGGGAGGGGGATGAGTCTTAGCTAATAGTAGTGTAAGACTCATAATATTTGGTGGAAAGGTTCTTATCACAGATTCATGATTTCAAGCTTGTTGCAAATGGATGAAAGTGTTGAGATAATCGAAGGCTTCTCCTGGTTAAGAGTCAAACCATGAAAAGTAGGGGCTGAGACGCTGATACAAAGGGTTCTAGTTTAAGGAAAAACCGCTCAAAAACCTAGAAGATGAGCCTAGATAGAGCTCTTACAACAGTCACACAACTAAAGATTGAAGGAAAAATATGAAGAACCAAATGAGTTACAAACGACAAAGGAAGGTTTTAAGAGCAAGGGAATTATGTATGGTATGCTTATGGTAAATATTAAGCCGCCCTTTTATAAGTGTCCTAGCAATTAGAAATGAAGGACTAGGTATAAAAGGTGGCATAAATGAAAAGTTAAATTACTTTTGTATCTTGAGATACTTCAAATCATTTACCCTGTCTTGACTCTGCTAGGATCATCTGTGTAAGCTAGAGTCTCTCTTAGTATAGTGGCTGATGCACGTCATTGATATTCTTTATGGTCATGTACTTATATTTTATATTCTAGGCTAGCATAGGCCGGTCTTCCTAGTGTCTTGGCTAGTATGGCCTCTCTATGGGTCAAGAACTAATACTGTAATGGCTCATGGTTAAATTCTTCAGAATTGGGCTTGGAGCTTTTTATTTGGGCTTGTACGTGCAGTCGGGTAGAAGTTTGTTCAATGGTTTCTCCTTGATTTCTTTGGACTTCATTTGAGGTGACTGCTGATTGTGTAGTATCTTCTAGGCTTTCGTTTTAATCGGGTTATTCGGGTCGGGTTGTTTGGTTCTCGGTTTGTTCGGTAAATATAAATCACGCCGAATCTAAACCGATTAAAGATTCGGATCAGGTTGTTCGGTACTCGGGTTAATCGGGTCGGTTTATCAAATTTATATTACATCTGAATTGAACCGAAAATAATTCTAATTCGGTTTTGTTAACCCGAATTGAACCAAAATACAACTCTAATTCGTTTTTAACCGAAATTAACCAATTATTACAAAACAGATTCAATCATTCTAAGGTTAGCCTATTCAAAAAACAGATTCAAAGTTTAATTTGTGAATCGGTTTAATAGATTCAAAAGCAATTCACAATTTAAACTGAGACAAAAAATCACTTAAACCGAGTGATAATTCCAAACTTCAAACTCCAAACTCCATATGCAAACCTGTGACAAATTTAAAGCTTTATTAAGAGCAATTCATATTACAAAACAGATCCATGTGTAGATTTCAGTGGTTTACTAATTGAATTGTGCCAAAGAATCTTCTACAGAGAAAACAGATCCATACACAATCAAAGAAAATAAAAACAGAAAAGAGAGTTTTCTTCTGTTTGTGATGTCGATTTATCACACAATAGACCTTAGCAAGTGAAACAAGAAGCTAACTTATCATACAAATTTCTAAGAGAAACTCTCACATAACATACATAAACATATCCAATTTGCATCCTTAAGTCACTGATGTAAATCCTCAAGTCACAGAAACACATGTCACAAAAACATAAGTCACAGAAACATAAGGCACAAAAATATAAGTCACAGAAATATAAATCACATAAACATTGCAAATCCTTAAGTCATAGAAACATACCAAATCCTTAAGTCGCTGACTGTGTCTTCCGAGCATCTACAAAAAAATTTCCATTAGTTAGTAGGTTGTATCAATGCACTTGGTAGAAAGGTTAATGATGACTGTGTCTTTAACTTCTTGAAGCATTTGCATTATGCTTGCAACCTCCTCTTCAGACTAGTACTTACACCTTACCATTGTTGTGTGTAGAACAATACTTCAACCATATAGGGTGTTAAACTACTCCTATAAGGATCCAAGACTCGGTCACTTATACTAAATGTCGATTCTCAGGCCACTGAAGAAACTTGGATTGCTAAGATATCTCGGGCAACCTCTGATAAAACTGGAAACTTAGAGCTATTACACTTCCACCATGACAATACATCAAATGATAACCCTAAGTTATTTTCAACTCTTATCTCTAGATTTTCAGCGAAGTAAATATCCAATTCACTGCAGCCATCTTGAGTCTTCCTTAAGTTTTGCATTTTGTTGTAAATGGCTTGCCCATAATCATCATCATCATCGGATAACTCACACCTTCTAGTAGGAACTTCATGATCACTAGCTTCAGCTTCTGGTTGACTTTCATTTGGTTTCTTAAGCTTTTTACTATACTCTTCATACAAGTTTGTAAGCACACTACCAATGGAGCTGTAAAGCTTCCTATATTCAATGGTATCCTTACCATACAATTCTTCAAAGAACAAAGAAGCAAACTGTATCTTATTTTGGGGATCAAAAACACTACCTATGATCACTAGTGGATTCATATTCATCAAGCAATTCTAATACTTCTCAAACTTATTCCTCATGACATGTGTTTTCTTTCTAATATCTACCTCAGTACTACCACATTTGGTTATCAAATTTTTCTCAATGTTGACAATCTCATTATAACAAAGAGTCGAAGTGACTGACTTAGAATCTGAGAATGTTAATGTGGACTTGTAGAAGATTTTCAGAAACTTCACTAAGACATGCATCTCATCCCAATCAGCATTAGTAGGACGTCCAACCCGTTTTGTCTTGGTTTTCTCATCTTCTTCTAATAAATAATCACAATAAAGCTTGTCCTCCAACAACATCTTCTCAAATGCTACTCTCACCTTACGGGCATCAGCCAACATAAGATATGTTGAGTTCCATCTAGTTTTCACATCTAAAGACAAGCTACCTCTAGAGATCTTCCCCGTCTCACACCTTATTTCAAAGGATTTTAACCTACTGAAAGAGGAACGCACATACTTCAATGCTTTCCTAATAGCAACAAGACTAGGCTTACTCAGCTTCAAACCATCTCCAACAATTAGGTTGAGAATATGTGCACAACAACATATATGCACATATTCACCAGCTAACACTAAAGTGTATGATCCTAACATCACTAGATACTCCTACAGTAACCTCACAGCCTTGTCATTAGCAGTGGCATTGTCTACTGTGACTGTGAATAACTTCTCAATTCCCCATTCTTCCATGTTGTCAATAAGCTGACCCTGAATTGTATCAGCTCTATGATCAATTATGACCTTGAATCCTATGATTCTCTTCTGCATTTTCCAACTGACATCAATCCAATGACATGTGATAACCATATAATTGAAAGAGGTACTTGGAGACACCCAAATGTCAGTTGTTAGGCTCACTCTCTGATTTTGAACCCTAAATAGCTCTTTCAAAACAATCTTCTCTTCCACATACATGGCAACAATGTCTTTACAACATGTCTTTCTCGAAAATGTATGATACATTGGCAAGACATTGAAACAAAACTTCTTCCACCCCTCTGACTCAACAAATGAGAATGGGAGCTCATTGACTACCACCATCTCATTCACATATTTTCTAAAAACCAATGGATCATAATTTATCACCTTCATATTACCTGCTTTATCACTACTCATAACCTTCTGTTTCTCCTTATCTTCAAAATCCTTGAACATCTTACATCTACCATTATGTCCTATCATAGGGCTTGTTCCTACTGTCTTACTATCACAACCCAATTCATCCCCACAATACTTACAAATAGCTTTTTTAGGATCATCTGGTTTCAGAATAAAATGCTGCCATACCGGGGCTCTTTTGGTGTATTGCTTCTTAGGTTTTAGTGGCCGGGCAGAAGTGCTTAACTTCCTTTTACGCCCTCCAACTTCGGTGGTGTCATCTTCTGAAGTCATCTGCAAAAGCAATCAGAGAATCAGAAAACAAAACACATACACAATCACTATACAAGAACAAATCTAAGATAACACAAATATATTAAACAAACGTATATTCCATATGAGAATAAAATCTAAAGTCAATCCACTTTCTGCTATCACCTTATGACTAAACTTAATGAAACATCCCTTAGATGATTTTAAAAAGGTCTGAAAAATCAGTCCACATGAAACAAACCATTTGTGTATTTAGTTGATAATATGTAGATATTTTGCATTAAAAACTAGCAAATCATCAAGTTTTTACATAAAATATACTTATTAAATAAATATACATATATAATATGATTGAGTATAATAATCTATTGTTCATGATGGACAAATATTCACCATCCATCATACAACATACATGTATGTATTCTTCTGAACTTGAATTTTATTACTTGGAAAATAGCTTTTTAATTGATTAGCCAACTATTAGACCAAAAACATTTTCATAGATGTTAACATTAAAATTATATAAAAACTGAACCACGGCGAGGCAATTAACTAGAAACATGGTTTAGGATTTACCAGAAAAGCGGAGAGACACGGCGGTGCGACAGAACCACGACAAGGCAAATAGGAAATCGAGGACGGCGGTACGATTGAACCACGGCGAGGCAAATTGGGAATCGAGGTAGAAGAACTAGTATATTGCAAACAAGCTCGAATTGATGAGTTTGAGGTAGAACAAAAAATCAATTTCAAACTCTAGAAAGAAATTAAGAACGAAATTACCTTGTAGACTTTTACCGATGGAGACTGATGAGTTTTTGAACCTAATGAATAAGATGTGTGAACAAATCAATGGAGATTTCAGTTTTCTCGGTTAGGTATAAGGGTTCGTCATTTTTGACTGCGGGAGAGAAACGAGAAAGGAGAGTGATTTTTGATCGCTGAAATAGTTAATACTTAATTAGGTTTATTAAAAATCTTAACATTAAAATTAATTTCGGTTTAAAAATCAATCGGTTATCTCCTGCCAAACTGAACAGATCCGATAACCGAAGACCAACTTAAATCATGCCGATCGGTTTAGTTAATTCCCTTTATTCGGCGCCGATAACCCATCGGTTCGGTTTCCTCTGTTCGGGTTGTTCGGGTTTTACCGAAAACCCAAGGCTAGTATCTTCCTCATTAGACACTAATTGGTGAATTTATTTCCTTGTTATATGCACTCAAACACTTGTAATACAAAATAAACAATACTCTTTCTAAATAAATAATTTTTTTAGAGTTTTACACATATTAAAAAATAATAATTGTTTGGTTATACCTACATTTATTCTTTAATAATAACAATTTCCAATAACTATGAGCTAATAATATTTATATAAATTTAATTATTTTCAGTTATTGTTTCTTGAAATGTACAATTCAATAATAAAAATGTAGAAAAATCTAGAAAATTAAATTTTGTGGAACACAAAAAAAAACTAGAAAATCAAATATTTAGAAACGGAGGAAATACATTTGAAATCATTTCTAGTCATTAAAACAAAAATACATCATTTTAAGACTCGACACATTCCATCTTTCAAAATTTATAACTAAAACAACATTCTAACAAAAAATAAAGTAGGGACAAAGATGAACCTAACTACAACAACAGAGAAGAAGGGACTAAAGTTTAGTTTCATTACAAGAGTTTAAGAAGAGAAAAAGAGACATGTTTTGAGATGACATCATGACTTCCCAACATCAAGGTGGAATCTATACTATAGGACACAAACTTATACTAATAATATACATGACACTAGAAAAGAGGCAAATACAAATCACAATGTACTAATAATGGTAAAAAATATATTCAAAAGAATTGCTAGATACTCTTAAACTTCTCTTTTTAAATCATTAATATTTTCCGGAGAAAAAGAAAGTGGAATCGACCAGAGAAGAAGAGTTTAAGGAACGGTGGAGAAGAATCTGTGAGCGACGAAGGAATGCAATGTCGGAGATATTTTTGAGATGATTTTCTGACTTCTTAAATAAATCTAAATCTCTTGTTTTGGCTTAAATTTGTTTTTGTGGTTAAATCATCGGTTTTTAATTTGAGGACTAAAGTGATAATTTACATAAAGTATAGGGTCTGATATGATGATAAGTGACTTTATGTTGCTATCTTCTAATTTTTAAACGTTCAGATTTTTTTTCCTCAATCCCAGTGCAGGTTTCTAGTTTTGTAGTCTCGTCCTCATTACTCATTAGACACTAATCGACCTTCTTTAGTATGTGTAATCAAACACCTGTATTTACAAAATAAACAATACATTCTAAATCATTTACAGTCTTTTAAACAAGAACATATCATTCCAAATACTCGACTCATTCCATCTTTCAAAATTTCTAATTAAAAATCATTCGAACAAAAAACAGAGTAGGGACAAAGACAAACCAAACTACAACAACCGAGAATTCAGAGAAGAAAGGACTGAAGTTTAGTTTCATTACATGAATTTAAGAAGAGAAAAAGAGACATGTTTTGAGATGACATCATGGCTTCCACAACATCAAGGTGCAATCCTTACTATAGGTTTGAAACAGTTTAACCAAGTGAAATGTCACAAGTTACGAAATGGGCTTCAAAGAGAGAATAAAACTAATTGGGTTTGTAAATGACTGGGCGGTTGGGCCAACGATACTTACATTTACCTCCCTAAATATCAACATACAGATGTGGAAACAAAAGAGTTGACTTAGCCACAGAAGGATCAGAAAGAGCTTTACAAGTAGTATATGAATTTGTAAGAGAAAAAATATACTTTTAATGGAGAAGGTGGCTTGAAAGTCTATAAACAATCTCTTGTCGTAGAATCCCAGACGTGTGCAAGGAAGGGAGAAGGTAAGAGTCCAAATGAGAAACACTAGCCAAAGTTCAAGAGTATACGAAAACAACTTCACTGTACAATCACTTGATTCAGTGATGACACGGTTTCCGACACTTGTGAAGATGGCGTTATTTACGTGAGACGAATGGCCGCCGCACTCTTTCAACATGCCCCCAGATTCCAAACAATGGATTCTGCGGAGCAAAAATTCACTGAATATTTGCAAGTAAACAAAATGAAGGAAACAAATCTATGATGCAAGCTTCTCTAAATTTCTGCTAAATTCTATAAACAAGACATGATCATCACGCATCCTGGACGTTACTTCAGCTTGGTATTGCAGATCTTTCTCCAGCTTCCCACTAGTGTAATCCCAAACCTTGTTAAAACCATCAGCAGAACAAGAAGATACAAGATATTATCCATCTGAAGAAAACTTAGCGCAACAAGATACAAGAAACTGTCCCACATTTTCCTTCTTCTCATGCCTACCTCTACTCCTCCTTCTCTTCTTTTGACTTTTTATACCCTTTATTTGTGATAGTTAGAGCTTTCACTCGGATCTACACAAATAACTCTAACACGTTATAGTACTTAGGGATCGAATCCACGAGGATCAATTGCTACACTACAGACTACAGAGAATGATTGAGAAGCTAAAGCAAAATAAAATGGTGAGTTGTTGAGAATATAGGAAAATAAAACTAATAGTTGTAAACAATGAATAAAACTAATAGTTGTAAACAATGCTAGGTTTCAGAAAAATTCGCAGGAAGTCACAAATCAAGAATCAAACAATTATTCAGGGAATAAATTAAACACCAATCTTGAACTCAAACAGAATTGTATAATCAATCCATTGTCGTGGCACCAATTACTTTATCTAGCAACTTAAGATTCTAAACTGTCGTTTGAACTTAGAATTATAGACAAACATTTAACAGGCAGGTTCAATCTGTTAACGAATTGCCTTAACATCAGCTTTCGTTGGTTAATGAACAATTCGCTCTCCTAATGTTCTATCCAACAACCTATAAACTTTTGGAAAATAGGTTAAACCCTAAATCATACACTAAGTGATCAATTTAATCTAAGCTATGAAAACAACAATTGAAGAAGAATAACAATGATAAATCCATATCTATGTCTAATTCAGTGATTCATGAAATCCTTTGAAAGCCTAAAACCTAACTAGGAGACTACTAAGACATAGAAACAGAGAAAACACAGAGAGATGAATAAAAACTCATAATAATAGAATAAGAAATCAAAAAGGGTTCAGAAATCTTCTTAAGATGTAGAGTCAGAGATTCTTCTCCCAAGCTTACAGAGATCCAGAAATTATAGAGAAAAGGTTACATAATGAGAAAAGCCAAAACAGTGGCTTAAATACTCTAAAAATAGGTTAAAAATGCGTCCTTATTAAAATCTTCGGTTTTCTTCCGTCTGGCCCGGTTCAGGTCGGATCGATCGATCCAAGGGTGGATCGATCAATCTGGTCAGTGATCGATCGATCCAGGTGTGGATCGATCGATCTACCCCTTCAAAAAGGAAAATCTCGATCTTCTACTCCTTATCCATGCTCTTCGTGCACTTAGATGTATTCCAACCTGAAAAGACTCTAAAACAAGGACAAAACGCAGATAAACCTATAAAACGATGGTTAAAAACAATCAAAACCAAGATATATCAATTTGATGACTAAGTTTAGTAGTAATGACCTAAAACTCAATATGGGGTAGGCAATAACTAACTCGATTAAACTACATGCAACACTGAAAGCTCCACTTATTATCTTGCCAAAAAGAGCCTCATATAGCAGTGTGGTCTTTTAGATAAAGGTCTTCTTGGTAAGAGGATATAGCCACCTCCTTTTGGGCATTCATTTTGTCCTCCTCCTTTTGGTCCTCCGTGTTGTCCTCTTCCATGATTTTTAGCCTTTCCTTTTCCCATTTTAGCATTTTCTTTACGTTCTAGTAATTTTGATAGAGACTCTCTTGTCTCTGTGGCTAGCACAGACTCTCTGCATTGCACATTGTTCATGGCATCTGTCCAATTATCTAGAGCTGTGGGCTGCACACAGTTGTAAGTTCGGATTTCTCCTACATCGTTTTCTTGTATGTTTGATTGATGGTTTAGAGGAAGTGGTGACTGTAGTATAGACTAGTCTTCTATTATGTGTGATCCGTGTTTTGGAAGAACTGGTGACATCGGGTCTAAATCAATATACACAAGGCCCTTGAATTTTCAAAATATTGTTGCTCCAATAGGAGCAATTATGCCATTACCTTCTTTGCCAAGTCCTTTGGACTTACCATATCCCATTTAATCAATAAAATGAGAAGCAATTCATGGGATATCCCACTCAACATATCTCTCTTGAGACTCAAGCGATGGGTCTGCAAATAAAGATTTTACAGGATTATAAAGAAATTCCTGGGATTTGGTTTTTAATCTAATCTGAACAACAAGATTTTACAGGATTATAAAGAAATTCGTAAAAACAAAATCTTACCTTTTTCTTTTTGGGATTTGGTTCAGTGATTTATCTCATCGTACCTTGCCTTAGAGTACTTGGGGGTCGTGGCGTCCATCTACAAACAAATAAATTAGTGAGATTAATCAGTGATGCAGGATCAAGTGCATTAGGATCAAAGTGTGTGAGACGTGTGGGCATCAAAGCAGAGAAACAGAGGAAGGTTGAAGAATCGTTAGAACGGAGCCAACATCTTAAACGGAGCCAATCAATTTAAGACGTGGGGCAAGTTTGGTGTCTGCGAAAGAAGAATTTGACATCTCGATGATGAACACGTGTCAAGCTCCTATTCGCTAGTTTGACGTGTCAAGCTCCTATTCGCTAGTTTGAATAGTTTGTTACGATAGTTTTATAAGATTGGAATCACACCAGCACGATCTCAAGAGTTGACAAGCTTGTTGCGGAAGTAGATGTTGATAGAGATGGATGATGAAGGGGTTTGTTGTTCGAATCCATGAATCAACACATGAAAGAATGATATGCTCAAATTAATACCCTAAAAGTACTAAAGCAGTTGCTGCAGTATATCAGGGGTCGAACACAAGAACTCAAGAAAATCACACAATAAATAACTTAGTGAGGATTAAGCTAAGCAAATCACAGTTAAACAGTAAAATAGATGATCGAAATATGATTGTTTTAATTCAATTCAGGAAAGGATTAGGCTCAGGGTAACTCTCAGAAAATCAATGATAAATAACAATTAATCAGTTAAAGTTCAATTCAATTAAGGGCCGTTCTTGAACTCAAACACGATAATATAGTCAACCAACTGTCGTTGCGAAAACTAACTAAGTCTAAAATCTAGAATTCCAAATCTCTTTGCAAATCCTACAAATTAAACCAGCAATTAATTTAAGTTTGATATGTTCACAATTCGATTAAACCAAATCTCTTTGCAGATAATCGAATTGCTCACCCTAGGTTTTATCAGATTACTCAATTGCACTGTCGTGCCTAATCGATTAATCTAAGTTCTATGTTCTAGGTGATCAGACTAGAAATAGCTTTGAGAACAACCTATGGTGAAGAACTATTCAGGTTATGAACCCTAACAAATCAATCATCATAAATCAGAGAAATCCATATGAGAAAACCCTAAACCTAAAATGAGACTACTCAGACATGATTGATGAAAAACAAGACATAACTGAATAGATCATGAAATTAAATATAACAAAGGAATAAAAACAAGGGTTCGGGATCTTCTCTATGATGAACAAAGTCTTGGATCCGTCTCCCTTACAAAAGCTCTCAAATCTCAATGGTGGCTCAAGAATAAAAGTCAAAAGTAAAGTCTGCCGTCTCTCCCTTAACCTAATGACTAAAAGTTTGCTTAAATAGGTCTAAAATACGAGCTGGGTCTCTTTGTAAATAAGGGAAAGTATTGGGCTTCTTATGGTGAGAATTCTCTTCCTTGGATATCTCTCTATCTCCGCATCAGTTACGTCGGTATCGATCGATACCGGGATGGTGTCGATCGATACTCAGGCTTCAAAACGGGTACTTTCTTCGGTTTGCTCCAAAAGGCTCAAAATGGTTCCAAAATCTCTAATTTCGTCCCAAACGTGCTAAAACCTGAAAAGACTCCAGAACGATACAAAAAAAACACTAGAAAGACTCGAATAAACAACTTATATCATGGCTAAAAACGGGTAAAAACCATGATATATCAACTCCCCCAGACTTAGCCTTTTGCTTGCCCTCAAGCAAAACAGAAAACTAAGTTAGAGAAAGAGGTTTGAAAAACCTTAGAGACCTGACCTGTTACCGAAATAGCTGTAATGATCCTTTTCCCAAGCGCCCACTGCTGCCTGATCAGCTCCAGATCTAACCACCATGTACTTCTCCGTAGGAACCCCAACTTCCCAAGACTTCACTTATTATCTCACACCAATATTCATCTAAGCTCTCATCGCCAGTTTCATCGCTGCAATCAGTGTTCAAGAACTTTCTAGATTCTTGCCCATACAATATCATAGCCAAAGAACCATTTATTCAACAACATTTATTGCTTTCCGGTATTCTTTATCTCCCCTAGACTTATTTCATAATCAGTTCTCATTAGATTTCAACAGCGCAGGTTTATCTAAACAGCATACACAAATCAAGGTCCGAAACGCGAGTACTGATAGTGTTTGCTACCGAATCCCCGGTTCTTACCCTCTCAATGTATCAAAAGTCTTAGGTGAATAATGGGGTCATAGGAAATTTTCCTACCTCTCACTTCAGGCTTTCGTGTGATCATTCCTTATCCAAGTAGAATAATGGGGTCATAGGAAATTTTCCTACCCCTCTACTCGGCGGAAATCATTTCATCTTTTATATAGATTTTACATGTTTTAACGCAAATATGTATTCAACAATTTTCACGGGAGAGATATACCACAATTTTCAAGCATGATGGGTTCCTTAGCCAGATATGAATGATGAATCAAGCTCTAAGAACACTAACCGCGTAGATGAAGTGCAAAATTTGGCTAAAGCTTGTGAAGAACCTTGCTGGAGACATGAGTGATTTCTAGCTGGCTGGTTATCCCTTGGATTTGACTCAATAAAAACATATAATAAATAAGAAAACAAAAAGTCAATGTCAGTGACTACCTCCCCCAGACTTAAGCAACACTGTCCCCAGTGTTTATCAAGCCCAGAGAAGGTGAAAGAAATCAAAAGACAAAACGAAATAGGTCAAGAACAAGAGATGTTACCATAGAGCGGTGGTGTCGATCGATACCAAAGTGGTGTCGATCGATACGGAACAAAAACGACCATCCTTCTTCCGACCTGATTCGCAAGTCACAACAAAACACAAAAACAAAAACTCATATTTATAGACTTACCAGTGGGTTGCCTCCCACTAAGCGCTTGTTTAATGTCACGAGCTTGACTTTGGCTAAGATATTAGTCAGGACAAGGTGGAGAACTCACTCCGAAATAACCTCCACAACCAGACATCTCCAGCTTCAAAGTTGTGCTCATCATATCCTCTTCTTTCTCTTTCATCTCCGTAGGAATGAGAATTCTAGCCTTAGAAAAAGGTTTAGAGGTTCCCTTGCACTTCACCTTATATTCGATCGAATCTCCATCACACTTCTGAGGAATCAAAGTGAAATTAGCAGCACCGTTGATCTTCTTGCTCGTCGCCTTCCTCTTTGTTGCCTTGGTCTTCTCCACAACTTTCTTGGGGTGTTGGGGGGGTTCATTTGAAACAACTGCGACTTTTGGTTCATCATAAGACTCATTGATATAGGTCAATTTCTTACTAGACCAAGATTTCGTTGTAGTATAGTAAGGTGTCAATCCATAAGGGTGAAGATATTAACCAAAAAGGATGAGATCAAATCATTCAAGTCAAGCCAAACAAGAGCGTATAAGACTCTAACACCCTAGACAGAAGCTGAAGATAGGAGATAAAATAGATACTATCTAGGACTAGCAGAGACTAACAAGAACAGAAACAGTGTATAGGGCTAGACAGAGAAATCAATCAATGCAAGAGAAGTTCCTAAGGATGGGGTAATCGACTTAGTGCGTCCTCTTAGCCTACCTAGGTGGTCTAACAAAACTCAATCAAGCTATTCCCTAGACATCAAACATCACAACCAGTTAAGTCCACTCCCGTGATAAGCAACCTCAAGCTAGACTAGTTCCAGACCCAATCCCTTGGCGAAATCTACCCTAGCAGGCAATAAGACCCAGTTCAATACTGTCAATAAGCACCCTAGACATCTAATCCCTTAGGCTAGGAATGCAAATCTCTAACATCAATTCATTCAAGCATTTTATCAAACACCTTCTGAGTGGAAAAACACCTAAGCTCTAATCTCAATTGATCAGAAAGAAATTAGCATTAAGAACACTGATTTAGAAGGGAAATTAAACAATCTACTCTTAAACCACCTAAGAGACTAAGATTCCACACCTAATCTAACCCATCCTCAAGAACCCTAATGACTACTCAGAAAACATTAAGAACAACATAATCACAAACCCAGAAATCATAAAAACTTGCATAAATGATAGAGATAGATAGAGAAATGATAGAACAAAAGAAATCAACTGAAAATAACAAGTAGGAATCAAACTACAAAGTCTAGAAATCAAGAACAATGAAGAACAGAAGGGAAACTAGAAAATTAAGCATTAAATAAAACTTAGAAGTCTTAATCCCACATTAGGTATTTATACTAAGTCTTAAAAACCCTAAAACGTCATGGGTAAAATAGTAAAAACGTGCAAGATAGGTGCAACTCGACCCTGTGTAGGTCGAGTGCTGTGCTCGAGCTGATGAAATCAAGATTGCATTTTTGTGTGTTGAGCTCGACCCTCCTACTCGACCCTATGGGCTCGAGTCAGGCTTGAAAACTTCAAGACTCCTCTTTTGTTTTGGGCTCGATCCTCCTACTCGACGTGGTGTCCTCGAGCTCGGCCAAAAATCTTCAAGACGCCACCTTTTGTCCTAGCTCGATCCCTTAGCTCGAGCATAGGTGAAAATTGCAGTTTTTTGGTGCAGAATGCACTGACTCGAGCTGCTGACTCGACCCTATAGGCCAGAGTCTGCTTCTGCACTATCTGCTGCCTTAGCTCGACCCTCCCACTCGACCCTAGAGGCCAGAGTCTGACGTCCAGGACAGCTTCCAGTCTAACTTCTCCAAAATCGCCTGAAAGTACCTGTAACAAGCCAAATATGCAAGATGTATGCAAACCTAATGCAAAACACTCTAAGTATGCAAAACTATAAATAAATGACAAGAACAGGTCAAATAACATGTCTAAATGAATGAATAATGCAAGCTAAAACCATATAAAATGCAGACATATCACTCATCGAGCAGATCGATCATCAGAGTCTCGCCCGAGGCAATGGTGATGCGCGAGACATGTCTGGGTGCTCCTCTAGAAGGAATGACATCGTAGAAGACGTCTCCGTCAATGCAAGAGAAAGAGATTCTCTTATTAGGCTTGTCCATGATCGCGCCAACAGTAGCCATAAATGGTCTTCCCAAAATCAAGGGCACCTTGGATCCTTGGCTCATCTCCACAACCTGAAAATCAGTAGGAATCAGACAATCTCCTATTTTAACAGGTAAATCAAGAATTGTAGTGTAAGGGAGTGAGCTAGAAGAATCCGCGTATGTGAGAAGCGTGTTAGGAGATCTCATATCAGCTTTCAATCTCTCTGCAATCGCCCTCGACATGACGTTGACACTAGACCCTGAGTCAACGAGAGACTCTTTGAAGTTTACTCTAGAGATGGAGCATGGAACTGAGAATTTCCCTGGGTCTTCCCTCTTTGTCAACTGTCTCAGCGGTGGTGGTGTATCAGCAACGGGAGGTCCTGCAACCATTTTTTTTTGACAAAAACTTGCTTCTAGCAGCCGCCCACTCCTCTCTTGTCAGCTTGGGAAGAACAGGGTAAGGTACCTTTGGTTTGTATACCCGTTCCTCAACCATCTCTGTCCTTTTCTCAGTTATTGATTCAGCCTGCGAAGGGTATCGACTGATACCAGATGAGTGTCGATCGATACTGGAGTTTTGTATCGTCTTTGCAGGTTGGTGTCGATCGACACAGGTAGGGGTGTCGATCGATACGCGTGGAATGTCAGAACTCTTATCTTCATCTTCAGCAACCTTCGAATCTACAGCAGGTCTCGGGAAGTATCGATCGATACCAGTCAGGTATCGGTCGATACTAGTATCACTGGATACGAACACAGTCATCTCAGGCTCAAAATCCTCTTCTCTAGCGCTCGAGGTGATTGCATTGACATGTCCACGCTGTGGTTGAACTATCTTTCCCTTGACAGCTGCTGATGTCTGAGCTATTTGATTTTCCAGCATCTTCTGATGGATTTCGAGAGCGTCGATTCTCCCATTCAGATCAGTGTATAAATTATCCAGCTTTCTATTAAAATCTCCAGTCATCTTTTCTTGTCCCTGCAGAATTTGTTCCAAGAGGATCTCCGTCTTAGTCTCTGTAGACCTCGGAGGTTGGTAAGCTGAATTACCGTATTGGCGAGTAAAATCACCGCCTTGAAGTGGTTTTTGGGCGAATTGAGTGGCACCAAAACCAGATTGGTTACCTCCAGACTTGTAACCACCTTGCTGATTGTTGTTGAAGCTTCGGTTGTTGTTGTAACCAAATCGCTGACCCTGAAAACCAGAACCACCAATGTAGTTAACATCCTCTGCCTCATCTTCAATGTTCCCTACTTCCTTAGCAAAATGTACAGCCTTCTTCGTCTTTCCCACTGAGAGGTTGTGCATCGTGTCCAGTTTCGCCTGAACCTCAGCAAACTGCGAACCGTCACCAACACTAGCGAGCCGTTTTCGCTCGAAATCAGCATTCTTGGTGCTATTGCTAGACACCAAGTTCTCAATCAGCTTCACAGCATCGGTTGGAATCCTAGTGTTGAAGTTCCCGTTGCTTGCAGAATCCAGTGCAATCTGATACCGCCAATCAATCCCTCTGTAAAAGATCCCGAGCAGCTGAACTTGACTGAAACCGTGATGCGGACAGTCTCTCTGGTAGGATCTGAATAGCACCCAAGCAGCCTTGAGTGCTTCTGTTGGACCCTGAGAAAATTGAGAGATCTTGTTCCTGAGCTCCTCGATCTCGCATCGTCATGGAAATTGTTCAGGAATGCGTTCTTTGTCTCGTTCCAAGTAGCGAGAGATCCGGGAGGTAACTGCTTCAGCCAGTAAGCTGCTTCTCCACCAAGAGAGTATGAAAGAGCTTACAAAAGAGGTATTCATGTGGTACTCCATTGTACTTCATACTGGTGACCAAGTCTTCGAATTTCTCGATGTGATCCATAGGGTGCTCATAAGAGAGACCGGTGAAGGGGTGCTGTCCAACAAGAGCGAAGTAAGCAGGCTTCAGCTCAAAGTCATTCCTCTGGAAAGTCAGAATACGGATTGCTGCACGATTTGCATAGAATTGATCCGGTCGGTTGTACTCGCCAAGCGTCCGTTCAGCCTCGGCGTGAGGTTGCTGAGGTTGACGTCCAGCCTCGGCAGGAAGTTGGCGTCCACCTTCCTCATCATGCACCAAACCATGTGGAAGATCCATCTCAACTGTAGTCCTCTTCGTTGTCCGATTTGTGCGTTCAAGCTCTGCTAGCTCTGTGAGGGAGAGATTGATCAGTGGTGTCCTTCTTTCTCCTGGTAGCACGCTGATGCATACACCTGAAAATCAAAAGACGAGAAATTAAGTAACCAAAATTCAAAAACAGACGTTCAGTGTCGATCGATACCAATGGAGCATCGATAGATACTAACGACGAACTTAGACAAAATCGACAACTAAAATTCTAATGGTGAATTTTTAGAGTCCCCGGCAACGGCGCCAAATTTGATATGCTCAAATTAATACCCTAAACGTACTAAACCAGTTGCTGCAGTATATCAGGGGTCGAACACAAGAACTCAAGAAAATCACACAATAAATAACTTAGTGAGGATTAAGCTAAGCAAATCACAGTTAAACAGTAAAATAGGTGATCGAAATATGATTGTTTTAATTCAATTCAGGGAAGGATTAGGCTCAGGGTAACTCTCAGGAAATCAATGATAAATAACAATTAATCAGTTAAAGTTCAATTCAATTAAGGGCCGTTCTTGAACTCAAACACGATAATATAGTCAACCAACTGTCGTTGTGAAAACTAACTAAGTCTAAAATCTAGAATTCCAAATCTCTTTGCAAATCCTACAAATTAAACCAGCAATTAATTCAAGTTTGATATGTTCACAATTCGATTAAAGCAAATCTCTTTCCAGATAATCGAATTGCTCACCCTAGGTTTTATCAGATTACTCAATTGCACTGTCGTGCCTAATCGATTAATCTAAGTTCTATGTTCTAGGTGATCAGACTAGAAATAGCTTTGAGAACAACCTATGGTGAAGAACTATTCAGGTTATGAACCCTAACAAATCAATCATCATAAATCAGAGAAATCCATATGAGAAAACCCTAAACCTAAAATGAGACTACTCAGACATGATTGATGAAAAACAAGACATAACTGAATAGATCATGAAATTAAATATAACAAAGGAATAAAAACAAGGGTTCGGGATCTTCTCTATGATGAACAAAGTCTTGGATCCGTCTCCCTCACAAAAGCTCTCAAATCTCAATGGTGGCTCAAGAATAAAAGTCAAAAGTAAAGTCTGCCGTCTCTCCCTTAACCTAATGACTAAAAGTTTGCTTAAATAGGTCTAAAATACGAGCTGGGTCTCTTTGTAAATAAGCGAAAGTATTGGGCTTCTTATGGTGAGAATTCTCTTCCTTGGATATCTCTCTATCTCCGCGTCAGTTACGTCGGTATCGATCGATACCGGGATGGTGTCGATCGATACTCAGGCTTCAAAACGGGTACTTTCTTCGGTTTGCTCCAAAAGGCTCCAAATGGTTTCAAAATCTCTAATTTCGTCCCAAACGTGCTAAAACCTGAAAAGACTCCAGAACGATACAAAAAAACACTAGAAAGACTCGAATAAACAACTTATATCATGGCTAAAAACGGGTAAAAACCATGATATATCAAAGAACAACTTGAATCTCACAAGTTATTATCTCACACGAACAAGAGAGTAAAGGAATCCACACTATACTCTAACGAACAAGATTGATTCAAAAGACACTCGCTTTGAAGAATAAAACATAACTTTATTGATTTACGTAAAAAAAGTAGGGTGAATACAAATGAGAAAGAGCTGAGCTTTTATAGGCTCATTATACAACGTTAATAAAGTCTAAAACAAGAAAAGAAATCGAAAGATTAAATGTAAAGAGCCGTTGGTGCTTTGATGGTGTGAATCGTCCAAATAAAGCAATTGGTGAGGTGTCTTGAGTCTTGATAGCTTGGGTGCAAAGGAGTGGTCCCTAGGGACTTCCAGGTGCATTGAATTAGCCTTAAAATCGTGCCTAGACAGTTGGGGAAAGATCCCTGCTGAATTAACTTCACATGGTTCCGAATAAGGCAACTCGGGTCTCGTATAAGGTAACATGAGTGTTGAGATGATCCAGGTGATAGTCTGCGTTTAGGCTAAGGTAGAGGCATATTGGAGAGTCTCTGGTTGGTTTAGAATTTCTCCAGGTCGCCATACATGTGATTGAAAACTCACAAAATCGCAAGACTCCATATAAGGCAGGTGTATAGTGCTCCGGTTTAGAAATTGAATATCATCCAAACCAAAAAGGTTATTGGCACAAATCCAATTCTCCATAGCTCTTTGATGAGTAAAGATTCCATACCAAGTCGATTCATAGCTTAATTCCTTCTTGTTTGGCGGAAATGCTCCAATGAACGCATATATGTCCAAATAAGGCAAGTCTGGGATCCTCCGATTTAGAACTTCAATAACTTCCTCTTCTTATCTCGGTTTGGTATGAATCTAATTCGTGGAGTTTCTCTTATGGATCAAGATTTCATACCAGGTTAGTTTTTAGCCTAATTCCTTCTGGTTCGATCGTAATGTTCCGAACAGTGCACGTAGGTCCAAATAGGGTGAGTTCAGATTCTCCTGAATTGTAAACTTGATATCTCCTCCATCTGAACTGATATTGGCCTCATTCCACTTCGAGGCGAGCTCTAGCTGAGATGGGCTGAACAAGGCCCATGGGTCTTCTCGGGTGGGTTTATTGTGCTTTGGCCCAAACTTGGCTAGTCATGTGATGTTTATTCTCTTGTATCATCTCCTCCATGGTTGGTGTTTGGTTTGATGACCACATCATGCCCTCCCTCTTCAAAAAGTTTAGAACTCAAAACTTGATCACCTGCACATAGATAAATCAAGTTAGTAAATTGAAGTGTTTGAGGCCTTAGAAATTTACCTCGGGTTGATCTTGTTTGCATTCATCTGGTGGCTCCTCTTCCAGCAGGATGTGGTTGGTGTCAATGTCATCCTCCTCGTTCATTAGTGTTGTCGTTGTCCGGTTCGTTTGGTCCTTGCCGGAACAATACTCTTGTGTTCTTTTGGTTCTTCTTGCTATCTACACCTGTTTCATCACTCTTGACACAAGACAAGTGCATTTTATATTTGTCATGGAGTTATTAAAAACAGAGTGTAACAAGTCAATTTGAACCTTCTCTTGCGTTGAGGCAAAATCATCTTCTTGATTATTTTGATCGGAAATGGAATGTTTATATTGTTCTTGTGAATCTGATTCACAAGTTGTCTCCTCTTGTTTTATGTCCAAAACTGTGCTCTCCACAGTATGATCTGGCCCTGCGCCAACATCCTTTGGCAAAGACAAGCGTAATAGACTAGAATTTAAAGATTTAAAATCTGACTTAATTAGACTATCACATGCTTTGAGTGATACCGCTTTCAGCTCTAGTGGTGTGGGATTTGACAATTCTCTATTAGGGCAATTGGCAGCAAAATGTCCTCTCTTATGACATCTATAACTTGTTGGAATTTTCACTAAAGAATTAGAGGACTTACCTCGATCCGTTTTGCCTTGTGGTTCACGTAAGATTATTGTGGTTGAGACTTGTTGAACCTCTTTTATTTGATCAGACTGTTCAATCTTTTATGGAGTCTCCAGGGTGCTTGAAGACACGGTTTTTAGCTCAGGGGTGTTGGCATTTTGGTCTAAGAGCACCGTTTTCGCCTTTGAATCTTCTTCTTGGCCTGATTTTATCTCCTTAGTACCTGTAACTTTTTCAACTCTTTTGACACTAGATAAGTGCATTAAAACATTCATGGAATTATCAAAAGCAAGATGAGATACCTTAGATTGGACCCTTAGCGTTTGGAGACGAAACAATTTCTTGTTCCTCTTTTACTTGCAGCTCAAGACTAGGGGTGTTATCCGGTTTCTCTTTATCACATAAAGTTTCCTTTTCTTTATTAGACTTAACCAAATACATCAGATTATCAATTGCCTTTTGAATCGTGAGAAAAGGGTCAGGGGTACTTAACTTTGGATAACTCTGAGGTGTTGCTTCGATTACTTCCGGATCACGCCATAGGTCCTTTTGTTCTTGACCGAATTTATTCCGTGTAGGACAAGACTTGGCTATGTGTCCCTGCTTCTTACACCGATAACAAGTTAATTCAGTACGCTTTGTTTGGACACTACAATTACCTCGAATTGTTGCTTGCGTTTGAGGCAACGGTGTTGGTTTCGGCTTTGGTTGCACCACGAGTGTTGGTGACAAACGTTTTGGAGAGTATTTCGCACACATGTTCCACTTTAGGTTCTCCCACGATCTGATCGTTGGTCTTCGATTACACCATCTTCTGTACTTTTCTTGATCCCACCACCTCAAAGCACTACCCATGAGTTGTCCAAGGGCAATGGAAAGCTTATCTGCTTGTGGTGTGATATGCTCAAATTAATACCCTAAAAGTACTAAAGCAGTTGCTGCAGTATATCAGGGATCGAACACAAAGAAATTCACACAATAAATAATTTAGTGAGGATTAAGCTAGCAAATCACAGTTAAACAGTAAAATAGGTGATCGAAATATGATTATTTTAATTCAATTCAGGGAAAGATTAGGCTCAGGGTAACTCTCAGGAAATCAATGATAAATAACAATTAATCAGTTAAAGTTCAATTCAATTAAGTGCCGTTCTTGAACTCAAACACGATAATATAGTCTACCAACTGTCGTTGCGAAAACTAACTAAGTCTAAAATCTAGAATTCTAAATCTCTTTGCGAATCCTTCATATTAAACCAGCAATTAATTCAAGTTTGATATGTTCACAATTCAATTAAACCAAATCTCTTTACAGATAATCGAATTGCTCACCCTAGGTTTTATCAGATTACTCAATTGCACTGTCGTGCCTAATCGATTAATCTAAGTTCTATGTTCTAGGTGATCAGACTAGAAATAGCTTTGAGAACAACCTATGGTGAAGAACTATTCAGGTTATGAACCCTAACAAATCAATCATCATAAATAAGAGAAATCCATATGAGAAAACCCTAAACCTAAAATGAAACTACTCGGACATGATAGATGAAACAAATAACATAACTGAATAAATCATGAAATTAAATATAACAAAAGAATAAAAACTAGGGTTCGGGATCTTCTCCATGATGAACAAAGTCTTGGATCCATCTCCCTCACAAAAGCTCTCAAATCTCAATGGTGGCTCAAGAATCAAAGTGAAAACTAAAGTCTGCCGTCGGCCCCCCGACCTAATGACTAAAACTTGCTTAAATAGGTCTAAAATACGAGCTGGGTCTCTTTGTAAATAAGGGAAAGTATTGGGCTTCTTATGGTGAAAATTCTCTTCCTTGGATATCTCTCTATCTCCGCGTCAGTTACGTCGGTATCGATCGATACCGGGATGGTATCGATCGATACTCAGGCTTCAAAACGGATACTTTCTTCGGTTTGCTCCAAAAGGCTCCAAATGGTTCCAAAATCTCCAATTTCGTCCCAAACGTGCTAAGACCTGAAAAGACTCCAGAACGATACAAAAAACACTAGAAAGACTCGATAAAACAACTTATATCATGGCTAAAAACGGGTAAAAACCATGATATATAACCTCCCCCAGACTTAGTCTTTTGCTTGCCCTCAAGCAAAACAGAAAACTAAGTTAGAGAAAGAGGTTTGGAAAACCTTAGAGACCTGACCCGTTACCGAAATCGCTGTAATGACCCTTTTTCCCAAGCGCCCACTGCTGCCTGATCAGCTCCAGATCTAACCACCATGTACTTCTCCGTAGGAACCCCAACTTCCCAAGACTTCACTTATTATCTCACACCAATATTCATCTAAGCTCTCATCGCCAGTTTCATCGCTGCAATCAGTGTTCAAGAAATTTCTAGATTCTTGCCCATACAATATCATAGCCAAAGAACCCCTTTATTCAACAACATTTATTGCTTTCCGGTATTCTTTATCTCCCCTAGACTTATTTCATAATCAGTTCTCATTAGATTTCAACAGCGCAGTTTTATCTGAACAGCATACACAAATCAAGGTCCGAAACGCGAGTATTGATAGTGTTTGCTACCGAATCCCCGGTTCTTATCCTCTCAATGTATCAAAAGTCTTAGGTGAATAATGGGGTCATAGGAAATTTTCCTACCCCTCACTTCAGGCCTTCGTGTGATCATTCCTTATCCAAGTAGAATAATGGGGTCATAGGAAATTTTCCTACCTCTCTACTCGGCGGAAATCATTTCATCTTTTATATAGATTTTACCTGTTTTAACGCAAATATGTATCCAACAATTTTCACGGGACAGATATACCACAATTTTCAAGCATGATGAGTTCCTTAGCCAGATATGAATGATGAATCAAGCTCTAAGAACACTAACCGCGTAGATGAAGTGCAAAATTTGGCTAAAGCTTGTGAAGAACCTTGCTGGAGACATGAGTGATTTCTAGCTGGCTGGTTATCCCTTGGATTTTTCATTGGTCGAACTGAAACTAATCCTGTAACAGTGGTCACTCAAAAGCAAAATCAGAACAACAAATTCAAGCAAAAGACAGATCTTCAAGTGGTTTTGACTCAATAAAAACATATAATAAATAAGAAAACAAAAAGTCAATGTCAGTGACTACCTCCCCCAGACTTAAGCAACACTGTCCCCAGTGTTTATCAAGCCCAGAGAAGGTGAAAGAAATCAAAGGACAAAACGAAATAGGTCAAGAACAAGAGGTGTTACCATAGAGCGGTGGTGTCGATCGATACCAAGGTGGTGTCGATCGATACGGAACAAAAACGACCATCCTTCTTCCGACCTGATTCGCAAGACACAACAAAACACAAAAACAAAAACTCATATTTATAGACTTACTAGTGGGTTGCCTCCCACTAAGCGCTTGTTTAATGTCACGAGCTTGACTTTGGCTAAGATATCAGTCAGGACAAGGTGGAGGACTCACTCCGAAATAAGCTCCACAACCAGACATCTCTAGCTTCAAAGTTTTGCTCATCATATCCTCTTCTTTCTCTTTCATCTCCGTAGGAATGAGAACTCTAGCCTTAGAGAAAGGTTTCGAGGTTCCCTTGCACTTCACCTTATATTCGATCGAATCTCCAACACACTTCTGAGGAATCAAAGTGAAATTAGCAGCACCGTTGATCTTCTTGCTCGTCGCCTTCCTCTTTGTTGCCTTGGTCTTCTCCACAACTTTCTTGGGGTGTTGGGGGGGTTCATTTGAAACATCTGCGACCTTTGGTTCACCATAAGACTCATCGAGCAGATCGATCATCAGAGTCTCGCCCGAGGCAATGGTGATGCACGAGACATGTCTGGGTGCTCCTCCAGAAGGAATGACATCGTAGAAGACGTCTCCGTCAATGCAAGAGAAAGAGATTCTCTTATTAGGCGTGTCCATGATCGCGCCAACAGTAGCCATAAATGGTCTTCCCAAAATCAAGGGCACCTTGGATCCTTGGCTCATCTCCACAACCTGAAAATCAGTAGGAATCAGACAATCTCCTATTTTAACAAGTAAATCAAGAATTATAGCGTAAGGGAGTGAGCTAGAAGAATCCGCGTATGTGAGAAGCGTGTTAGGAGATCTCATATCAACTTTCAATCTCTCTGCAATCACCCTCGACATGACGTTGACACTAGACCCTGAGTCAACAAGAGACTCCTTGAAGTTTACTCTAGAGATGGAGCATGGAACTGAGAATTTCCCTGGGTCTTCCCTCTTTGTCAACTGTCTCAGCGGTGGTGGTGTATCAGCAACGGGAGGTCCTACAACCATTTTTTTTGACAAAAACTTGCTTCTAGCAGCCGCCCACTCCTCTCTTGTCAGCTTGGGAAGAACAGGGTAAGGTAGCTTTGGTTTGTATACCCGTTCCTCAACCATCTCTGTCCTTTTCTCAGTTATTGATTCAGCCTGCGAAGGGTATCGACTGATACCAGATGAGTGTCGATCGATACTGGAGTTTTGTATCGTCTCTGCAGGTTGGTGTCGATCGACACAGGTAGGGGTGTCGATCGATACGCGTGGAATGTCAGAATTCGTATCTTCCTCTTCAGCAACCTTCGAATCTACAGCAGGTCTCAGGAAGTATCGATCAATACCAGGCAGGTATCGGTCGATACTAGTATCACTGTATACGAACACAGTCATCTCAGGCTCAAAATCCTCTTCTCTAGCGCTCGAGGTGATTGCATTGACATGTCCACGCTGTGGTTGAACTATCTTTCCCTTGACAGCTGCTGATGTCTGAGCTATTTGATTTTCGAGCATCTTCTGATGGATTTCGAGAGCGTCGATTCTCCCATTCAGATCAGTGTATAAATTATCCAGCTTTCTATTAAAATCTCCAGTCATCTTTTCTTGTCCCTGCAGAATTTGTTCCAAGAGAATCTCCGTCTTACTCTCTGTAGACCTCGGAGAATGCGGTTGGTAAGCTGAATTACCATATTGGCGAGTAAAATCACCGTCTTGAAGTAGTTTTTGGGCGAATTGAGTGGCACCAAAACCAGATTGGTTACCTCCAGACTTGTAACCACCTTGCTGATTGTTGTTGAAGCTTCGGTTGTTGTTTTAACCAAATCGCTGACCCTGAAAACCAGAACCACCAATGTAGTTAACATCCTCTGCTTCATCTTCAATGTTCTCTACTTCCTCAGCAAAATGTACAGCCTTCTTCGTCTTTCCCACTAAGAGGTTGTGCATCGTGTCCAGCTTCGCCTGAACCTCAGCAATCTGCGAACCGTCAGCAACACTAGCGAGCCTTTTCCGCTCAAAATCAGCATTCTTGGTGCTATTGCTAGACGCCAAGTTCTCAATCAGCTTCACAGCATCGGTTGGAATCCTAGTGTTGAAGTTCCCGTTGCTTGCAGAATCCAGTGCCATCTGATACTGCCAATCAATCCCTCTGTAAAAGATCCCGAGCAGCTGAACTTGACTGAAACCGTGATGCGGACAGTCTCTCTGGTAGGATCTGAATCGCACCCAAGCAGCCTTGAGTGCTTCTGTTGGACCCTGAGAAAATTGAGAGATCTTGTTCCTGAGCTCCTCCGATCTCGCATCGTCATAGAAATTGTTCAGGAATGCGTTCTTGGTCTCGTTCCAAGTAGCGAGAGATCCGGGAGGTAACTGCTTCAGCCAGTAAGCTGCTTCTCCACCAAGAGAGTATGGAAAGAGCTTACAAAAGAGGTATTCATGTGGTACTCCATTGTACTTCATACTGGTGACCAAGTCCTCGAATTTCTCGATGTGATCCATAGGGTGTTCATGAGAGAGACCGGTGAAGGGGTGCTGTCCAACAAGAGCGAAGTAAGCAGGCTTCAGCTCAAAGTCATTGCTCTGGAAAGTCGGAATACGGATCGCTGCACGATTTGCATAGAATTGATCCGGTCGGTTGTACTCGCCAAGCGTCCGTTCAGCCTCGGCGTGAGGTTGACGTCCGCCTCTATTGCGATCCACATCATGCAGTAAGTTGGCAGCAGCGTCAAGCGGTTGCCCAGCTGCGTCGCCTACCTGTCCAGCTGCGTTTCTGAAAACGCCTTCCTCATCACGCACAAAACCATGTGGAAGATCCATCTCAACTGTAGTCCTCTTTGTTGTCCGATTTGTGCGTTCAAGCTCTGCTAGCTCTGTATTGGAGAGATTGATCAGTGGTGTGTCCTTCTTTCTCCTGGTAGCACGCTGATGCATACACCTGAAAATCAAAAGACGAGAAAATAAGTAACCAAAATTCAAAAACAGACGTTCAGTGTCGATCGATACCAATGGAGTATCGATCGATACTGACGACGGACTTAGACAAAATCGACAACTAAAATTCTAATGGTGAATTTTTAGAGTCCCCGGCAACGGCGCCAAATTTGATATGCTCAAATTAATACCCTAAAAGTACTAAAGCAGTTGCTGCAGTATATCAGAGATCGAACACAAGAACTCAAGAAATTCACACAATAAATAATTTAGTGAGGATTAAGCTAAGCAAATCACAGTTAAACAGTAAAATAGGTGATCGAAATATGATTATTTTAATTCAATTCAGGGAAAGATTAGGCTCAGGGTAACTCTCAGGAAATCAATGGTAAATAACAATTAATCAGTTAAAGTTCAATTCAATTAAGTGCCGTTCTTGAACTCAAACACGATAATATAGTCTACCAACTATCGTTGCGAAAACTAACTAAGTCTAAAATCTAGAATTCCAAATCTCTTTGCGAATCCTTCATATTAAACCAGCAATTAATTCAAGTTTGATATGTTCACAATTCGATTAAACCAAATCTCTTTGCAGATAATCGAATTGCTCACCCTAGGTTTTATCAGATTACTCAATTGCACTGTCGTGCCTAATCGATTAATCTAAGTTCTATGTTCTAGGTGATCAGACTAGAAATAGCTTTGAGAACAACCTATGGTGAAGAACTATTCAGGTTATGAACCCTAACAAATCAATCATCATAAATCAGAGAAATCCATATGAGAAAACCCTAAACCTAAAATGAAACTACTCGGACATGATAGATGAAACAAATAACATAACTGAATAAATCATGAAATTAAATATAACAAAAGAATAAAAACTAGGGTTCGGGATCTTCTCTATGATGAACAAAGTCTTGGATCCGTCTCCCTCACAAAAGCTCTCAAATCTCAATGGTGGCTCAAGAATCAAAGTGAAAAGTAAAGTCTGCCGTCGGCCCCCCGACCTAATGACTAAAAACTTGCTTAAATAGGTCTAAAATACGAGCTGGGTCTCTTTGTAAATAAGGGAAAGTATTGGGCTTCTTATGGTGAAAATTCTCTTCCTTGGATATCTCTCTATCTCCGCGTCAGTTACGTCGGTATCGATCGATACCGGGATGGTATCGATCGATACTCAGGCTTCAAAACAGGTACGTTCTTCGGTTTGCTCCAAAAGGCTCCAAATGGTTCCAAAATCTCCAATTTCGTCCCAAACGTGCTAAGACCTGAAAAGACTCCAGAACGATACAAAAAACACTAGAAAGACTCGATAAAACAACTTATATCATGGCTAAAAACGGATAAAAACCATGATATATCATGGTGTGGAATAGTATTCGAAGTAATAATCCATATTGTCCTCCCATTGTAGATAATCTACTCCTGAAAATAAAAAGAATTCAGGTCCATAAGATTCGCAACCATTATTTAAAAATAATCTGTATTTGGATTTGCGAGTGGGATGAAAAATAGGATAGCCGGATAGGAATTGGTCTGTGCTGTTGGATTCCATGAAATTCATTGCTTCGGGTAGCTCGGTGTGTGTGATATGGATTTGGTGGCTCTGGTTCAAGCTCTTCACCATCTGGTTCTTCTTCAAATTCAGAGCTTAAGTAGCCATCTTCATGCGACGATGATACTCCATACTCGGCTGCATCGGTGTATGACTCTTTGTCGGATCCTTCATGGGTCCAATCATCTCCATGTGAAGGCTCGTATGATTCATCTTCCTCTGAATCAAGCTCCATAGTTTGCTCCTTGTAGTTGCCTTAAAGTCCTCGCAAAAGATAGGAGACAAACAAAAAGGAAGATTTAATGTCGTGCCAAGTATATTTCCTTTTTTTTTTTTTTTTTTTGAATTTATAATGATGTAAGTGTATGTCGAACCAATATGTGAGATGCTGCTATAATTAAAATGCAACTATGTGATAGGGTGTTGTAATAAAAAATGTAAATAATGCAAAGAAGGAATGTAGATATGTTAGAAGCTCGAAAATAAGGAAATGCAATAAAGGTTGATAAAAATATGGCAAATGGCTAGGGATTGATTAAAATATGGAAACTAAGATGTGAATTGCCTAAAACTTCTTCTTCCTAGAAATTCGCAAATTAAGAGCAGACAGCAACGTTCTAGAGCGTGAACGAATAGGCACAATATCACTAAAAACCTGATTGAACAAATAGCAAATGATTCAACAAGATGATTATACAACCTAGCCAAATCAGTTTCCATCCCTTCAAACTTCCGGATTCAGCACTTCTTCGTTTTCTGTATTTAAACGAAACAACTAACAGTTCAAGCACAGAAACAAGCACACGATTCACACAGCAATGTTTTTTTTTTTTTTTTTTTTTGTTGCTGATACGATGCAATGAAACCAAGAGATATGCTAAATGTTTTTTTTTTTTGAAAGATTGTGATGAAGCAATTAAACAAGAACAGATTTTTATGGGTTTTCGATTTATATATAAAAAAACAAAAAACAAAACTGAAAATTGAAAAGATATAGGTTGAAGAGATACAACCTGATGGATAGGAGCTTTCAGCTCTGATACAAAATGATATAAGATTGAAATCACACCAAACTTAATGATCGCACGATCTCAAGACTTGACAAGCTTGTTGCGGAAGTGGATGTTGATAGAGATGGATTGTGAAGGGGTTTGTTGTTCGAATCAACACATGAAAGAACAACTTGAATCTCACAAGTTATTATCTAACACGAACAAGAGAGTAAAAAAATCCACACTATACTCTAATGAACAAGATTGATTCAAAAGACACTCGCTTTTGAAGAATAAAACTTAAGTTTACTGATTTTCGTAAAAAAAGTAGGGTGAACACAAATGAGAAAGAGCTGAGCTTTTATAGGCTCATTATACAACGGTTATAAAGTCTAAAACAAGAAAAGAAATCGAAAGATTAAATGTAAAGAGCCGTTGGTGCTTTGGTGGTGTGAATCGTCCAAATAAAGCAAGTGGTAAGGTGTCTTGAGTCTTGATAGCTTGGGTGCAAAGGTGTGGTGTCTAGGGACGTCCAGATGCATTGAATTAGCCTTAAAATCGTGCCTAGACAGTTGGGAAAAGATTCCTTCTGAATTAGCTTCACATGGTTCCGAATAAGGCAACTCGGGTCTCGCATAAGGTAACATGAGTCTTGAGATGATCCAGGTGATACTCTGCGTTTTGGCTAAGGTAGAGGCATATTGGAGAGTCTCTGGTTGGTTTATAATTTCTCCAGGTCGCCATACATGTGATTGAAAACGCACAAAATCGTAAGACTCCATATAAGGCAGGTGTAGAGTGCTCCGGTTTAGAAATTGAATATCTTCCAAACCGAAAAGGTTATTGGCACAAATACAATTCTCCATAGCTTTCTGATGAGTCAAGATTCTATACCAACTCGATTCATAGCTTAATTCCTTTTGGTTTGGCGGGGATGCTCCAATGAACACACATATGTCCAAATAAGGCAAGTCTGGGATCCTCCGATTTAGAACTTCAATAACTTCCTCTTCTGATCTCGGTTTGGTATGAATCCAATTCGTGGAGCTTCTATTATGGATCAAGATTTCATACCAGGTTGGTTAGCAGCCTAATTCCTTCTGGTTCGATTGTAATGTTCCGAACAGTGCACATAGTCCAAATCGGGTGAGTTCAGATTCTCCTGACTTGTAAACTTGATATCTCCTCCATCTAAACGATATTGGCCTGATTCCACTTCGAGGCGAACTCTGTCTGAGCTAAGAATGTATTCCCAGTGGTCGTTTGAATGAGACAGAAGATCTTGGACTTCGAATGGGCTGAACAAGGCCCATTGGTCTTCTCGGATTGGCTTATTGTGCTTTGCCTTTGTATATTCATATTCATCATCCAAGATTAATCAAATTGAAAAGGTTAGTTTCTTCTTTAATCCTCTCTCTCTGTGTTTGCGATGAAAGATTCAAGAAGTTTCCATTGATGCCTCATTGTGTTCTCGATCCATTCTTCTTCATTGGATCGAGCTGCCTTTGAACTTGCGGATTCGTGTTCTATATGAACGCCCGTCCGTGTTTACAGAAGACGACGCTTCTATAACAGTGGTATCAGAGCATTCTTTCCTTGGATATGAGCTACAATCCTTTACAGGTTCACCGGAACTAAACCGCTTAAGTGGTTGGCGATGATGGAAGCTTATTTCCGGTACACAGAGGAATGTAGGATGAAGTTTCCAGGTTGGTGTGGTGAGGAACGTAAGGTTTGGTTTGTGTGTAAATATCTTGATATCGGAGATCAAGATTGGTTTGTTTAGTGGATGGGAGGAGTTACAAAGAAGATTGAATTGGAAGCGTTTTAAGGCTTGTGTGGTGTATCAGTTCGGAACGTTGATGAAAATTGTGAGTGTTGATGGCTACGTGGTTGATTACAGAACTGAAGTAGAAGAATCGATCACGAGCAGTCAAGAAATTGAAGAAGAATCTCTTCAAGCGGCTGTAAGGGAAGCGGATGACAAAGAATTGATCAAAATCAGTTTAGGTGTTGAAGAACAAAAATCTATTCAAGAGGAAGAAGTGATTGAGAAAATCAATTCGATTCAAGATGAGAATTCAAAACTAATGGAGTCATTGGTGTTGTCAGATGCTTCAAAATTTCAGGTATCGTTTTCGCAATTGGAACCAAGCCTTCACTCAATGGATGTTTATGAGCAATTCCACTCTAGTTTTTGCCATGGAATATGTTGTTTGAATATGTTCTAGACACAACAGCAAGATCATTGGGAACATAAAGAAGAATCCATTTTCAGGTTATCAAAGGGAAAGAATATGCTCACCGAAATGATTGTAAGGAAATAAATGTTACATGAAGAGGAGATAATGAGCATGTTTCCTAAGTCTTGGAAGTTCAAGTTCAAAAACATGATAAATCTTGACACACACGATGAATTGATAAATCTTGGTGACTGTATGCTGAGTTTCTAAAGTGTGAAGAAGAAACAAAGGTTCAGAGAAGGTGTGGGGCATTGATGACACTGTTGGTTCAGCAAGAAATGGAGCCATCTTTCTCAACATTAATATCAGTTGGAAGAAAACAAGAGATGCAACAGCCTGTAAAGAAGAGATAGAGTCTGTTTCTTAAAAGCTGGAAGTTTAAATTCAAGATCATGGATTTAAAAAGAGAGAAACAAGACTAAAGACAAAGTGATGGGGATAAATTTGAGCTGAATTTTCAGATGGAATTGATGCTGATTATAGGAAAAGAAGCAGATGGGATCATGCAACAACATGAAAAGGAACTGTTGTGTTTGTTCTCTAAGAAATGGAAGTTTAAGTTCAAAAACAGGGATTCTCAAAGAGATGAACAAGATTGGAGGCAGAACAATGGTGATAGTTGTGTGCTGAACTTTGAAATGGGATTGTTGTTCTTCTTTGGTTCTCTCCCAAGACCACCAGAGAAAATTACAACATTCAACATTCAAACCTTGTGGTCAAGGTTCTTTGGGAAGGGAGGATTTGATGCAGGATCCAGTGCAGTAGGATCAAAGCGTGTGAGACGTGTGAGCATCAAAGCGGAGAAACAGAGGAAGGTTGAAGAATCGTTAGAACAGAGCCAATCATCTTAAGACGCGTGGCAAGTTTGGTGTTTTTGAAAGAAGAATTTGACGTCTCGCTGATGAACACGTGTCAAGCTCCTATTCGCTAGTTTGACGTGTCAAGCTCCTATTCGTTAGTTTGAATAGTTTGTTACGATAGTTAACGTCTCTGTTTTATGATTGTCGAATTGTGTATGCACTATATAAGTGCTTTGGCTTTGTAGAATCATCATCCAAGATTAATCAAATTGAAAAGTTAATTTCTTCTTTAATCCTCTCTCTCTCTATTTGCGATGGAAGCTTCGAGAAGTTTCCATTAATGCCTCATTGTGTCCTCGATCCATTCTTCTTCATTTGATTGAGCTGCCTTTGAGCTTGCGGATTCGTGTTCTATATGAACTTCCGTCTGTGTTTGCAGAAAGACGACGCTTCTGTAACAATTAGTTACTTTCAGTGAACACAAACCAAAAGTAGCAATTACCGTATTACAGAAAAGATTGGTTACCTTGTTACAACAGCATATCATCTGTTTGACACCAAGGGTGAATGCAAGCAAAGTGATGGGAGGTTTTTTTGTCTCTTCACAGGTTTCACCCGAGAAGTTAATCTCCAGAATTTGACCCACACAACCGGAAGTGTACAGCTAAATGCAATTGTAGTAATACGGGATCGATCTATAGGGAAATAGAATAACTACATAGAGAATGCAAATGCAGATCTAATCTAGACATGATAAGCAAAAGGTGGAGGTTTTCTAATCTACAAAGCCTTAAATTAAATAAAGCAATAAATAGAAAATAGTAAATCTATACTAAGAAAACAGTAATTAAACTAAACTAAACATGAAATAAACATTAAATAATCATAAACTAATATTTACACATACTTGGGTGATAGTCTAAATCAGAAAACCTAAGTTTAGAATTCATATTTTATCTGAGTAATTTATATTTGTCATTCCAGGGATTTTCCATGTCTTGCTAGTCAACTCTCGTGGTATGCTAGACTCTATATCGAGATCCACTCTCGTGATAAACTGGATATGCATTTCATACAATCCCATCATCGAATACCAAATATCCTTGGACTCTCGCCTCAAGAATGCAAAGTGAGTGATAGATTTGTTTATAAAGTACAACCTACTCTCGTGGCGAAATACTCATAAAATATTCTATCTAACTTGGCCAAAGCCAAATCTATAATTAATTCTATCAAATAACAAATTCGACACTAGCTATGACTCTCTAGTATGCAGATCTGAAGGTTTAATCCACTCTCGTGGCATCAAACACTTCTAAATAGACAACTACACATACTGGATTCAGTTGTGCTCTTAAGTATCTCTCATGAGAGAATACTCAGCATTAAAGTGCATACTAAAGTAACTAGATCGGTTAAGTACAGCAATGAATTCTAAAATATAGATCCCATCATTGACTACCACCCTAGTTATCTAAAAGATCTACTCTAAAAGCAAAAGAAGAAGAAGTAAAAAGAAGAACTCTTTATTATGAAATGGTGGCTACAAAGTCTAGATTAATTCCTTGATGATTATTAATGAGATTACAAGTGTTTATATAGTACTAGGGTTACTTAGAACTCTCCAATTCGTCATTATCATGTTTCTTGAGGTTTAAAATTCGAGATGACAAGTTGCCTAAATCATAACTCGCCACATCATCGAAATCCCTTATTTTTCAGCCTAGCATCGACCTTGATAGGTCGATGTATGGGTCGATTCTCCTCCTGCTTCTTCTAGCATCAGGCTTGACATGTTGATTCTCATCCGGGAGATCTCCCAGGAATTCACATCGACCTTGATAGATCAATGTGGGGGTCGATGCTCTACTTCTCAGGCTTGACTAGTCGATGCATCCTTCTTGAATTCTCTCCGGAAAATCTTTGGACTCAATATTGACCCCTACAGGTCGATATTAGGGTCCATTCTGCCTTCTTCGGATTCTGTGAAATTCTTCTCCGAATGTGCACAATCTAGGTGATGTCACCAGTCTTCCTATAGGCTTCCGTAAGCTCCAAACACATCTCTACTACTCATATTTAGCTCAAAGCATGTAAAATATGATGATATCAACTCTCCCACACTTATCCTTTGCTTGTCCTCAATCAAACAAAAGTCAAGCATGGTAAAGTTATTTTATTGAAAGCAAATAAATCAACGCAAAGTTCAGTAAACTACGACAAAAAAAATTCACGTTATTAGTTTATTGCTTACTTATTGATTATTTAGTTTATTGCTTTTTTCTTTTATGCATTTTAGGAAGTATAATCAAAACTCCAAAACTTTATATTTTGCCTAGATTAGATTTATTCTTGCATTTTTTGTGTAGTTATTCTAAGTCCCTGTAGATTGATCCCGAACGTACTATAATTGCATTTAACCGTGCACTTGCGGTAAGATTGTGTTAAAATCTCGAGACTACTCTCTTGGGTGAAACCTGATAGAGGAGAGCGTAACAACTCGCCTCCACCAAGTTTTTGGCGCCGTTGTCGGGGACTACAGCAATAGCCATAGAGATTTGGTATGAATCTGATACTAGATTTCTTTTGTTTTCTTGTTTTAATTTGTTTTTGTTATTTGAATTTTCAGGTTTTTAACTTGAGAAGCAAAGATTGACTAGTTGTTGGATTGGGGAAAAGAGAACATGGTGCGTAGGAAAAGGGTAGTATGAACGATAGGCATAGACGACGGCCAACGAGCCATAACCAACGCACGGGCATCCAAACACCACCTGTGAAGGATGTTGAATTCAAAATTAAGATCAGTTTGATTAACATGATCCAGGGCGACAAGTTTCACAACCTATTAATAGAGAGCCATGTGGATCACTTAAACCAATTCGATAAACTATGCTAATTGGTGAAGATTAACGGTGTTTATGAAGACGCGCTTAAACTTCGTCTATTTCCATTTTCACTTGGGAGTAAAGCACATCATTGGGAAAAGAATCTTCCATCATATACCGTAGCAACGTGGAGTCAATGCAGGAAAGCTTTCATAACAAAGTTCTTCTCGAACTTTAGGACAGCTCGTTGGAGAAACAAGATATCAAACATCACACAACAAAGCACTGAGAGCTTCGGAGAAGCGTGGGAGAGATTTTTAGGCTACATGACATAGGTCAATTTCTTAATGCACTATCATCATGTCATTACAGCACAGAAAGGTGTCAATCCAATTAGGTGAGCTATTAACCAGAAAAGATGTAATCAAACCGAATTAAGTAAAGTCAAGCACTAGATTATAAGATTAACAATCTAACAGAACAATAATTAAAAGCATTCTAGAAACTAATAACAAAAACTAACAGAACTCGTAGTTACTAACAAAAGCTACAGAAGCAATGGAAATAGAATTCAATCAACTAAACAGAAGCTCCTAAGGATGGGGTTATTGATTAGTGTATCCTCTTAATCTACCTAGGTGTTTAACATACTCAAACAGAGCTAATTCCTAGACAATAAACTCATCAGCAGTTAAATCTACTCTCATGACAGATAACCTCAAGCTAAACCAGTTCCATACCTAAATCTCTTCAGCGAAATTTAACCTAGCAGGCATTAAGATTCAGTCTGTTAGAGCCAATAACCACCCTAGACAACTAATCTCTTAGGCTAGGAATGTAAATCTCTGGAATTAGTTGGTTCATGCATTTCATCAAACATTTGGTGGGCGTGAAAATACCTAAGTTCTAATTCCAATTGATTAGAGAGAAACTATTATTAATAACACTAATCCAGAAGGGAAATCAAGTAATCTAAGCTTAAACCACCTAGGAGACTAAGATTGCACACTTAATCTATCTCATCCTTAAGAACCCTAGAGACTACTCAGAGCTCATGAAGAACATCAAGAACACAAACCCATAAATCATTAAAACTTGCATAAATGAAAAGATCAAGATGAAAATAGAGATACTACTGAAAATCAAACACAAAATACTAAATAGATTCAAAGAAATCTAATTACAAAGCAAGAATAAGTTTTAGAGGCAGAGAAAAACACAGTAGACTCTCCTTTTGTCCAGTGGTCAATACATGGTATTTATAGATTTGGACAAAACCCTAGCTCACAAACAGACAAAATAGCTAAATTCGGAGGTGCACTCGAGCTGGTTGTCGAGTCCTTTGGTCGAGTCTGGCAAAAATCTTCAAGATGGCAACTTTGTGGTGGACTCGAAATGGGCACTCATGTTGGTGGTCGAGTTGGCTTCCAAGTCCTCGTTTTTGGTTCCACTCGACTCGCTTCTCGAGTTCTTGTTCGAGTCCGGTTCAAAGGTCTCCGTTTTGTGCTCCACTCGAGTCTCCTGGTCGAGTGCATGGTCGAGTTATACTCTTCCTTCCTTCCTTCTCTCCAATTGGCCTCAATATCTTTAATATTCCTTGAATGTACCTGATACAGCTCCAAAATGCAATATGCATGCAATCCTAATGCAAAACACTCTAAGTATGCAAAACTGGAAACAAATGTCATGAAATGGTAAGAATATTCTATAAGACAGGGCTAAATGGATGATAAATGCATGCTCAAAGCATGTAAAATATAGACATATCAACTCCCCCAAACTTAGTCTTTGCTAGCCCTCAAGCAAACAAATAAGTATAAGATGGAGGAGAGGTTTGAAGGTGGGGATTCAGAACCAAAGCATGCTGATATAATAGATGATATCAATGTCCAAGTTGTTGGTTCTAGAATGCAAGATGTTTGAACTCTACTTAAAAACTTTAGCCATACTCTTTACGACACAATTTCGATTAGTCTCAATCTAGACATGCATTCAAATCTACCATACCCTTTAACATTTAATTAAGCAGAAACCATGAATCAAGCTATGCACATTCAATGAACTCATTTGGCTAAGGGTAAGGTTAAGAGACAAAGATGGTCCCTTTCATATGGTTTAATCATTTCAAAACAGGGATCACTCAAGAAAAGGAATGAGCTTTAGCAGAATGCTAAAGGTAAGAACCAACCTATGCATACAAGGATTAATTCTCATCTACCCAATGATACACAAGTGATCTTAACCCTCCTAGTTCTAAACCCAGAAAAATATCCTATTTCTACCCTTAAAGTTTGGCAATCATTTTTCTGCCTTGAACTTTTTCTTGGATCAAACTCATTCTCTTCTTCTTGTTCTTGTTCTAAGGAGAGGTTCTTAAGACTTCTAGCGGATTAGAGGTCTTTCACTTCCAGGTTAGGCTTTCTTTATTAAGACATTAGGCTTTTTGCCCTTTTTTTCCCTCTTTCTCTTCTTAGCACAGCCCCAAATCCTTCACTAGATCAATTTACTTTTCAGCTTTTCCTCTCCTAAAAAACTTTTAACCTTTTTATCTTTTTTTGCAGAACCAAACCCTATACCCAATAATCAAGCTTCCACCTAGTCCTATCTGATTCAAAAATTGCAAACCAGAACTACATGAGACTATATTCTTGTCGACTCAAACCTAACACTTTCTGCCAAGCTCATTCAAAAATAGGCCTTACACGCTCAATAAAGTAAACATGGCTTGAAAGAAAGGTAGGTTAAGGGTAGAGAAACTGTTCTAAGGATGAGAACAGCTACTTGGATTAGCGAGAGTGGTAAATAGGTGAAAAAAATCCAAGTATGTATTTGGTATCCATGAGTTCAAATGCAATGCATAGTCGAGATAATTACAAGTCAAATTCAGGTTCAATTAGATAGGGAATGGTGTCAAATCACAGCATGCTTCAATTAAGACAAGACAATCTAGTTGTCCATTCAAAGTATGGTGTAGTCTTACTTCAAGTTCATTCACAATGCATTAGACAACTAGAAACGAGGGCATTGAGATTATCTTATTGAATCAGCACGCTTACAAGGTTATAATCATCCTAATCCCCTATGCATATGCAAAAACCCTCTATGAAAAGAATATAGACTCAATCCTAAAATGCAAATGCAACTACATGAACACTTTTTTTTTTTTTTCCGAAATTTTTTCAAATTTGTATGGTTTTTCTATGCCTTAGATATATGCAGACTCAAGTATGCACATAATTTAAAATAAAAACACAATAAACATGTCAAACACATCTTAAACCCTCTCCCAAACTTAAATTACACAGTTCTTTGTGTAATAAAAATCTGAAGTATGGTTTAACAAACAACAAAAATGAAGAAAAAAATGCAAATGATATGTACAAGAATAGATGGAGTTGGTACCTCAAGGGTTGGAGAAGAAGGAGGTTATTGATTCCTCTATACTCTCCCTAGTGTAGGTAGGCTGGTATGCTGGCTCGGCTACTGACTCGACGTGGGGCTCGAGTCTGTAGGTCGAGTCAGTTGGTCCGCTTTCAGGTCGCCTCTTCTTCTGCCTTGAGTACTGTCTTAAATGCTGCCTTGGCTCATATGATGATGCTCTGGGTGGTTCCATGGCTGCACTAGACCTTGGTTCTGCATGAAGTGATCCATTTCTTAATAATACTCTCTTTGGCAAGATGCATCTTCTATCCTCATCCTTGACAAGTGATCAGCTACCCTATTCTCTATGCCCTTCTTGTCAACAATCTCCATGTCGAACTCCTGAAGCAAAAGGATCCATCTGAGCAGTCTTGGCTTAGTCTCCTTCTTTGCATAGATGTGCCTTAGTGCTGCATGATCGGTGTATACTATCACCTTGGAACCAACTAGATAGCTTCTGAACTTCTCGAAAGCGAATACAACAGCTAGCAACTCCTTTTCTGTTGTTGCATACCTCCCTTGAGCTTCATCTAATGTTCTGCTTGCATAATATATCACATGCAGCATCTTCTCTATCCTTTGTCCCAAAACTGCTCCCACAGTATAGTTCGAGGCATCACAAATGATTTCGAACGGATAGTCCCAATTTGGAGCTTGGACTATTGGGGCTGTGATCAAGGCTTCCTTAATCAGCTGGAAAGCCCTCAAGTACTCAGAATCAAAGTTGAACTCTTGCTCCTTGCACAATAGTCTATTGAGTGGTCTGGCTATTTTTGAGAAGTCTTTGATGAACCGCCTGTAGAACCCAGCATGTCCAAGGAAACTCCTGATATCCTTGACGTTCTTAGGTGGTTGTAACCGTATCATCACATCAACTTTGGCTTTGTCTACCTCTATCCCATTCTCAGAAATCTTGTGCCCCAAGACAATCCCTTCTTTGACCATAAAATGGCATTTCTCCCAATTCAGAACTAGATTTGTCTCTTCACACCTAGTAAGCACCCTGCATAAATTCAACAAACAGGAGGAGAAAGAGGAGCCATACATGGAGAAGTCGTCCATGAATACCTCCACCGTCTCCTCGATTAAATCCAAAAAGATAGAGGTCATACACCTCTGAAAAGTAGCAGGTGCATTACAAAGACCAAAAGGCATTCTCCTATATGCAAATGTTCCATATAGGCAGGTGAAAGTAGTCTTTTCTTGATCATTAGGATGTATAGGGATTTGAAAGAAACCACTATACCCATCTAAGAAATAGTAATAAGGATGATTTGCAAGCCTTTCTAACATCTGATCAATGAATGCCAATGGGAAATGATCCTGTTTAGATGCAGCTTTTAACTTTCTGTAGTCTATGCACATCTTATGACCAGTGATAGTCCTAGTGGGTATGAGCTCATCTTTACCATTCCTTATAACAGTTATACCCCCTTTTTTAGGAACACAATTCACAGGAGAGACCCAAGTGCTATCAGATATAGGATAGATTATGCCAGCTTCTAGCAACTTAAAGATTTCCTTCTTAACCACTTCTTTCAAATTTGGGTTTAATCTTCTATGAGGTTCAATGCTAGCATATGATTCATTTTCAAGGTGAATTCTATGAATACATAAGCTAAGTGATATTCCTTTAATGCCATCCAGAGAATACCCAATGACTCTTCTAAATTTTCTCTATTCAGTCAATAACAAATGCAACTCATCGTCATTAAGTTTATCATTGACTATGATTGGGTATGTGGAGTAAGGTCCTAGAAAAACGTACCTTAGCCCTATAGGAAGTGGTTTAAGGTCTACCTTGGATGCTTTGAGTTCTGACCAGTCGTCTGATGCATGGAGGCCTAACTCGATCCACGGGTCGACTGTGTTGGTTGAGTCTGCAGTGGGTGATGTACTGACTCTAGTTGGTCGTTCGAGTAAGCTGTGCGAGTCAGCATATTCTGTTCTCTGGATGTCTAGACTCGACCTGGGACACGATTTGATAGGTCGAGTTATGGTCAGTGTTATACCGTTTGCAACTAAAACCTCTCCTTCAACCCCAATCAGATCTTCAAAGACTTCTAACCCTTCTACAGCCTTATGTGAGTCCAATATCATCTCATAGCCTAAGGTCTCATTGTAGAGGTAATCAGCTTTGCCACTCTTTGTCAAAGCAGTTTAATGGCGCTCTTCTTCATTAAGCTCCTCTAGAAGCTCATCAGCAAATTGATCCATTTCTTCAATCCAAAAGATCTGCACGTCTATTGCAGGTTTTTTCATTGTATCTTTGATGTCGAATGTCATTAAGATCAATCTTTCCCTTTCGAACATTAATAACTACCCCAGCAGTAGCCAAGAAAGGTCTATCTAGAATCAGAAGGTTTCTCGATTCTTTATCCATTTCCAATACTATGAAATCCGTGGATATCTCAACAATTCCAATCCTTAGAGGTAGATCTTCTAACATGCCATGAGGGGTTCTAACAGACCTGTCGGCTAAGACCAAAGAGATGTTGCAAGCTTTGTAATTGCGGAACCCTAACCTCTTAGCTACTGAGAGTGGCATGAGGCTGATAGATGGTCCAAGATCACAAAGGCAATTCTTGAAAGTCAATGGACCTAAGGAGCATGGCAGAGTGAACGAGCTGGGGTCGCTTAGCTTCTCTTTGATAACCCTTTTCTGTATAATGGCACTGCATTCTTCCGTTAAGACCACCATACCGTGAATCTCCTTTACTCTCTCATTTAATGCATCTTTCAAGAATTTCTGATATGGAGGTATAAGTGCAAAGGCATCCAAAAGAGGCATCCTGACCTTGATTTCTCTCATATGCTTATCAAAAAGTGCTCTATACTTCTCCAATTTCTCTTTCTTGAATCTTCCTGGGAAGGGAAGTTTAGGTTTGTAAGGAGGGGGGACAAAGGGTTCTTTCTTTTCCTCTGAAGCAACTGGTTTTTCAGCAGGTAGTGTGCTGACTTGAACTAGGACTCGAGTTGGTTGGTCGAATCTGTCAGTCGAGTCTGGTTTCTCAGCTTGACCTTCTTTGTGATTTAAATCCTCCCCATCTTCATTTTCACTATCCACAGTGACTAAAATTGACCCTTCCCTTGTAGGTAACTCTCGTCCACTCCTTAAGGTGATGGCATTGATTTGAGAAAAGTCTTTTGGGTTTGGGATTGCTTTTACTAGAAACTGTCCAATAGGCGTTGTGGAAGAAGTGGATGCAGTTTTGCTCTCCATGTATTTAATTTTGGAGTTTAATGTCTCAATCTTGCTGTTGAGATCATTGTAGGTGTAATCCATCTGGGTTTTTACTTCACCAAATTTCTTAGCTGCTTCCATCGCACCAGCTGCTTGACCTTGTAGAAGTTGTTGCAGCATGTTCGTCATCTGTTGATCCGGAGCGTTAGAAGGCTGAGCTTGGTGAGGTGTAAAATCAGGTGGTGGATCCGTGACTCCATGATGCGGATAGCTTCCCTGGTAATGCTGCTTAGGGGCAAAACTTTGATGTTGATTATAATTAACAAATGGTTTATTCGGATTCGGTTGTTGCTGAGGCGGGTAGACTTCATCTTGTGGATTGGCAACGTTGGTGCTCCGATATGATAAATTTGGGTTGTTCTTATAGTTGATGAAGCCTTTGTTGTATCCTCTTTGATTCTAAACATAGCTGACTTCTTCCATAGTAGTACCCTCCCCATCTTGAACCTGAAAGATCTGGTCCTTACTTGCAAAGTGAACGTGCTTTTGTTGGGTGAGGAAGAGTTTATCCAATTTGGCATTCAAAGCTTTGATTTCTTTCCTAGTCCTCTAATCAGAATCAACACTTCCCCTCACGTTTTGGTCATAGTCCGCAGTGTAGTTTCCATCTGATTGAGCAAGGTTCTCCACTAGTTCCCAGCCTTCATCGACATCTTTGCTGAGGAAGTTGCCATTGCTTGCTGTATCGAGAATAATCCTTATCTTTGGGAGAACTCCTCTGTAAAGGGTGCTGAGTAGGGACTCATTGTTGAAACCATGGTGAGGACATTGAGTGGTGTAGCCTTTGAATCTTTCCCAGGATTCGCAGAAGGTCTCCCCATCCTTCTGGGCAAATTCTTGATATCTCATTCCAGAGGCGAGCTGTTCGAGCATTGGAGAAGAACTAGGCAAGGAAAGCTTTCTTGCAGTCATCTCATGAAGTGATTGAGCCATGGGGTAGATTCTTCTCCCACAGATGGGCTTTGTCACCAAGAAAGAAGGGGAAAAGTCAAAGTTTGAAGCCATCTTCACTGATTCCATTGATCTTGGTGAGGCTACAGAGCCTATCTTGGTGAGACTGCATAGCTATCAAACCACTGTTGATCTCAAAGTTGTTGTTTTGGATTGTAGGAGGTACAATCTCTTGCCTATGAGTGTGAGTATTAGGAGAATCTCTTGTTCTAATCAATCGTGGCCTTCTCGGAGGAGGTCCTTGTTCATTCTGTCCTTGTGGGTTTTCTTCCATTCCCACTTGATCTTGTTGATCTACTCTGATGTGCTCTCTCTGCTCTCGTAACTGTCTTGGTAGCTGATTAATATTGTCGTGGTAGCGCAGGAGGTTCTGGTTTCCTTTTGATCTCGTTTGCATACAGGTGAAGGTAGACTCGATTGACTGACCCAACGTTGGCACTCGAGTGCGTGGGTCGAGTCAGAACATGGCACTGATAGAGTCTGTCTGATGACGTGTATAAGTACATGAGATGCAAAGACAATGAAGGAAACACAAGGTGAGTAACAAATTAGACTGAAAAGAACTTGATCTGAAATGATTTGAAATCCTAATTGTAACAAACAACACCCAAATCGGCAACGGCACCAAATTGATATAGGTCAATTTCTTAATGCACTATCATCATGTCATTGCAGCACAGAAAGGTGTCAATCCAATTGGGTGAGCTATTAACCAGAAAAGATGTAATCAAACCGAATTAAGTAAAGTCAAGCAGTAGATTATAAGATTAACAATCTAACAGAACAATAATTAAAAGCATTATAGAAACTAATAACAAAAGCTAACAGAACTCGTAGTTACTAACAAAAGCTACAGAAGCAATGGAAATAGAATTCAATCAACTAAACAGAAGCTCCTAAGGATGGGGTTATTGATTAGTGTATCCTCTTAATCTACCTAGGTGTTTAACATACTCAAATAGAGCTAATTCCTAGACAATAAACTCATCAGCAGTTAAATCTACTCTCATGACAGATAACCTCAAGCTAAACCAGTTCCATACCTAAATCTCTTCAGCGAAATCTAACCTAGTAGGCATTAAGATTCAGTCTATTAAAGCCAATAACCACCCTAGACAACTAATCTCTTAGGCTAGGAATGTAAATCTCTGGAATTAGTTGGTTCATGCATTTCATCAAACATTTGGTGGGCGTGGAAATACCTAAGTTCTAATTCTAATTGATTAGAGAGAAACTATCATTAATAACACTAATCCAGAAGGGAAATCAAGTAATCTAAGCTTAAACCACCTAGGAGACTAAGATTCCACACTTAATCTATCTCATCCTTAAGAACCCTAGAGACTACTCAGAGCTCATGAAGAACATCAAGAACACAAACCCATAAATCATTAAAACTTGCATAAATGAAAAGATCAAGATGAAAATAGAGAGACTACTGAAAATCAAACACAAAATACTAAATAGATTCAAAGAAATCTAATTACAAAGCAAGAACAAGGTTTAGAGGCAGAGAAAAACACAGTAGACTCTCCTTTTGTCCAGTGGTCAATACATGGTATTTATAGATTTGGACAAAACCCTAGCTCACAAACAGACAAAATAGATAAATTCGGAGGTGCACTCGAGCTGGTTGTCGAGTCCTTTGGTCGAGTCCGGCAAAAATCTTCAAGATGGCAACTTTGTGGTGGACTCGAAATGGGCACTCATGTTGGTGGTCGAGTTGGCTTCCAAGTCCTCGTTTTTGGTTCCACTTGACTCGCTTCTCGAGTTCTTGTTCGGGTCCGGTTCAAAGGTCTCAGTTTTGTGCTCCACTCGAGTCTCCTGGTCGAGTGCATGGTCGAGTTATACTCTTCCTTCCTTCCTTCTCTCCAATTGGCCTCAATATCTTTAATATTCCTTGAATGTACCTGATACAGCTCCAAAATGCAATATGCATGTAATCCTAATGCAAAACACTCTAAGTATGCAAAACTGGAAACAAATGTCATGAAATGGTAAGAATATTCTATGAGACAGGGCTAAATGGATGATAAATGCATGCTCAAAGCATGTAAAATATAGACATATCAACTCCCCCAAACTTAGTCTTTGCTAGCCCTCAAGCAAACAGATAAGTATAAGATGGAGGAGAGGTTTGAAGGTGGGGATTCAGAACCAAAGCATGCTGATATAATAGATGATATCAATGTTCAAGTTGTTGGTTCTAGAATGCAAGATGTTTGAACTCTACTTAAAAACTTTAGCCATACTCTTTACGACACAATTTCGATTAGTCTCAATCTAGACATGAATTCAAATCTACCATACCCTTTAATATTAAATTAAGCAGAAACCATGAATCAAGCTATGCACATTCAATGAACTCATTTGGCTAAGGGTAAGGTTAAGAGACAAAGATGGTCCCTTTCATATGGTTTAATCATTTCAAAACAGGGATCACTCAAGAAAAGGAATGAGCTTTAGCAGAATGCTAACCTATGCATACAAGGATTAATTCTCATCTACCCAATGATACACAAGTGATCTTAACCTTCCTAGTTCTAAACCCAGAAAAATATCCTATTTCTACCCTTAAAGTTTGGCAATCATTTTTCTGCCTTGAACTTTTTCTTGGATCAAACTCATTCTCTTCTTCTTGTTCTTGTTCTAAGGAGAGGTTCTTAAGACTTCTAGCGGATTAGAGGTCTTTCACTTCCAGGTTAGGCTTTCTTTATTAAGACATTAGGCTTTTTGCCCTTCTTTTCCTTTTTTCTCTTCTTAGCACAGCCCCAAATCCTTCACTAGATCAATTTACTTTCAGCTTTTCCTCTCCTAAAAAACTTTTAACCCTTTTTCTTTTTCTTCATCTTTCTCCAAAATTTTTTATCTTTTTTTGCAGAACCAAACCCTATACCCAATAATCAAGCTTCCACCTAGTCCTATCTGATTCAAAAATTGCAAACCAGAACTACATGAGACTATATTCTTGTCGACTCAAACCTAACATTTTCTGTCAAGCTCATTCAAAAATAGGCCCTACACGCTCAATAAAGTAAACATGGCTTGAAAGAAAGGTAGGTTAAGGGTAGAAAAACTGTTCTAAGGATGAGAACAGCTACTTGGATTAGCGAGAGTGGTAAATAGGTGAAAAAAATCCAAGTATGTATTTGGTATCCATGAGTTCAAATGCAATGCATAGTCGAGATAATTACAAGTCAAATTCAGGTTCAATTAGATAGGGAATGGTGTCAAATCACAGCATGCTTCAATTAAGACAAGACAATCTAGTTGTCCATTCAAAGTATGGTGTAGTCTTACTTCAAGTTCATTCACAATGCATTAGACAACTAGAAACGAGGGCATTGAGATTATCTTATTGAATCAGCACGCTTACAAGGTTATAATCATCCTAATCCCCTATGCATATGCAAAAACCTTCTATGAAAAGAATATAGACTCAATCCTAAAATGCAAATGCAACTACATGAACACTTTTTTTTTTTTTTTTGAAATTTTTTCAAATTTGTATGGTTTTTCTATGCCTTAGATATATGCAGACTCAAGTATGCACATAATTTAAAATAAGAACACAATAAACATGTCAAACACATCTTAAACCCTCCCCCAAACATAAATTACACAGTTCCTTGTGTAATAAAAATCAGAAGGATGGTTTAACAAACAACAAAAATGAAGAAAAAAATGCAAATGATATGTACAAGAATAGATGGAGTTGGTACCTCAAGGGTTGGAGAAAAAGGAGGTTATTGATTCCTCTAAACTCTCCCTAGTGTAGGTAGGCTGGTATGCTGGCTCGGCTACTGACTCGACGTGGGGCTCGAGTCTGTTGGTCGAGTCAGTTGGTCCGCTTTCAGGTCGCCTCTTCTTCTGCCTTGAGTACTGTCTTAAATGCTGCCTTGGCTCATATGATGATGCTCTGGGTGGTTCCATGGCTGCACTAGACCTTGGTTCTGCATGAAGTGATCCATTTCTTAATAATATGAAGTGATCCATTTCTTAATAATACTCTCTTTGGCAAGACCACCTTTTTCGAGGAAGAACCCCTGAATTTGTTCTGGAATTTTTTGAACGAATCCCTTACATCTTTCATCTGTTCCTTTAGCATTTTTAACGTACCCTTCAAAGCAGCAATGGTTTTACCCTGAAGCGCGTTCCATTTCTGGAGCAACCCAATACGCCTGTGTGCTTCCTTCAAAGCCGAGCTTTGTCTTGGCATGTGATACTCATCAAAACCGAATCTTGCTGATGCATCTTCTATCCTCATCCTTGATAAGTGACCAGCTACCCTATTCTCTATGCCCTTCTTGTCAACAATCTCCATGTCGAACTCCTGAAGCAAAAGGATCCATTTGAGCAGTCTTGGCTTAGTCTCCTTCTTTGCATAGATGTGCCTTAGTGCTGCATGATCGGTGTATACTATCACCTAGGAACCAACTAGATAGCTTCTGAACTTCTCGAAAGCGAATACAACAGCTAGCAACTCCTTTTCTGTTGTTGCATACCTCCCTTGAGCTTCATCTAATGTAATACTTGCATAATATATCACATGCAGCTTCTTCTCTATCTTTTGTCCCAAAACAGCTCCCACAGCATAGTTCGAGGCATCACAAATGATTTCGAACGGATAGTCCCAATTTGGAGCTTGGACTATTGTGGCTGTGATCAAGGCTTCCTTAATCAGCTGGAAAACCCTCAAGTACTCAGAATTAAAGTTGAACTCTTGCTCCTTGCACAATAGTCTATTGAGTGGTCTGGCTATTTTTGAGAAGTCTTTGATGAACCGCCTGTAGAACCCAGCATGTCCAAGGAAACTCCTGATATCCTTGACGTTCTTAGGTGGTTGTAACCTTATCATCACATCAACTTTGGCTTTGTCTACCTCTATCCCATTCTCAGAAATCTTATGCCCCAAGAAAATCCCTTCTTTGACCATAAAATGGCATTTCCCCCAATTCAGAACTAGATTTGTCTCTTCACACCTAGTAAGCACCCTGCACAAATTCAACAAACAGGAGAAGAAAGAGGAGCCATACACGGAGAAGTCGTACATGCATACCTCCACCGTCTCCTCGATTAAATCCAAAAAGATAAAGGTCATACACCTCTGAAAAATAGCAGGTGCATTACAAAGACCAAAAGGCATTCTCGTATATGCAAATGTTCCATATGGGCAGGTGAAAGTAGTCTTTTCTTGATTATTAGGATGTATAAGGATTTGAAAGAAACCACTATACCCATCTAAGAAATAGTAATAAGGATGATTTGCAAGCCTTTCTAACATCTGATCAATGAATGCCAATGGGAAATGATCCTGTTTAGATGCAGCTTTTAACTCTCTGTAGTCTATGCACATCTTATGACCAGTGATAGTCCTAGTGGGTATGAGCTCATCTTTACCATTCCTTATAACAGTTATACCCCCCTTTTTTAGGAACACAATGCACAGGAGAGACCCAAGTGCGATCAGATATAGGATAGATTATGCCAGCTTCTAGCAACTTAAGGATTTCCTTCTTAACCACTTCTTTCAAATTTGGGTTTAATCTTCTATGAGGTTCAATGCTAGCATATGATTCATTTTCAAGGTGAATTCTATGAGTGCATAAGCTAAGTGATATTCCTTTAATGTCATCCAGAGAATACCCAATGACTCTTCTAAATTTTTTCTATTCAGTCAATAACAAATGCAACTCATCGTCATTAAGTTTATCATTGACTATGATTGGATATGTGGAGTAAGGTCCTAGAAAAACGTACCTTAGCCCTATAGGAAGTGGTTTAAGGTCTACCTTGGATGCTTTGAGTTCTGACCAGTCGTCTGATGCATGGAGGCCTAACTCGATCCGCAGGTCGAGTGTGTTGGTTGAGTCTGTAGTGGGTGATGTACTGACTCTAGTTGGTCGTTCGAGTAAGCTGTGCGAGTCAGCATATTCTGTTCTCTGGATGTCTAGACTCGACCTGGGACACGATTTGATAGGTCGAGTTATGGTCAGTGTTATACCGTTTGCAACTAAAACCTCTCCTTCAACCCCAATCAGATCTTCAAAGATTTCTAACCCTTCTACAGCCTTATGTGAGTCCACTATCATCTCATAGCCTAAAGTCTCATTGTAGAGGTACTCAGCTTTGCCACTCTTTGTCAAAGCAGTTTAATGGCGCTCTTCTTCATTAAGCTCCTCCAGAAGCTCATCAGCAAGTTGATCCATTTCTTCAATCCAAAAGATCTGCCCGTCTATTGCAGGTTTTCTCATTGTATCTTTGATGTCGAATATAATGTCATTAAGATCAATCTTTCCCTTTCGAACATTAATAACTACCCCAGCTGTAGCCAAGAAAGGTCTATCTAGAATCAGAGGGTTTCTCGATTCTTTATCCATTTCCAATACTATGAAATCCGTGGATATCTCAACAATTCCAATCCTTAGAGGTAGATCTTCTAACATGCCATGAGGGGTTCTAACAGACCTGTCGGCTAAGACCAGAGAGATGTTGCAAGCTTTGTAATTGCTGAACCCTAATATCTTTGCTACTGAGAGTGGCATGAGGCTGATAGATGGTCCAAGATCACAAAGGCAATTCTTGAAAGTCAATGGACCTAAGGAGCATGGCAGAGTGAACGAGCTGGGGTCGCTTAGCTTTTCTTTGATAACCCTCTTCTGTATAATGGCACTGCATTCTTCAGTTAAGACCACCATACCGTGAATCTCCTTTACTCTCTCATTTAATGCATCTTTCAAGAATTTCTGATATGGAGGTATAAGTGCAAAGGCATCCAAAAGAGGCATCCTGACCTTGATTTCTCTTATATGCTTATCAAAAAGTGCTCTATACTTCTCCAATTTCTCTTTCTTGAATCTTCCTGGGAAGGGAAGTTTAGGTTTGTAAGGAGGGGGGACAAAGGGTTCTTTCTTTTCCTCGGAAGCAACTGGTTTTTCAGCAAGTAGTGTGCTGACTTGAACTAGGACTCGAGTTGGTTGGTCGAATCTGTCAGTCGAGTCTGGTTTCTCAGCTTGACCTTCTTTGTGATTTAAATCCTCCCCATCTTCGTTTGTAGGTAACTCTCGTCCACTCCTTAACTCTCGTCCACAGTGACTAAAATTGACCCTTCCCTTGTAGGTAACTCTCGTCCACTCCTTAAGGTGATGGCATTGATTTGAGGAAAGTCTTTTCGGTTTTGGATTGCTTTTACTAGAAGCTGTCCAACAGGCGTTGTGGAAGAAGTGGATGCAGTTTTGCTCTCCATGTATTTAATTTTGGAGTTTAATGTCTCAATCTTGCTGTTGAGATCATTGTAGGTGTAATCCATCTGGGTTTTTACTTCACCAAATTTCTTAGCTGCTTCCATCGCACCAGCTGCTTGACCTTGTAGAAGTTGTTGCAGCATGTTCGTCATCTGTTGATCCGGAGCGTTAGAAGGCTGAGCTTGGTGAGGTGTAAAACCAGGTGGTGGATCCGTGACTCCATGTTGCGGATATCTTCCCTGGTAATGCTGCTTAGGGGCAAAACTTTGATGTTGATTATAAGGAACAAATGGTTTATTCGGATTCGGTTGTTGCTGAGGCGGGTAGACTTCATCTTGTGGGTTGGCAACGTTGGTGCTCCGATATGATAAATTTGGGTTGTTCTTATAGTTGATGAAGCCTTTGTTGTATCCTCTTTGATTCTAATCATAGCTGACTTCTTCCATAGTAGTACCCTCCCCATCTTGAACTTGAAAAATCTGGTCCTCACTTGCAAAGTGAACGTGCTTTTGTTGGGTGAGGAAGAGTTTATCCAATTTGGCATTCAAAGCTTTGATTTCTTTCCTAGTCCTCTAATCAGAATCAACACTTTCCCTCATGTTTTGGTCATAGTCCGCAGTGTAGTTTCCATCTGATTGAGCAAGGTTCTCCACTAGTTCCCAGCCTTCATCGACATCTTTGTTGAGGAAGTTGCCATTGCTTGCTGTATCGAGAATAATCCTTATCTTTGGGAGAACTCCTCTGTAAAGGGTGCTGAGTAGGGACTCATTGTTGAAACCATGGTGAGGACATTGAGTGGTGTAGCCTTTGAATCTTTCCCAGGATTCGCAGAAGGTCTCCCCATCCTTCTGGGCAAATTCTGGATATCTCATTCCAGAGGCGAGCTGTTCGAGCATTGGAGAAGAACTAGGCAAGGAAAGCTTTCTTGCAGTCATCTCATGAAGTGATTGAGCCATGGGGTAAATTCTTCTCCCACATATGGGCTTTGTCACCAAGAAAGAAGGGGAAAAGTCGAAGTTTGAAGCCATCTTCACTGATTCCATTGATCTTGGTGAGGCTACAGAGCCTATCTTGGTGAGACTGCATAGCTATCAAACCACTGTTGATCTCAAAGTTGTTGTTTTGGATTGTAGGAGGTACAATCTCTTGCCTATGAGTGTGAGTATTAGGAGAATCTCTTGTTCTAATCAATCGTGGCCTTCTCGGAGGAGGTCCTTGTTCATTCTGTCCTTGTGGGTTTTCTTCCATTCCCACTTGATCTTGTTGATCTACTCTGATGTGCTCTCTCTGCTCTCGTAACTGTCTTGGTAGCTGATTAATATTGTCGTGGTAGCACAGGAGGTTCTGGTTTCCTTTTGATCTCGTTTGCATACAGGTGAAGGTAGACTCGATTGACTGACCCAACGTTGGCACTCGAGTGCGTGGGTCGAGTCAGAACATGGCACTGATAGAGTCTGTCTGATGACGTGTATAAGTACATGAGATGCAAAGACAATGAAGGAAACACAAGGCGAGTAACAAATTAGACTGAAAAGAACTTGATCTGAAATGATTTGAAATCCTAATTGTAACAAACAACACCCAAATTGGCAACGGCACCAAATTGATATAGGTCAATTTCTTAATGCACTATCATCATGTCATTGCAGCACAGAAAGGTGTCAATCCAATTGGGTGAGCTATTAACCAGAAAAGATGTAATCAAACCGAATTAAGTAAAGTCAAGCAGTAGATTATAAGATTAACAATCTAACAGAACAATAATTAAAAGCATTATAGAAACTAATAACAAAAGCTAACAGAACTCGTAGTTACTAACAAAAGCTACAGAAGCAATGCAAATAGAATTCAATCAACTAAACAGAAGCTCCTAAGGATGGGGTTATTGATTAATGTATCCTCTTAATCTACCTAGGTGTTTAACATACTCAGACAGAGCTAATCTCTAGACAATAAACTCCTCAGCAGTTAAATCCATTCTCATGACAAATAACCTCAAGCTAAACAAGTTCCAGACCGAAATCTCATTAGCGAAATCTAACCTAGCAGGCATTAAGATTCAGTCTATTAAATCCAATAAACACCCTAGACAACTAATCTCTTAGGCCAGGAATGTAAATCTCTGGAATTAGTTGGTTCAGGCATTTCATCAAACACTTCGTGGAAATGCCTAAGTTTTAATTCCAATTAATTAGAGAGAAACTAGCATTAATAACACTAATCCAGAAGGGAAATCAAGTAATCTAAGCTTGAACCACCTATAAGACTAAGAATCCACACTTAATCTATCACATCCTTAAGAACCCTAGAGACTACTCAGAGCTCATGAAGAACATCAAGAACACAAACCCATAAATCATTAAAACTTGCATAAATGAAAAGATCAAGATGAAAATAGAGAGACTACTGAAAATCAAACACAAAATACTAAACAGATTCAAAGAAATATGATTATAAAGCAAGAACAAGTCTTGGAGGCAGAGAAAAACACAGTAGACTCTCCTCTTGTCCAGTGGTCAATACATGGTATTTATAGATTTGGACAAAACCCTAGCTCACAAACAGACAAAATAGCTAAGTTCAGAGGTGCACTCGAGCTGGTGGTCGAGTCCTTTGGTCGAGTCCGGCAAAAATCTTCAAGATGGCAACTTTGTGGTGGACTCGAAATGAACACTCGAGTTGGTGGTCGAGTTGGCTTCCAAGTCCACGTTTTTGGTTCCACTCGACTCCCTTCTCGAGTTCTTGTTCGAGTCCGGTTTAAAGATCTCTGTTATGTGCTCCACTCGAGTCTCCTGGTCAAGTGCATGGTCGAGTTAAGCTCTCCCTTCCTTCCTTCTCTCAAATTGGCCTCAACATCTTCAATATTCCTTGAATGTACCTGATACAACTCCAAAATACAATATGTATGCAATCCTAATGCAAAACACTCTAAGTATGCAAAACTGGAAACAAATGTCATGAAATGGTAAGAATATTTTATGAGACAGGGCTAAATGGATGATAAATGCATGCTCAAAGCATGTAAAATATAGACATATTAATACACCACACAATATCCTCATCATGGATTCAGCGATGAGTATTTACTTAGCATTCTCCACTAAGGGGTGACACCTGAGTACCGTATGCTACTAGACGCAGCTAGCCACATAGCTGTCTTGGGGCTACGACAAAAGTCAGTAAACTACGACAAAAAAAATTCAGACGATCGAATGCTTTTCACGATAGATGTGCCAAAGTAAGATATGTCATGGAGTACCCACCTCACCAAATTCATCAGAAGGGTTTTGTTCTGGAGGAAAATCTCTATGAACCAATCCTCTACAACAATCAACAACAATTCCAAGGAGGATCAAATGCACAACAACCCAAGAAAGATAAGTAAGAAGGTATGTTGCAACAAATCTTGCAAGCACAAGCAAAATTTAGTGCTAAGATTGGTGCAAAATTCGAAAATATTCACCGAAAGTGCAACAAGCTAAACAACAAATTCGACGGGTTAACCTCCTAAATCAATATTTTAGAAACTCAAAAATGCCCAAGTTGCAACCTCATCTCAAAGAACTCAACAAATGATTCCTGGTGAACCTAAGATGAACCCTAAGGAGCTTGTTAATGACATAACACTGCGGAATGGCAAGAAGTTGGATGAGAAAGCCTCGATGAAATTTTTAACGGAGCCTAGCGACCTATGCATCGACTAAATTAGATTGATGCGATGTCCATCAGACTTTTGCATCGACCAAAATAGGTCAATGCTCAGGCCATCAAACATCTCCATCGATCCAATGAGATCGATGCACTTCCTGCCAGAAGGACCTGACATCTGCATCGACCAAATCAGGTCGATGTTAACTCCATCGATCCGCACATCGACCAAATCAGGTCGATGCAGTGCTAAAATCTGCCGAGACCGCTCCTTCGATTATGAAACGCCCACACAACAACATCCTTGGAGGCATGGGAGATAATCATGACATTAGACAAAACTTTAGCATCATCACTAATCATCACCACATGGATAACCACAAGGAACACCATCTCCTGTTTATTAAAGAAGAAAGAAACCCCTCGAGACCAAAGTCCTTTGGTGGAAATGTTCAGCACAATCAACGAAGGATACTCGAATTCATCGACCCAATCAAGCAGGAAAGGATTCAAACGTCGGTGAAATGCATCCCTGATGTGATCTTCACATCAGATCCTATCACCACCGCAGATTGAGATGGATCGGATCTTGGATTTGAGTTGCTTGCGCCATTTAGGGTAGTTGAGGAGAATGAGTGGAGCACAGAGGGAGACCCTAGAGAGTTATCTAATGTGTTCGTGCAAAGCTTTGAGACCTGATGGTGGAGACAAGACTACATGGACCGAACCCGACCCGACGAGCCACATTGAGACCGAGAGCGCACAGACACTTAGTTTTGGGAGCAAAGCTTTATGTTTTCTCACTCATCATTAGTGGGGACACCCTCGAAAGATTTTAGGTGAGTAAGGCACTCTTTCCCTACTCCTATGTTTCCCACTTATGGGTTTTACTAGGAAAGGGTTTTAACGAGGCTCAATAGACCTAAAGCATCACTTTTCATCTCCCTTGGTTATTTGACTTGGAAATCTCTATGACAAACCTAAATACTCAAGAGATGTGATCCTATCTCTAAGGAAGACTTCCACACTTGTTTTTCTTTTCTTTTATTGCTTAAAGACTTGTCTTTTACTTTTTGGGTTTATTTGATGGGTTTATTAATTTGTAAATAGGCCTAAATATCAAGCCTTGTTCCAATTGGCTTATGTCCCATTTATCTTTTATTTTCCCTAATTGTAAACCTATATAAGGCATGCTACCCTTTTCATTAATACAAATCAATCTTTTATCAAAAGTCTTAACTTTGTTCTAATCTTTAGGATTAGGGTTTTCTCTTGGATAATGAGGTTGGTCCTCTATCCCTGAGATTTGGCTGTATCAAAGGGCTTCTCATTCCCTTTTTGGTGTCCTCATCCCACCGGATTGCTTCACTCCACCACCACCTTCATTCGCTTCACACGGTTGAACCTTATCTCATGGAAGCTGTGCCGATCGTTCCATCTCCTTCCCGTTTGTTGTGTGTCCTTACTCGTGAGTTCCAAGCTGAGATCTCTTCACCTCATTCCATCCCCAAGCTCACCATCATCTCCTTTCAGTCCATCGCCCATCATCTTCACTCCGCCATCGTTCCTTTCACCACCCACTCCGCTAGTTTCCGTGAAGCTTGGTCCGTTGTTTCTCTAAGCATCCCTTGAGCTTGGTTCGGCCCTAACTTGTGTTTCTAGGAACACATCAGCTAGTATCAGAGCCCAAGTTTCTAAAGGTTGTATCTTTCCATCTCTTTCTTTTCTAGCTTGCTTGGTTTTGGATCTAAAAGGAAAACTTGAAAAAGTTTGAATCTTTGGTCCGATTTAGTGTTTGTCTTTGTTGTTCTTGTTTGTGTTGGTTTTAGGTTGAGTCTAGCTTTGTTTCTTGCATGTTTAGCTTATGTCTTTGAGTTGCTCTTGAGTTTAGAGTGTCGTTCAATCGTTTTCATCTTGCGTTTGTTGCGTTTGTTAGAATCATTTTAGTTTAGTATTTCGGGTGTCTTAGTTGTAAAATCTGTTTTGTGTTAACGTTTGTTTTACTCTTGTGTTCTGTTTGGTTGAATCTTGTTATGTATTTTTTTCTCCATTGTTAGTGTCTCTTTTAAGCTTTTTCGCCGCCATTGATAGGTTGAAGAAAGTTGTTTTTTTTTGGAGTACGTTTGTCTTTTATGTCCAGCTCATGTCCTTGCTTCTTTGTGGTCCTGTATGTGCGCTCATTTTAAATTTTGAATGCTGCTGAACCAATCAGAATCGTGCATAATTGTGAGAGTGTATTTGGACACAAAATTGGTCCGATACAATTTTTAACGTTTCCGGTTAAAAGAAGCTTAATTATTTTCAAGGTTTCGGTGACTTTATGTGGTCCTTGCCTGATTTTATGCAAGCTCATATTTGTTGTCCTGCTGTGTATTTGCGCAGGAAAACGGTCGATTCCCCCACGAACTATGTTGCTTTGGCTTATTTATACACAGAACTTTGAGTCGTGCCTATAACTACATAAACTTAACAAAAATTTGAATTTCCTACACAAACTATTCAAATTCGGCCAAAACCACCAAATCGGTAAACGGTGTTAATATTCCGTTAATATATGTCATGTGGATGACACGTGGATGTATATGAAGTTGCCTCAAATATGTTGTTTGTGGATTAGTAATATATTAACGGAATATTAACACCGTTGGCCGATTTGGTGGTTTTGGCCGAATTTGAATAGTTCGTGTAGGAAATTCAAATTTTTGTTAAGTTTCTGTAGTTATAGGCACGACTCAAAGTTCTGTGTATAAATAAGCCAAATCAACATAGTTCGTGGGGGAATCAGCCGTTTTCCCGTATTTGCGCCATCATTTTAAAAAAATTAGACGTTGTGCTTCATTTAATTAAAAACGTGTGGAATTGTTGCATTTGGAGATCGTTTGCCTTATGCGTTGCTTTTGTTCATTTTTCTCTTTGTCTGACCCTGATCTTAATTTTGTGTGTGCCACTTAAAAGTTTGTGACAGTTATATCTCAATTAAAACGTGTTGATTTACTTAGTAATAGCTGAACCGGTTTAAGTTGGTCCGAATTGAATTCAAGTTTCCGGTTTTAGTTATTGATTTCCAAGTTCTTTTCTTGTGATTGTTTTACGAGGTTTTGCTGTTATGGAATCTGAAGACGAGGCTGAGAACGAGCTCAACACTTCAGAGATAGATTGGGGAGAAGACGACGTATAAACTGATTGTGGAGAGGATATCATCGGAGATGAAGCACGGTTTGTTGATAGTGAACCGGAAATTGGTTATGGGGAGTACGAAGATGAAGCTGAGGGAGAAAGCTTACATGTGTGGTCATATGGAAGACCTTATAAGGTCATGAATACTCAGGAGCATAAGTTCCACACCTATGGAACAACATCATACCGTGTACCAAGGCAATCTACACCGACCGGGCCGAAGGAGCCAATTAAGAGAATGTGTGACTATGCAACTAGTTCCTTGATCTTCACGGGATCAAACAAGGATCTTGAAGTCTACTTGAGGTGGGAGTCCAAAATGAAGCATTGGTTCCGTTCCTACAATATACCAAGAGAGGAGAAGTTAGACTATGCCGTTAGTATGCTTAAAGGAGAAGCATATATTTGGTGGAAAAGAGAGGATGCTTCTACTTACTATACCTCCAAGCCTATCCTTGATTGGGGAACTCTCAAATTCAGAATGTATAGAGAATTTGCGAAGAGACACCAAGTGACCAAGACGAGCCCCAAAACTAAGCATAGTCACACCAACCTATCTAGAAGAGTGCTTGTTAACCACTCGGTGAACCCACAAATGGAAAAGACGTCTCAACAAGTTTCAACTCAAGCACCCACACCAAATGTCAAACCCTTACATTGCGTTACAAGGAGAGCAAGTTGATGATAAGCTCACCATGGTTCAAATATTTGAGCGCATCAACTTACAACTACTCGATCTTAGGGGGAAAATGGGACAAGCGGGAAAGTCTAATTCTACTCCTAGTGGTTTAAAGACTATGATGGTGCCTTTGTTGTGTCAAGGGGAGTCTAAGGAGAAACCTGAATCAGTAGATACTCTCATGGATCAAGAAGAAGATTCAGTTTGAAGAGATAGTGAAGAGGTCAATACGGGTGAAGAGGAAGATTTGGTGTCAACGAAGTTTTCGGGTCAAAACCAGCTTAATGGGGATATGGTATTGAGGCTGAATGATCTTTGTACTGGAAATATTGGGAGAGCCCAAGGCATGTCTCAGCTCAAGGAAGAGCCATCCAAGGTGACTCAACGCCCCAACACGATACAACAACTAGAGTGCCCCCAAAACTTAACCGAGAAGGCATATGGGCTAAGTTTGATGCGTAAGGAACACAAGGTCCAATTTTTGAGCTCCATAATCACTTGGACTACGTTCCTACACCACTTGAAGAGCTGCTGGAAAAATATTTAGCCCAAAGTCAGTTCACAAGAGGGAGTTATCAATTTTGCGAGAAGGGTGAACTACGACTTAACCAGTTTGGACGTGTGCACCTTTAATGGAGGATTCCAACCAGACCAAAAGGAGTTAAGCTATAAGGTAAATTTATCTAGAATCCTAACTCAACAAGGATTCGTGAAAAGCTTGATTCAGGTTGAAATGAGCTAGGAGTCGAGAGTTATTAATTTTTCAAACCGAGAGCTGCTAAATGGGCTTTATCGAGAGATTTTTAGTTTGGGCGCTCTTCAAACTATTATGTGGCATCCAGGAGCATGTCAACCACCAAAGGAGACTTGTGTTAATGTCATCCTGCCCCACAATCAGCCAAGGATCAAGGGGGCTCGATTCCAATTCAATTCCTCTCAGTGGTGCTTAATTGATAATGCGTTTGAGGGCGAGCTAGTGCGCTGAGGATCTTGGAAGCCATCTAGGAGCTTCGAAGGGTTTTCTTTCTGCCCAGGATGGCCTTCCCTAAAGCTCCCAGCATCAAAACCAACTTGGAGCTACTATGTCTCAAAGCCTATAACGGTATGGCCGTTGGTCCGATCGTTACCATCTCGGGGCCAAAATCTTATCTCCTCATAAGGACCGGGACCAGGTAAGTAATACCCTAATTTATTGATACAGGGATTTTCTTTCTTTTATCCCGTTTCCAGGTTTCACCCAAGTCTACCCATAGGGTATTCTCGAGAGTTACCTCATAAGACCGCAAGTGCACAGTCATGCAGTTGTAGTAATTATGGGGTCGATCCACAAAAACTGAGAATAACACACATATAGGACAAATCTAAATCTAATCTAAGCAAAACAGAGATACGGGGTTGGTTCCTAACCTAACATGCATAAATAAACTAAAACACTAAATAAAACCTAAACTAATATTTACAGAGGATTGGGTGATAGTCTTAATTCTAGGAATCTAGATCTAGGGTTTATGTTTTATCTAAATAATTTGTGTTTGTCATTCTAGGGATTTTCTATGTCTCGCTAGTCCATTCTCGTGGTATGCTAGTCTTTATATTCAAACTCACTCTCGTGGTGAATGAACATGCATTTCATATAATCCCATCATCGAATACTTTCATGAGTAATAGACACATTGCAAAGGTTGTCACACCTCCAGGTGATCCAATAGAGTCAGTATTGGTAAAAACGTGTCTAAGAAACAAAGTAAAATGATAGATCTAGTTATAGAGTCCATCCCACTCTCGTGGTGAAGTTCTCCTGAGATCTTTACCTAACTTGATTAGGGATAGATAAGCATAGAGCTATTCTATCAAATAAAAAACTCGACCATAGCTAATACTCCCAACTATGCAGATCTGAGATCTCTATCCACTCTCGTGGTGCAGGAAATCTCTAATAGTACAACCACACCTACTGGATTCAGTTGTACACTTAAGCATCTCCCATAAGAGAATACTTAGCATTAAGATGCATAGAAAGGTAGCTAAATCGATTAAGAACAATCAAAAATGTATTAAACCCTAAAAATAGATCCCATCATTGACCACCACCCTAGTGGTTTAAAAGATCTACTCTAAAACAGAAGAAGTAAAAAAGAAAGAACTCTTTATTAGGGTTTTTAGAAATGGTGGCTACAAAAATTCTTTATTCCAAGTTGTCTTTTCTAGTGAGATTAGAATATAGTCCTAGGGAATCTTAGAATATTCCATTTCGTCCTTATCTTGTTTCTGGAATCTTAAAACTCGAGATGACAAGTTGCCCGAGTCATGTGTTACCACGTACAAAATTTCCCAGCTTTTTCGGACGTCAGAATCGACCCTTGTAGATTCTAGGGTCGATTTTTTGCCCCTTCCTTTGACTGGTCGATTCTTCCTCCAAGATTTCTCTCTGGAAATTCTTCAGACTCAATATTGGGGTCGATTCTGCCTCTTCGGACTATGTGAAATCCTTCTCCGAATGTGCACGATCTAGGCAATGTCACTAGTCTTCCTGTAGGCTTCAGTAAGCTCCAAAAACATCTCAAAAACTCATGCTTAGCTCCAACTACCTAAAAATACATAACCACATGTAAAAACACTAATACTACACTGAATATTTGTTATAAAAGCTAAAACTAACTTATTCAAATGCATAAAAAGATGTAAAATATGATGCTATCAACTCTCCCACACTTATCCTTTGCTTGTCCTTAAGCAAAAAAAAGTCAAGCATGGTGAAGTTATTTTATTGAAAGCGGTAAAGATAAGGAGAGTGAATAGTACTTTGTATCATTGTTGTGCTAGTGCTTTTCGTCTTTAGTGGAAGTGGAGCGATCTCTAACGTACTTCATGTACTTTACCATAAGCATAGCAACGCACCTTAATCTGAACAGCTCTCCTTTGAACTTAGACTCCTCGTTGTTGACTCCCCTTTTGTTCTAATAGTGAGTTCTTGATACAAGCATCGGACGGGTGTTGTCTCCGAATGGACCGTGCGGCGCGATTCGATGGGCAACGATGGAAACGTTAGGTTTGGCGTGGGCCAATGGATTGATAAGCGACCACACGAGTTGTGGAGAGTCTCGTGATACAGCTTGGACGTTCTACTCTTGCTGGGATTCACACAAACAAGAAGAAAGAACAAAGGAGCTAAGCGGCGACGGCTTAAGCAAAAATAGGGTTTTCGTTTATTCAAAGTCTACCCTCTTAGGGCTGCGAGTTTCTCCTTATATAGGGCTCGAATTTAGGCTACAAAATGTGTTAAGAACAACCCTAAACGTGGCCTAACACATGGCCAAAAGGTTTCCCAAAATCGAAAAGGAAAAAGTTCGAAAAAGGAAAGTTCATTAAAATGACAAGGCAAGAACGCCTAAACATAAGCGACGTGTCTTGGTGACTTGTGCGACGTCTTCATGGGCCTAGATGGACTTCAAATACTCCTTTAGAATGCTGGAATCGATCTAGAAGGCATAGTATGGACTTCTAGACAATTCGGCCCTCAAAGGATGTTTTTTTTGAGGCCATTTCGCACCACTAGGTTGTTGCCTCGTTAAAACCTTCCTTAGTAAAACCACGTGGGAAACCTAAGGGTAGGAAAGAGTACAATCCCTAGTGATGTCTTTATGCCTCAATCATGCTAGCGAGAGGACAAAGAGTGAAGTCTCCTTCTTTGTCCGCATGAGAGGCCACTCGGTTGTGCGCGAGTACGAAGCATTCTGAGAGTTAGCGTGGCTTATCTCGGCTCCAAAATCACTTAGGAGTGCTTCTCGAGTATCGGTGGTGAATAGAAATGCCATTAGTTCGGCATTTGTCTTGTCCGGTTCCGCTCGGTCCTTGTCCGCGTCCGCATGGTCCGTGTCGAGGAAAAGGTCTACGGCTTTGGTGAGTCCTTTGAGACTCTTGGTTCTTGATCGGGTCATGGGCGCTCCTCGAAGTGGTGGGATCTCTACTGATTGGGGCGGCTCCTTCTGGATGTCCACATCATTCTCCCTTTCTTGAAAAAGCTTTTCCGTCATGTCCGATTCACCTACATCAAAAGGAGACAAGTCAGAAACGTTGAACGTTGGGGAAACATGGAACGCACCTGGTAACTCGAGGCGGTAAGCATTGTCGTTGATCTTCTCAACGATCTTGAATGGGCCATCACCTCTCGGTGCTAGTTTGGAGCTACGCTTATTCGGGAACCGTTCGGGCCGCATGTGTAGCCAAACCCATTCTCCCGGGGCAAACTCTACTTTCTTGCGTCCCTTGTCTCGTTGGTGTTTGATTTGCTCGTTCCTCTTGTTGAGGTTCTCCTTAACCTTCTCGTGGATCTTCTTGACTTGCTCGGCTTTGGTGATTCCATCGAGACTAACTTGATCCACCTTTGGTAACGGTAACGGAGTAAACTCCAATGGGGTCCTAGGGTTAAAACCATACACAACCTCGAAAGGAGAAAACTTAGAAGAAGAGTGAGTAGCACGATTATAAGCAAATTCAACTAAAGGCAAACACTCAACCCAATTCTTTAAGTTTTTACCAATGCTAGCTCTAAGTAAGCTAGATAAGGTCCGGTTTACCACTTCTGTTTGACCATCGGTTTGGGGATGACACGTCGTGGAGAAGAGAAGCTTGGTGCCTAGCTTTTTCCACAACGTTCTCCAGAAGTGGCTCATGAATTTCGTGTCTCGGTCCGACACAATGGTTCTCGGCAGCCCATGTAAACGCACCACCTCTTTAAAGAACAAACTTGCGGTTTGTGAGGCATCGTTGGTCTTGTTACACGGAATGAAATGGGCCATTTTGGAGAACCGGTCCACAACAACGAAGATGGAATCTTTGTGTTGTATGTTCGGCAAACCTAACACAAAATCCATAGAAATATCCTCCCAAGGAGCGTCAGGTATAGGTAAAGGCATATAAAGACCATGAGGGTGTAAGCGAGATTTAGCCTTGAGGCAAACAATGCATTTAGCACAATGACGCTCAACGTCTCTCTTGATATGTGGCCAGTAAAAATACTCCTTGAGTGTGATGAGAGTCTTGTCTACTCCAAAATGTCCCATGAGTCCCCCACCGTGAGCCTCTCGGACCAAAAGTTCTCTCATCGAGCCTTGTGGAATGCAAAGCCGCTTATCCCGGAATAGGGACCCGTTTTGTAGATAATAGGACCTGGTTCCTCCTTTTAGACATTGAGCATAAGTCTCTCCAAGGTCTGGATCCTCAGCATACTGATCCTTAATGTGCTCAAAACCGAACACTTTAGCCTCCATAGTCGATATAAGCGCATGACGTCTTGATAGGGCATCCGCGACCACATTGTCTTTGCCTTTCTTGTACTTGATGACGTATGGGAAGGTTTCCACAAACTCTAACCACCTTGCTTGTCTCTTCTTCAACGTAGTCTGGCCTCGGAGATGCTTGAGAGTCTCATGATCGGTGTGAATGACAAATTCCTTCGCCAAAAGATAATGTTGCCACGTTTCTAGCGATCGGACCAACGCGTACAATTCTTTGTCGTAAGTGGGATAGTTTAGGGTAGGCCCATTGAGTTTCTCACTAAAGTAGGCTACTGGTCTCCCTCCTTGAGTCAAGACAGCTCCAATCCCTAAACCTGAAGCATCACACTCAATTTCAAACATTTGGTCAAAGTTAGGCAAAACTAGAACTGGGGCATGAGTCAACGGTCTTTAAGAGTCTTGAAGGCGGTTTCTTGTGCTTCTTCCCACTGAAATGGCACGTCCTTCTTGATGACAGCAGTTAATGGAGCAGCTATGGTGCTAAAATCTCGCACAAATCGCCGGTAGAAGCTCGCGAGTCCGTGAAAGCTTCGGACGTGTCCGATGCTCGTTGGGGTCGGCCATTCTTCGATTGCCTTGATCTTTTCCTGGTCCACTTGTAGTCCTTGTGAGCTCACTACAAAGCCTAAGAACACCAATTTATCAGTACAAAAGATGCACTTCGTTAGGTTGGCATATAGGCCTTCCTTTCGAAGCGTTTGCAACACTAGTTCTAAGTGCTTTACGTGTTCTACCAAGCTCCTACTATAAATGAGAATATCATCAAAATATACAACAACAAATTTACTGATATAGGAACGCAAAACCTGGTTCATAAGTCGCATGAAGGTGCTTGGTGCATTGGTTAGGCCGAAGGGCATAACGAGCCACTCGTAAAGGCCTTGTTTCGTCTTGAAGGCGGTTTTCCACTCGTCGCCTTCTCTCATTCTAACTTGATGATATCCACTCTTCAAATCAACCTTGGAAAATATAGTTGACCCGCTCAACTCATCCAGCATATCATCGAGTCTCGGAATCGGATGTCGATATTTTATCGTAATGTTGTTGATGGCTTTACAATCGACACACATTCTCCATGTGCCATCTTTCTTGGGCACTAATAGCACTGGTACAGCACAGGGACTAAGGCTTTCTCTCACGTAGCCCTTAGCCATCAGCTCTTGCACTTGCCGTTCGAGCTCTTGTGCTTCCGTGGGGCTCACGCGATATGCGGGCTGGTTAGGTAGGGCCGCTCCGGGCACTAGGTCAATTTGGTGCTCAACTCCTCTTAGTGGTGGCAGCCCTGGTGGTATCTCAGCTGGAAAAATATCCTTGAAATGATCAAGAACTCCTTGAATCTCCGATGGTAGCACGATAGCTTCTTTGGCGGCGGATAGGGCCTCTTTGTAAACCAAGAGTAATACATCCTGTTTCTTGTGCAACGCCTTGTTAATGTGTCCTGCCTTAGCAAACAAACTACTCTGGACCTTCTTAGTATCCTTGGCCATCTTGATTTGCATTGCGTGAATCTCGGTAGGCTCGAGTGGAGCTAGAGTCACCTTGCGTTTGTTATGCGTGAACGAGTAGAAGTTGGTCCGGCCATGGTGTATGGCCTCTTTGTCAAACTGCCAAGGACGTCCCAAAAGAATGTGTCCAGCTTGCATAGGGACCACGTCGCATGTCACTTGGTCTTGATACCTCCCAATACTGAAGGAAACCTTCACTTGCTCGTTAATCTTCAATTCGGACTTATCGTTGAGCCATCTCAACTTATACGGTTGAGGGTGTCGTTCTTTCTTGAGCCCCAACTTGTCAATCATATAAGAACTTGCAGCATTGGTACACGAGCCTCCATCAATGATTAAACTGCACGTCTTGCCCTCCACTAAACACTTGGTGTGAAAGATATTTTCCCGTTGGGCAGTTTCGTCTGGTGCGATGGCCGTGTTTAGTATCCTCCTCATCATGAGGATTTCTCCCTTCTCTGGATACTCAACTTCTTCTTCAGACCCATCATCTTCTTCCTCGGTCTCATCTTGAGTCTCATAGCCTCCGTCCCTAGTGAGAATCATAACCTTGGCGTTGGGACACTCTCGGGCCATATGCCCTCTACCTTGACACTTGAAGCATATGATGTCTCGATTGCGTGTAGGGTTTTGATTAGACCTACTTGTCTCAGCTCTTCGACCCTTAGAAACCTCAGGAGTCTTCCCTTTGAACCTCGAATCAACGTCAACTGATTTGGCTCGGTCCGTTGGTGGTTGAAACCGATTGTTGTTGTTGTTGCGTGTAGTCCATGGTTGGGCAGTCTTTGGTTTGGTAGAAGCTTTGCGCTTCCCTTGCTGCTCTATCTGAACTGCCAAGTGTAGCAGCTCATCCATCTGGTGGTAAGGTTGCAGCTCTACCTTCTGAGATATACGGTCTTGTAAACCATCGACAAATTGTGCCATTAGTGACTCTTCCGAGTCGTCTAGCTCGAGACGGTTCTTGAGTGTCTCAAACTCGTCGTAATACTCTTCTACTGACTTACTGCCTTGGGTCAACCTTCTGAATCTCCTCTGAATCTCTCGGTGAAAGTGTGGAGGAACATATCTTCTTTTGAAGGAAAACTTCATTTCGGCCCATGTACTGATTTGGTCGTACCGGTTCCGTCTCCTCTCGGAAACTTCTCTATCCCACCAAGATAATGCGTGATCGGTGAGTTGGGCTGCTGCTACTGCCACCTTCTTCGGCTCACTATACTCATAGCATTCAAAAATTCTTTCCATACGCTTCTCCCAATCCAAGTAAGCATCAGGGTCTACTCGGCCAGCAAACGTGGGTAGCGTGAGTTTGGGATCGATGTATTCTTGTCTGAATCCTCGGTCACGTTGATCTCTTCGTCTCATGTCTAGTGGCTCTCCCTCGTCATCTGAATCCCAATTTTGATGTCTCGGTGGTGGATTGTTTCTTGGTGGTGGATTGTTTCTCGGTGGGGGGTCTTGTCTCAACGGTGCTCTTCTCGGAGGCTGCTCGATATGTCCGAGCCGTTCTTCAACCGCACCAAATCTCTGAGCCATATCAGCTCTCATCTCGGCAATGGCTTGTACCAAGGCGTCTTGTCCATTACCAGCCATAATCCTTGCACAAAAATCACAATACAATAGGTCTTAGTGCTTAGACTAGCTCAAACAGACTAACCGTAGCGTAAAATCGAAAACAATTATTTTATATTTTTCTAATTTTACGAAAACAATTTTAAGTTGTTCTATAATGAGTCTAGGTTCAAAATCAAGAGACAGAATAATTTTATCACGTTCCACGAATTTATGAAAACTAAAACAAGGAGAACAGGCAATTACGACAATTTTTTTGTTTTGTTTTGAGTTTATGATATAAGAATGCAACTAGGGTGACCAACGAGTACTGAAACTAAAACAAGAGTAAAGAAAGACATAACCTGGTGGTCATGAGAGTCTTGAGCTCCAATCTTAGTGTCTTTGAACTCAACCCTAAACACAAACGAAAACAACAAATCAACAAGTATCGATTCTCTTTTTTTTTTTTTTGATTTTTATATCTAACAAATAATAAAAGGTATGAATGTAGGAATCAAAAGAGAACAAGGATAGATACAACCTGGTGGTTGTGGATGGATCTTCAGCTCTGATACCAAAATGATACAAGCATCGGACGGGTGTTGTCTCCGAATGGACCGTGCGGCGCGATTCGATGGGCAACGATGGAAACGTGAGGTTTGGCGTGGGCCAATGGATTGATAAGCGACCACACGAGTTGTGGAGAGTCTCGTGATACAGTTTGGACGTTCTACTCTTGCTGGGATTCACACAAACAAGAAGAAAGAACAAAGGAGCTAAGCGGCGACGGCTTAAGCAAAAATAGGGTTTTCGTTTATTCAAAGTCTACCCTCTTAGGGCTGCGAGTTTCTCCTTATATAGGGCTCGAATTTAGGCTACAAAATGTGTTAAAAACAACCCTAAACGTGGCCTAACACATGGCCAAAAGGTTTCCCAAAATCGAAAAGGAAAAGTTCGAAAAAGGAAAGTTCATTAAAATGACAAGGCAAGAACGCCTAAACATAAGCGACGTGTCTTGGTGACTTGTGCGACGTCTTCATGGGCCTAGATGGACTTCAAATACTCCATTAGAATGCTGGAATCGATCTAGAAGGCATAGTATGGACTTCTAGACAATTCGGCCCTCAAAGGATATTTTTTTTGAGGCCATTTCGCACCACTAGGTTGTTGCCTCGTTAAAACCTTCCTTAGTAAAACCACGTGGGAAACCTAAGGGTAGGAAAGAGTACAATCCCTAGTGATGTCTTTATGCCTCAATCATGCTAGCGAGAGGACAAAGAGTGAAGTCTCCTTCTTTGTCCGCATGAGAGGCCACTCGGTTGTGCGCGAGTACGAAGCATTCTGAGAGTTAGCGTGGCTTATCTCGGCTCCAAAATCACTTAGGAGTGCTTCTCGAGTATCGGTGGTGAATAGAAATGCCATTGGTTTGGCATTTGTCTTGTCCGGTTCCGCTCGGTCCTTGTCCGCGTCCGCATGGTCCGTGTCGAGGAAAAGGTCTACGGCTTTGGTGAGTCCTTTGAGACTCTTGGTTCTTGATCGGGTCATGGGCGCTCCTCGAAGTGGTGGGATCTCTACTGATTGGGGCGGCTCCTTCTGGATGTCCACATCAGTTCTCAATTTGGGAATATCAATCAAAAGACATAAGCACTTACTCTTTCGAATTTCTATAAGCTCAAGACCGTCTTGGTACATTTCCTTTCCTCTCCCTTTTCTCACGTCAAGGTCGATAGGATTTTCCCTATTTTTCTAGGGTATCATTTTATTTTGTCTATAAATCGCCTTTTCTTTTCTTTTTCTAGGACAGGTTTCCATGAGACGCGAATGCTAAAAGTGGTAGCTTCCAACACCCGGTTCACTTTTTTCTTACATATATCCTTCTTTTTTTTTTTTAAATGAAGGAAAGGAAGAGGGGAAATACACTCACATAGACGTATCTTGCAGGATCTCATAGAGGTGTCACGTCTGATGTATCTCAAGCCCCAAATCGAAAAGTCAACTTCGATTTTTATAAGCCTCCGGATATTGATTCTTTCGAGGTTTGTTGATCCACTCATGGGATTTCCTCGGTTTCTATTATTGATCACACGCACAGTCCAAAAAGTATCCAAGCAAAGCACAATTAACACAAAGCACAATATTCTATTGCTACCTCATTAAAAACCTTTTCATATGTTACTGTACTTATGAACGAGAAAAAGAGTATAACAATCTCTCAAAATGCAAACTTATGGTAAAACTTACATCTAAAGATGTCAAGAAAAAGAATTACCTCCATTGATCGCAAGACTCCCCTCCTCCACACTTATTTCACAACGTCGTCGTTGTGATCTAAGATGGAAAGGAAAAAAACAAGAGAAAAACTTATAGTGATTCTCTTATCGGTTGTGGGTTGGCAGCTCCCACGTGTGCAAAGCAAGAAACAAAAACGAAAAAAAGAAAAACCAAAAACTAGAGAATCAGAAAAACGAAAATCCTAAAAGAAAATTGTATGTACAAAGGTAAGGCATTTTTTTAAAGTCGTGAGCTCGACAACCTCATGGAATGGTCAGATGAATTGAGGAGATGATGTCCGAGTGGTTGCGCGATGGCTCCTTAAATCGATTACTTCGGATTTGGTATGGTGAAGGGATTTCTCCCAAGCACGAGTGTAGTCATCGTTAATGGCTTCTTCACCAAGAGATTCCTTTCTTGAGTATGATCGTGGCGCCAAGGTAGCACTCTCATTATCTCCAGAACGGGGATCGACCATGATTGGTCGATACATACGCCTAATGCTACGACCATCCATCATTGAGGGTCGAAGGGGAGGTCCAGTGCTCGAGGCAGCAGCAGTATCAGTCCAGTTAGACCGATGGAGACGTCTGACAAATCTGGAATCGACTTGGATAGGTTGATGTATCCTTCCGGGACTTCGTCCTGGAAGTGCATCGACCTTGATAGGTCGATGTGGTGGACCGATGGGCATGGCATCGACCCTGATTGGTCGATGCTCTTGTCCGGGACTTCATTCTAGAAATTTGGAATCCACAATATCGACCGTGATAGGTCGATTCATAGGTCCGATGCTATCCACCGATGAGTTTGTTGATGTGTTCTCCTGCAATCTCATCCCCACTGATTAGCTTTGTCACCCAAAAAGAATGAGAACAGGCGTAGTGTCAGAGCATCCTCTAAGACTCCATTGATTTTTAATGTGGCATAAAGCTTGTCAAACTGATCCAGATGATCAGTAACGATCGTTGAAACGACCTTTGGTTGGTGTGTAGCCGCCCGATGTGCATCCACCTTGAGTGGCATCCCTATTAGGGTGAAGGATGCTCTCAAGCTCAGCAGCGGGTACTTCTTTTCATAGCTGCTTCATTCGATCTATTTTCTTTCTTTTTTTTTTCTAATATTTTCGGTGATCACCTGAAATTCAAAGAAATAAATAATCAATAAAAATAAAACAAAAAAATTAGTCTCAAATCTAGACTAAATCCCTATGGCTAATGCTACAGTCCCCGGCAACGGCACCAAAAACTTGATGCAGAGATTTTCTTTCTTTTATCCCGTTCTCAGGTTTCACCCAAGTCTATCCATAAGGTATTCTTGAGAGTTTAACTCATAAGACCGCAAGTGCATAGTCATGCAGTTGTAGTAATTATGGGGTCGATCCACAAGGACTGAGAATAACACACAGAGAGTATAAGTCTAAATTTAATCTAAACAAAATAGAGATATGGGGTTGGTTCCTAATCTAACATGCATAAATAAACTAAAACATTAAATAAAACGTAAACTAATATTTACAAAGGATTGGGTGATAGTCTTAATTTTGGGAATGTAGATCTAGGGTTTATGTTTTATCTAAATAATTTATGTTTGTCATTCTAGGGAATTTTCATGTCTCGCTAGTCCACTCTCGTGGTATGCTAGTATATATATTCAAACCCACTATTGTGATAAATGAACATGCATTTCATACAATTTCATCATCGAACACTTTCATGAGTGATAGACACATTGCAAAGATTGTCACACCTCCATGTGATCCAATAGAGTCAGTATTGGTAAAAACGTGCCTAAAACACAAAGTAAATGATAGATCTATTTCTAGAGTCCATCCCACTCGCGTGGTGAATTCCTCCTGAGATCTTTACCTAACTTGATCAAGGCTAGATAAGCATAGAGCTACTCTATCAACTAACAAACTCGACCATAGCTAATACTCCCAACTATGCAGATCTGAGATCTCTACCCACTCTCGTGGCACAATAAATCTCTAATAGTACAATCACACCTACTGGATTCAGTTGTACACTTAAGCATCTCCCATAAGAGAATGCTTAGCATTAAGATGCATAGTAAGGTAGCTAGATCGATTAAGAATAACCAAACATATACTAAACCCTAAAAATAGATACCATCATCGACCACCACTCTAGTGGTCTAAAAGATCTACTCCAAAATAGAAGAAGTAAAAAAGAAAGAACTCTTTATTAGGGTTTTTATAAATGGTGGCTACAAAAGTTTTTAATTCCAAGTTGTCTTTTCTAGTGAGATTAGAAGTGATTATATAGTCCTAGGGATTCTTAAAATATTCCATTTCGTCCTTATCTTGTTTCTGGAAGCTTAAAACTCGAGATGACAAGTTGCCCGAATCATGTCTTGCCACATATAAAATTTTCCAGCTTTGTCGGACGTCAGAATCGACCCTTGTCCGAATGTGCACGATTAGGCAATGTCACCAGTCTTTCCGTAGGCTTCAGTAAGCTCCAAAAACATCTCAAAAACTCATGCTTAGCTCCAAGTACCTAAAAATACATAACCACATGAAAAACCACTAATACTACACTAAATGTTAGTTGTAAAAGTTAAAACTAACTTATTTAAATGCATAAAAACATGTAAAATATGATGCTATCACTTATCCCACCTCTCATGATCCTAGGGCTGTGGTAGAAAAGTCATTATGTCTAGGATTGGTTGAGAAAAGTAAAGAGGTTACAAGGCATGAGAAGGATAAAACTGAAAATATTTTTTATCTTCTAAGTGGAATGAATCCTCATGTTATTGGTGTACCTGTTTTTGATGCTCTCATGATTACCATATTAAACTTGCTTTTTGCCAAGAATGTTGAAGTCATTGCAAGTACCATAAGGGGTCAAGCATTAGAAGGGTTCATGAAGGCTAGAGGGACCCAAGAGCTTACCAATTCAAGGAAGAATCGCCCGATGTCGAAATTCCACTCAAGACCGCCAAGGAGCTTCAAGGTAAGTGTAATTCTCTTTCTACCTTCTTTGTGACTGACCTAGCTCCTTGTGGTGTAGGATATATTCTTGTTTTGAGGTTAAAACCTCTTCAAGGGGGAGGGGATGATGTGATCCTCACACCGGATCCTATCACAACCGCGGATCAAAATGGACCAGATCTTGGATTGGAGTTTCTTGCACCATTTAGGGGTGCTGAGGAGAAGGAGTGGAGCACCGATGGAGACCCTAGAGAGCCATCCAATGCGTTCGTGCAACGCTTCGAGACACGAGATCGAGACAAGACTGCACAGATCGGACCGGACCTGATGAGCCACATTGAGACCGAGAGCTCACGGACACTTAGCTTTGGGAGCAAAACTTCATGTGTCCTCACTCATCATTGGTGAAGACACCCTCTAAAGAGTTTAGGTGAGTAAGACACTCTTTCCCTACTCCTAGGTTTCCCACTTATGGTTTTACTAGGAAAGGATTTTAACGAGGCTCGAAAGACCAAAAGCATCACATCTCATCTCCCTTGGGCATTTGACTTGAAAAACTCTATGACAAGCCTAAATACTCAATATATGTGATCATATCTCTAAGGCAGACTTCCACACTTGTTTTCCTTTTTTTTATTGTTTAAAGACTTGTCTTTTACTTTTTGGGTTTATTTGATGGGTTTATTATTTTGTAAATGGGTCTAAGTATCAAACCTTCTTCCAATTGACTTAGGCCCCATTTATCTTTATTTGCCCTAATTTTAAGCCTATATAAGACAAGCTATCCTTTTCATTAATGCAAAACAATCTTTTATCAAAAGTCTCAACTTTGTTCTAATCTTTAGGATTAGGGTTTTCTCTTGGATATTGAGGTTGTCCTCTATCCCTGAGATTTGGCTATATCAAAGGGCTTCTCATCCTTTTTGTGGTGCCTTCATCTCACCAGATCGCTTTACTCCACCACCACCTTCATTCGCTTCACACAGTTGAACCTTATCTTGTGTAAGATCCGCCGTCATTCCATCTCCTTCCCGTTCATTGTGTGTCCTTGCTCGTGAGTTCCAAGCTGAGATCTCTTTACCTCATTCCATCCCCAAGCTCGCCATCATCTCCTTTCAGTCCATCGCCCATCATCTTCACTCCACCATCGTTCCTTTCACCACCCACTCCGCTAGTTTCCGTGAAGCTTGGTCCATTGTTTCTCTAAGCATCCCTTGAGCTTGGTTCGGCCCTAACTTGTGTTTCTAGGAACATATCAATCTCGGAGACAAGATCATCCCAAGAAAAAGATCCGATCATAACACTCTTCAAGAAGGAAAATCTCAGACAATACAAAGTCCTGTATTCTATCCAAGATTTTAAGTTCGATGATACTCTTTGTGACTTCGGAGCAACCGTCAATGTCATGTCCATGGAGAGAGCTAAGCTGATGGAAATCACGAATCTTCAACCATCGAAGGTTCAAATTGGACTCGCCAACGACGATGTGATGAGTTCAAAAGGAATAGCTAAGGATGTCATGGTTTGGATCGGGAATTATAGAGTCCTTACGGACTTTCATATACTTGACATGAGGGCGGAGATGGTACTCAAATAATCCTTGGAAGCCTATTCCTTGCAACAGTTGGAGCGACGAGTCTCTATAATGTGATCTGGTTGATAGACCTTCACCACATTGTTCAAAGAGGACATTCGGTGATAATACTTCTGCTGGGGAGCGTCTTGGCCATCGGCCCACACCCGATTCAATCAAACTGATCTTCTTTCAAAAAACGGCGAGGAAGAGCACTAATCCCGAACGCTACTCCGGACGAGAACTTGAAAAACGCTCTACAACACGTCCTCCATCTCCACCACAATTAGACCATTCCATGAGGTTGACGAGCCCGTGACGTTAGAAAAGTACTCTATCCCCTTGTAAATACGTTTTTAATTTTCAGTTTTTCGTATTTTTTTGTGTTTTTCGTTTTTCTGTTTTTTGTTTTTTGTTCTTTTACGTTTTACTTTTCTGGTGCCTTTCACTATTAAAAAAAATCAGGACTTGACACGTGGGAGCTGCCAACCAACAACCAAGAGATTCAAGTATGAATTCTCTTGCTACTTCTCCTTTACGGTCTTATATCACAGCGAGGACGTTGTGAAATAAGTGGGGGGTGGGGAGTCTTGCGATCAATGGAGGTATTTATTTTTCCTTGACATCTTTAAATGGAAGATTTACCGTAAGTTTTTTTGCATTTGAGAGCATTGTTACACTCTTTTCCTCGTTCATACTTCAATAACGTATGAAAAGATTTTTAATGAGGTAGCGATAAGAACTTGTTAATTCTGTTATTTGTGTTAATGTTTGGATGCTTTGTGGTTAGAGTGTGATCTTTACTAGGAAATGTGGAAAACCCATGAGTGGATCAACAAACTCCAAAAGGATCGTTTTTCCGGAGACTTCCACAAATCAGAGTTGACTCTTCGCACTTAAATGAATTTAAATCTTCTCGGTTTAGGGTTTGAGATACATCAGATGTGTGATATGTTTGCATTTTGCATCGTTTTAGCTTGCATAAATCATACGTTTTGACGTGTTATTCACCCCGTTCTTGTTATTTATTCCGAGTTTTGCATACTTAGAGTGTTTTGCATTAGGTCCGCATACATCCTGCATATTTGGCTTGTTATAGGTACTTTCGGGTGATTTTAGAGAAGTTAGACCAGAAGCTGTCTGGGAGATGCTGATCGAGTCCATACAGAGCAGTTGTGATCGAGTCCGTGCTGAGCAGAAGCTGTCTGGGACATTCTGATCAAGTCCGTGCTGAGCAGAAGCTGTCTGGGGCATGCTGATCGAGTCCGTGTAGGATACCCATGCAGACGTGATCGAGTCTGAGCAGGAGATGGAGCAGAAGCTCAGCTCGAGCACCCATGCTCGAGCTGTATGATCAAGCAGAGACAAAAGGTGGCGTCTTGAAGTTTCAGAACCCAGCTCGAGCCCCTGCAATCGAGTGGACTACTCAAGCTCATCTCAGAAAAATGCAGTCTTGATTTCGTCTGTTTGAGCACAGCACTCGACCAAGACTTAGCCGAGCTGGACCTTATCCTGCACTTTTTTTACTATTTTGAGCATGACGTTTTAGGGTTTTTAAGATTTAGTATAAATACCTAATGTTGGGTGAAGACTAAGGGAACGTTTTTATCTCTAATATTTCGAGTTTTTCCTTGTGTTCTTCGCTGTTCTTAGTTTCCAGAATTTGTAATTTGATTTCTACTTGTTATTTTGAGTTTGTTCCTTCTGTTCTATCATTATCTCTATCTATTTCTATCATCTATGCAAGTTTTTATGATTTCTGGGTTTGTGTTCTTGATGTTCTTCATGAGTTTTGAGTAGTCATTAGGGTTCTTGAGGATGGGATAGATTAGGTGTAGAATCTTGGTCTTTCAGGTGGTTTAAGTGTAGATCGTTTGATTTCCCTTCTAAATCAGTGTTCTTAATGCTAGTTTCTTTCTGATCAATTGGAATTAGAACTTAGGTGTTTTTCCGCCCAGAAGGTGTTTGATAAAATGCTTGAATGAACTGATGTTAGGGATTTGCATACCTAGCCTAAGGGATTAGTTGTCTAGGGTGTTTATTGACAATATTGAACTGAATCGTATTGCCTGCTAGGGTAGATTTCGCTAAGGGATTGGGTCTGGAACTGGTCTAGTTTAAGGTTACTTACCACGGGAGTGGACTTAACTGGTTTTGATGTTTGATGTCTAGGGAATAGCTTGATTGAGTTTTGTTAAACCACTTGAATAGGCTAAGAGGACACACTGAGTCGATTACCCCCATCCTTAGGAACTTCTCTTGTATTGTTGAATTAGCTGCTAGTCCTATACGCTGCTCTTTACCTCCATATGCTATTTCTGTTATTGCTTGGTTTCTGCTAGTTCTTGTTAGTCCTATGCGGTACCTGTTTTAGTGTCCATTCTCAGTTTTTGTCTAGGTTGCTAGACCCCAATACGCTATTTGCTTGGCTTGACTTGATTAATATCTTCACCCTTATGGATTGACACCTTAATACTACAACGAAAACTTGGTCTAGTAAGGAATTGACTTATATCAATTTGGCGCCGTTGCCGTTTGGGTGTTGTTTGTTACAATTAGGATTTCAAAATATTATCGCTCAAGTTCTTTTACAGTTCTTCGTTTACTAACTTGACTGTCTTTGCATTTTCAGGTACACATCCACCTGCATGCAAACCAGATCAAGAGGAAGTCAGAACCTCCTCCGCCCCATCGATAATATTGACCTACTACCACAACAGTTGCGAGCGCAGCGAGAAAACATCCAAGACGACAATCAGAATCCACTCGGTATGGAAGACCAACCACAGGTTCAAGACCCTCCTGTGAGGAGACCCCGTTTGATAGGAGCAGGGGACGCCCCAAACACATATACCAACAGACAAGGAATTGTCCCTCCCACGGTCCAAAATAACAATTTTGAGATCAAGAGCAGCCTGATCGCCATGGTGCAGAACAACAAGTTTCATGGACTGCCCATGGAGGACCCACTCGATCATCTGGATGAGTTTGATAGGCTCTGCAGCCTTACAAAAATCAATGGAGTTAGCGAAGACGGTTTCAAACTACGGTTCTTTTCCTTCTCTCTTGGTGACAGAGCCCATCACTGGGAAAAGACTCTACCCCATGGATCCATCACTTCATGGGACGACTGTAAGAAAGCCTTCCTGGCCAAATTCTTCTCCAACGCCAGGACAGCACGCTTGAGGAATGAAATTTCTGGATTCACTCAGAAAGACGGTAAAAGTTTCTGTGAATGCTGGGATCGCTTCAAGGGCTACACTACTCAATGCCCTCACCACGGTTTCAGCAACGAGTCACTCCTTAGCACTCTCTACAAAGGAGTTCTCCCGAAGGTCCGCATGCTTCTAGATACGGCCAGCAGTGGTAACTTCCTCAACCAAGATGTTGATGCTGGCTGGGCACTTGTGGAGAACCTAGCTCAATCTGATGGTAACTACACTGCTGAGTATGATAGGAGTGTCCGGCCAAGTATTGGAACAGATGATCAGACTAGGGCCATCAAGGCCTTAACCGCTAAGTTAGATCAACTGCTACAGCAGAAGAAACAGGTTCACTTTGCTTCTGAGGATACAGTGTTCCAAGTTCAAGATGGGGAGGATGATGATCTAGAGGAAGTCAGCTATGTGCAGAATCAGTGTCAATACAACAAAGGTTTTATCAATTACAAGAACAACCCGAATCTGTCCTACAGAAGTACCAATGTTGCTAACCCTCAAGATCAAGTCTACCCACCTCAGCAACAACCTCAGTCCAAGCCTTTCATTCCCTACAATCCGCAGCAGAACTTTGCCCCTAAACCGCCTTTTCAGAGTCATCACAAACACCAGGGAACCCCATGTCCACTACCCGGTTTTCCGTCTCACTTCTATACGGATCATGCAGCACTAAGCCATATCTATGCTAAGAAGGATACTAAGCAATAGGATACTCTCTTGATGATATAAAGGGAATTTCACCTAGCTTGTGCACTCATAGAATCCATCTGGAAAATAAATCATATGCTAGTTGAAGAGACTGTTGAGGTATTCATGGATGACTTTTCCGTGTATGGCTCTTCTTTCTCCTCCTGTCTTTTGAACCTTTGCAGGGTACTCACTAGGTGTGAAGAGACGAATCTGGTTCTGAACTGGGAAAAGTGCCACTTTATGGTCAAGGAAGGGATCGTCTTGGGGCACAAAATTTCTGAGAAAGGTATAGAGGTAGACAAGGCCAAGGTGGACGTGATGATGCAGCTGCAACCACCCAAGAACGTCAAGGACATCAGGAGTTTTCTTGGGCACGCTGGGTTTTACAGAAGATTCATCAAGGACTTCTCAAGGATAGCCAGACCACTGACAAGGCTGTTGTGCAAGGAGCAAGAGTTCCTGTTTGATACCGAATGTTTAAAGGCTTTCCAGCTCATTAAGGAAGCCTTAGTCACTGCTCCGATAGTCCAAGCACCAAACTGGGACAACCCGTTTGAGATCATGTGCGACGCATCGGACTATGCTGTAGGAGCTGTACTGGGCCAAAGGATTGAGAAGAAGCTGCATGTGATCTACTATGCAAGCAGGACGCTTGATGATGCCCAAGGGAGATATGCCACAACAGAGAAGGAGTTGCTGCCTGTAGTCTTTGCCTTTGAAAAATTTAGAAGCTATCTGGTTGGGTCTAAGGTGATAGTCTATACGGATCATGCAGCACTAAGGCATATCTATGCTAAGAAGGATACTAAGCCAAGATTGCTCAGGTGGATACTCCTTCTTCAAGAGTTTGACATGGAGATTGTTGATAAGAAGGGAATAGAGAATGGTGTGGCTGATCACTTGTCGAGGATGAGAATAGACGATCCAGCACCTGTTGATGACACCATGCCTGACGAGAGACTCTTAGATGCTGTTTCTGTGATAGGAGTGAAGGACATACCTTGGTATTCTGATCTAGCTAATTTCCTTGCATGCGGTGAGTTGCCTGATGATCTTGACGCCTACAGAAAAAAGAAGTTTCTGAGAGATGTCAAACACTACTACTGGGACGAACCCTTCCTGTACAAAAGAGGTACCGATGGTCTGTTCAGAAGGTGTATAGCACAAGACGAGGTTTAGGGTGTGCTAGAGCACTGTCACGGTTCTGCCTATGGAGGACATTTTGCTACATTCAAAACTGTTCAGAAGGTGCTGCAAGCAGGTTTATGGTGGCCTACAATGTTCAGAGATGCTCAAGCCTTCATCACCAAGTGTGATCCTTGCCAGAGAATGGGAAACATCAGCAGAAGGAATGAGATGCCACAGAACCCAATTTTGGAAGTGGAGGTGTTTGACGTTTGGGGGATTGATTTTATGGGTCCTTTCAACCCACCATCTTCTGGGAACAGCTACATCTTGGTAGCTGTTGATTATGTCTCGAAGTGGGTTGAAGCCATAGCTTGCCCTAGCAATGATGCAAAGGCAGTTCTGAAGATGTTCAAGAGCATCATTTTTCCCAGATTTGGTGTGCTAAGAGTTGTTATCAGTGATGGGGGTCTCACTTCATCAACAAGCTCTTTGAGAATCTTCTGAAGAAGCATGGGGTAAAGCACAAGGTGGCTACACCATATCACCCCCAGACTAGTGGTCAAGTAGAGGTGTCCAACAAGCAGATCAAAGCCATCCTGGCTAGAGTAGTGGGCGTTTCAAGAAGAGATTGGTCTGCTAAGCTGGATGAAACCCTCTGGGCGTACAGGACAGCATTCAAGACTCCTATAGGGCAAACGCCATTCCAGCTCCTTTACGGCAAGGCTTGTCACTTACCTGTTGAAGTTGAGTATAAGGCGTTATGGGCAACGAAACTTCTGAATTTGGATATCAAGTCTGCCCAGGAAAAGAGAGTATTGGACCTGCATTAGCTAGAAGAGATCAGGCTGGATGCTTATGAGAGTTCTAAGATCTACAAAGAAAGAACCAAAGCCTTCCATGACAAGAGAATCTTGCACAAGGAGTTCAAGGCTGGTGATCAAGTCCTCATTTTCAATTCTCGACTCAAGCTGTTTCCGGGAAAGCTCAAGTCCAGATGGTCCAGACCGTTTTCTGTCAAGGAAGTTTCACCCTACGGAGCAATCACCTTATTTGGAAAGGGAGGAAACGAATTCATAGTGAATGGACAGAGGCTCAAACCCTATCTAGCTGATACCATCATTCCAGAAGGAATTTCGATTCCTCTGGATGAGCCTTCCACCGCCTGAACAAAACAGGAAGTCAAGCTTAGAGACTTTAAACAAGCTCACTTGGAGGAAGTCCCATGTCTATCTCTGTACATATTTCTTTGCCTTAGTTTTTAAAACGTCAAATAAGTGTGCTAAGCTATTTTGTCTTGATTGTGTGATTTCAGGAAAGCATGAGGGACTTTTCAAACCTTAGGAGGGAATTTTCAAAATTTAAAATTCTGACATGTGGACCCGAGCAGGAGGTGTCATGGTCAATACAGAGTCCACATGGTCAAGTCGGAGGTGTCACGGTCAATACGACGTCACGAACGAGTCAGAAGAGTGTTTAGTCAACCCACACACGCTAGAATCCGATTATGTCAGCTCGAGTCTCACCAGATGGAGCCCACACTCGACCCACACACGCTCCTCCTTGTCCTTTGTCCCCTCCCACTTGTTTATATAAGCCAAACTCGATTCAGAAGAGGCCAAAGAAGCGTCCACTCGGTCAAAAAGGTGTCAGAGAGGTGACGACTCGAGCCCACACTCCTTCAACACGCCTTCAAGCTCGATCCCACACTCCACTAGATCGAGCCCACATGCTTTCAACACGCTCCACCTTGACGATCTCGACTCGGCTATAAATACCGAACTCGACTCCATACTTTACTCACACCACAAACACTCTCAATCCTCTCTCTTTCATTTCCAGAAATCTCTCAAATTGTTTTTGCTGCTCTTGAGGCTTATCCTCACCATCTTGAGTTTTTCGTCCTTATCTTTGATCGAGTCTCAGGTATGGACCCTCGCCAAGCCCGTCGCATGTCAGCTAAAGCGCTCGCCCGAAACTTCCAGAGGTGGAGGAAGAGCCATACTCCAGTCGAAGAGCAAGAACAAGCCGAAGAACAAGAGCAAGTTGCAGTACCCATGGAGTATGAATTCACACCGGACTCGACCACGTATGCCCAATCCCAAGGATCAAGCCAGAAGGGCCGGAAGTCTCGCTTGAGCACCCACACTCGAGCCGGTGAAACGAGGCGAGTCACCCGGGTCACGCGTGAGGGACAAGAACAAATGGAGGCTATCCCGCATCTACGTGGTGAAGAAACAGAGGAAGACGAGCCTCAGTTGATAAGGAAGCCTCGGCGGATGAGCACCCACGCTCGAGCTGGAGGGTCGGGACAAGCTACTATGGTATCAGACAAGAAGCTCACTCAGGCCAAAAGTGAAGGAAAAGCACCAATCAAGCCGAGTATGCATCAAGATGGTGAAACAGAGGAAGACGAGCCTAAGTTGATAAGGCAACCCCAAAAGAAGAACACCAAACCCTCTGTAACCAAGTACCTAGAGGCCCTCCTTGAACGTAGCTTTGAAGGAACGAGATACCCGCACAAAGAAACAATGCAAGCACTCGGGATTGCTAGAGATATGGAGTATCTTTTTGAGGCGGGAGGTATAAGACAATTCATGAACAAACCGCTGGAAGCCTACAAGGAAGAGACGTGCCACTTCCTCTCGTCCCTCAGGGTTCATTTCTACGATGAAGAGCCTAATGTTGAACCCGATGACGATCCTGGCTTCATCACTTTCGCGTGCAGAGGACAATGCCATGTCCTTACCATCGCGCAAATCTGCAACCTATATGGTTTTTCTGGAGGTGACGAATGATATATCATAGTTTTTACCCATTTTTAGCCATGATATAAGTTGTTTTATCAAGTCTTTCTAGTGTTTTTGTATCGTTCTGGAGTCTTTTCAGGTCTTAACACGTTTGGGACGAAATTGGAGATTTTGGAAGCATTTGGAGCCTTTTGGAGCAAACCGAAGAAAGTACCCGTTTTGAAGCCTGAGTATCGATCGACACCATCTCGGTATCGATCGACACCATCCCGGTATCGATCGACACCATCCCGGTATCGATCGATACCGACGTAACTGACGCGGAGATAGAGAGATATCCAAGGAAGAGAATTTTCACCATAAGAAGCCCAATACTTTCCCTTATTTACAAGGAGACCCAGCTCGTATTTTAGACCTATTTAAGCAAACTTTTAGTCATTAGGTTAAAGGGAGGGGCAGACTTTACTTTTCACGATTATTCTTGAGCCACCATTGAGATTTGAGAGCTTTTGTGAGGGAGACGGATCCAAGACTTTGTTCATCATAGAGAAGATCCCGAACCCTTGTTTTTATTCCTTTATTTAATTTCATGATCTATTCAGTTATGTCTTGTCTTTCATCAATCATGTCTGAGTAGTCTCATTTTAGGTTCAGGGTTTTCTCATATGGATTTCTCTGATTCATGATGATTGTTTTGTTAGGGTTCATAATCTGAATAGTTCTTCACCATAGGTTGTACTCAAAGCTATTTCTAACCTGATCACTTAGAGCATAGAACCTAGATTTATCGATTAGGCACGACAGTGCAATTGAGTAATCTGATAAAACCTAGGGTGAGCAATTTGATTATCTGCAAAGAGATTTGGTTTAATCGAATTGTGAACATATCAAACTTGAATTGATTGCTGGTTTACTGTGTAGGATTCGCAAAGAGATTTGGAATTCCAGATTTTAGACTTAGTTAGTTTTCGCAACGACAGTTGGTTAACTATACTTTCGTGTTTGAGTTCAAGATCGGCGCTTAATTGAATTGAACCTTAATTGATTAATTGTTATCTATCATTGATTTCCTGAGAATTTCCCTGAGCCTAGCTCCCATCCATATTAATTCAACCTAAGTTTAATTTGATCATTTGTTTTCTCGTCATTCACTGTTTGCTTAGCAAAATCTGCATCTTTCATCTACTGAGTGAGTTTTCTTGAGTTCTTGTGTTCGACCCCTAACTTTACTGCAGCAACTGCTTTAGTATCATCATAGGGTATTAATTTGAGCATATCAAATTTGGCGCCGTTGCCGGGGACTCTAAAAATTCACCATTAGAATTTTAGTCGTCGATTTTTGTCTAAGTTCGTCGTCAGTATCGATCGATACTCCATTGGTATCGTTCGAGACTGAACGTCTGTTTTTGAATTTTGGTTACTTATTTTCTCGTCTTTTGATTTTCAGGTTTATGCATCAGCGTGCTACCAGGAGAAAGAAGGACACACCACTGATCAATCTCTCCCTCACAGAGCTAGCAGAGCTTGAACGCACAAATCGGACAACGAAGAGGACTACAGTTGAGATGGATCTTCCACATGGTTTGGTGCATGATGAGGAAGGTGGACGCCAATTTCCTGCCGAGGCTGAACGTCAACCTCAGCAACCTCACGCCGAGGCTAAACGGACGCTTGGCGAGTACAACCGACCGGATCAATTCTATGCAAATCGTGCAGCAATCCGTATTTCGACTTTCCAGAGGAATGACTTTGAGCTGAAGCCTGCTTACTTCGCTCTTGTTGGACAGCACCCCTTCACCGGTCTCTCTCATGAGCACCCTATGGATCACATCGAGAAATTCGAGGACTTGGTCACCAGTATGAAGTACAATGGAGTACCCCATGAATACCTCTTTTGTAAGCTCTTTCCATACTCTCTTGGTGGAGAGGCAGCTTACTGGCTGAAGCAGCTACCTCCCGGATCTCTCGCTACTTGGAATGAGACCAAGAACGGATTCCTGAACAATTTCTATGACGATGCGAGATCGGAGGAGCTCAGGAACAGGCTCTCTCAATTTTCTCAAGGTCCAACAGAAGCACTCAAGGCTGCTTGGGTGCGATTCAGATCCTACCAGAGGACTGTCCGCATCATGGTTTCAGTCAAGTTCAGCTGCTCGGGATCTTTTACAGAGGGATTGATTGGCGGTATCAGATTGCACTGGATTCTGCAAGCAATGGGAACTTCAACACTAGGATTCCAACCGATGCTGTGAAACTGATTGAGAACTTGGCATCTAGCAATAGCACCAAGAATGCTGATTTCGAGCGAAAACGGCTCGCTAGTGTTGGTGACAGTTCGCAGATTGCTGAGGTTCAGGCGAAGCTGGACACGATGCACAACCTCTTAGTGGGAAAGACGAAGAAGGCTGTACATTTTGCTGAGGAAGTAGAGAACATTGAAGATGAAGCAGAGGATGTTAACTACATTGGTGGTTCTGGTTTTCAGGGTCAGCGATTTGGTTACAACAACAACCGAAGCTTCAACAACAATCAGCAAGGTGGTTACAAGTCTGGAGGTAACCAATCTGGTTTTGGTGCCACTCAATTTGCCCAAAAACCACTTCAAAGCGGTGATTTTACTCGCCAATACGGTAATTCTGCGTACCAACCGCATTCTCCGAGGTCTACAGAGAGTAAGACGGAGATCCTCTTGGAACAAATTCTGCAGGGACAAGAAAAGATGACTGGCTCGAAATCCATCAGAAGATGCTGGAAAATCAAATAGCTCAGACATCAGCAGCTGTCAAAGGAAAGATAGTTCAACCACAGCATGGACATGTCAATGCAATCACCTCGAGCGCTAAAGAAGAGGATTTCGAGCCTGAGATGACTGTGTTCGTATCCAGTGATACTAGTATCGACCGATACCTGACTGGTATCGATCGATACTTCCCGAGACCTGCTGTAGATTTGAAGGTTGCTGAAGATGAAGATAAGAATTCTAACATTCCACGCGTATCGATCGACACCCCTACCTGTGTCGATCGACACCAACCTGCAGAGACGATACAAAACTCCAGTATCGATCGACACTCATCTGGTATCAGTCGATACCCTTCGTAGGCTAAATCAATAACTGAGAAAAGGACAGAGATGGTTGAGGAACGGGTATACAAACCAAAGCTACCTTACCCTGTTCTTCCCAAGCTGACAAGAGAGGAATGGGCGGCTGCTAGAAGCAAGTTTTTGTCAAAAAAAATGGTTGCAGGACCTCCCGTTGCTGATACATCACCACCGCTGAGACAGTTGACAAAGAGGGAAGACCAAGGGAAATTCTCAGTTCCATGCTCCATCTCTAGAGTACACTTCAAGGAGTCTCTCGTTGACTCAGGGTCTAGTGTCAACATGTCGAGGGCGATTGCAGAGAGATTGAAAGCTGATATGAGATCTCGTAACACGCTTCTCACATACGTGGATTCTTCTAGCTCACTCCCTTACGCTACAATTCTTGATTTACCTGTTAAAATAGGAGATTGTCTGATTTCTACTGATTTTCAGGTTGTGGAGATGAGCCAAGGATCAAAGGTGCCCTTGATTTTGGGAAGACCATTTATGGCTACTGTTGGCGCGATCATGGACACGCATAACAAGAGAATCTCTTTCTCTTGCATTGACGGAGACGTCTTCTACGATGTCATTCCTTCTGGAGGAGCACCCAGACATGTCTCGTGCATCACCATTGCCTCGGGCGAGACTCTGATGATCGATCTGCTCGATGAGTCTTATGGTGAACCAAAGGTCGCAGATGTTTCAAATAAACCCCCCCAACACCCCAAGAAAGTTGTGGAGAAGACCAAGGCAACAAAGAGGAAGGCGACGAGCAAGAAGATCAACGGTGCTGCTAATTTCACTTTGATTCCTCAGAAGTGTGATGGAGATTCGATCGAATATAAGGTGAAGTGCAAGGGAACCTCGAAACCTTTCCCTAAGGCTAGAATTCTCATTCCTACGGAGATGAAAGAGAAAGAAGAGGATATGATGAGCAAAACTTTGAAGCTGCAGATGTCTGGTTGTGGAGCTTATTTTGGAGTGAGTTCTCCACCTTGTCCTGACTGATATCTTAGCCACAGTCAAGCTCGTGATATTAAACAAGCGCTTAGTGGGAGGCAACTCACTGGTAAGTCTATAAATATGAGTTTTCGTTTTTGTGTTTTGTTGTGTCTTGCGAATCAGGTCGGAAGAAGGATGGTCGTTTTTGTTCCGTATCGATCGACACCACCTTGGTATCGATCGACACCACCTCTCTATGGTAACACCTCTTGCTCTTGACCTATTTCGTTTTGTCCTTTGATTTCTTTCACCTTCTCTGGGCTTGATAAACACTGGGGACAGTGTTGCTTAAATCTGGGGAAGGTAGTCACTGACATTGACTTTTTTTTTTCTTATTTATTATATGTTTTTATTGAGTCAAAACCACTTGAAGATCTGTCTTTTGCTTGAATTTGTTGTTCTGATTTTGCTTTTGAGTGACCACTGTTACAGGATTAGTTTCAGTTCGACTAATGAAAAATCCAAGGGATAACCAGCCAGCTAGAAATCACTCATGTCTCCAGTAATGTTCTTCACAAGCTTTAGCCAAATTTTGTACTTCATCAATGCGGTTAGTGTTCTTAGAGCTTGATTCATCATTCATATCTGGCTAAGGAACCCATCATGCTTGAAAATTGTGGTATATCTCTCCCGTGAAAATTGTTGGATACATATTTGCGTTAAAACAGGTAAAATCATTATAAAAGATGAAATGATTTCCGCCGAGTAGAGGGGTAGGAAAATTTCCTATGACCCCATTATTCTACTTGGATAAGGAATGATCACACAAAGGCCTGAAGTGAGGGGTAGGAAAATTTCCTGTGACCCCATTATTCACCTAAGACTTTTGATACATTGAGAGGGTAAGAACCGGGGATTCGGTAGCAAACACTATCAATACTCGCGTTTCGGACCTTGATTTGTATTTGCTATTCAGATAAACCTGCGCTGTTGAAATCCAATTAGAACTGATTATGAAATAAGTCTGGGGGAGATAAAGAATACCGGAGAGCAAAAAAAAAATGTTGTTGAATAAATGATTCCTTAGCTATGATATTGTATGGGCAAGAATCTAGAAGGTTCTTGAACACTGATTGCAGCGATGAAACTGGCGATGAGAGCTTGGATGAATATTGGTGTGAGATAATAAGTGAAGTCTTGGGAAGTTGGGGTTCCTACGGAGAAGTACATGGTGGTTAGATCTGGAGCTGATCAGGCAGCAGTGGGCGCTTGGGAAAAAGGGTCATTACAGCGATTTCGGTAACAGGTCAGGTCTCTAAGGTTTTTCAAACCTCTTTCTCTAACTTAGTTTTCTGTTTTGCTTGAGGGCAAGCAAAAGGCTAAGTCTGGGGGAGTTGATATATCATGGTTTTTACCCATTTATAGCCATGATATAAGTTGTTTTATAAAGTCTTTCTAGTGTTTTTGTATCGTTCTGGAGTCTTTTCAGGTCTTAACACGTTTGGGACGAAATTGGAGATTTTGGAACCATTTGGAGCCTTTTGGAGCAAACCGAAGAAAGTACCCGTTTTGAAGCCTGAGTATCGATCGACACCATCTCGGTATCGATCGACACCATCCCGGTATCGATCGACACCATCCCAGTATCGATCGATACCGACGTAACTGACGCGGAGATAGAGAGATATCCAAGGAAGAGAATTTTCACCATAAGAAGCCCAATACTTTCCCTTATTTACAAGGAGACCCAGCTCGTATTTTAGACCTATTTAAGCAAACTTTTAGTCATTAGGTTAAAGGGAGGGGCAGACTTTACTTTTTACTATTATTCTTGAGCCACCATTGAGATTTGAGAGCTTTTGTGAGGGAGACGGATCCAAGACTTTGTTCATCATAGAGAAGATCCCGAACCCTTGTTTTTATTCCTTTATTTAATTTCATGATCTATTCAGTTATGTCTTGTCTTTCATCAATCATGTCTGAGTAGTCTCATTTTAGGTTCAGGGTTTTCTCATATGGATTTCTCTGATTCATGATGATTGTTTTGTTAGGGTTCATAATCTGAATAGTTCTTCACCATAGGTTGTACTCAAAGCTATTTCTAACCTGATCACTTAGAGCATAGAACCTAGATTTATCGATTAGGCACGACAGTGCAATTGAGTAATCTGATAAAACCTAGGGTGAGCAATTTGATTATCTGCAAAGAGATTTGGTTTAATCGAATTGTGAACATATCAAACTTGAATTGATTGCTGGTTTACTGTGTAGGATTCGCAAAGAGATTTAGAATTCCAGATTTTAGACTTAGTTAGTTTTCGCAACGACAGTTGGTTAACTATACTTTCGTGTTTGAGTTCAAGATCGGCGCTTAATTGAATTGAACCTTAATTGATTAATTGTTATCTATCATTGATTTCCTGAGAATTTCCCTGAGCCTAGCTCCCATCCATATTAATTCAACCTAAGTTTAATTTGATCATTTGTTTTCCCGTCATTCACTGTTTGCTTAGCAAAATCTGCATTTTTCATCTACTGAGTGAGTTTTCTTGAGTTCTTGTGTTCGACCCCTAACTTTACTGCAGCAACTGCTTTAGTATCATCATAGGGTATTAATTTGAGCATATCAACGAACTGATTCAAGATTTTGATCATGAGGAGCTCCAACAATTATGGTCGACCATAGGAGATAGCACCAAACCTTTCTCCTCCTCTAGAAGCAAGAGCTCAAGCATCCGAAGCCCTGTCCTGAGGTACCTACACAAGACAATAGCAAGCTCTATGTTTGCAAGGAAGGTGACCGGGACGGTGAATGAAGGTGAACTAAGGATGCTGGACTTATGCCTACTGCCACTTCTGGGGAGCACAAGAGATGGGCGGAAAATGCAGGGCGATAGAGCAGATGCTAACCTCGCCCTTGTTCTGATGGAGCAATTCCTAAACTACAAGGACTGGGCGATAAAGATGGGCAAGATGAGAATGGATGGCGCAGGTGACCTCTGTATTGGGGGTATCATCACCCCGATACTTGTTGCTTGTGATGTAGAGCTACGATCAGTACCCTATCCACCCAAATGGATAGATATCGACTTCTTGAGGAGGTGCAGGTTCCTGGACAATACAACGCCTCCAGACGAGTACATCTATCAGTTCATGCATCCGACAGCTGGGGAAGCCAAGCTGCGCCTGCCTTGCACCGATCTCACCAAGGTACGCCAGGGCCGAAACATTGATTTCCATCCTCCTCTCGATAGACTCTACAATCAAGACGAGGAGATCATGGAACAAGGAATGGGGTCAGACGATCAAGATGCTGTTCTGGAGGAGGTTAATCCAACAGAAAGGTACTCGTTTGAGGAGTACAAGCTCAAACCCACACATAGTCCAGCCCTGAAGGAGGCACACTAGCGGATTAATCTCCTTCAAAGGTGGAACAAGTTTCAAGGGAAGACCGTCGCCGCACTCAGGGATACCGTGATGGACCTGAAAGACCAAGTGAAGGACGTGAAGGACCAGCTCAAGGACTTCACGCTAAAGTTCAAATCCCCTACACCCAAGAAAACCATCGTACCTGGGAGAATTCTGACGGGGAGCGGGTCGTTTCGCGAGGAACCAAGACATCATGCACCCGAGATGGAACCACCAAGAGCCTCCTTCGAGCCAAGGCAGCCAAGGCAGTTTAACCACGCTAGGAAGAGACGCCAAGCCGGCGGAGCATCTGGCTCACGCACCCGGCTCGAGCAAGGACGTCGAGACAGACACTTCGGAGCATCTGGCTCACGCACCCAGCTCGACCACTACCAGGTCGAGTCGACATACTCACCATAATCACCAAGGTACCCGTACTGACCCTTTCTGTATATATTAGATGCATCATTTTTATTGTTCTCTGTTACCTCTTAATCTTTCTTTCCAAATTTTTATTACACAAGGGACTGTGTAATTTAAGTTTGGGGGAAGGGTTAAGGTCTGTATTGATGTGTTTTCTCTGTTCTTATTTTTGATTTTGTGCATCCTTGAGTCTTCATCTATAGCATAGAAAAACCAAAAAAAAAAAAAATCAAAAATTTTTTTTTGAAAAATCTTTAAAAACAGAGTGTTCATATAGTATTGCATCTGCATATTAGGATTGAGTCTAGATTGTTTCATATAGGGCTGTTGCATATGCATAGGGGATGATGATGATTTAAAACCTTGTAAATTTTCTGATTCAACTACATGACTTCAATGCCCTCGTTTCTAGTTGTTCAATGCATTGATGTTGAGCTTGAAGTAAGACCGAACCATGTTCTGAATGCACAACTAGATCGAGTCTTAGCTGAAGCATGCTGTGACTTTCTGTCATTCCCCATCTATTTGAACCTGAATTTGACTTATAATTATCATGTCTAGGCATAGAATTTGAACTCGTGGATACCATATACATACTTGGATTTTCTTTCATCTGTTTATACCACTCTTTGCTAATCCAAGTAGCTGATTCTCATTGTTAGATCAGTTTTACCATGCCCTTACCCTAGCCTTCTTTCAAGCCATGCTATTACTTTAGTGAGTGTGTGAGGTCTATTTCTGAATGAGCTTGGTAGAAAGTGTTAGGTTTGAGCCGACAAGGATAGAATCTCATGTAGTTCTAGTTTACAATTTTCGAATCAGATAGGACTAGGTGGGATCTTGATCGTTGGATATTGGGGTGGGTTCTGTGAATAGAAAAGAATGAGAAAAACTTGGAAAAAGAAAAGAAAAGGGTAAGAGTTCTTAGGAGGGAAATGATCTGAATGTTTGAGTATCTAGTAAAGGATTGGGGGATGTGCATAGCAAAAGAAAAAGAAAAGGCAGAAAGCTCAAAAGTCTGAAAAAAAAAAACACAAAAACGCCTAAGCTAAGTTAAGAAAAGAACCCCAATCCGCTAGATGTATATGTGTATAACCCCTCCTAGAACCAAAAACAAAAAGAAAAGATGAAACTGATCTAGGATATCAAAAGAAAAAAAAGCCTAAGGGTGAAGGGTAGAATTAGGATGAATGTCTGGGTTTTAGACTAAGGGATAAGACCGCTTGTGTAGGACTGGGTAGATGGGAGTCTATTCTTGTATGCATAGGTTGGTTCTTACCTTTAGCATTCTACTAAAGCTCATTCCGTTTCATTGAGAGACCCTTGTTCTGAAACGTCAATACCATACTGAAGGGACCATTTTTGTCTCTTGACCTTACCCTTAGCCAAATGAGTTCATTGAATATGCTTAGCTTGATTCATGGTTTCTGTTCTAATGAATGTTAAGGGGAATGATAGAAATGAATGCATGACTAGGTTGAGGTTTAATTGAACTTGTGCTGCGAAGAGTATGGCTAACGCTTTTAAGTAGAGCTCATAAACTTTGCATTCTAGAATTAGTAACTTGGACATTGAGGTCATCCGTTATTATCTGCAAGTTTTGGTTCTGAGTCCCCATTTTCAACCCTCTTCTCCATTCTCATTCCTTTGTTTGCTTGAGGGCAAGCAAAGACTAAGTTTGGGGGAGTTGATATGTTTGCATTTTGCATTGTTTTAACTTGCATAAATCATACGTTTTGACGTGTTATTCACCCCGTTCTTGTTATTTATTCCGAGTTTTGCATACTTAGAGTGTTTTGCATTAGGTCCGCATACATCCTGCATATTTGGCTTGTTATAGGTACTTTCGGGTGATTTTGGAGAAGTTAGATCAGAAGCTGTCTGGGACATGCTGATCGAGTCCATACAGAGCAGTTGTGATCGAGTCCGTGCTGAGCAGAAGCTGTCTGGGACATTCTGATCGAGTCCGTGCTGAGCAGAAGCTGTCTGGGGCATGCTGATCGAGTCCGTGCAGGATACCCATGCAGACGTGATCGAGTCTGAGCAGGAGATGGAGCAGAAGCTCAGCTCGAGCATGGGTTTCAGAACCCAGCTCGAGCCCCTGCAATCGAGTGGACTACTCAAGCTCATCTCAGAAAAATGCAGTCTTGATTTCGTCTGTTTGAGCACAGCACTCGACCAAGACTTAGCCGAGCTGGACCTTATCCTGCACTTTTTTTACTATTTTGCGCATGACGTTTTAGGGTTTTTAAGACTTAGTATAAATACCTAATGTTGGGTGAAGACTAAGGGAACGTTTTTATCTCTAATATTTCGAGTTTTTCCTTGTGTTCTTCTCTGTTCTTAGTTTCCATAACTTGTAATATGATTTCTACTTGTTATTTTGAGTTTGTTCCTTCTGTTCTATCATTATCTCTATCTATTTCTATCATCTATGCAAGTTTTTATGATTTCTGGGTTTGTGTTCTTGATGTTCTTCATTAGTTTTGAGTAGTCATTAGGGTTCTTGAGGATGGGATAGATTAGGTGTAGAATCTTGGTCTTTCAGGTGGTTTAAGTGTAGATCGTTTGATTTTCCTTCTAAATCAGTGTTCTTAATGCTAGTTTCTTTCTGATCAATTGGAATTAGAACTTAGGTGTTTTTCCGCCCAGAAGGTGTTTGATAAAATGCTTGAATGAACTGATGTTAGAGATTTGCATACCTAGCCTAAGGGATTAGTTGTCTAGGGTGTTTATTGACAATATTGAACTGAATCGTATTGCCTGCTAGGGTAGATGTCGCTAAGGGATTGGGTCTGGAACTGGTCTAGTTTAAGGTTACTTACCACGGGAGTGGACTTAACTGGTTTTGATGTTTGATGTCTAGGGAATAGCTTGATTGAGTTTTGTTAAACCACTTGAATAGGCTAAGAGGACACACTGAGTCGATTACCCCCATCCTTAGGAACTTCTCTTGTATTGTTGAATTAGCTGCTAGTCCTATACGCTGCTCTTTACCTCCATATGCTATTTCTGTTATTGCTTGGTTTCTGCTAGTTCTTGTTAGTCCTATGCGGTACCTGTTTTAGTGTCTATTCTCAGTTTTTGTCTAGGTTGCTAGACCCCAATACGCTATTTGCTTGGCTTGACTTGAATTGCTTGATCGCATCCTTTTTGGTTAATATCTTCACCCTTATGGATTGACACCTTACTACTACAACGAAAACTTGGTCTAGTAAGGAATTGACTTATATCAATGTGACATCTCTATGAGACCTTGTAAGGCACGTCTATGTGAGTACAATTCCCCACTTCCTTCCCTTCGATAAGAAAAGAAAATGAAAAGCAAAGGATATAGATAAAGAAGTGAACCAGGCGTTGGAAGCTACCACTTTTAACGTTTGCGTCTCATGGAAATCTATTCTTGCATGTAAGCTTATCTAAATTAACCTTTATCAAGTTAGTTTAGCATCTTAGAGTCTTGATGCCACAAGAGTGGATTAAAAGGCGATCGATAGAAAAATAGGGAGAAATCGATCGACCTTGAAGTGAGAAAAGGGAGAGAAAACGAATTGTACCAAGATGGTCTTGAGCTTATAGAAATCCAAAAGAGTAAGTTCTCATGTCTTTTGATCGATACTCTCAAGTTGAGAACTCACGCTTAGAATAAAAAAGGAGTCAACAATGAGGAATCTAAGTTTAGAGGAGGAGCGGTTTGAAGTAAGGTGCGTTGCTATGCTTATGGTAGGTACATGGAGTACGTTAGAGATCATTCCGCTTTCACAAAGACGAAAAGCACTAAACACAACAATGTCACAAAGTACAATTTCACTCTCTTTATCTTTTATCGTTTTTCAATAAAATAACTTCACCACATTTAGCTTTTGTTCTCTTGAGGACAAGCAAGGGATAAGTGTGGAGGGGTTGATGGAGCTCATACTTACATACTTTTATGCATTCATATAGCTTAGTATTATGCATTCTAACTGTCATCTAGTATCGTTTTAGTGCATTTGCATATGTTGTTTATGTGTTCTTAGGTACTTGGAACAAAACCCGTTTTTCTAGAGTGTTTAAGAGCCTTAATAAGAAATGAGGAGGTTGGAGCTACTTGCCATGGGTTACGGACGGTCGTAGAAGGTTTCTTTGGAGCTACAAAGCCAAACATCGAGCCAGTGCATTGACCAGTCCAGGTCAATGTAAATGCAGAAAAACTGTTTTTACTGTAGCACCGACCAGAAGCATCGACATGTCTGGCCAGATGCTGTTCTAGGGAGAAATACTGACCCAGAGTATCGACTTGTCTAGCCCGATATTGTTCCAGAAAATCACATCAAGAAAAGGCATCGACCTGTCTGGCCCGATGCTATTTCTGAGAAAAAAGGAAATTTAGTTATTTTTGGGTTTTTGGCTTCTAGAAACTTAGGAAAACGACCTAGTTTGTTCTAGTAACCCTAGGACTATTTAAACACTTGTAAAACAGCCCTAGAGGCAGCCATCACCCCTTCGAATCGATTCCATCATTAAACACACACAAAACTCTTTGTTTTTAAGATTTATTTATGAGATTGTTTTATTTCTTTTTTTAATCATTTATTTACTTTATTTACTGTTTTGTTTATTGTTTATTATGTCTTTCTACTCATTTCTTGCTGTCACCCACAGAGGGATGAGTGAGTAGATCCTTTAGATATCTGGGTGGAGATCGATGATAGGATTTAGGCTTTAGGGTTTAATAGATATTTGATTGTTCTTAATCGATCTAGCTATCTTTATATGCAATCTTAATGCTAAGTATTCTCTTATGGGAGATGTTTAAGTACACAAACAAATCTTAATGCTAAGTATTGCTTACTTATTGCTTATTTAGTTTATTGCTTATTTTTTATGCATTTTAGGAATTATAATCAAAACCCCAAAACTTTATATTTTGCCTAGATTAGATTTATTCATGCATTCTCTGTGTAGATATTCTCAGTCCTTGTGGATCGATCCCGAACGTACTATAATTACATTTAACCGTGCACTTGCGGTAAGACCGAGTTAAACTCTCGAGACTACTCTCTCAGGTTAAACTTGATAGAGGAGAGCGTAACAACTCGTCCTTACCATATAGGTTTTAAATTCTTGTAAATATGTTTCTTACACTATTTAATTTTTAAAATAAGTTATTCTTATTGTATTAGTGTGAATTTATGTTGCTCCACTCTCTGTAAGCGGGAGAAGTTTTGGGAAGAGCACCCAGGCAAAACAGTGCCTGTGACGGTCAAGGATATATCTTCGCAATGTGCATCATTTATGTTGATTCGCTGGTATCCAAACAACTTTGTAGTCTATAGAATGCATATGTGATACTCTTAAGTTGTTTAAATGTTTTCTAGACATTTCTGGATTTAAATTGGTCGGTATATTATTTTCGTACACAATAAAGTCTATTGACTCAAATTAAAAATTGATTTTTTAAAATATTACTCGTAATGACAGTTTCATTATAGTATTAATGATTTGATAAAAAAACATTTAAGGGTATCTATCTAATCCTTGGAATAACTCCTCTCCATTATTAGTACATTGTAATTAAAGACAAATTTCTATTTCTTCTGGACACCACAAGAGATGCCGTGAAAGGACCTACCCCGAAACAATAAGATGGAACCCGCGGAAAATCCAAAATTTTTTTCTTTTTTTTAAAACATTTCTAATCGGTGAATAATTAAAACTTACTTGTTACTTAAGCTAAAGACTCCACATCTAATACAAGACAAACACTTAAACCTTAATGCAATAAGGATCGATCGATCTTTCCCAGGATCGATCGATCTTATTCTCTAAAAACAGACCCGAAACTTCTACCTTAACAATGCCCCTTAGGAACGGTCGATCCTCCCAAGAACGGTCGATCCTGACCTCATAGGATCGATTGTTCACCCTTGGACCGATCGATATTCACACCCTAAAACGATCCGGAAATTTTTACGTCAAAAAACGGATCGATCGATCATACCTTGATCGGTCGATCTCTTACCTCCACCAAAATAATCCGATCATTCTGACCAAAATAACCCGCCAGGATCAATCGATCTCACCCCGGGATCGGTCGATCCTAACCCCTAAAAACTGGCCAGAAATCTTTTGCTTCGAAAACAACCTACAGGATCGATCGATCCTACTTGTATCGGTCGATCTCTCCCTTGTCCTGCATCCAAAACAACTTCACTCAAGCAACACACAACAATAACCAACAACCAACCATGACATTTCTTAAGCATTCAAAACCATCTTAACATACCAATATGCATCATATCAAATTCAAACATTGCATCCTAAGTACACAAGTTATAAACAACACAAAAGATGCAAAAAGAGAACCCGTTACGCCTAGATCATCCATCTTCCTTCTCGGCCTTGGTTCCATGAGCTCCGCTATTTAAGACTTGTCCTTACCTGCACCAAAAGAGGCGCGTAAGCATTGATAATGCTTAGTGAGGCGATCATCCCGTCCCCACCGCGACACGAACATACAATTACCAAACTTACCACAATCAACGTGCAATGCAACAATCAAACCATAACATGATAGAGCTCTATCGTCACACATACAACACACACATGGACTAGCCATAAATCACACCCCTATGGTCAAACCCTACATCACACATTAATCACGAAAAGTCTATTAATTGTATGACTACGCTACGGTCACGCACTCACCTCGAATACGGTTGAAACGAAGAACACTACTTTGACGGTTTCCAAGCCTTAAGTTTACTTCTTCTTGCCTCTTACTTAGCCAACACCAAGGTAGCACCAATCCCTAACAAAAGATCACCAAAAAACTTCTCAAGAGGTGATAACAATCTCTCAAACTCGGATTATCCAAACCCCCAAATCGGATTCCTTTCTCCAAAAACATGGCTTTCTTTAACCGATCATAAATTTTACCCTAGCTCAAATTTAAGAAATTTCTTCGGTGAACTTCAAGATCAAACTCTCAACAACCTATATACCAAATTTCAGTCCAAACAAACTAGATTTGTGTGCCCAATCACTCCATCAAACTCGCCCCGTCGCTACAGCCCGAAAACAGAGTAGTCTAGGGAGAAAAATCATATCTCCCAAACCGCTCAACACAATCCCACGAAACTTGGTAGATAACTAGTCAAAAGATTGAAGAACTTACCCACAAAATTCCAGCTCAAAACGTGATCATTTGATGCCCCGATCAAAGCTCACACTCCAACCCAAAAACTCTGCTTTTCAAGCTATTTTCTTCTCCTTCCTTCTTCTTCTCCTCCTTCTTCTCCTTCTTCTCTTCCTTTCTCTTCTTTTCTCTCTTCTCTCCCTCTCTAGATATTTTCTCCCCTTAGCAAAATGAGAAGAAGAGTGTGGAAGATTTTAAAAGGAAGAAGGAGATGTATATACATGTTTGTATATAATCATTGGTTTAATCACAATTAAACCAATTAAACCACATTCATTAAACCGCAACAATTAATTCTTTCGATTAACCTCTTCTGCTTGGTTTAGCAACTCCATTTAATTTCTCGAAGTGTTCAAAACATCTCTCCATCCCAAGATATTTTCCTCAGTCCGCCAAACCACGGAATTACCGTTAATTCCGCTCAAACCGAACCACTCGGGATTACATCTCTTCCATCAATCTTTTGATCGAATCAACCCGCCTACCGCCCCTAGGGCCCCCAATTAATCTCGGTATCATCCCACACTCGGTTTAATAACACTCCCGGGTCTAACATCACAAGATCCTATGTAGTCACCCAACGGCTAACTCGTCGAAATCCAATATCCCCGGATTCGAACGAGTTAAGTCCGTCAAACGACCTAGCATATTAGAATCCAATACCACAGGACCCTAATATACTAAGTCCCCGTGAGATCCAATATCGTAGGACCCCACCCCGGGCTACCGATCTAGGATATCACATAATCCTAATCAGTAAAAACCCTCTGAGATCATAAGATCTCACCCTGGACTACCGATCTAGGATACCGCATATCCTAATCAGTAAAAACCCACCCTGTTAGGATTATCAGGTAATCCTAACCAGCATCATTAGAGTCAAATATCATATGACTCTAATGACCCCTCATTGGGGTTATATCACACAACCCCAATGACCCGTCAATAGGATTGAATATCACACAATCCTCCCCAACCACGTATTAGGATCTAGTGATCTAAACCTAAAAATCCCCAAACCGAGACGGAACAACCACCGCTCCCAACTCCGCAACACATGAAATACCACATCATGTGTCAACCCGCCGATACATGAAATACCACATCATGTACTCGACATCCCTAATACATGAAATACCGCATCATGAATTAATCATTCTCAACAATTCGATAAACATCCACATATTAATAATTTCTCGTCAAATATAACAATCCCAAGGGTCCATTGCAACAAACATCAAATACAATTACAACTCGAGAGGATGACTAAGGAACACAGATGTTACATGCCGATACGAATAACAATGTTCTAATAATCGTAAAGAGAGATATTCAAAAGAATGGATAGATACCTTTAAACTTTTCTTATTAAATCATTAAATACTTAATGAGACTTTCATTACAAGTAATATCTGGAAAAATCAATAGAACCGATTGTTTACAAGCATTATATACCGACCACTTAAATCTATAAATACCTAGAGAATATTTAAACAACTCAAAGTAGGACATATGCATTATGCAGATCACAAATTTGTTTGGTATATATACCGGTGAATGATAGCATCATATTTTACATGCTATTATGCTTTAGAATAAGTTAGTTTTAGCTTTTATAACTAACATTTAGTTAAGTATAGTTTAGAATATTTCTGGAGCCTGCTAGGACCTGTAGGAGAGTTGGCACCGCCACTTGGATCATGCACATTCGGAGAAGGATTTCACAGAGTCCGAAGAAGGCAAAATCGACTCCAGAATCGACCTGTGGAGGTCGATATTGAGTCTGAAGAATTTCCAGAGAAAAATCTTGAAAGATGCATCAACCAGTCGAAGGAGCAGGCACATAATCGACCCTAGAATCGACCTATTAGGGTCGATTCTGACCATAGAGAAAACTAGAAAATTTCTTACGTGGCAAAAAATGACTTGAGCAATCTTGTCATCTCGAGTTTTAAGCCTCCAGAAACAAGATAAGGACAAAATGGAGAATTCTAAGAAACCCTAGTACTATATAAACACTTATAATCTCATTAATAATGAGGAATGAATTATTCTATCCTTGTAGCCACCATTTCATAATAAAGAGTTCTTCATTTGACTTATTCTCCTATGTTTTAGAGTAAATCTTTTAGACCACCAGGATGGTAGTCGATGATGGGATCTACTTTTAGTGTTTATTATATGTTTGTTTGTTCTTAATCGATCTAGCTATTTTTCTATGCATCTTAATGCTAAGTATTCTCGTATGGGAGATGCTTAAGTGTATAACCGAATCCAGTAGTTGTGGTTGTCCTATTTGAGATTCTCTGCGCCATGAGAGTGTGTAGAGATCTCAGATATGCATAGTTGGGAGCATTACCTATGGTCGAGTTTGTTGTTTGATAGAGTAAATATTGATCTGGCCCTGATCAAGTTAGATTAAGATCTTAGGGATGCTTCGCCACGAGAGTGGACTGTATTCTGGAAATAGATCTATCATTCACTTTGTGTGCATTTTTCCAAAAGTCTAGGAATACTTAGTATTCGATGATGAGATTGTATGAAATGCATGTTCATTCGCCACGAGAGTGGGTTTGGACTAGCGAGACATGGAAAATTCCTAGTATGACAAACATAAACTTATTAGGTAGAACATGAACCCTAGATCTAGAATCCTTGAAATCTGACTATCATCCAATTCCTTGTAAATATTAGTTTAGGTTTTTACTTTATTTTATGCATTTGATTTTAATAATTAGTTTAGTTTATTTATTATTGCTTAGTTTAGATTTAATTGCTTTATTTATGTTATGCTTTTATTTATTTTATGCATGTTAGATTAAGAATCAACCCCCATAACTCTGTTTTGCTTAGATTAGATTTAGACTTGTACTTCTGTGTGTTATTCTCAGTACTTGTGGATGGACCCCATAATTACTACAACTGCATGACTGTGCACTTGCGGTCTTATGGGTTAAACTCTCGAGAATACTCTATGGATAGACTTGGGTGAAACATGAGAATGGGATAATCGAAAGAAAATTCTTGCATCAGTGAATCATCAAATGATGCACATCAAGAAGGTATATCCTATTGTCTATAATATCCTAAACATTATTTTAACTTGCTGCTAGCATTTGAAGCAACAACCTCACCTCGATAAATTCTCCATGGTCCTCGATAGAATACTGGCTTCATCATGGGCACCATTTTTCCTGGGTGCTCTTCCCAAAACTTATCATGTTTACAGAGAGTGGAGGAACAAAAATTCAGACTAAAACACATTAACAAGAATTTAAAACCAATAGAACAAAAGATTAATAACTTCATTCACTTCAATTTCTGATAGATTAGATACCAATCAAGACGTAAAAGTTTTGTTGAAAAACCTCATGGACAATCCTGAAGAACATTGAAATATATATTTTTTCTTGAACACAAAATCTTGTATCAGTAATCAACAATCCTCAATTTGTAGATTATTGATACACTAACGTATTCTAAAAACTTATAACATACATATCATTAACAATAAAGAATTTCCAATTTCATTACATTTTGAACTCTAGCATTGCCAATTACGAGAATCACATTAGAAACCACAAATCTAATAACAATTCCAAGCCAAAATTGATGACACATCAAAACATACCTTGTAAATCTGCTCCGTAATTGGAGCACCGATGACGTCAGTGTAAAAGGCGGCGACAAAGATAGTAATCAAAAGTGTAAAGGTTTTCAGTCGACGATAAGGTTTGATCATTTCCCAAATAGCAAATCTCTCGAACTTGTTGTACTTATAATCAGCGCATTTCCTCCACAGTTGGCTCCACACTCCTTGCATCTCTCAGCTTTCTCGCTTCTCAAAACTTGCGTCGAATTTTTGGATTTTCCTTGTAGCCGTTCGCGACGACACGTGGAACCTAAAAAAATCTGAAATCAAAGACAAGACTTTAAACGTTACAACATTTACCACACAGTGCTCATATTCCTAGAAGTTTAAGTTTTCAATACTTAACTTATCTTTAGATCCACTTAAGTCTTAGCTCAAATTTTGTAAATTTTAAAAAATCTTTCACAAATTAGCATATGATTCTTTTGAATTTGTAATAATTGTGTTATCATCACAATACATGATTTTGTAATCATTGTGCTATTAAAATCATATAAATCATGAAAACAAATTTAGGGGATATTCAAAACAATATGATATTCACGTTAATTTCCTCAATCGATAAAGTCTTAAACCAAGGATCGGATATTCAAAACAATTTGTCAACGAAGAACATCGAATCCAAGAAATACATGTAGGGAATTAAGGAAACAATGAAGAATCCTCTATAGACTCTCATCGATGAAAGTATGGTGGAGAAAATGTGATCAATGTTTTGAAACATAACTGTTTGAAATAACACAATTAAATAACTAATATTAACAAAGTTTGAAATATAAATGTGATTATGTGTTGGTCTATACATCAACGATTGTAAGTTGGAATAAATAAAGAATACATATATCCATCCTACATGTCGGATTCCTAAGAAACTCCAGCAAACATACCCATGACTACTTCTCAAGATAATGTGCAAAACCATCCAAATATTGAACCAATTGTAACAGTAGACACATGTCTATGCGAAATTCATCTATAACAAAACTTCTATTGTAAAATCGGTGAGTTCATGCTGCCAAAGCTGATACATGCTGGGGTATTGTCCGAAAAAAGTGGTAAAACTGTCTTTTTCATTTCCTTTCTTTTTCAGATTTTGAATCGCAACAATTGTCTTTCAGATTTTTCCATTATTTTCTTTTTCTTCTTTTAAAGTTACTATTGCATTGATCTCGACTGATGGGGGTCCCCAACGAAAAACTAAATAGTGACCAAGTATTTGTTAGAAGTGTTGATCTTATGCTAGTAAAGGAAAAGGTAAACATATCGAATAAAATATTTTGGTATGATATACCTGTATTTTTATCTTATAAAACTAATAAACAATTTTGCTACATGGTGTTTAGGAACCATATTTTGCATTACGAGCTAATTAATTATACACATATAAATATTAATAAATTGGGACAATGGTCTATGACTACACGTATTATCAGTGCCTTAAGGCAAACCAAGCATTTGCTTTGGACCACTTTTTATAGAAAAAATTTTAAACCAAAATTAGAACAACATTTTTAGATTATGTTAAAAATTAGAGTCACAGTTTTAAATTATGTTAAAAATTAGAGTCAAAATTAAGGCCACATTTTTAACCGGACTAGCACCCGATTGACTCATAAATACACAAATTTTTGTCATTGTTTGGGTGGTAACTCAAGTTTCTATAATTCAGCTCTTAACTTGTAATATCCGTGTTTCCGAGTCGTTTCTTGTTGTATAAGTTATTGTTCTTGTTGTAAAAGTTTTTGACCTTCTTGTGTTATAAGTCATTGACTTCTCGTTGTATAAAAGGACCCTCGGGTTGTTGTATTTGACGGAGATTTAATAACAAGATGGATGTTATTTGATTGATCGTGGATATTTAATACATGATGTGGTATTTCATGTATTAGGATGTCGAATACATGATGTGGTATTTCATGTATTGACGAGTTTGACACATGATGTGGTATTTCATGTGTTGCGGAGATGAGAGCGGGGTGTTGTTATGTCACTTGGTTCGGTGAGTTTTAGATCGATGTCACTTGATCCTAATACGTGGTGGGGTTAATAGAATTATGTGGTATTTAATCCTATTGACGGGTCATTAGGGTTATGTGGTATTTAATCCTAATGACGGGTCATTAGAGTTATATTGTATTTAACTCTAATGATGTGGGTTAGGATTATGTGGTATTTAATCTCAATAGAGTGGTTTACCGATTAGGATTATGTGGTATTTAATCCTAATAGATGGTAAACCGGGGTGAGATCCTGTTGTATTGGATCTCACAGGGACTTAGCATATTAGGGTCATGTGGTATTGGATTCTAATGTGCTAGGTCATTTGACGGTTTTAACTCATTCGAGTCCTGTGGTATTTGACTTTGATGGGTTAGCCGTTGGGTGGCCATGATGGATCTTGTGGTATTGGATCCGGGGATGTTATTGAACCAAGTGCGGGACGACATCGAGCTCGATTTATAACCTATGGGTTGTAGTTTGGTTGGATTAATCAAAAGATTAAACGTCGGAAATTAGTTCTGAATGGTCCGGTTTAAATCGGGAATTAAGCAGTAATTCCAGGGCTTGACAGGAATTGAGAGAAATATTTTGGGACGGAGAGATGTTCCAAATATTTCGAGAATTATGACGGAATTTCTAAACCGAGACGAAAATTTATTGAGATCGATCGATTACGGTTTAGTTATTTTAATCCGGTTTGATTTAATTTTTGATTAAACCATCAAATATATACATACATGTATATATATATATATTCTCTCTCAAAACTTTTTAAACGTTTTACACTATTCTTCTTTTCATTTGAAAGATATTTTGCTGAAACTAGAGAGAGAGAAGAGAAAAGAGAGAAGAAGCTAGAGAAGAAGACGGGAGAAGAAGACAAAGAAGGAGAGAAAAGAGCTTGGTGAAAAACAGAGTTTTTGGGTTGAGTTGTGAGATCCGATTGGCCTAGCAAACGATCTCGGTTTGAGCTGAAAATTTGTAAGTAAGTTCTTCAACCTCTTGACTAAATATCTACCAAAATTCATTGCGTTATTTTGAGTAGTTTAAGAATTATGAATTTTCTCCCAAGACTGCTCTGTTTCGTGTTAGTAGGGACATATTGAGTTTGAGAGAGTGAATGAGCACTCAAATCTTGTTTGGTAGATAGGTGCTTAAGAGTCTTATATTGAATTTCACTTAAGGAATTTTCCAAATATAGTTTAGGGAAAGAGATATGATTGGTGTCGTAAGGCTCGTTTTTGAGAAGAAAAATCCGAATTAGGGGTTTTAGTAATTTGAGTTTGGGAGCTTGTGATCAATATGTTCAAAGTTTGTTTGATGATCTTTTGACAGAAAATAATAGAGATCTTGGTGGTTGTGTTGAGCCAAGAAGAAGTCAAGCTTTGAGGTTCAAGGTTATAAGATCAAGAGTGTGTTCTTCGGTTTAAGCGCATAAGCAAAAGTGAGTGCATGACCGTGGTTGATCTATGTGATCATTGATTTGCCATAATTGATATGTGTGTTAGGTCTTGACCTCTTTGACTGTGATGTTTGGCTTGTCTAAATTGTATGTGTTAATTTGTTATGGAGCTCTATCACTAAGTGTTGATTGCTTGTGTTTGCGTATTGATTTCGGTAAGTTATGATCATATGTGTGTATAACCGTGGGACGGGATGACCACCTCTCTAAGCATTATCAATGCTTACGCGCCTCTTTTGGTGCAGGTAAAGAGAAGTCCTAGGTTGCAGAGCGCGTGGAACCAAGGCCGAAAGGAGAAGATGATTAGATGTGTTTCTCGGGTTCTTTTTGGTATCTTATGTTTCGTACTCCTATTGCTTTTGTCGTGATATTTTGGACTCATGTTTATGCTTGTTAGTATGTGTAAAGTTTTGTTTTGAATGATTAAGGTTGTGTATATTCGTTTCATTTGGAAAAAAAAAAGTTTTAAAATTTCCGTATTTTATCGTTTTCGCGCCTCGTTTTTTGTCGTTTCTTCGGGTTAGCGCGTTTTATTTTGGTATCAGAGCATGAGCGGTTCTTGGATTGTGGGATTCTTGCTTGATGCCTTATGATTTCTTGATGTAATGCTTGTGGTTGTGAGATTGTTGATTGAGTAGAATCATTCTCTTCAGCCAAGTAAAAGGTTCCACGGTAAGACTCTTTCTTAAAGATTTTGTTAAAGTTTTGAGAAATTGAACTCCTTGTTGCTTGTGTAGATGGTGAGAGGTGCTAGAAGAGTTAGATTTAGAGGTAGAGGAAGGGTGGCTAGGGAGCCAGCTGAGTCAGAGGAGAGTATGGACCCCATGGGTGAGAATGTTGTTGAGGATGTTGGAGCTGCGGGTAATGCGGCTCAAGCGGTTGATGATGAAACACAAGTTGAGTCTCAACAACAAGTAGGGGTAAATCAGATGGGTCAGATGATGGGATTGTTGTCTCAGATATTAGAGAGGTTACTAGGGGTAGTACCAGCTCCAGCTCCTGTAGCGCCACCTGAGGTTAATGAGCCACCGAGAATGGCGAATCCCGAGTTTAGGGAGGATGTTGTAGGGCCTATGATTCCGTCATATCTCACTATGATGGATCACATGCAGAGGCTTGGTAAATTTTTTTTAGGAGGTTCAACGCCTGTAGAAGCAGATGAGTGGAGGTCGAGACTCAAAAGAAACTTCCTCTCAGTGAGATGTCCGAAGGAGTACAAGATGGATCTTCCGGTGCACTACCTAGAAGGAGATGCACATATGTGGTGGAAAAGTGTGTTGGCGAGGAGAGCCAACGGTGTTGACACTAGGGGAGGTTTATGCGAGGAGTTCAACCTCAAATATTTTTCGCAGGAGGCAATGGATCGATTGGAGATGGAGTTTTTAGATTTGTCTTAAGGAACAAGGTCAGTTCGAGAGTATGAGACGGAGTTTAACCGACTTCGAAGATTTGCGGGAAGGGGTCTCGAGGATAAGCAGGCCCAGGTGAGGAGATTCTTGCGCGGTATGCGCTTAGAGTTGAGGAATAGTTGCATTGTACGAACTTATGCATCGGTGGCCGAGTTAGTGGAGAGAGCGGCCATGATTGAAGAGGGTTTAAAGGAGGAGGCTAAGGCAGTTGGATCTAAGACTCAAGTTAAAAAGCCTTCTGGTTCTAGTTCGGGAAGAGGTGGCAGGTTCATTCTAGGTCAGAAAAGGAAATGGGAGGGCACTTCTCAGAGTGCACCTAGCACTCAATCCGGATGTTTTAAGTGTGGAAGTATGGGTCATAAGGCTGCTAATTGTCCTAATAAAGATATGAGGACTTGTTACCATTGTAAGGAAGTGGGACACATTAAGACCTCGTGTCCTAAGCTACAACAAGGTGGAGGGAGTTCAGGAGCTCCACCAGCTAAGCGGATGGTAGTGACTCCTCGAGCTTACTCCCTGAGCATCGAGTCAGGAGAAGGGAGCAACTCCAAGCCGATCACTGGTTAGAATTCTTATCTTATATTTATTAAATTATTTTGTTGTGTTTATGTAGTATTTTTTTTGTGTTATTGTTGTGGTGGTCTCAACATATAGAATATGTGTAGGGACCTTGAACGTGGGAGGGGTTAATTCTCACGTGTTGTTTGATTCTGGAGCGTCTCATTGTTTTGTTACTTTGGAATTAGTTAAAGAAGGAGGGCTCCGAGAAGAGCCAAGTGAGCATTTGAGAATGATGAAAGTGGTTGTGGCCAAGTCTTTAAGACTCATAGTTTGATAAAGGATGTGGATGTTCATATTGCTGGAGAAGTGAAGCCAGCGGACTTTATTGTGTGGCCAGTGGAGCTTTATGATGTGATTTTGGGTATGGATTGGCTTGGGAAGTATAAAGCTCACTTGGATTGTCATAGAGGTCGAGTGGTGTTTGAAAATGATAATGGGAAGGTGGTGTATCAGGGTGTGAGACCTACGCAGGGAAGCTTAGTGATTTTGGCTATTCAAGCTGAGAAGATGATTGAGAAGGGATGTGAAGCATATCTCGCGACCATTTCGATACCAGAAGAGGTTGGATATTCGATGCTTCAAAACATTCCTGTGGTGAGAGAGTTTGAGGATGTGTTCCAACTATTGACAGGATTACCACCACCAAGATCAGATCCTTTCACGATTGACTTAGAGCTGGGAACGGCTCCCATTTCTAAGGCTCCATATCGTATGGCTCCAGCGGAGATGGCGGAGCTTAAGAAGCAGTTGTAGGAGCTACTTTATAAGTGATTTATAAGACTGAGTAGTTCACCATGGGGAGCACCTGTCTTGTTTGTGAAGAAGAAGGACGGGAGTTTCCAGTTATGCATTGATTATCGGGTTTTGAATCATGTGACTATAAAGAACAAGTACTCTCTTCCCAGGATTGATGAGTTGTTGGATCATTTAAGAGGTGCTACATGGTTCTCGAAGATTGATTTGGCTTCTGGGTATCTTCAAATTCCTATTAAGGAGTTAGACATTCAGAAGACGGCCTTCAGGACGAGATATGGGCATTATGAGTTCGTAGTGATGCCTTTTGGGTTGACGAATGCACCAGCAACTTTTATGAGATTGATGAATGATGTGTTTCGCGAGTATTTGGATGAGTTCGTGATCATCTTTATTGATAATATTTTGGTGTATTCGAAGAGTTCTGAAGAGCATGTTGATCACCTCAGGAGGGTGTTAGAAAAGCTGAGGGAGCTGAAATTATTTGCTAAGTTGAGTAAGTGTAGTTTCTGGCAGAGAGAGAAGGCTATTAGAGAATGGCCTAGACCCGAGAATGCTACGGAGATAAGAAGGTTTCTTGGGTTAGCTGGATATTATAGGAGGTTTGTCAAGGGTTTTGCGAGTATTGCTCAACCTATAACGAGGTTGACGGGGAAGGACATTCCTTTTGTTTGGTCTGAGAAGTGTGAGGAGAGTTTCTTGACACTTAAAGAATTTTTGACTACTGCACCAGTGTTGACTTTACCGGATCCTAAAGAGCCATATATGATTTATACTGATGCATTGAGGTTGGGATTCGGTTGTGTTTTGATGCAGCATGGGAATGTTATTGCTTATGCTTCACGACAGTTGAGAAAGCATGAGACTAATTATCCGACCCATGATTTAGAGATGGCTGCAGTGGTGTTTGCTCTTAAAATATGGAGATCATATTTATACGGTGATAAGGTGCAGATGTTCACGGATCATAAAAGTCTCCAGGATGTATTTACGCAGCCTGAGTTGAATTTGAGACAAAGGAGATGCATGGAGCTTATGGCGGATTATGATCTCGAGATAGCTTATCATCCGGGGAAGGCTAATCTTGTTGCTGATGCTTTAAGCAGGAAGCGTGTAGCTTCAAGTACAGACAGAGATGCTGAGAACTTGATGAGCATAATTAGTGATTTGCAGCTATGTGTGGTTTCAGATGAGTTGGAGCCGTTTAGATAAAAAGCGGCTAACCAGGCTGACATTTTGAGTAGAGTGCGGGCTGCTCAGGAAAAAGATGAGACTTTGATTAAGGCTTCTTAGGATGAGAAGTCTGAGTATCAGGTTTCGAACAATGGAATCATTCTTGTGAATGGTCGAGTATGTGTGCCTAATGATGAGGAGTTGAGAAGAGACATTCTTCGAGAGGCACATCAGAGTCGACTTTCAATTCACCTCGGGGCGACTAAGATGTACCAAGATTTGAAGCGGTATTATCATTGGGTTGGGATGAAGAGAGATGTAGCCAAGTGGGTGGCTAGTTGTGAGACTTGTCAGTTGGTGAAAGCCGAGCATCAGGTTCCCAGTGGATTGTTACAGAGTTTACCCATTCCAGAGTGGAAATGGGATATGATTACAATGGATTTTATTGTTGGGTTACCGCTTTATCGGGGCAAAGATGCTATTTGGGTTATTGTTTATCGCCTAACTAAGTCAGCTCACTTCTTAGCCATAAGGAAGACAGATGGGGCTCGAGTTTTGGCGTGAAGGTACATCAATGAGATTAGTGCGGTTACATGGTGTACCAGTGAGCATTGTGTCTGATCGTGATAGCAAGTTTACATCAGTATTATGGCTAGCATTTCAGAGAGAGATGGGTACTAAGGTACACATGAGTACTGCCTATCATCCTCAGACGGATAGGTAATCCGAGAGAACTATTCAGACTCTCGAAGACTTACTGAGGATGTGGGTATTAGATTGGGATGGCCATTGGGTTGATTACCTGAACTTGGTCGAGTTCACTGATAATAACAGCTACCATGCTAGTATCGAGATGGCACCGTATGAGACTCTTTATGGTAGGCCATGCAGGACGCCATTATGATGGACCCAAGTGGGGAAGCGCAGCATGCTTGGCGAGAGTTTGGTACAGGAGACTACGGAGAAAATCCGAGTCTTGAGGTTGAATATGAAAGAAGTTCAAGATCGTCAGAAAAGTTATGCAGATAACCATAAGAGAGAGTTAGAGTTCGCCGTGGGAGATTTGGTTTATCTCAAGATGGCGATGTTTAAGGGTTCTAACATGTCTATATTTGAGAGTAAGTTGAGTCCGAGGTATTTGGGACCGTTCTGAGTGTTGGAACGAATTGGACCTGTTGCTTATAGGCTGGAGTTGCCAGCGGCTATGCGAGCATTTCACGATATTTTCCATGTTTCGATGTTGTGAGGATTCTAGATCGTAAAATCAGGGTTAACGAGAGAAAGAAGACTCCCGAGATAAAGGTCTTGTGGGATTGTGACGGGATTGAAGAGGAGACTTGGGAACCAGAGGGGCGGATAAAAGCAAAATTCTCCAAGTGGTTTAAGAAACAAGCTGAAACTTGAGATTCGAGGACGAATGTAATTAGTGGGGGAGAACTGTAACATCCGTGTTCCCGAGTTGATTTTTGTTGTATAAGTTATTGTTCTTGTTGTAAAAGTCTTTGACCTTCTTGTATTATAAGTCATTGACTTCTCATTGTATAAAAGGACCCTCGGGTTGTTGTATTTAACGGAGATTTAATAACAAGATGGATGTTATTTGATTGATCGTGGATATTTAATATATGATGTGGTATTTCATGTATTGGGATGTCGAATACATGATGTGGTATTTCATGTATTGATGGGTTTGACACATTATGTGGTATTTCATGTGTTGCGGAGATGAGAGTGGGGTGTTGTTACATCACTTGGTTCGGTGAGTTTTGGATCGATGTCACTAAATCCTAATACGTGGTGGGGTCAATAAGATTATGTGGTATTTAATCCTATTGACGGGTCATTAGGGTTATGTGGTATTTAATCCTAATGTCGGGTCATTAGAGTTATATTGTATTTAACTCTAATGAAGTGGGTTAGGATTATGTGGTATTTAATCCTAACCGGGTGGTTTACCGATTAGGATTATGTGGTATTTAATCCTAATAAACGGTAAACCGGGGTGAGATCCTGTGGTATTGGATCTCACGGGGACTTAGCATATTAGGGTCCTGTGGTATTGGATTCTAATGTACTAGGTCATTTGACAGTTTTAACTCATTCGAGTCCTGTGGTATTTGATTTCGATGGGTTAGCCGTTGGGTGGCCACGATGGATCTTGTGGTATTGGATCCGGGGATGTTATTGAACCAAGTGCGGGGCGACATCGAGCTCGATGTATAACCTACGGGTTGTGGTTTGGTTGGATTAATCAAAGGATTAATCGTCGCAAATTAATTCTGAGTGGTCCGGTTTAAATAAAGAATTATGCAGTAATTCCAGGGCTTGACGGGAATTAAGAGAAATATTTTGAGATGGAGAGATGTCCCAAATATTTCGAGAATTATGACTGAATTTTTAAATCGAGACAGAAATTTATTGAGATCGATCGGTTGCGGTTTAGTGATTTTAATCCGGTTTGGTTTAATTTTTGATTAAACCATCAAATATATACATACATGTATATATATATATATATTTTCTCTCAAAACTTCTTAAAGGTTCTACACTCTTCTTCTTCTTATTTGAAAGATATTTTGTTGAAACTAGAGAGAGAGAAGAGAGAAAAGAGAGAAGAAGCTAGAGAAGAAGAAGGGAGAAGAAGAAGAAGGAGAGAAAAGAGCTTGGTGAAAAACAGAGTTTTTGGGTTGAGTTGTGAGATCCGATCAGCCTAGCAAACGGTCTCGGTTTGAGCTGAAATTTTGTGAGTAATTTTGTCAACCTCTTGACTAATTATTTGCCAAAATTCGTCGAGTTCTTTTGAGTAGTTTAAGAATTATGAATTTTCTCCCAAGACTGCTCTGTTTCGGGTTAGTAGAGACGGGTTGAGTTGGAGAGAGTGAATATGGTTTAGGGAAAGAGATATGATTGGTGTAGTAAGGCTCGGTTTTGAGAAGAAGAATCTGAATTAGGATTTTTAGTAATTTGAGTTTGGGAGCTTGTGATCAATCTTTTCAAAGTGTGTTTGATGATCTCTTGACAGAAAATAATAGAGATCTTGGTGGTTGTGTTGAGCCAAGGAGAAGTCAAGCTTTTCGTACACATGTCTTCAATCTAATAGGGAAAGAGAATAATATTGAAATGAGACTCGTTAAAAGTTAAAAGATATCGGGTAAGCGTCCTATAACTGATATGTTTACTCTATTGAAAGATAACTAGGTTTCCACAACACAGCTATGCACACATTATATATATTTAAGGCAGGTTACAAGTTGTCAAAAGATTGTCTTCCGTAAACCAAGCAAGAGTGTCATGGAACCAAATATTAATCTTGATAACCATTAGACAGCAGTGCAATTGAATACAATATTTGCAATGGTTCTGATAAGTATCTACTACTCATAATAAGCCAAAGGCACTCTTACAAGACCCATGAGTAGAGCTAACCCCAAATGCTAGCTTACACGAGGAGAGTGCAGAGAATCTTATAAGCCTGACACATATATATTCCTAATTAATATGAGGTTGTAACGGATTCTCAGCATAAGATTAATTACCTGTCTCTAAACATCTTCATTTGGAGCATTTTTGTCAGCAAACATAATTGATTGATTGTTGTTTTTTTTATGACATTCATCAGCAACCTTTGGCCAATATTTTCCTGTTCACTATGTAGGATATTTGCATGGAACAGTTTTGACAATATATAAACAATACAAAATGGAAAGAATACCTCATTCTTCTGGACAGCTTCCTTCACATCTAGCTCAGGAGAAGCTGGTGTCACTCCTTTCTTCACAAGATCGCCTTCTTCAACTAGATCACTGTCAATGGCCAAGAAATCCTCAGTTCTGACTAGGTTCCCAGCAGACCCTATCAATACTTGATTCTTTGGGCTCCGTTTCGCATACTGCTCTAGGAATGGCTCAGCTTCAGTTAAGTATATTGATGAAGATAGCTGCTTATTCCCACACTTTCTCCTTATGTAAACAGCCCTGAACATTGAGAAGAGAAGAACAGATGTTAATCCACATTCAAAAAGCTGAAAAAGTTATTGGACTTCTAGTAATAGGTTACACGTTTGCTCATAAAATACGGTTCAACAAAATTACATAAGCTTTAGTCTACATATGTAGAGAGTCTGGTACCATTCAGCAAGCATCTTGGCAAGTTCTTTCTGCTTTCCTTCTCAGGTACCCCAGATTTTCATTTGCCTGGATGCAGAAACAACAATAACCCTATACAAAATTAGAATCAAATTATAGTTTGACAACATCGGTAATTCCCAATATCTCCACCACATTGCTCTTTTAGATACACAATCAAAAACATACTGAGCATGCTACAACTAATCTCCCCATTTTGTTTAAGAGTGCAATGCAAGTTAATCAAAATCCAGGATTACAAAAAACCATCACTATAACATTTGCCACACCACTCTATATGTGTATATATATATATATATATGCTACAACTAATCTCCCCATTTTGTTTAAGAGTGCAATGCAAGTTAATCAAAATCCAGGATTACAAAAAACCATCACTATAACATTTGCCACACCACTCTATATGTGTATATATATATATATATATATATATATTCACAGGGAGAAAGCAGCTCACCTAAGGTAGTAGGTTTTGTAAGCTGCTGGCCCCTCTTTAAATAGAATTGATAGGCCATTACGGATCAAAAAGGTTCTCAACTGCCAAAAAATTAAAGACATGTGCAATATCATTAAAACAATGCAGTGAAAGAGGTAGTAAAGTACAACAAATCACACATCCTTCTAGCCAGAAGACCTTCCTGAAACAAATACCTTGTATGTGAGAAACTTCAGTTTGATCATTAAGTTAGTATCATCATCAGCCAAACCATCCTTTCTTGTCGACCACCATTTTCACTGGCATCTTTGACCGCATTATCAATGCTTTTCAGAGCCATCAGATCCCTCCCTTTGTTTGACTTGAACAAATTAATATCAAGAAAGAAGCCTGAAAAGAAAAACCATAAGAAGAGAATCACTAACTGATATAGTATTAGAGCATGCGCAATGGAACGGAACAACAGTATATGCGTATATATAAACCATATATACATATTAATAACTGGAGTCACATTTATATAATCATTATTTCAGTTTGGAATCAATTTTGTTAACCAAATATATCTTTACAGAAGTTCATTGGTTCATGAATTTTAACTAATTTAGAAATCCAAAGCAAAATCATGTATTATTAATTCATTGATTTCTAAATACTTGTTAAAATCACGTGTTATTCGTTTAATGATTTAATGTTAGATTTTAAAATACACGTTAGATTTTAAATAGATTTGAAAGTGAAAAATAAAAGAATTCAAATCTGTGGGTAAATCATGTTATTTTAAAAACTATATGCTTGATTTCAAAATCAATAAGTATTTCCAACTTCCATATAGATTTATAAATCAATGAACCAATAACGGTCTCTTCGATTGAAATCCTCTTACTAATATTAGGGGAATACTCATTTAAAAATAACATTTAAATTTCAAAAAATTACATAAAATGTCATTAGTGTTAAAAACTAACAAAAAAAATCATTAAGGGAAAAAATGTCTAAACACTTAATCTCTTTTTACTTAAAAATATATATTTAAAAATAAAATCTTCACAATCTATTTTCAATTTTATTCAAATTACATTTAATTAATTTTTACAATGAAAAATACATATTTGAAAATAAAACCTTCATAAAAATCTATTTTCAAATTTTCTAAATAAATCAATTAGTGAAACAAAATTTAATTTTAAAAGTAGTAAATATATAAAGTAATAATAACTAATTTATAGATTCTAAAATAAATAATAAATAAAATTATAAACAAATTTGTCAAATTTTCACTACAATATTACTACTTAAAATTAATTTAAAAATCATATAATACATATCTAATACTATTAATTGGGAATTACACATTATAAACAAACATTTAAATTGTAAACAATTACATACAATATTATTGATCTTAAAATCAAATAAGAAAAAAAAATTATTAAGGCTAAAATTATTTTATTCTTTATCTTTATAGCCAAAATAATCTAATAAATCTTTTTTTTTGATAAAATGTGATAGTTATATTAAAAGTTGAATACGTGGAAAGAGTTTAAAGCTGAAAACATTTAAGCTGATACAATAATTGATAGAAATGTACTGTTAAGATGCGGCCTCGTTGAAACCTCAATTGGAAACCTATTTGGGACAAAACCAAAGAAGAAAAAAGAAGAGCAAAGGTAATGCTCAATTGATGTCAGAATAAAACGAGGAGCTCAGGAGGAATAGCCTGTCTTCGGAAATCTTTGGACTGGACCGCTTCACAGCTGATAGGTTCAAATGTTGAAAATGATGAGAGGTTTAATGCCACTGAATGTATCTGTCCATAAAGGAAGAATCGTAGCAGCTGCAGAAAGAAATCATTAAAATAATCAGCGCTGGTACAAGGATATGTAATATAGAAATCAGTCGGGAAACAGCAAGAGATGATAGAGGGATCAGGTTGGAGAGTGGCGATGTTCCCATCTGTGATTAATATCTGCGAGCTTGCTGTCATAGGAAAGATTCAGAGATTTCAAATTGTTTGCAACAATATTCTCAATCCGCTGCTGGAGAATTGAAGCCGGACAGTACAAACGTTGGTGAACGCGCTTGTTTCTTTCAATCCATATGTGATAGATGGTGGCCTAAAATATGAGACGGAGGAGGACTGCTACAGACAATCTTTGATGGGGACCAATCATTGACTTGAGAGTAGCATTCCAATCTGGATTTAGTCTTCAACCCAGCAATTTCGAAGTGGTACCAGCCCAAACGGTGAACGTATACGGACAACCGAAGAAAAGATGGTCTCTAGTTTCATCCTTTTCTCCACAAAAAAACACAAGCTAATAAATCTTTTTCTACTATCCATATAACAAAACAGAATTATGCAATTAAACCTTATTAGAAATTAGACACAACTTACAATAATAAATCACCAAAATCTTTTGTTTTACAAACAATATTAATTTAAAATTCAAAACATTTATGGAAAACTCTATTACTTTTGAAAAAAGATTAAAATGAATATATTTAATAAAATCAAACATTTTTGAAAAATAGATTTTTTTATACTCATAGTTTTTTATTATTTAATAAGAACACATCATAAAGTTAGTATAAAAATGATATATATTTAATAGTAATATGTTTTTTTAAATGAAATCAAATAGTTCATTTTAATATACTCTTACTAATATTTGGAGAGTAAAGTTATAGAAATAACATTTAATTTTTACTTAAAAATCATTAAGAGTAAGAATGTCTGAACACTTAAACTATTTTCACTAAAAATACATATTTAAATATAAAATCTTCACAAAAATCTAATTCAATTTTATTCAAATTACACTTAATTAATTTTTTACTATGAAAAATACATATTTGAAAATAAAACCTACATAAAATCTATTTTCAATTTTATTCAATTTTTTTAAATAAATCAATTAGTGAAACAAAAATTTAATTTAAAAAATATTAAATATATAAATTAATAATAACTAATTTATAAGTTCTAAAATAAATAATAAATAAAATTATAAACAAATTAATCAAATTTCCACTACAATATTACTACTTTAAAAATGTGTTAGTATTTTATTCTTTTATCGTTATAACCAAAATAAGCTAATAAATCTTTTCGTACTACCCATATAACACAACACAATTATGTAATTAAATCTTATTAAAAATTAGACACAACTAACAATAATAAATCAACGAAATCTTTTGTTTCACGAACATAAAAGATATTAATTTATAATTCAAAACATTTATGTAAACTCTATTACCTTTTTTAAAGATTAAAATGATTATTTTAAATAAAACCAAACATTTACGAAAAATATTTTTTGATACTCATAGTTTTTTATTATTTAATGATAACACATCATAAAGTTAGTATAAAAATGGTATATATTTAATAATAATTTGTTTTTTTAAATGAAATCAAATTGTTGATTTTAACATCCTCTTACTAATATTTAGAGAGTGCAGTTATAGAAATAACATTTAATTTGTTAAATAACAAATAGTAACCTAATTCAAAATTATTATTTAAATATTAAAATCATTGCAATACTATAACAAAAACTTTAGAATAAAACTTAAATCTAAAAAAAATTTAATCAGCGCTATAGCACAAGATATGAAATATAACTATTATATTCCGTTACATTTTGTTTGTTAGAACATTACATCTTGTAACTATTAATTCGCTGTACAACATGTTAGAATATAAGTAAAAACCTTTTGGGTTTTTTTCTGTTACATTTTGTTTGGATATGGAATAACCAGAATCACGTTTTCTTCTAGCATAAGTTTTTAGATGGTCTTGATTCGGTTTGAAACAGTTTAACCAAGCGAAATGTCACAAGTTAATAAATGGGCTTCAAAAAGAGAATAAAAACGAATTGGGTTTGTAAATGATTGGGCCAACGATGCTTAAATGGCGGACGTCTTTACTTTACATTTACCTCCCTAAATTTCAACATACAGATTTGGAAGCAAAAGAGTTTATCCACTTTTGTCTTCATCGATTGCATATACGCATCAATCGGACGCTGGCCTTTAGAACTTTTCTTGATTAGTTGCTTGATTTATTTAATGTGGTTGCGAGATGGGCGACCATAGGTTGAGGCCAAGATGTTCCATGCTTCGAGGGTACTAGTGACACGAGAGATGAGCCGGCGATGAAATTGAGCCAAGGAGAGCAACAAGAATTAATTTGTCTTGTAACAATTAATCAAGAAATACATATTTCAATTTCTTCAGGACACGAGAAGAGAAAGGCAGATACAAATTACAATGTATTAGTAATGGTAAAGAGAGATATTCAAAACAATGGATATCCCCTATATATTAATTGAAAATCATTTTAACAAATTATCTTATGTTTACGTAGAATATTACAACACTGTCATGGTAACGTGTCGTCACCAGAATAATTTTCAGAGAATATATTTTATAGGACATTAATTACTAGACTAATTACATAATATGTCATTAGATCAGTCATATATAAACTCTTATTTAAGGATTATAATCTTACCTTAATTAGATTTATTTATTTATAGAAAATCGAATAAGTGTATATTCCATAAAATTATAGCCGAGTAAGTATACATTCCATAAAATTATAGCAAAAAGAATATATATTTTCTCATGCGTATAACGTGGGAATCACCTAGTATACCCTTAAACTTCTCTAATTAAATAATTAATACTATGATGAAACTATCATTACAAGTAATATCTGAAAATCAATTCTTAACAGAGCCAATAGAACTGATTATTTACAAGCATAATATACCGACTAGGTTAAATCCAAAAATATCTAGAGAACATCTAAACAACTCAAAGTAGGACATATACATTATATATAATACAAAGTTGTTTGGTATATATATCTCAGTGAAACATCATAAAAGATGCACATTGCGAAGATATATCCTTGATCATAGTCTCTGATAGCCTAATCATTACTTTAACTGACTGCTAGCATTTAAAGCAATAGCTTCACCTCGATAAACTTTTCATGGTCCACGATAGAATACTGGTTTCATCATAGCACAATTGTGCCTGGGAGCTTTTCCCAAAACTTCTCATGTTTAAGTAACCTAAATTCAAACTAAAAAAAAAAAAAATAGCTTATTCTAAACATTAAACAGTATAAGAAACACATTGACAAGAATTTAAAACCTACATAACAAAAGATTAATAATTCATTAACTTCAACTTATGACAGATTAGATACCAATCAAGACGTAAAAGCTTTGTTGAACACTAAATTATATGTTTTTCTTGAACAGAAAATCTTGTATATGTAATCAACAATCCTCAATTGCAGATTACTAATACACTAAAGTATTCCAAAAACTTATAATATACATATCATCAACAATAAAGCATTTACAATTTCATCACATTTTGAACATTGGCATTGCCAATCACGAGAATCATATTAGAACCCACAAATCTAATAACAATTCAAGATAACACAATGAAGCATAACTTGTTAATATGCTCCGTAATTGCAACACCAATGACGTCGATGTAAAAGGTGGTGACATAGATAGTAATCAAAATTGTAAAGGTCTTTGGTCGACGATAAAGTTCAATTATTTCCCAAATAGCAAATCTCTCGAACTTGTTGTACTTATAATCAGCGTATTTCCTCCACATTTGGCTCCACACTCCTTGCATCTCTTAGCTTTCTCCTTTCTCAAAACTTCGGTGAATTTTTGGATTTTCTTTATAGCCGTTTCGCGACGGCACGTTGAACCTAAGAAAATCTGAAATCACTGCTCTTAGTTTTGTTTATTGTTTATTGCTTATTTCTTATTGTTTTTTTATTCCTAAGCCCTATCTTTTCTGTAATCTCGCAAAGAGATAAGGGAGTAGATCCTTTATACCACGAGGGTAGTGGTCGATGATGGGATCTACTTTCTAGGATTTTAATTATGTTCTTTTGTTCTTAATTGAGCTAGCTACTCTAATATGCAATCTTAATGCTAAGTTATGTCCTATGGGAGATACTTAAGGTTATAACCTAATCTAGTAGGTGTGGTTATACGAATAGAAGCTCCTCGCACCACGAGAGTGGGTTAAAACTTCAGATCTGCATATTAGGGAGTATTAGCTATGGTCGAGTTTATTGTTTGATAGAGTAACTTAAAAGCTAATCTAATTGTGGCCAAGTTAGGTTGTGTTCTCAGGAATTCATCGTCACGAGAGTGGGATTGTATTCTAGAAATAGATCTATCATTCACTTTTCGTCTTAGACACGTTCTAACGTAGTTAATCGTTGGGTGGTGTGACAGCCGCCAAACGATGTGTCTCTCACACATAAGAGTAATCGATGATGGGATTGCGTGCAATGCGTGAAGGTTGCCACGAGAGTGGATCTGACATAGTTACTAGCATACCACGAGAGTGGAATAGCCTAACTTCGAATATCCCTAGATTGACAAACATAAAATAAAAAGGTAGAACATTAATCCTATAATTTAGATTTCTTATAAATCGACTATCAACCAATTCTCTGTAAATATTTATTTATTTATTTTATGTTATTTATTTACGCTATTTATTTATATTATTTAATTTATGTTATTTACTTTAAGTAATTTATTTATGTTATTTATTTTATGCAATTTAAATTTATGCAATTTAATTTATGTTATTTAATTTACGCAATTTAATTTATGTTATTTAATTATGTTATTTAATTTAGTTATTTATTATGCAATTTAAATTATGCTTTAGTTTATTTATTTGCTTATTTTATTTTATGTTATTTAATTATTTTTAATTTATTTATTTTTATGCATATAATTTAGGACACAACCCCCACTTATATTATCTCGTCTAGGTTAGAACTGCATTTGCATTCTCTGTGTATTATTCTATTCTTTCTGTGGCTCGATCACGTACGTACTACAATTGCATTGACTGTGCACTTGCGGTCTTATGGGTTAAACTCTCGAGACTACTTTCAAGTAGCGCTCGGGTGAAACCTGAGAAGGAGATTACAAACAAATAATCTCCTCGTGATCAGCATCTCTCAGCTTTCTTTCTTCTCAAATCTTCGTCGAATATTTGGATTTTCCTTATAGTAGTTTCGTGACGACACGTGGAACGTAAGAAAATTTTAAATCAAAAGCAAGACTTTAAATGTTACAACATTTACCACACAGTGCTCAAATTCCTAGAAGTTTTAGTTTTTAATCCTTAACACTTATCTTTAGATCCACTTAAGTCTCCAGCTCATATTTTATAAATTTATAAAAAATTTTACAAGTTAGCATATGATTCTTGTAAATTTGTAATGATTGTGTTATAATAACAACACATGATTCTTGTAATCATGTGTTATTAAAATCATATAAATCATGAAAACAAATCTAGTTCACTCAGATAAACCCAACCAACAATCCATTGAACAATACAAAAACCTAATAACCAGATCGATCTTAAAAAAAATAGTTTATAATCAAATAACATAAAGAAAAATCATTGCGATTGCGCACTAAAACATTAATTTGTTCAATTTATAAAACTCTAAACCAAGGATCGGATATTCAAAACGATTTGTCAATGAAGAGTATCGAATCCAAGAGATAGATGTAGGGAAGACTTAAACTGAAATAAAAGAATAGGAACAAACAAATGAGAAAGAACGAAACAGTATATCAAATATTAAGCAGAAGAACAAGAATCAGATCTTAGATGCGTACAAAAATGCTTACCTCAGATATATCGGAAGAAAGTTTAGCGGCTATGGTGAAAAAGAATGTACTAGGGAATGAACTAAAAGGAGATGCGAGTCTATTAATAGTGAGTGGTGAATCGAAAGATAGTTTAGGGTTTAACATTATACAATCTGCAAAAATTACAATGGGGAATCCCCTAAAGACTGTTATCAATGAAAGCATGTTGGAGAAAATGTTATCAATGTTTTGAAACATAATTATTCGAGATAACACAATTAAGTAACTAACATTAACAAAGTTTGAAACATAAATGTTATGAAAATGTGTTGTTCTCTACATCAACGACTTTAAATTCGACGTAATCGAATATATAACAAATACATATATATATATATCATATATGTCAGATTCTTGCAAATGTTACTCATGTCTATTTGTCAAGACAATCTGCAGAACGATCAAAATATTGAATCAATTGTAACAGTAGACAAATCTCCATAACGAAATTCATCTTTAACAAAATTTCCATTATAAAAGCGATAACTTCTAAGCCACATAGTCAAATAATCTAAACGATCCTAACTCGCCAGATGAAGAATCGAAGTTGAAATCAATTAATTTTTTCTTTTTATCTCACAAACCCTAACTCGCGATAATAAGAACGAAAATGAAGGAAGAAAGCAAATTTAAGGAAAGAGAAGAAGAAGCAATACGGTGCGAAATTGGTAGGTGAATCGGCTTAGAGGTTGGTCGCATTCGTTTGGGTTCGTCGGTTTCACAGGGTGAACGAAGAAGACTAAGAGGAGAAAATATAGAAGGAAGCATATGTGCCAATTTTTACTTGGGCCAATTTTAATTTTACCTTACCCAATCTACAAATTTGAGGATTTTGGTAGGTGTATCCGGTTAGGATCCAATTTGGGTGGATGGATCAAATGGGTTCCCCGGTTGGGTTATAATAAGTTAAAGATTTTGTTTTTTTGCCTATTTTTGGATTATAAATAAAGGTAAAAGAAATTGTTTTAGAGAGGTAGGTTACATGAGAAAAGGTTTTGACCTGCAAAGTCATACCAGCAATTGATCTGTTTTCTTCTAACAAAGTTTTTAGATGGTTTTTGAGATGACTCGGCTCGTTAGGGTTCGAGAGAAGAAGTTGGGCAACTTTTTCTGGTTTATAAAAATGATAATTTTTAAAATTTTGCGACGTTCTCTTAAATAAATCTAAATTTTTTGTTTTGGCATAAACTTGTTTCTTGGTTAAATCAGTTTTTAATTTGAGGGCTAAAGTGATATTTTTCGTAAAATCAAGTGATTCGAAGTTGAAACCAGGTATTACGACCCTAACTCACGTAACTCAAGTAATTTCCTTAAAATCAAATATTACGATTCTGACTCGCGGTATAAAGAATTGAATTTGAAATCAAATAATTTTTGGTTTTTATCTCATGAATCCTAACTCGCGAAAATAAGAATGAAAATGAAGGAAGAAAGCAAATTCAAGAGAGGAGAAGAGAAGCACTACAATGCAAAATTGATAGGTGAAACGGCGTCGAGGTTGATCGCGTTCGCTCGGGTTAGTCGGTTTCACAGGATGAACGAAGAAGACGAAGAGGAGCGAAGATGAAGGAAGCATATGGACCAATTTTAATTTTACCTGGCCCAATCCATAAATTGGGGATCTTGGTAGGTGGATCCGATTTTGATGCGAATTAACATAATTCGTTTTTGAAGGTTTGTGTAATTCTATTTTCCAAAATATAATTGGTTAATTCTCATAGTTTAATTCATCTCCCTGCGGGTTAAGTTTATTTGTAGATTTTAACTGGTTTACTCGCTATGACAAGTGGATTCTAATGAATTCATTTAACAAGTCATGCGCCACGACCATGAGTCTTGTTTTTCGACCTCGCTGCACCGACTAAAGACGGCCATGGTATCCTCTGATAGAATATTGACTTCATCAGAGGCACCATTTTGCCTAAGAGCTTTTCTCAAAACTTCTCATGTTTAACTAACATAAATTCGCACTAAACAAAAAGAATAACTTATTTTAAAACATTAATCTGTATAAGAAACACGTTGACATGAATTTAAAACCTACATAACAAAAAATTAATAATTTCATTCACTTAAACTTGCAGATTAGATATCAATCAAGATGTTAAAGCTTTCATGGGTAATCCTAAAGAACACTAAAGTATATGTTTGTCGTGAACACAAAATCGTATCATCAATCAACAATCCTCAATTTGCAGATTATTGATACACTAAAGTATTTCAAAAACGTATAATATACATACCATCAACAATGAAGTATTTACAATTTCATCACATTTTGAACTGTAGCATTGCCAATCACGAGAATCATATTAGATCCCACAAATCTTATAATAATTCCAAACTAAAATAGATAACTCAATGAAGCATACCTTGTAAATTTGTTCCGTAATTGTAACACCAATGTCGCCGGTGTAAAAGGCGGTGACATAGACAGTAATCAAAGTTGTAAAGGTTTTTGGTCGACGATAAAGTTTATTTATTTCCGAAATAGCAAATTTTTTGAACTTGTTGTACTTATAATCAGCGTATTTCCTCCACAGTTGGCTCCACACTCCTTGCATCTCTCAGCTTTCTCCCTTCTCAATTCTTCGTCGAATTCTTAAATTTTCCTTATAGCCGTTTCGTTACGGCACGTTGAACCAAAAAAAATCTTAAATCAAAGGCAAGACTTTAAATGTTACAACATTTACCACACATTGCTCATATTTCTAGAAGTTTTAGTTTCAATCCCTAACTTATCTTTAGATCCACTAAGTTTTGAGGCCATATTTTATAATTTTTTAAAGAAAATTTACAAGTTAGCATATGATTCTTATAAATTTGTAATCATTGTGTTATTATCACAACACATGATTATTGTAATCATTGTGCTATTAAAATCATATAAATCATGATATATAACAAATACATATATATGTCCTACATGTCAGATTCTTGCAAATGTTACTCATGGCTATTTGTCAAGATAATTTGCAGAACTATCAAAATATTGAATCAATTATAACAGCAGACAAATGTCCATGCGAAATTCATCTTTAACAAAACTTCCATTGTAAAACCGATGAGTTCTAAGCCACAAATTCAAATAATCTAAACGAACCTAACTCGCGAGTTGAAGAATCGAAGTTGAAATCAATTAATTTTCGTTTTCATCTCACAAACCCTAACTCGTGATAATAAGAACAAAAATGAAAGAAGAAAGCGAATTTAAGGGAGGAGAAGAAGAACCAATACAGTGCAAATTTGGTAGATGAATCGGCGTAGAGGTTGGTCGTGTTCGTTTGGGTTCATCAGTTTCACAGGGTGAACGAAGAAGATGAAGGGGAGGAAATATGGAAGGAAGTAGAAGTGCCAATTTTTAATTGCGTCAATTTTAATTTTACCTGGCCCAATCTACAAATTTGGAAATTTTGGTAGCTGGATCTGATTAGGATCCGATTTTGGTGGATGAAACCGATGGGTTTCCTGGTTAGGTTATAAATAAGTTAATGATTTTTTTTTTCTTATTTTTTGGATTATAGGTAAAGGTAATAGAAATTATTTTAGGGAGGTAGATTATATGAGAAAAGTTTTGACCCACAAAGTCATACCAGCAGTTGATCCGTTTTCTTCTAGCAAAGTTTTTAGATGGTTTACGAGATGACTTGGCTCGTTAGGGTTCGAGAAAAAAAGTTGGATAGTTTTTTCTGGTTTACAAAAACGATAATTTTTTAATTTTTGCAATGTCTTCTTAAATAAATCAAAACTTTTTGTTTTGGCATAAACTTGTGTTTTGGTTAAATAGATTTTTAATTTGAGGATTAAAGTGATAATTTTCGTAAAATTAAGTAATTTGAAGTTGAAACCAAGTATTACGACTCTAACTCAAGTAATTTCTTTAAAATCAAGTATTAAGATCCTGATTTGCGGGATGAAGAATTGAAGTTGAAATCAAATAATTTTTTGTTTTTATCTCACAAACCTTAACTCATGAAAATTAGATCCAAAATAAAGAAAAAAAGCAAATTTAAGGGAGGAGAAGAAGAAGTAATACGATACAAAATTTATAGGTGAAACGGCGTCGAGGTTGCCTGCATTCGTTCGATTTCGTCAGTTTCACAGGATGAACGAAGAAAACGAAGGAGAGGGAAGATGAAGGAAGCATATGGGCCAATTTTAATTTTACCTAGCTCAATCCATAAATTGGAGATTTTAGTAGGTGGGTCCGATTCTGGTGCGAATTAACATAATTCATTTTTGAAGGTTTGTGTAATTCTATTTTCCAAAATACAATGGATTAATTCGCATAGTTTAATTCAACCTCCTGTGGATTAAGTTTATTTGTACATTTTAATTGGTTGACTCGTTATGACAAGTGGATTATAATAAATTATTTTAACATGTCATGCGTCATGACCATGGGTCTCATTTTTTTTCCTCGCTGCACCGACTAAGGACGGCAGTGGCATCCTCTGATAGAATATTGGCTTCATCAGAGACACCATTTTACCTAACAGCTCTTCCTAAAACTTCTCATGTTTAACTAACATAAATTTGCACTAAACAAAAGAATAACTTATTTGAAACATAAAACAGTATAAGAAACACGTTGAAAAGAATTTAAAATCTACATACCAAAATATTAATAATTTCATTCACTTCAACTTTTGATAGATTAGATATCAATCAAGACGTAAAAGCTTTGTTGAAATACATCATGATAGTCCTAAAGAACACTAAAATATATGTTTTTCTTAAACACAAAATTTTGTATTAGTAATCAACAATCTTAGATTTACAGATTATTGATACACTAAAGTATTCCAAAAACTTATAATATACATATCATCAACAATTAAGAATTTACAATTTTATCACATTTTGAACTGTAACATTGCCAATCACAAAAATAAGAGTGGAACCCACAAATCTAATAACAATTCCAAACCAAAATAGATAACACAATGAAGCATATCTTCTAAATCTGCTCCGTAATTGCAACACCGATGATGCTAGTCTAAAAGGGTGCGACGTAGATAGTAATTAAAGTTGTATAGATTTTTGATCGACGATAAAGTTTGATCATTTGCCAAATTACAAATCTTTCAAACTTGTTTTACTTATAATCAGCGTATTTCTTCCACAGTTGGTTCTACACTCCTTGCATCTCTCAGCTTTCTCCCTTATCAAATCTTCGTCGAATTTTTGGACTTTTTATAGCCGTTTCGCGACTGAACGTTGAACCTAAGAAAATCTGAAATCCAAGGAAAAACTTTAAATGTTACAACATTTATCACACAGTGCTCATATTCCTAGAAGTTTTAGTTTTCAATCCTTAAATTATCTTTAGATCCACTTAAGTCTTGAGGTCAAATTTTGTAAATGTTTTAAAAAAATATACAAGTTAGCATATAATTCTTATAAATTTGTAATCATCGTGTTATCATCACAACACTTGATTATTGTAATCATTGTGCTATTAAAATCATATAAATTATGAAAACAAATCTAGTTCACTCATATAGACCCAACCAACAATCTATTTAACAATACAAAAACCTAGGAACCAGATCGATCTGATGATCGAAAAATAGTTTATAATCAAATATCATGAAAAAAAATCATTGCGATTGCGCGGTAAAACATTAATTTGTTCAATCGATAAAACTCTAAACCAAGGATCGAATATTCAAAACGATCTGTCAACGAAGAATATCGAATCCAAAAGATACACAATTTGAGATAGCATAATTATTTGAGATAACATAATTAAGTAACTAACATTAACAAAGTTTGAAATATAAATGTTTTGATTATGTGTTGTTCTCTACATCAACGACTATAAGTTGGACATAATCGAATATATAACAAATACATATATGTCCTACATGTCAGATTCTTGCAAATGTTACTCGTGGCTATTTGTCAAGACAATTTGCAAAACGATCAAAATATTGAATTAAATGTATGATATGCTCAAATTAATACCCTATAATGATACTAAAGCAGTTGCTGCAGTAAAGTTAGGGGTCGAACACAAGAACTCAAGAAAATTCACGCAATAGATGAAAGATGCAGATTGTGCTAAGCAAACAAATGATTGATGAGAAAACAAATGATCGAATTAAACTTAGGTTGATTTATATAAGGGGAAACTAGGCTCAGGGAAATTCTCAGGAAGTCAATGATAGATAACAATTAATCAATTAAGGTTCAATTCAATTAAGCGCCGTTCTCGAACTCAAACACGAAAGTATAGTTAACCAACTGTCGTTGCGAAAACTAACTAAGTCTAAAGTCTAAAATTCCAAATCTCTTTGCAAATCCTACACAGTAAACCAGCAATCAATTCAAGTTTGATATGTTCACAATTCGATTAAACCAAATCTCTTTGCAGATAATCCAATTGCTCACCCTAGGTTTTATCAGATTACTCAATTGCACTGTCGTGCCTAATCGATTAATCTAGGTTCTATGTTCTAAGTGATCAGGTTAGAAATAGCTTTGAGAATAACCTATGGTGAAGAACTATTCAGATTTTGAACCCTAACTAATCACTCATAATAAATCAGAGAAATCCATATGAGAAAACCCTGAACCTAAAAGGAGACTACTCAGACATGATAGATGAAACAAATACCATAACTGAATAAATCATGAAATTAAATATCACAAAAGAATAAAAACAAGGGTTCGGGATCTTCTCTATGATGAACAAAGTCTTGGATCCGTTTCCCTCACAAAAACTCTCAAATCTCAAAGGTGGCTCAAGAATAAAATTGAAAAGCAAAGTCTGCCGTCCCCTTGACCTAATGACTAAAAACTTACTTAAATAGGTCTAAAAACACGAGCTGGGCCTCTTTGTAAATAAGGGAAAGTATTGGGCTTCTTATGGTGAGAATTCTCTTCCTTGGATATCTCTCTATCCCGCGTCAGTCGTCGGTATCGATCGATACCGGGATGGTGTCGATCGATACTCGGGATTCAAAACGGGTACTTTCTTCGGTTTGCTCCAAAAAGGCTCCAAATGTCTCCAAAATCTCCAATTTCGTCCCAAACGTGCTAAAACCTGAAAAGACTCTAAAATGATAGAAAAAGCACTAGAAAGACTCGATAAAGCGACTTATATCATGGCTAAAAACGGGTAAAATCCATGATATATCAATGTAACAGTAGACAAATATGCATATGAAATTCATCTTTAACAATACTTTCATTGTAAAATCGATGAGTTATAAGCCACATAGTCAAATAATCTAAACGACCCTAACTCGCGAGATGAAGAATCAAAATTGAAATCAATTAATTTTACGTTTTTATCTCACAAGGCCTAACTTACGATAATAAGAACGAAAATGAAGGAAAAAGTGAATTTAAGGGAGAAGAAGAAGAAACAATACGGTGCGCAATTGATAGGTGAAACGGCATCGAGGTTAGTCGCGTTCGTTTGGGTTCATCGGTTTCACAGGGTGAACGAAGAAGACGACGAGGAGGAAAGATGGAAGGAAGCAGATGTGCCAATTTTTACTTGGACCAATTTCAATTTTACCTGGCACAATCTACACAATTGGGGCTTTTGGTAGGATCCGATTTTGATTGATGGATCTAATGGGTTCTGTAAGACCCGTTCTTCGGGCAACCATTTCGTCGACTCGGTCAGTTTGTCGGGCAGTTCCCAAATTATCGGTGTTTTATGTACTGGACGTACGTTTGAGATCAGACTTATCGATGCTTGGGCTAGACCGAGTGAGTTCGAATCGTCGGTGTTTTGATGTTCTGAATGTTCGGATCAGTTTCTGTATCGTCGACAATTTTGGGTCCTGAGAGGTTGTCGGATTTTGAAATCGTCTGACTTTTGGGGTCGAGCCGGACAAGCGGACAGAACCGCTATCGTCGGCATTTGGTGCGAGCTGGACATACGGATGGATCTGCGAACATCAGAGTTTGGGCCATCGGCTGTGGCCGAGGATCGTGTATCGCGGTATGCCCGGATAGAGGTTACGGACGGACGGTCAGGTCCGGATGGGTCGACCGGATGTCGTCCTGATGTCATCTTGCGGACGGGCGATATGTACGTACAGACTGCATCCTGCGGGCGGTTTGCGGACATACGGACTGTATACTGTGGACGGACGGACAGCGTTCGTAAGGACACGATACGGACGTGTGATCAGGTCGATTTTTGAAACTTTCCTGAAATGGATTTCTGATTTTGGCAAGTGCAAAACTCAGTAAAATGTCATGTTTTGGAGATTTTGGGCCGAGTGAATTTGCGATTTTGGGAGGATTTTTGTGTGTGGATTTAAGGCTTGGCTCGTGAGACCCCTAACCCTAAATCGTTCTATTTAAGTCTCCTTTTCTCACCTCTGGCCGCGCATAACATCAGAAATCAGAGAGAGAGAGCTCGTGCCTTGCTGAGAGAGAACTCGAGAGAAAGCTTGGCCGTTTGTGAGGAGATTTTGGCCGTTGTTGTTCACGCTTTCGGGTAAGTGTTCCTCCTCTTTGTGCGTTTGTTGGAGGATGTTTTTGGGGCTATTCTAATGAGAAATTTCGTGCATAACAGCAGGGTATAGAGCTGTTGCAGAATCGTGTACTTTGGCTCTTTGGTCCTTGTGGAATCGTGAATTGGTAAGCGATTCTCCTTGAGTTTTGTTGTGTTTTTGCTGGGGCGTTTTTGGTAAACTTGCGGGGCGTGTTTTTGTAGGCTGTTGAGTGTTGTTTCTAGCCAGAGAGGCCGCGCGTTGCTGCTTGGTGTTGACTCCTTAATCGTTGGTAAGGAACCTTCGATTTTGAGATATTTCGGTTTGATTTTTATGCTTGGGTTGCTTTCTGAATGTTGTTGTGTCTCTGGACAAAAGCTTGTCCATGTGTTCTTTAGGCTGAGAGTGATCGTTTGGTAGCTATAGCTGTAGTCCTTGCGCTCGTTTGGTAAGGATACCCATTTGGAGTCATTTCGGGTACTTTGGGGTGTTTTCGTTTTGTCTGAGTTGTGGTTGTCGTTTCTGGACAGAAACTTCAGCATGTGTTGGTGAAGCTTCAGAGGTGTTTTTGAGCTTGCTTTAATCACACTTGATATATCTTGCATGTTTGTATTTGATCGTTTCTGTACTAAGCCTAGTGAGACGGGATGACCACCTCACTAAGCAATTCTTTTGTTTACGCATTCAGACTTACGAATGCAGGTAACCATGGTTGAGGAGGTCGCGGGACGTGGACGTGTCATAAGTGGATGGATGGTTTTAGAGTTTACGGAATTTACTATTAAGTTTATATTGCGTTATCATGAGTATTCTGGTAAACTTCGTTGGATTCGTGGGCGGTGTTGGTACCGCATTGTTGTTTTTGATCTTTGATGAATTTGAGAACTTGTGAGAATTGTTTAGAGTTTTGTTGGATTTTAATTAATCAATTGGTGTGGGTTTTAAAGTTAAATGGGTTAAGTCTTATGCTTGTGTAGTAATCTGATTAGTAATTCGAGAAGTAACACATAGTAAGAAAATTTTTAAAATTTTGCGAAATGAGGGTGTTACAAGTTTCCTGGTTGGACTATAAATAAGTTAAAGATTTTTTTTTTCTGGCTATTTTTTAGATTATAAATAAAGGTAAAAAAATTGTTTTAGAGAGGTGTGTTATATGAGAAAAAGTTTTGACCTACAAAGTCATACCAGTAATTGATTTGTTTTCTTCTATCAAAGTTTTTAGATGGTTTTTGAGATGACTCGGCTCGTTAGAGTTCGAGAGAAGAAGTTGGGAAGCCATTTTTGGTTTATAAAAACAACAATTTTTTTTTTTTTTTTTTGCAATGTCTTCTTAAATAAATCTAAATTTCTTGTCTTTGGCATAAACTTGTTTTTTGGGTAAATCTGTTTTTAATTTGAGGACTGAAGTGATAATTTTGTAAAATCAAGTAATTCGAAGTTGAAACCAAGTATTTCGATCCTAACTCATGTAATTCAAGTAATTTAAAAAATAATCATGTATTACGACCCTGGCTCGCAGATGAAGAATCGAAGTTGAAATCAAGTAAGTTTTCGTTTTTATCTCACAAACCCTAACTCGCGAAAATAAGAACAAAAATGAAGGAAGAAAGCAAATTTAAGGGAGGAGAAGAAGAAGCAATACAATGCAAAATTGATAGGTGAAATGGCGTCGAGGTTGGTCGTGTTCGTTCGGGTTAGCTTGTTTCACAGGGTGAACGAAGAAGACGAAGAGGAGGAAAGATGAAGGAAGCAGATGGGATAATTTTAATTTTACCTGGTTCAATCCATAAATTTGGGGATTTTGGTAGGTGGATCCGATTTTGGTACGAATAAACATTATTCGTTTTTGAAAGTTTGTGTAACTCTATTTTCCAAAATATAATAGGTTAATTTGCACTGTTTAACTCATCCTCTTGCGGGTTAAGTTTATTTGTAGAATTTAATTGGTTGACTCGCTATGACAAGTGGATTTTAATGAATTATTTTAACACGTCATGCGCAATGACTATGGGTCTCGTTTTTCATCTTCGCTGCACCGACTAAAGACAACAATGGCATCCTTTGATAGAATATTGGCTTCATCAGAGGCACCATTTTGCCTAAGAGCTCTTCCCAAAACTTCTCATGTTTAACTAACATAAATTCGCACTAAACAAAAAGAATAAGTTATTCTAAACAGTAAACAGTATAAGATAAACGTTGACAAGAATTTAAAACCTACATAACAAAAAATTAAGAATTTCATTCACTTCAACTTCTGATAGATTAGATATCAATCAAGACGTAAAAGTTTTGTTGAAAGACATCATGGGTAGTCCTAAAAAACACTAAAATATATGTTTTCTTGAACATAAAATCTTGTATCAGTAATCAACAATGCTCAATTTGCAGATTATTGATACACTAAAGTATTCCAAAAATTATAATATACATATCATCAATAATGAAACATTTACACTTTCATCATATTTTGAACCGTAGCATTGCCAATCACGAGAATCAGATTAGACCCACAAATCTAATAACAATTTTTTAAATCAAAATAGATAACACAATGAAGCATACCTTGTAAATCTGCTTCGTAATTTCAAAACCGATGACATAGATAGTAATCAAAATTGTAAAAGTTTTTGGTCGACGATAAAGTTTGATCATTTCCCAAATAACAAATCTTTTGAACTTATTGTACTTATAATCTCCTCCACAATTGGCTCCACACTCCTTGCATCTCTCATCTTTCTGTCCAATATGGTTCACTTTATTCCCTGCAAGCCTACTACGGATGCCGTACAAGTTACAACCTTATTTTTCCGAGAGATATATCTATTACATGGTTTACCGTTGTCCATCGTTTCAGATCGTGATTCTTGATTCCTTGGACATTTTTGGCGATCTTTGTGGAAACTTCTTGACAAGAGCCTTGATATGAGCTCCGCTTATTATCCTCAAACTGATGGACAAACCGAGATCACTATTCATTTTTTGGGAAATCTCTTGCTGCTGTTTGGTTGGCTCTTCTAGTAAGACATGGGATTCTAAGCTTCCCCCTGAATTCGCACACAATCATGCTGTTAATCGGAGCTCCGGATTTAGCCCATTTCAGGTAATTTAATTTATGGGATTGTTCCTCACGGACCACCTGATATGTCTTCTCTTCCGGATCGTGTGCGTTTACATGGTGGTGGTGAGACATTTTTGGACAACATTTCGGAAACACATGCGCAGACTATGACAAATTTGGAAGCGTCAATGACAAAATATAAAGCCGCTGCAGATACACATCGACGTCGTCTTATCTTCGAAGTAGGTGATCTTGTTTGGGCTGTACTTACTCGTGATTGAATGTCTTCTCATGCCTACAACAAACTTAAAGCAAAGAAGATTGGTCCTCTAGAAGTCCTTGAGCGCGTTAACGACAATGCGTATCATCTCCATCTTCCTCCGGATATCACTACATCTAATGTCTTCAATGTCAAATACTTATCACGCTATCTCCCTACTGATCCGGTTCCAGATTCGAGAGCGAATCCTTTTCACCCAGGGAGTTCTGATGCAGCGGTATCCTTACCTCCGTAACACTAACGACTTTAACGTCTTTTAGCTTATTTCCTTTTATTTCTGCTTTATTCACTTATCTATAATTTCCTTATTTTAGACACAAGATAGTCTCTATTTTTCCTTTTTAGAATAAGAAATATTCCTCCAAGGTCGGTTGTGACTTGGATTGAAACTCCATTTAAAGGCTTTTCCCTTTGCTTTGTAAACACAGCTTTTGAGAATTAAGAAATAAAGAGAACTTATTTCTTTTCCTTGAAATCGATTTGATTAAGTTCATCCTTTTCGAGAAGCAAGACTCTAGGGTTCTTTGAACTTCTAGATTAAGCTGAGTTATGTTCATGCCCTCCATCATCTACTCAGCTTTTACTAAGCTTCTTTCTAAACCAATCCACAAGCTCGAAGCTCAACCACACCCACCAAACCAGTTTCATGAACTCTTCGCAACCTACAATGAGGTTAGATCTATTTTAAACATGGACGTCTTTTCAAAAAAAAAAAACTCAAAAACAAAATAAAAATAAAAATAAAGAAATTAGAGTTTTTTCTTTTGTTTTTTTGGTTTACAGCAAAAGAAAACTCTATAACTCTTGTCAATTTTTCTAACTTTATCCTCAATCTCAAAAAAATGTAGGTTAATCCTACGAAGTCAAAAACAATACGCAATATAACCTTTATACTATTATACGTATCTTCTAAACGTTTTCAAGTTCATATACATTATATTTTTAAAATTCTAAAGGTAGATTTGAACTCTTCCTCGTAAAAGTTTCGATTTGATATATTATTTATTAAAATTTTACAAACTTGACGGTAACGAAAATGTGTTATATTACGTATTATTTTTGACTTCAAGGAATTAACTTTCATTATTTGGAAATAAAAAGTAAATTTGCAAAATAATCGGATTTTGAGAGTTTTTTTTGTTGCAGAAATCTTTTTTTTTTTTCGAACAAAGGGCAGTTTTTGTAGTTAATGAATTTATATGATTAGGACTTGGGACTCACTCAGTACATATCTCTCAATCAATATCTCCAAATTAGTAGCAAAATCCCAATCCAACAATGGCGATTTCTTTCGTAATCGATCCTTCCATTGCTCCTTCCTTTTCCTTCTCCTCTCCATCTTCGTCAACAACCCTATCCTTACGAAACCTCCGTTTCCATGGCAGACCTTCACCATCTCCATTGATTTCAAAACCCAACCGAGGATTCCCAATTTTCTCAGCTCACCAATCTTCTCCTGTAAGTTCATCTCCACCATTTTAGATCTTCTTTGATTTTGAAATTCATGAGAGGCTTCTTCTAATTTGGAATCTGTTAAATCTTATAGACTAATAGTGAAGAAGAAGCGAATTCAAAGCAGCACCCAACAGATGTAAAAACCCTAATTAGAGGTTATAAACAAGCTCTCTTTAATAGAGATGAAATCACAATCTCAGAAATCGAAACCATGTTTTGCAAAATCGAGAAGGAGAAGAACAAAATGGATCAGAAGGTTTTATCATTATCAATGAAGATAGCTTCGGAGAAAGAGACGAAAATCCGATTGCAAGCTGATTTTGATAATACAAGGAAGAAGCTTGATAAGGATAGGCTTAGTACAGAGTCTAATGCAAAAGTTCAGATTTTGAAGAGTCTTTTACCAATAATTGATAGTTTTGAGAGAGCTAAGCTACAGGTTAAACCTGATACTGATAAGGAGAAGAAGATCAATACGAGTTATCAGGGGATTTATAGGCAGTTCGTTGAGGTTTTGAGACATCTTCGTGTTGCAGCGATTGCAACTGTTGGGAAGCCCTTTGATCCTTTGGTAAGAATGTTGCAGTTCTTTGTTGCATCACTAAGAACGCTCTTATATAGTGCAGGAAGTATTCATAGAACCTACTTGAACTTGGTAACAGAGTTAGTGATTGTGTTTGCCAAATGTTGTGGAAGGCTTTAGATTAAGATAACTTGGTTACATGACTCTTCTGTGCTAGTGAGTGATGATAAGAGGACTAGTGTTACGCCTTTGAAACCTAACGGAATGAGTGATTTTGTTGTGCTAACTGTAGTTGAAGGCTTTATTTTAACAACAAAATTATATGATCTTTGTTTCCATGTGAGTGATAAAGCGCCAGTGTGTTTTTAGATGAATAATGTTTGTTGTTTTGGGGTCGAGTGACTTTGCAATACCCTTTAGTGTTGTAGTTGCATGAGGCTATTTCGCGAGAAGTATCTGAGGCTAGTGAGTGATGATACGAGGAGTAATGTATGTTGTTTTGGGGTTTTGAGTAACTTAGCAATACCCTTTTTCTTTTTTTCTTTTTTTCTTTTTTGTAGTTGCACGAGGCTATTTCGCGAGAAGAGTCTGAGGCAGTTAAGGCTGGGATAATAACCGAGGAGCTTAACCGGGGATTTCTTCTAGGGGATCGTGTTCTGAGACCAGCAAAGGTTAAAGTCTCTTTAGGACCTGTCAGCAAGAAGACTCCTTCATCTGCTGAGGAGATAACACCTTCTGCTTGAGGAGTCGATGTTGGGTAAAATATATCAAGTGTGGTGTTTTATGTCCGTTTTTATTTTTTCTATCAAAGGGAAAACAAAAACGCAGCTGATGTCTGAATGGTAAAGTTCTTTGGCTGCTGAGATTATGATTCATGTTTTACGATTTATATAATTTGGTTGGTCATCGATTTGATTCACAGCTTCGAGTTTTCTCTTGTAGTATGTGATCTGTCACCTGATTCATGAATCAAAGTATCTCTCTCACATTAGGATCAGTGTGAAGACAAGGAAACACTGATGTAAGATTTGGGCTTGTAATACTTCACAGTTTCACAGATACAAAATGCACACTACAATGCACACATCCAACCACAAAAGAGTCAACAACAACATAACAGAACTCTGTGTCTAAAGCTTTAACATGAATCTTCCTGGGACTGTGGGCTTTGAATTCTCGAAATATCTGAGAAAATTAGCACGTAAATAAGAGGAATTCACATAACTACAGGATTGAAAGAGTAAAGGCTAATTACCAATGGGGAACAGGATTCTGAGAACCGATGCTTTTGTAGAATTTGGAGATTCGACCGCGAGATTCGGGTTTCGGTATAAAGGTTTTCTCCCTCAATCCAAAGATCTCTTGTACCAGAGGAACGTGGCTTAATACAAGCTTCCATGCCAGAAACCACCCTGTGAAACCACCAAAAACAACAATTATGAAATACCCAGATGATCAAAACGAGTAACATCATCTTCTGAAAGACGTAAAGATCAAAACTCTGAGAGAGAGAGAGAGAGAGTACAGAGAGATACGAAGCAGACGACGAATAAGATTGCTAGAAGCGGACGTAGGAGGAAGAAGAGAGTGACGAGGAACGAAGAAGATTCCATGGATGAAGCTATCGATCAGAATTTTGCTTTCAAAGATCTCTTTTTGGTGATTTTTTTTTTTCTAATTCCGGGGAAGAAGACACAAGACCAAACTGAAATTAAAAAAGAGTTTTTAGATCAGGTTTTGGTTTTGACTTTAGATAAATCGAGTGATGTTTAAAAGAAAAAAGGAAAAAAAAGGGATAAATCGAGTATGGGCTTTTATATAGCTCACTGGGCTTTTGGACGTTTCAAATTTATTTTATACCTTCTAAACAACAACATGGTATCTCGGCCGGCGTGGTTACACGGCAAGATGGACGGCTCGGCAACACAGAACTGCGGCGGTTAAAGTCCACGGTGGCTAGGTTCAACGATCAAACCAAAACAGTCTCAAATCAAGACTGAAAAGGCGCGGGTTTTACCTCTCCGTGAAGACGATTCACACAACAGCACGAGCTGGGCACGACAACCGTCTCCATTGGGTCTCTTATTGCCCGTAGTCCTGTCAAGCGGATCGACCCACGACCCGCCAACCCGCGGCCTTTGAAAATATTTGGCTAACCTGAACCCATCCCGCATAAGGTCGGGTTTTATTTAGTAAACCCGCATCCACCCCACATAAACCCGCGGATTACCCGCAAAACCAAAAATGAATACAAAACTCGTAAACCCGCGAAAAACCCTCATAACACCCGCATTGAAAAAGAACTCAGTCACCTTTTTAAAACCTTACAAACTCATTAAACACACAAAGCTTACAAACATAAAAATTTGTACAAGTCTTGCAAACATGAAAATTAAACCATCAAATCCAAATCCATTACACATTTACACCTCTAAGTTAAATCATGGTCTGATTCTGTTTTTGAGACTACTTGTAGGAACTTCTACTTGTACTTGCAGTCTTGCAGCGGGCACAAAGAACCACATTCCTATGACTTATATCCTGAAAATTACAAAGTAAACCATCATCAGTCATCAGCCACCAATGGATTCAGTTGGTGGTTGAATCCATCGTCATCAGTCGTCAGCCACCATGAAATGATGGAAACACAAATACTTACGCAGTTTAGTATACGTATTTATACATATAGAAATAAGATTCAATAACAATTAAAGCATCTTATGACTTATGAGTTATACATATTAATCATGGTCTTAACAGCAATCCAAAAACATTAATCATGATATACCGTATAACATCGATCCAAATATATCAATGGCCAGTCCAAATATTTTAGTTTATTATAACTACTCGACCACATTCTATCACACAAGTCGTTTGAAAATATGTTTAAAACTCATTCTGAAACACACAACAAGCTACTAAAGTATTTGGAACATATTTATGCAAATTTAAACACAGATAGTAATATAATGACGATGTTCTCCTCTTATAAAGTTAGTTGATAATTAGTAAAATATTAGGAGATGCTCTATATTATATATAAATTCCAAATAAATATTCATCAGCAGAGCAGCTGAATCACACAACAAGCTTAATGTAATTAATTAAGCATTCCAATTTCAGGTTCCTAACACGAAAACTTACAACGAATCAAGATTCTTATCAGGATCAATACGACTTTTAAGAAGATTTCTCAACGAAATCACTAATGTTTTGTTCTCATGTTCAATTAGGATGCAAGCAACATACTCTCGGCTAATTAAAATGAAGTCTAGAAACAAATGCAAATGATGATCAATAATCTTCTCGTATAGAAAAAACGAAAAATGTATTACAACAATTCTTACTTAATCAACGAATACTGGAAAAGATAGAGCTTCAATCCTACAGAGACTCCATTTCAACCCACATACAGAGAAATCAGTAGAAAGAGACAAAAGATCTACCTTTTTTAGAGCCAAAGGCGTAACAAATTGGAATTGGCAAGAGACAAAATTATGTGTATAAATAACCCAAAACAACTAAGTTCGTGGAAAAATCAACCATTTTTCCACTGAAATCAAAGGAGACTTAACAATATTTTGTCAAAGCAGACTTAACTACTCAAACCAAAGCAGACTTAACTATTGAAATCAAGCTAGATGATACAAAAGAAGTTATTACGCTCTCCTCTATCACCAGGTTTCACCCGAGTTTCCTCGAGAGTTTAATCCGATGTGACCGCAATTGCATGGTTAAATGCAATGTAGTATAATCGGGATCGATACACAGATACTGAGAATAACACACAGAGATTGCAGGAATGAATCTAATCTAGGTGAATTATAATTATTTTGGGGTTTTAATTCTACTATCTAAAGTGCGTAAAATAATTAAACAATAATTAAATAACTAAATTAAATTGCATAAAGTAAATTGCGTAATTTAAATAACATAAAGTAAATTGCATAAATAAATTACTGAACTAAATTGCATAAATTAAATAGCTGAAAATAAAGTGCATAAAATAAAAGTGCATAAATTAAAGTACGAAAATTAAATTGCAGAAAATAAATTATAGAAATATAAAGTGCGGAAATGTAAATTGCAGAAACTAAAGTGCAAAAAATAAATAACATAAATAAATGGCATAAATTAAATAACATAAATATAAAATAACTTTATTTAAATAACTTAAATAAATAAATTAACAATTGATTCCTAGGGTGAATAAGAACGATTTTAAGGAGTCTATATTTAGGATTTATGTTTTTACCAATTTAGTTTGTGTTTGTCAATCTAGGGATTTTCTGTTATAGATTAGTCCACTCTCATGGTATGCTAGTCACTGTGTCCGACCCACTCTTGTGACGACTTTCACGCATTGCGCAAAATCCCATCATCGATTACTAAGTATTCATAAACTTTCGTTGAAAATACGAAGTGATTGATAGATCTGTTTCTGAAACACAATCCACTCTCGTGGCGAAGTGTTCCTAAGGTTTTAACCTAACTTAGCGAGAGTTAGATCAATGATTAATTATATCAAACAACAAACTCGACCATAGCTAATACTCTCTAATATTCAAGTCTGAAGTTTTAACCCACTCTCGTGGTGCTGAGGGCTTCTATTCGTATAACCTTGCCTACTGGCTTGGTTATAATCTTAAGCACATCCCGTAGGACATAGCTTAACATTAAAAATAAATATTAGAGTAGCTAGACTGATTAAGAACAGCAAACATATGAAATCCTATAACATAGATCCCATCATCGATCTCTACCCCAGAGATCTAAAAGATCTACTCATTCATACCTCCGAGGGTGACAACAGGATATGAGTAGGAAGACATGATAAACAATAAAAAAAAACAGTAAATAAAGTAAAGCAATAAGAAGAAGAAGAAGAACTAGAAGAACTAGAAGAACTAAAGCATTATCATAAACAAAACATAAAAACAAAGGATTTTGAGACTTTTCTCTCTAAGTGGTGGCTACCAAAAAGTGGGAACCCTTTCTAATGATAATTACATGTGTTTATATAGTATTTAGGAGACTTGGAGGAGGCTAGGTCGTGCCCAAGGAGGTTGGAGAAAGATCTTTTGCGAATTAAACTCGCAGGACGCCAAATAAGACAAGTGTAGGATCTTATGGATTAGAACTTGAATAACTTTCGCATATGATCTCGGTATGGTATGATTCCAATTTGTGGAGCTTCCATTTTGAATCAAGATTCCATATCAAGTCGTTTTCTAGCCAAATTCCCTCTTTTTCGATTGCAATGTTCGAAACCATGCACGTAGGTCTAAATCGGGTAAGTTCAGAGTCACCTGACTTGTAAAAATCATATCTTCTTATTCTGAGCAGCTCTTGACCTGATTCTAACTCTCAGAGCTTCCATTTTGAATCAATATTCCATAGCAAGTTGTTTCGTAGCCTAATTTCTTTTCGTTCGACCGTAACCGACTAAACAGTGCAGACAGGTCAAAACGTCGAATCTCGAGTTTCTTACGTCGGGGCCAGCATCGATGGGCCACGCTCGACGTCCTTGGTCGACGTGAATCTTCAGGTGTGGCATCGACCACGCATGGTCGATGCTTACATCGACGGTCTTCATCGTCGGCTTCAAGTCTGGTCCGTGGAGAGCGTCGATGGCCCTGGGTCGACGGAGTGGGTCGACGGTCCTGCTCAGGAGGAGCGTCGATGGCCCTGGTTTGATGCTAGGGTCGCTGCTTCCTTCGGGAGGCTTTTAAGATGTCTTTTCGTGATGTTCTTGGCCTAAACAACTAGCTCTAAATTCTGTGTGGCTTCTTAGGACTCCAAAACAATTTAAAAGTGTATGATTTTCTCCAAGTACCTAGAAACACACAAACACATGCAAATGCACTAAAACTATCCTAAATATTAGTTATAACATATAAAACTACACTAAATGAATACATAAAAAAGGTAAAATATGGTGTTATCACTAGACTTAACTATTGTATTCAAACCAGACTAAACTACTAAAATCAAATCAGACTTAACTAGTGAATTCAAAACAGACTTAACTATTGAATCAAAGGAGACTTAACTACTAGTATCAACGCAGACTTAACATAGTTATGTAACTTCCTGATACATTCCTAGTCCTACAAGAGATGAGCTTCACGAACCACAAGGAGTCACGGCGGCAGCAATCACTTGGAGGGACTTGGCTCTCGGTGCAACTAGCTTCGGCGAGCCGAAATGGTGGGGTGATGGACGAGTGAAGATGGGGGCACCACAAGAGCTATGGGTTGCTCTTGATACAGTCACACTCAAGTTCTGAGGACAAACCTCCAAGAACAAGAGCCACTCTAGCCTAGAAGCTCACTAGGGTTAGAGAGAAAGAGATACAATTTTGGTGAAATGATGCTTAATGATTAATGAAGAGAGTTTGCCTTTTTATAGGCTACAAATGTGAATACTTAGGGTTAAATGGGGTCTAAGCCATTAGAAAACAAGCATGATACTTACGCCCATGAACAAATAAACCCAAAACTAAGATAAAGCTTTAAAAGCATCTGACACACAAGTCTCATAAAATAAAGGTAAATATGCTAAATAAAAGAAGGAAACTTTTTGTAATGACTTCCTTGAGATAGGATCACATCTCTTATATGCTTAGGCTTGTCATCAAAGATTTTCAGGTCAAACACATAAGGGAGATGAGATGTGATACCTTAGACATTTCTTACCTCGTTAAAACCCTTTTCTAAAAATCCGATGTTGTAAAACTAGAAGTAGGGAAAGAGTACAATACTTTACCTAAGGTCTTGAGGCGTGTCGTCAATCATGGATAATGAGAACACATAAGGCTTTGCTCCCAAAGCTGAGTGTCCGTTTACCGTCAATCAAATCTAGGCTCTTCGGGTCCGGTTTGAAAACTAAACCGCTTTGATCCGGGTCTTCTTGCTCTGCTCGGTCCATGTGCTCCATAAGTCCATGGATGTAGGTTTGTAGCTGGTTCTTGATGGCCTTGGTCTTGCTCTGGGTCATCCTTTCAGTTGAAATAAAAGGAACCGTTGTCTTCACTCCGTGGTTCACTCCGGTCTGGTCTGCGGTCTCTTGTTCGGGACCGATGTCCACATCATTCCCTCTCTCTTCAAGATCTTTTGTTCCCAAAATAACTTCATTCCCTACATCAAAGGGAGACAAGTCAGAAACATTGAAGGTGGTAGAGATATTAAACTCACTCGGAAGTTCAAGACGATAGGCATTATCGTTGGTCTTCTCTAGAACTTTGAATGGTCCATCTCCTTGTAGTCTAGCTTATGTTTCCTCTAACTTAAGAAACGCTCGGGTCTCATATGCATCCACACCCAATCTCCTGGCTGAAAGATCACTTGCTTCCTCTTCTTGTTGACCCTATCCATGACTTGTTCATTCTTCTATTCAATATTACCATGAACCTTCTCAAAAATCTTCTTCATTGATTCTGCCTTAGAAGTATCCTCTATATCCATCGTGTCCGCCGGGGGTAATGGGCTAGACTTAAGGGAGTGTCGGGAGTATAACCATAAACCACCTCAAAAGGAGACATTCTTGTCACCGAATGCCGGCCTGAATTATACACAAACTTCACCATATGGATACACTCCACCCAATTCCGCAAATTACGTCCTATAACGGCCCTAAGAAGTGTTCCTAAGGTCCGGTTCACCACCTCGGTTTGCCCATCCATTTGGAAGTGATAAGTAGTTGAGAAAAGCAGCTTAGTCCCTAGCTTTTTCCATAAGGTTCTCCAAAAATGACTAAGGAATTTGGTATCCCGATCTGAAACTATAGTTCTCGAAATCCTGTGAAGGCGAACAACCTCTTTAAAGAATAGAAAAGCAGTTTGGGAGGCGTCATTAGTCTTGGTACAAGGGATGAAATGAGCCATCTTTGAGAACCTATCAACCACAACAAAGATGAAGTCCTTGTGATGCACTTTGGGCAGCCCCAAAACGAAGTCCATCAAAATATCCACCCAAGGCATTGTTGGAATGGAGAGCGGCGTGTACAACCCGTGAGGATGAGTCTTGGACTTTGCTCTCTTGCAAATCAAATATCTATCACAATAATCCATGACCATTTTCTTCATGTTCGGCCAATAGAAATGTTCCTTCAAGGTATTCAATGTTTTATCCATCCCAAAGTGTCCCATTAACCCTCCACTATGAGCTTCTCTTACCAGCAACTCTCTCATAGAACTTTGAGGTATGCATAGTCTATTCTCCTTGAACAAAAATCCATCATGTAGATAGAACTTAGAGTAAGATCCAGCCCCATGACCAACAAAGCTCTCCTTCAAATCTGGGTCTTCTTCGTATAGCCATTTAAAGAACTCAAAACCAAGCATCTTTGATTCCATAAGAGTGATGAGTGTATGCCTTCTAGATAAGGCATCAGCGACTATGTTCTCCTTTTCCTTCTTGTACCTGATCACACATGAGAAGGTCTCAATAAATTCTAACCACTTAACATGCCTCTTCTTCAATGTTGTTTGTCCCCTTAAGTGCTTCAAAGTCTCGTGATCGGTGTGAATGACGCATTTCTTGGAAATAAGGTAGTGTTGCCATGTTTTCATTGCCCTTATCAAGGCATATAACTCTTTATCATAAGTAGGATAGTTCAAAGTCGCCCCACTTAGTTTCTCACTAAAGTAAGCAACATGTCTTCCTCTTTGGGTCAAAACCGCCCCTATTCCAACGCCAGATGCATCACATTCAACCTCGAATGTCTTGTTGAAGTCGGGTAAGACGAGAATCAGAGCATGAGTGAGTCGATCCTTTAGGTCCAAAAATGATCTCTCTTGAGGTTCTCCCCATTCAAATCCCACACTCTTCTTAATGATTGAGGTAAGAGGCGCGGCGAGAGTAACTAAGTGGGAATTACAATGATACCACTTCAATCACCATCTCTGTTTGCCCAGGTTGTGGAGTTCATATGCAAAACTCAAATCCAAAACATCCAGGTTTCTTCATCAAACCATCAACAGAGAAACAGAGGAACGATTTGAATCTTTGTCATCTCGTACCCATCTCTCAAGAACTCGAATTTATAGATTCAATCGAACGAGGGTTTATCATTGAACCAAACAACTCTGACTTAAACACTAAAGATGATGAAACAGATCAAAAACCATCAGATTCAAGACCATTGGTCTGCGCAAGGTGTCATTCACTTAGACATTACGGGAAAGTGAAAGATCCAACTGTGGAGAATCTACTTCATGATTTTTGAATTTGATCATACTTTTGGAAAGAGACTAGGTTCAGCTTCTGGTGCTAGAACTGTTGTGTTGATGGTCGTTGATGCTTCTAATTTTGATGGTTCTTTTCCTAAAATCCTTCACAAATCGGCGATAGAAACTATCTAGACCATGGAAACTATTCACTTGGCTCACGTTGGTGGGTCTAGGTCATTCTTGGATAGCTTGAATCTTTTCCAAATCTACTCGAAGACCTTGAGAGCTAACCACAAAACCAACGAAAACAAGCTCGCTAGTACAAAAAGTGCATTTCTTAAGGTTAACATAAAGACCTTCAATCCTAAGAGTATCTAGCACCAATTCAAGATGAGATACATGATCTACCAAGCAAGCATTATATATCAAGATATCATCAAAATAAACTACAACGAATTTACCAATAAAGGGGCGAAGGATATGATTCATTAAACACATGAAGGTACTTGGGGCGTTGGTGAGTTTGAAGGGCATCACGAGCTATTCATAAAGACCATGTTTTGTCTTAAAGTGGTATAGCCTTAGAACCGATGGAACCCAACTTGATCGATTGACTAGGACTAAGGAGACCCAACGGCAACGTTCGGCAGCGAATGGGCTCGATCCGGCTAAACTCTTGGTTGACTGAGAGAGAGGAGAACATGGACAATAAAAAGCTCGACCACGGGAGAACTCGACCGGGATGAGGCTGACGGCGGTAGAGCTAGACGGTGGGGAGAACTCGACCCACGGTGAAGCAAGAGGGGATAGCGGCGGCAGAGATAAGATGGTGCCACAAGTGAGAAGATGACTCACTTGATAAACCAACCTAGAAGGAAGAGATCCAGCCTCAATTTCTATTAGGGTTCCTAATCTAGAGTCTTGCTTAGATTAGAGAGAGAACACAAGTTTGAAACTTGATATTTTTAGATAATGATTACTTAATTCATGAGAAAGAAAAGAGTTGCCTTTTATAGGCTTACAATTAGGTTTAGTAAGTCTAATTTGGGTCTAAACTCTTTTAGGACAACTTGGATACTTAGGCCACAAATTAAAACCCAAAAGCCAACACAAGAAAAAGTAAAGTCTCAAAGCAACTAAAAGAAAGGGAAAACATAAGTAGAGATTTTTCCTTAGAGATAGGATCACACCTCGTTAACACCTCGTTAAATCCCTTTCCAACCTTGTCATGACTATTTCCAAGAGGTTAGCCTATGGAGATTAGCTTGTGATGCTCTAGTCTTCACACTTCGTTAAACCCATTTCCTAGTAAAAACCCGGTGGGAAAACTTAGGAGTAAGGAAAGAGAATGCTAGTACCTAGAGACTTGGGGGGGTATCCTCACTTAGTGTAGAGTGAGGACACACAAAGCCTTCTCTCCAAGGCTGTATGTCCGGGAGCTCACGTCCGATGACTTGGCTTATCCGCTCATGATGATCTCTGTGGGCTCTGTTTGCTTTGTTTCTTCACCGTGTTCTTTGAGGCCGTGTAGATAGAGTTGAACCGCCTTGATAGCCCTTTGAGATGCTTTGGGTCACTCTCCTAGTAGGGGTAAACTTGGAACCTTCAGCTCCTTGGGTTGCTCGGGTTCAGATTGTGAAGAGGCCGGTACGATATCCACATCATGAAGGTCGTTTTCCATTCATCACTCTCTCTCATACGTACTTGATGATACTCACTTTTGAAATCGATCTTTGAGAATATGGTGGCACCGCTTAGCTTATCTAACATGTCATCTAACCGTGGTATGGGATATCGATATTTGATTGTGATATTGTTGATGACCCTACAATCGACGCACATCCGGTAAGATCCATCCTTCTTTGGTACCAGCAAAACAGAGACGACACACGGGCTTAAGCTCTCTCTCACGTAGCCCTCTCCATCAAGTCTCTCACTTGCTTTTCTAGCTCTTTAGCTTCATTGGGATTCACTCTATATGCTGATCGGTTCGGTAGTTGAGCCCCGGGAACAAAATCAACTTGATGCTCAATGCCCCTCAAAGGGGGTAGACGGTAGATAGTTCTTCTGGGAAGACATCTTGAAAGCTGTCTAGGACTTGTCGAATTTCCACGGGAAGCTCCACGGTGGTACAACCTGAACTCAACACTTCTTTAAAGACCATTAGTACGATATGACATGTATTATCATGCAAGGCCCTCCTAACATCACTAGGAGCTATGAGGAAATTAGTCTTAACACTACTCTTTTCTTTAGCCATTTTAATCCGCATATCATGTACTAGAGATGGTAATAAATGAGTTAGACTAATCTGTTTCTTGTTAAACATGAATGTGTAGTGGTTGGTTTTTCCATGATGCATAACTTCTTTATCATATTGCCATGGGCAACCTAATAAGAGATGACTAGCATGCATAAGAATCACATCGAATAAAGTATCATCATAATATTTTTCCATGCTAAATGAGATCCTAACTTGCTTGCTTATGCTCAATTCTGCCTTTTCATTTAGCCACCTAAGTTTATATGGTTGAGGATGTTGAGTGGTGTATATATGCAACTTATCTATCATGCATGAGCTAGCCACATTCACACAAGATCCACTATCAATAATAAGAGAGCAAACATTTCCTTTTACCGTACACCTAGTGTGGAATAGGTTTTCGTGTTGAATGCTCTCTTCCAGTTCATGAACGGTACTTAGGGCTTTCATGGTGACTAGTAGTTCTCAATCTCTGGATATATTACCTCCTCATCAACTTTGTCACCACTCTCAAGAGTCTCTCTTTCCTTTTGATAATCTTTTCCGTCGGAAAGGTGTATAAGTAATACTCTCCGACTTGGGCAATCCTTAGCAATGTGACCATGCTCTCTACACTTGAAGCACACAAATTCTTGGGTCATAGGAGGTGTAGATTCCCTTTTGGTTCCGGTCGAAGCCTTCTTCTTGATTTTACTAGGTCGGTCCTTGAGATGAGTAACGTTGGCAGATGGCTTTTCTTTGTCACGATCCTTTGAGGTACTAGCACATGAGTTGAGAATTGGCGTGTCCCTTGAAAGATAAGGAATGACTTTGGAATGGCTGTAAGGAGTGCCTTTCCTTTGATGCTCTCGGAGATAGGACGGGGGAACGTACTTTCTTTTCATCATATACTTCATGACTTCCCACAATGTCACCGGCTCACTTCTAATCCTTCTCCTCTCGATCCTATCTTTATCCCACCATAGCAAAGCATCTTCCTGGAAGTAATTAGCAGCATATGGTACCTTTCAAGACTCCTCAAACTCATAGCAATCGAAAATCTGATCCATGTATCTTTCCCATTCCAAATATGCTCTCGGCTCGTTGTTTCCGGCAAAGATTAGAGCATTCAGTTTGAGCTTTGGCACTCGATCTTCTTGATGAGTTTGTTTATATTATCCTCAATAACTCCTCTTGGTTCCATTCTCTTACAGTTAGAACTTGGTAACGAAAATTCTCCTCTCTCGAGCAACCTGTCGGGTCCCGATTCATTCCATCTTTGCAATTGCTCTACTTTTTGAATTCTTTGCCCAAGTTGTTGAAGTTTAGCTTGTATGTTGTTGAGAAGACCAGATATGTCAGGGGGTTCGGTCATTGTTTCAAACCTCGCATAGGGAGACAATAAGCAGACTTAGACCAAACTGGAAAAGAAGTAAAATTCGGATCGGTATATAATGATCGTTTTGTCCGAATCAATTAGCCACATTTTGCATAAGTTATCAATATTCAAAGATTTGAAATTCAATATGCAAAAGATGAGGATTTGGACCACAAGAAAGTTGTCACCAAAAGCAAGACAAAAGGAATAAAGTAGACTTGTACACCAAAAGATTTTCTAGATTGATCAAAAAGACCCTCTTCTTACTCAAACCTACTCTAATGGCGGTTCCAAGCATCTACCACATGCCTCACCCTAAATTCCACTCTTGATAGCCTAAACAAACTAAACAACTTAGGAACAAGATCTAAACACACACAAACAACACAAACTCAAATTGGACCCAAAGATGAGAACTTTCTCAAGTTTATTTCCCCAGCAACGGCGCCAAAAACTTGATACAAAGATTTTTATGTCTCTTCACAGGTTTCACTCGAGATGTAAGTCTCGAGAGTTTAACCCATACAACAGCAAGTGCACAGTTAAATGCAATTGTAGTAATACGGGGTCGATCCACATGGAAATAGAATAACTACATAGAAAATGCAAATGCAGATCTAATCTATGTGGAAATTAAATAAAGTGCGGTTGAGTTCTAATCTAAAATGATTGTGAAAATAAAAAAGCAGGAAATAAAGTAAATAAACTCTAAATTAAAGAAGCAATTAAATCTAAACTAAGCATAAATAAATCCAATAAAGTAATAATAAACTAACTATATACAAACTAAGGGTGATAGTCTAAATCAGGAAACCTAAGTCTAGAATTCATGTTTTATCTAAATGATTGGTATTTGTCATTCTAGGGATCCTCCATAATTTGCTAGTCCAGTCTCATGGTATGCTAGACTCTATATCCAGATCCACTCTCGTGGTAAACTAGATATGCATTTCACATAATCCCATCATCGAATACTAAGTGTCATTAGACTCTCGCCTCAAGAACACAAAGGGAAAAATAGATTTGTTTCTAAAGTACAATCCACTCTCGTGTGCGAAATACTCCTAAAATATTCAATCTAACTTGGCCAAAGCCATATGTATAATTAATTCTATCAAACAACAAATTCGACACTATCTATGACTCTCTAGTATGCAAATCTGAAGGTTTAATACACTTTCGTGGCATTAAACACTTCTAAATAGACAACCACACCTACTGGATTCAGTTATACTCTTGAGTATCTCCCATGAGACAATACTCAGCATTATTGTGCATATTAAAGTAGCTATTTCGGTTAAGTACAGTAATGAACTCTAAAACATAGACCATCATTGACCACCACCCCAAGTGGTCTAAAGGATCTAGACTCTTGTCTCTTGTGGGTTACGAGACAAGATATGACTTATGAAATAATAAACAAGACTAAAAAGTAAACTAGTCTAAGCCGTAATCAAAGTATAAACAAAAGAATAAGAATAAGAATTGACCTAAACAAGAAGAACTTTATTAGATCTGAATTGTGACGGCTACAAGATATGTTGTGTATGTGTGTTCTCTCCCTTCTCTAGTGAGATTACAAGTGTTTATATAGTATTAGGGTTCTCTAGGAGTCTTCATTCCGTCCTTTTCTTGTTTCTGGAGGTTTAAAACTCGAAATGACAAGATTGCTCAAGTCATATCTTGCTACATAGGAAATTTTCTAGCTTTTTTGGAGGTCAGCATCGACCTTGATGGGTCAATGCTAAGGTCAATTTTGGCTCCCTGGCTTTGACTGGTCGATGCATCCTTCAGGAATTCCCTCTAGAAATTCTTCGGCCTCAATATCGACCCCTACAGGTCGATATTAGGGTCGATTCTACCTCTTCGGATTCTGTGAAATCCTTCTCCAAATGTTTATGATCTAGGCGATGTAGGCTTCAGTAAGCTCCAAAAACATCTCTACTACACATGCAAAAACGTTAATTCTACACTAAATATTAGTTATAAAAGCTAAAACTAACTTATTCTAATGCATAAAAACATGTAAAATATGATGCTATCAATTCCCCCACACTTATCCTTTGCTTGTCCTCAAGCAAACAAAATTCAAGCATGGTGAAGTTATTTTATTGAAAACAAGTAGAGATTAAGAGAGTGAACTTGCACCTTGTGACATTGTTGTGTTAAATGATATTCGTCTTTGTGGAAGTGGAATTGTCTCTAACATACTCCATGTACTTCACCATAAGCATAGCAACACACCTTAATTCAAACCACTCCTGCTTCGAACTTTGACTCTTCATTATCAACCTCTCTTTTCATTCTAAGTGAGAGCTCTCAACTTGGGAGTATTGATCATGAAACACGAACACTTACTCTTTTGGATTTTTGTAAGCTCAAGACCGTCTTAGTACAAATCCTATCCTCTCCCTTTTCTCACTTCAAGGTCGAATTGATTTCTCCCTACTTTTCTAGGGTATCATTTTATTTTTTTTCTATCAATCGCCTTTTCTTTTCTATTTTTGGACAGGATTCCATGAGACGCGAAAAGTAAAAGTGGTAGCTTCCAATGCCCGATTCACTTCTTTCTTACCTATAACCTTTTCTTTTCTTTTTACTGAAGGAACGGAAGAGGGGAGATGTACTCACATAGACGTGTTTTGCAGGGTCTCATAGAGGTATCATTTCTCATGCATCTCAGGCCCAAAATCGAGAGTTTTAAGGTTTATTACGGTGAGAAGTCAATTCTGATTTGCCAAAGTCTTCGAAGGAATGATCTTTTTGGGGTTTGTTGATCCACTCATAGGTTTTTCACGTTTCCTAGTATAGATCAAACATTATCCACACAGCATCCAAACATAAACACAAATTATACAATTAACAAGTTCAAATGCTACCTCATTAAAAAACCTTTTCACATGTTATTGAACCTATGAACAAGGAAAAGAGTGTAACAATCTCTCAAAATGCAAAAAACTTATGGTAAACCTTACATCAAAAGATGTCAAGGAAAAGAATTACCTCTATTGATCGCAAGACTCTCCCCTCCCCCACACTTATTTCACAACGTCCTCGTTGTGATGTAAGATGGAAAGGGAAAAAGCAAGAGAAAGACTTACAGTGATTCTCTTATCGAAATGTGGATTGGCAGCTCCCACGTGTGAAAGTCTTGATTTTGTTTTTTTTTTTTTTAAAAGGTGAAGAACACCTGAAAAATAAGACACAAAAACGAAAAAATAGAAAAACTAAAAACTAGAAACGGTTGCTAGGAACGGTTTACCAAGGTTGAGTTGAGTGTGATCATCGCCTCTTATATCCACTACATGGAAGTCAGTAGGAATGTGATAGTTTGCAATCCAGATGATCACATTCTCAGCCACTCCGTATGAGTGCGTTGCATCAGCATTAGCAAGCCCGATCTGGACATTTGACATTGTAAGCTCGTGGATTCCCAACATATTAGCTCGTTTCATGGACATGACGTTTATGTTGGCTCTTGAATCATATAAAGCATCATTGAAAGTACGACCAAGTATAGATCATGTTACCTTGTATTGCCCTGAGTCATCTCTTTTGAAAACCGCTGTGATTGGTCCTTTGAGTCATGTGTCCATGTAGAGCTCTTTTATTTCCTCGATAGTCTCCTTAGTATCAGTGAAGTATAGATCAAGGTTGTATTTGAAAAGAGCTTCTTCGAATGTGTAATCCCTCGGTAGTGATCGAACAAGTCGTCTGAACATGTGGAGCTTTTTCGCGTTGATCTTCCTGAAGAACCATGCTACATCAATGCTCCTTGTAGTTGGTAAAAGATAACTAGGATAAGGATTCGTTGAGGATTGAGCCCCTCTGAATAGCTTCTCAGCATCATATATCGTCTCATCCATTCCTAAAAAATACTCTTGTAGAGAATATCTTTTCCAAGCGTCTTTAAAAGAGAGTGGCTCAGGGATGCTCCTGACTAGCTCTTTGAAGCTTTTCTTGTTGATCGGATCGATGAATTTTCTCTTTCGTTGTTTTGTGATCGAGTTACAACTCCTTATAATCTCATAGTCGGGTTCGTCACTTTCTTGTTCATGATTATACCATCGGTATGTTGTCAAGTTAGCGTTCGATGTCTTCAGAACGAGGGTCGATCATGATTGGTCGATATTTATGCCTGATGCTATGACCATCCATCGTTGAAGGTCGATGGGGAGGTCCAATGCTCGAGACAGCAGCATTATCAGTCAGGTTACATCGATGAGGGTGTCCGACAGGTCTAAAATCGACCAGGATGTGTTGATGTGGCCTTCCGAAACTTTGTTCTAGAAGTGCATCGACCCTGATAGGCCGATGGCATTGGTCGATGTGCTCATAATCGACTTTGACAGGTTGATGTGCCAGTCCGTAATTTCTCTCTAGAAATTTTGGATCCACAATATCGACCCTGATTGGTCGATTTACAGGTCCGATTTCTCTGATTTCGCCTTTTTTGGGTGACACTTCTCTCATCCTGATGATGCTCTTCAGTGTGATGATATTCACATACTCCTTAGGGTTCATCTCAGGTTTCCCAGGGAGCATACCGTGCGGTCTCTGTGAGGACGAAGCAAGTTGGCGGTTTGTGTTTCTAACACATTGATGCGGGATGCGAGTCCGTCGAACTTGCTATTGAGTTCATTGCATCTTCTGTGTACATTCTTGAAGCCTTCATAAAACTCCACTGAAGCTTTTGTTTGCCCCTCGAGAATGCTTCGAAGCATTCCTTCATACTTCTCCTTTTTTGGTTGTAGATTTGTTCCTCCTTGTCCTTAGTACGGTTGTGGTGCGTAAGATGGTTTGTTGAATTGAGTGCTTGGTCCGAAACCTCCTTGTTAGAATAAAGGGGTTGGTGCCCTCATGGGTGGGTACGTCTGATCTTGTGGATTCTCCACATTATTGCTTCGGTATGAGAGATAAGGGTGATTCCGGTAGTTAGGGTTGAAACCACCTTGTCGAAAATTACCGACAAAGTTCACCTCACACTGGCTTTCTTTTCTTGCTTCCTCATCAGCCTGTACCCTTGCAGCATCCAACTCATCTACAAAGTGAACATGTCTCCTTGTCATTTGTAAAACCTTGTCCAACTTTTCATTTAGTGCTCTCATGTCAATCTTCATCTTGTCATCTCCATCATCAGCCATGCTATGATCTCTACGATCATAGTCTCCTCGACAGTTAGTGTCACTTTGTACCATATTCTCCACCAAAGTCATTACATGCTCAAAATCTTGTCCTAAGAAATTACTGTTGTCTGCGGTATCAAGTAGCTCGCGATACTTGGGCAAGAATCTTCTGTAAAAAGTGCTCAGCAGTGACTCTTGAATAAATCCATGGTGTGGGCATTGATATAGATACCCTTTGAAGCGTTCCCATCTTTCTCCAAAATTTTCTGATCCTTTTTGCACATAGCTCAATATCTCATTACGAAGTCGAGCAGTCCGAGAACTTGATAAGTATTTCGCAAGGAACATCTTCTTGCATTGCCCCCATGTTAGGATCGACCCAGGTGATAGACCCTTATCCCATTGTTGTGCTTTGTCTCCCAACGAGAATGGAAATAGACGTAACTTCAGAGCATCCTCTAAAACTCCGTTAATCTTTACGGTACCACACAGCGTATCGAATTAATCCAGATGATCAATTGGATTCTTTCTAGGCAACCCATGAAATTTATTGCCTTGCACCATAGTAATCAAGCCTGACTTGATTTCAAAATTGTTGTTTACCACTGGTGGGGCGAGAATCCCATATCTTTGAGCCACAGAAGTAGGCTCATCGATGGTACCAATAGTCGGGGAGGACTCTTGGTTGGCATGCAGCTGCTCGACGTGCATCACCTTCAGCTTGAACGGCATTTTCAACTCATGCAATGCCCTCAATGTCTTCAGCAGGTAGATTAATTCGTTGCTGCTCCATTTCTTGTTTCCTTCTCTTTTTCTTCCTAGCTTGTTTTTCGATTTCTCTGATATTGCGAATTTGGTCAGTTAGTGGAGTCTTCCCGTAACTTCTCAATTGCATGCACCTGAAATCCGAAAATAAAACAAGTTAGTAAAACATAAACACCTAATCTCAAATCTACATCTAAACTCTATGGCTATTGTTTATTTCTCCGGCAACTGTGCTAAAAACTTGATACATAAGTTTTTATGCCTCTTCACATGTTTTACCCGAGATGTAAGTCTCAAAAGTTTAACCCATACAACCGTAAGTGCACAGTTAAATGCAATTATAGTAATACGGAGTCTATCCACAGGGAAATAGAATAACTACATAGAGAATACAAATGCAGATCTAATCTAGGTGCAAATTAAATAAAGTGAGGTTGAGTTCTAATCTAAAATGATCGTGAAAATAAAAAAAGCACAAAACAAAGTAAATAAACTCTAAACTAAGAAAACAATTAAATCTAAACTAAGCATAAATAAATCCCATAAAGTAATAATAAACTAATTATATACAAACTATGGGTGGTAGTCTGAATCAGAAAACCTAAGTCTAGAATTCATGTTTTATCTAAATGATAGGTATTTGTCATTCTAGGGATCCTCCATAATTTGCTAGTCCACTATCAAGGTATGCTAGACTCTATATCCAGATCCACTCTCGTGGTAAACTGGATATGCATTTCAGATAATCCCATCATCGAATACTAAGTGTCATTAGACTCTCGCCTCAAGAACACAAAGTGAAAGATAGATTTGTTTCTAAAGTATAACCCATTCTTGTGGCGAAATACTCCTAAAATATTCAATCTAACTTGGCCAAAGCTATATCTATAATTAATTCTATCAAACAACAAATTCGACACTTGCTATGACTCTCTAGTATGCAAATTTGAAGGTTTAATCCACTCTCGTGGCATTAAACACTTCTAAATAGACCACCACACCTACTGGATTCAGTTGTACTCTTGAGTATCTCCCATGATAGAATACTCAGTATTATTGTGCATACTAAAGTAGCTAGTTTGGTTAAGTACAATAATGAACTCTAAAACATAGACCATCATTGACCACCACCCCAAGTGGTCTAAAGGATCTAGACTCTTGTCTCTTGTGTATGTGTGTTCTCTCCCTTCTCTAGTGAGATTACAAGTGTTTATATAGTATTAGGCTTCTCTAGGAGTCTTCATTCCGTCCTTATCTTGTTTCTGGAGGCTTAAAACTCGAAATGACAAGGTTGCTCAAGTCATATCTTGCCACATAGGTAATTTTTTAGCTTTCTCGGAGGTCAGCATCGACCTTGATGGGTCGATGCTAGGGTCGATTCTGGCTCCTTGGCTTTGACTAGCCGATGCATCCTTCAGGAATTCCCTCTGGAAATTATTCGGCCTCAATATCGACCCCTACAGGTCGATATTGGGGTCGATTGTGCCTTTTCGGATTCTGTGAAGTCCTTCTCCGAATGTGCACGATCTAGGCGATGTCACCAGTCTTCCTGTAGGCTTCAGTAAGCTCCAAAAAATCTCTACTACTCATATTTAGCTCCAAGTACCTAAAAACATATAACCACATGCAAAAACACTAATTATACACTAAATATTAGTTACAAAAGGTAAAACTAACTTATTCTAATGCATAAAAACATGTAAAATATGATGATATCAACTCCCCCACACTTATCCTTTGCTTGTCCTCAAGCAACCAAAAGTCAAGCATGGTGAAGTTATTTTATCGAAAACAAGTAAAGATTAAGTGAGTGAACTTGTACCTTGTGACATTGTTGTGTTAAATGCTTTTCGTCTTTATGGAAGTAGAATTGTCTCTAACGTACTCCATGTACTTCACCATAAGCATATCAACGCACCTTAATTTAAACCACTCCTCCTTCGAACTTTGACTTCTCATTATCAACCTCTCTTTTCATTCTAGGTGAGAGCTCTCAACTTGGGAGTATTGATCATGAAACACGAACACTTACTCTTTTGGATTTCTGTAAGTTCAAGACCGTCTTGGTACAAATCCTTTCCTCTCCCTTTTCTCACTTCAAGGTCGAATTGATTTCTCTCTACTTTTCTAGGGTATCATTTTATTTTTTTTCTATCAATCGCCTTTTCTTTTCTATTTTTGGACAGGTTTCCATGAGACGCGAACAGTAAAAGTGGTAGCTTCCAATGCCCGGTTCACTTCTTTCTTATCTATATCCTTTTCTTTTCTTTTTACTGAAGAGAAAGAAGAGAGGAGATGTACTCACATAGACGTGTCGTGCAGGGTCTCATAGAGGTATCATGTCTCATGCATCTCAAGTCCCAAATTGAGAGTTTTAAGGTTCATTACGGTGAGATATCAATTCTAATTTGCCAAAGTCTTCAAAAGAATGATCCTTTTGGGGTTTGTTGATCCACTCATGGGTTTTCCACGTTTCCTAGTAAAGATCAAACATTATCCACACAACATCCAAACATAAACACAAATAACACAATTAACAAGTTCAAATGCTACCTCATTAAAAACCTTTTCACATGTTATTGAACCTATGAACGAGAAAAAGAGTGTAAGAATCTCTCAAAATGCAAAAAAACTTATGGTAAAACTTACATCAAAAGATGTCAAGGAAAAGAATTACCTCCATTGATCGCAAGACTCCCCCCACACTTATTTCACAACGTCCTCGTTGTGATATAAGATGGAAAGGAAAAAAGCAAGAAAAAGACTTACAGTGATTCTCTTATCGAAATGTGGGTTGGCAGCTCCCATGTGTGCAAGTCCTGATTTGTTTTTTTTTTTTTTAATAGGTGAAGAACACGTGAAAAACAAGAAACAAAAAACGAAAAAATAGAAAAACTAAAAAGTGGAAAATGAAAATCCTAAAAAAAAATTATATGTACAAAGGTAAAGTGCTCATTTAACATCATGAGCTTGACGACCTCATGGAGTAGTCAGAAGACCGTGGAGATAATGGTTGAACTGTTGCGCGACGATTCCTTGAATCGTTCTCGTCGGAGTTAGTATGGTGAATTGATCTCTCCCCAGCAGGAGTGTATGTATCATTAGTGATTTCTTCACCAAGAGATTCTCTTCTTGAGTGTGATCGTGAAGTGCCTTATGTTGGCGTTGCTTCGTAAAACATCTTTATTCACATATGTGAATGAAATTCTCTGTTTTGGCCAATCAATGACCGCGCCAACTGTTGCTTGGAACGGTCCACCAAAGATGAGTTGAGTGTGATCATTTCCTCTTATGTCCACTACATGGAAGTTAGTAGGAATGTGATAGTTCGCAATCCAGATGATCACATTCTCAGCCACTCCCGATCCGAACATTTGACCTTGTAAGCTCGTGAATTCCCAACATCTTAGCTCGTTCCATGGACATGACGTTTATGCTGGCTCCTGAATCACATAAAGCATCATTGAAAGTACGACCAAGTTCAAACCTAAGCAAGTCTAACCAAAAGAATCAGAAACGTTTTTTGTTTTTTGGGTGGCGCAGTTGTGGCAGAAATTAAGTTAATATATGTATTTATATGGGCAGTAAAAACTTGATAAACTGTAAAACCGGCACAATAATTATTTTTTGGCAGACATAAATTAAGTCTGCTTTGTTACTTTATCACTTAAACAAACGTAAGTTAAGTCTGATTTATTATTTATAAATCATGAAGCAGACGTAATTTACGTGAGCTTCACATTTGAGACTTACCTATTATCATCTCAAATATAGAATGATTTGGACAATATTTTTTATATTTTTATGAGCTTTTTCCGATTTTAGACAAATGCATAAATTATACTAATTTTGTAACTTGCCATTTTTACAAAATTCATTTTCCTATTTTTTATATTAATTTATAAATATTTTTTTAGAAAACTATCTAAAACAGACTTAAATAATGTTTCGCAAACTTAAATTGGTTAGACAGGTAATTGTACATTAATATTGAAGCAGACTTAAATTTACTTTTGCAGATATGTATCTTTATGTAATTTCATCTCTTAGTTGGGTTATTTTTTTCAACTAATTAATCTTTGGCTTACTTTTAACATGGTCGATTTTGAATTTTTTTACTCCATATCCCCAATTTAAAAGCAATACGATAACGAGAGAGAGTGTTTGGGAATGAAAAGTTACTATCAAAGTATATTAGATCACTTTGGCTTTGGTACCAATAATTAATTGATTTATAGTTGTTGTCTTTGACAATTTTTACTCTCTCTCTTTTTTTTTTTTAATATAAACACATATACATTATTATATTTGGTTTTTTTTTTCAGTTTTTATTTGAGTTTTTTTTTGTTAATTACATTAAGCAAGTTTCTCATAGCTTATGCTAAAACAAATTACATTTTATCATTTCGTGGAAAGTTTTTGCGACAACCTATACCGATTTACAGAATCTACAAGATATCCATACACGGCGGGAATACTAAAATATCAGATTTTTAAAATTTTTTAATTTAATTTCTTTAACCTGAAACTAAACATGCATAAGTCTTGAGTAAACAAGTCTACTGAACAAATAAGTCTACTGAACAAATAAGTCCACTGAACAAACAAGTCTACTGACCAACAAGTCTACTGAACAAATAAGTCTTCTGAACAAATAAGTCTGTCGACTCACCAAACAAGTCTACTGAACAAATAAGTCTACTGACCAACTGAACAAATAAGTCTACTGACTAAACAAGTCTACTGAACAAATAAGTTTAGCTACTTAACCATTTGGAACAATCTTAAAACATTACTAACAAGGCACACCAACCAACATTAACAAGAAAAGCATAATAAGCATATGAAATCAAAAAGATGCAGGAACCCATCTAATCATCCTCTCCCTCAGCCTTGGTTCCACGAGCTCCAACCCTTAAGACTTCTCTTTACCTGCCCCAAAAAAGACACGTAAGCATTGATAATGCTTAGTGAGACGGTCATCCCATCCCACAGCTATACACACATGCAATTAAAGAATTTAACGCAATTAACATGAACTTACAGAATAACCAATGCATATCATGATAGAGCTTCATCACAACACAACATCACACAACACGGACAAGCCATAAATCATACCCATATGTTCTAGTCCTAACATACCCATTAATCATGAAAAAATCATTGATCACACAACTAAGCTACAGTCACACACTCACCTCGATAAAGTTTCTCAGAACAACAAAACAATCATAATTCTTTTGAACCTCAAGCTTGATTCCTCTCGGCACACACACAACAACCAAGATTTCTACTAAAAGCCTGCCAAGATAGAGCACAAAACATGCTCAAGAGGCTCATCACACATGCCTTAAGCTCAAATAGCTTAAACCGAAATCCCAGAATTTCGTTCACAAAAACAGAGTTTACTAATCCGCTTATATCTCTTACTATAGCCATTAAAATTTTAATCCCTCCGGTAAATCTTAAGATAAGACTATCAAGAGGATATATACCAAATTTCAGCTCAATCCATTAAGATTTGAGTGCCCAAACACTCTCTCAATTTGAACTCGTCGCGGATTTACTCTGTTTTGAGCGATTTCGGGAGAAAACTCATATCTTCCAAACAAACGAGAAACCCTTTGGTAGATAGCTAGATAAGAGATTGATGAACTTACACATAACTTTTTAGCTCAAACTGGATCCGATTAACCTTCCGTTCGTCCCTTTAAAACAAGCAGCAAAACTCTGTTTTTTTGTAGTTTTCTTACACATTCTTCTTCTTCTTCCTTTGAATCACCCAAGATCTCTCTCTTTTCCTCCCTCTCTCTCTTCTCTCTCTCTAGCTCAAGATGAAGAGATTATCTCCCAAATTAAAAGAAAAGTTTATAGAAGCTTATAGAAGATTTGAGAGAAGGAGAGATATTTTGTGTTTGGTTTAATCAAATCAAACCAAACCACTAAACCAAAAATTTAATTAAACCAACACTCATGATTTAATTAAATTCTTCTCCTCGGTTTCGTATTTCCGCCAACTTTTCGAAATCTTTGAGATATTCGTTCGTCCCAATTCGTTTCCTTAAACTCCCGTCAATATTCCAAAATCACGGATTAATCTCTTATAAACCAATTAACCCGAAATTGGTTTCGAAATGATTAATTCTTCGATTAATCCAACCAAATCACAACCCGTAGGGCTATTAATCGAACTCCACATCATTCCTACTTGGTTCATCAACAATCTCAGGATCTAATACCGCAAGATTCAACGTGGTCATAGAACGACCAAGTACATCGGAATCCAATACCTCAGGATCCGAATGAACTAAGTCCATCGAGATCTAATCCACAAGATCTCACTTGGTTTACCAATCTATTAGGACTAAATCCACATAATCCCAATCGGTAAACCTATTCCATTATGATTAAATCCACATAATTCTAATCAACTAAGGATTCAATCCACATAATCCTCAGATAAGGATTAAATCCACATAATCCTAAACTAGTCTCATTAGGATTAAATCTACATAATCCTAGTCATCCTAGGATTAAATCCACATAATTCTAGTTAGCGTAAGATTAAATCCACATAATCCTACTCGGTTTCGGATTAAATCCGCATAATCCTAATTAGCCAATCCACGATTTAGGATATAATGACATAAGATCCTAATCCACCGAACCAAGTAACGGAACGACATATTGCTCATAACCACGACAACACATGAACTCCCCATCATGTGTCAAACCGTCTCCAATACATGAAATCCGCATCATGTATTCAAACCACAACAAATCAATCCAACAATATACAACTTATCATTGGATTATCGTCAAATTACATCGTCTCCTGAATCTTGCAGATACAAGTAAAAACCATACAATAACCTATATATACATCAAAGAACAACTACTTGTACCGCAAGAAGCAACAACGAGGAAACTTCGGACGCGGATGTTACAATTTTTCTTTTATTATAATTTAGTTATACTATCTATTTTTTAGTCATTATATATTGTACAACAATATAATGATTAATGTGAAATATATGATGTTTTATTAGAAAGCAAATGTACATATTCGACGCAATTGATATAATACTAAATCAAAGGTCTAACTCATACTCTTGAGTCTTGTCTACACAAAAACAACATATAATATAGTTTATGATAAATTGAAAAAAAAAAAAAAATTAAAAGATGCTAAATTCTAAATAAAAGTTTTTTGTGCTGAACTGTAGTCTGGGTTGATACCTAATTTAGAAATTATTCTTGATGCAAAAACATTTTTAAGTTCAAATGAATCTATCTCACTTTTTGGGCTAAATTAGCTTGGAAACTCCCTATTTACGTCAAACCTCTTATTATAATTGACACGTTCCTAATACTACCGGCTATTACCTGTCAACATGGTCCACCATATAAGTTAACAAAACCCAAAAAGCGTCCAGATACATAGCTCTCTTTTGCCGGTACCCAGTAATCTCCCTAAAAACTCATATTTATTTGTTTCACTTCCTCTCTTCTTCTCAAATCCACATAACAAAAAAAAAGAAAAAGCGATTAGGTAAAAAAAACACTAAATTGGGGCAAACATTTTCAATCTTCATCTGCTTCAATTTTTATGGATTTGAGTCGTTCTCAAGCTAATTTTTCATTAGGGTTTGGTTGTTCCCACACATCAATGACTCCAACACCGACACCAAGAGCTCCGATTGCTGACGATTCGATTAATCTACAAGTCGATCCAAGTTTCCGATCATTACCAGCAACGTTTTCTCCGATTCCGTTGCAATTACTTGAACAGAAGGTTGAGAATATCACCGTGGAAGAGTCAAAGAAAGAAGGAGGAGATCAGAAAGAAGATGAGCATTTCAGAATCTTAGGTCACCATATGTGTCTCAAAAGGCAACGTGATTGTCCACTTTTAACTCAAGCAAAGCATCCGAAGAGAAGTTTCGTTGGTGATACAGATCTTGAATCGAGACGTGCTGCTGTACGAGCTTGGGGAGATCAACCACTTCATTTGGCTGATCCTGATATTCACGAGATAATGGAGAAAGAGAAGCAACGACAAGTGAGAGGTATTGAATTGATTGCTTCTGAGAATTTCGTGTGTAGAGCTGTAATGGAGGCTTTGGGTAGTCATTTGACGAATAAATACTCTGAAGGCATGCCTGGAGCGAGATACTATACTGGGAATCAATATATTGATCAGATTGAGAATCTGTGTATTGAACGAGCTCTTGCTGCGTTTGTTCTTGAATCTGATAAATGGGGTGTTAATGTACAGCCGTATTCTTGTACCTCTGCTAATTTTGCGGTGTATACCGGACTTTTATTGCCCGGTGAACGGATTATGGGGCTTGATTCTCCTTCTGGAGGTCATATGAGTCATGGGTATTGTACGCCAGGTGGGAAGAAGATTTCGGCTGCATCGATCTTCTTTGAGAGCTTTCCTTATAAAGTGAATCCTCAAACTGGGTATATTGATTATGATAAGCTTGAAGATAAGGCGCTTGATTACCGCCCCAAGATTCTTATTTGTGGAGGGAGTTCATATCCTAGGGACTGGGAGTTCGCAAGGGTTAGACAAATTGCAGACAAGTGTGGAGCTGTTTTGATGTGTGATATGGCTCATATAAGCGGTCTTGTGGCGACTAAGGTTTGAATCCATCTACTACTACTTGTATTATTGTGTTGATTATCTCTTAAATTCTCCATTGTCTAGTACTTGAAAGTCCGAGGTAAAACATGTAGTCTTAGAAAATTTCAATTAGGCTCTGTACTCATATTATGTGTTTGTGTTCGTATTATGGTTGTTCTATTCAAACTTTAGCTGGTTTGACTACTTTCTATGCAAAGTCCTTTCCTGTGGTGACTTTGAAATGATTAGTAGTTAGAAGCTTCTTATACTTAGTTGATAATAAAGTTTACTTTTAAGAATATCGGAACATATAGTCATGCTGTCAAGGATATGATAACTGGATTTTGGTGTATCGGTCAATATACGTAAGGAAATGGTTTTAAAGTATTCTGATATGCCGACTTTTGTTATGATTCTGTTCCAGGAATTTTTGTTTCTGAATTTGGTTTGGTACTTTTTTTTCACCTACAGGAATGTTCAAATCCATTTGATTACTGTGACATAGTTACTTCGACTACCCACAAAGGTCTACGTGGTCCTAGAGGAGGTATCATCTTCTACAGGAGAGGCCCAAAGATAAGAAAGCAGGGCCATCACTCTAGTCATTGTGACACTTCCACGCACTATGATTTAGAGGAAAAGATCAACTTTGCTGTTTTTCCATCGCTACAAGGAGGTCCTCACAGCAACCATATCGCAGCTCTTGCTATTGCCTTGAAACAAGTGGCCACTCCAGAGTACAAAGCTTACATACAACAGATGAAGAAAAACGCCCAAGCTTTAGCAGCAGCTCTGCTTAGAAGAAAATGCAGACTGGTTACTGGTGGCACTGACAACCATTTGTTGCTGTGGGATCTCACTCCTTTGGGCTTAACAGGTACTAAAATCACTCAACCTTACCACACATCGATCCAAAGTTATTGTTTTGTCTGATTATGTTTGTGTCTGTTTTGCAGGGAAAGTCTACGAGAAAGTGTGTGAGATGTGCCATATAACCTTAAACAAGACAGCCATATTTGGGGATAATGGTACAATATCTCCTGGAGGTGTAAGAATAGGTAAAGCACAGATTGATTGGTTTGCATTTTTTTTTAAAAATTTAGTGAGCTGTCACATTCATATTTATATCGAATCTCTTTTATCAATAGGGACACCCGCGATGACAACCAGAGGCTGTATAGAGTCTGATTTCGAGACAATAGCGGATTTTCTGATAAAGGCAGCTCAGATAACAAGTGCGTTGCAGAGAGAGCATGGGAAGTCACACAAGGAGTTTGTGAAAAGTTTATGCACCAACAAAGACATATCTGAGCTTAGAAACCGAGTCGAAGCATTTGCTTTGCAGTATGAGATGCCTGCTTCTCTTATTCGAATTGAATGAAAGAAAACTCCACCCACAACAGATTTTTTTACAGTTGAATTTACCTTGTCTCTGGGGACATTTTCTTTTTTCTGAGTTCTATCTTGTAAATTAGAGTAAATATATATTTATCTTGGGATTGATTTTGCATATTTTTTCCATTGTAATACTGTACACGTTTTGATAGGTGGGGATGATCTATTACAAAGTTACTTATCTCTTCTTTTACAATTAAAATGTTTGTTATAATTTAAAACTGATAATAATCACCAGTATCATATGTTATATAATAACCCTATGACTATTAAGGGAGTGATTGGTTGTTGTTTTGAAATTTTTCTATAGCCATATTTGGATCTAAATCTCTAAATTCAAAACAATCATGTTTTACATATTTTTTTCAAAGTTAAAGCCATTTTTATTTTTGTTTCTCTTTTTAGTTTTTTTTTGCTGTAGAAAGCTAAAAATTTAAATCCCTAAATTTTGGTCTTTGGAAAATTATGAAAAGTTGATTCTGCAAACTATTATGAAAAGTTGATTATACAGCCTAAATTTTAAAGTTACAGCAAAAAAAATTCACAAATCAAATTCTATAGTAAAACTATAAATTTATAACCACAACCAATCATGTCTAAGATACTTCAAAAACCTAAACTTGTATGTAATAGATCTCTTCTAAATTATACTTTGTTAGGAGACAAATGACTGCTATATACCGAACTAGAAGCCCTTGTTTGGACAATAAAAAACATTAAGCCTTTCAAGCAAGCTTATAAAATTTTGAGATAGACTTGATGAATTCAAGGCCCACATGTCTCTTCTCTCTCTTCCTGGATCTTCTCAATAAGACTCTAATGCCTAAACTTCATTTCATTCCATGTGAGCTTCTCAATAAGACTCTAATGCCTAAACGTCATTTCATTCCAAGTGAGTTCACATTGCTGGTGAACTCATTTATGTTGCTCTATATGCCAAAACGTCACTTGATTCCATGTCAGTTCACATTGTTGGTGAACTCATTTATGTTGCTCTCTACAGCACATCTTGTATCACACATACATTTTTTGAGTCGCTTTATGTACCAGCTTTAAACTTATCTCTAGCTTTAAAATTATATCTTGAACATATCTTGAGTCTAACAACCAGTAACAATAGATCTTTATAAACCTTAATGAAGTTTCTGTTTTATGAAGTTTCTATCTCAATTGGATTACAGGTTTAAACCTTTAGAAGGAGAAAGGGGAAAAGATCAAGTCTCTTCTATTTTTAGGACGATGTCATTTTCGGACTAACAGTCTTTAATGTTTGTTCATGAGATCGAAGAGTTTGTTGAGTTTATTATATGTTAAGTGGCTAAGTCAACACAAGTATGCGTGTTTTTTGGCTTATTTAAAAGTTCGTATTTCTTTTGACAAAAACACGTAAGTTGAGGATTTAAATGTCTACTTTTCCTTAATATCATATCACTTTCACAATTAACTAGGATATATCTCGTCCTATAGTACAGACAAATTATAATTATAGAAAAATATCTAAAAATTATAAAATCAGGATATTAGAAAATTGTAATTCTTCCAAAAGTTTATGAAAATTATAATATCAATTTTTATAATATCGAATCTTTGTTAGCACTTAAAAACAAAATTAAATCGGTTTAAATTCTTCCTTAAAATCTTCCAAAAAAATCGCAATCTATATCAAATCTCTTATTTTTTGAAAATTAAATCAGCACTTAATTTAATCTAATTAGTGTGTTTAATTAAATCAAAATTTTTTTCACAAAATCTATTTTTAACTTTTTTTCAAAAAATTAAAATAAATAAATTATTTAAAACGAAAATTATAATAATTAATTTAATATTTAATTAAATGATCACATAATAATTAATTGACTAAAATACCTTTAATGAGAGATTTTAATTTGTTCTTAGATGTAATGGCAATGTGATGTAATTATTAACATTTTGTAAGTTTTATTTATAAGTGTACTCCCCAAATAATATATAGGGGATTAATTTTGGTAATCAAACTCCATACCATTATCTAAAAAAATTATCCGCCCACATCGCAGGATAGAACTTAGTCCTATATATAAAAGATGAAAAAGTATCTGTGGCGATGACACATCAGCAAATCTTAATTAATTCATTAATTTCTTAAACATAATTTTACTATAAAAAGTTGTATATTAATTACTTCCTTAATAGAAAAATTAATATCAAAATAATGGAGTTTAAAGAGGCTATACTAAAATTGTGGATTATTGAAACCATCATCAAATAACTTAAGTCCGAATATAATATTTTTCTCAAACCACAATTGACATTTTTTATAGTTTCCATCATTGTTTCATTATCTCAACCAATCAATTTATAATCCTATAAAATATGAATGAACTTTCTCATTAATTGACACATCAGTAAATCTTAATTGATTCTTTAACTTTTTAAAATAATTTTACTATTAAAAGTTGTATAGTAATTACTCTCTTAATGAAAAAAATAAATACCAAAATAATAGTTTGAAGAGACTGTCCTAAAAATTGTGAATTGTTGAAACCATCACCAAATAACTTAAATCCAAATATAATATTATTCTCAAATCACAACTAACATTTTTTTTATAGTTTTCATCATTAACGCAATTAATTTAATTAAAAGATTGTAGAAAATTGTTCAAAGATAGCTAAACAAAAGAATACGGTTAAATCATAGGGTTTACGGTGATACTTGTATCCACTAATCAAATAAAACATCGAAATTTTCTGTATAATGGGAACAATCAAAATATTTTACCAAAAACTAATAAAAATCACTATGTAAAAAACTTAGAAAAATAAAGGGAGGATCGCTAAAACAACTTTTATTTTTAAAATTTATTACTAAACCGACCTTAATATTTGGATATTACATAAACGACTTAATTTTATTTTAAATGGCCGTTTTGCCATCCATTCGTTTGTTGACAAAAACTTAATTACAAAAATACCATTAATGAATTTCTGCCACGTAAGTGCGCCAGAACTTAAGTCTACCAGAGCTATGACGGTAAAATCTACCAGAGTTATGACGGTAGACTTCTGTTTTGTATGCAGTGGTAGACTTACATGGAAAAATCTACCAACTTTGACGGTAGACTTCTCTTAAACGAAACGGTAGATTTTAGTTGAAATGTTACGGTGGACTTAGTTTTCTCATTTATGGTAGATTTACGGGGAGAAGTCTACCGATGTGGCCATAGACCTTAACAAGAATACATGGTAGACTTATGTTTTCATATTACAGTAGATATTATTTTCTACGTAGTGATAGATTTACGGGGAGAAGTCTACCTTTGTGACGGTAGATTTTTTACCAGTGTTGATTTATTGACTTTTTTTCGGTAGACTTCTGAAATTTTGGTAGATTTCACTCACTCGACGGTAGATTTTGTAACCCGTGGTAGATTTATCTCGTTGTTGATGGTAGACTTTCCGGGTGAGTTGGTTGATATGTTTGCATTTTGCATCGTTTTAGCTTGCATAAATCATACGTTTTGACGTGTTATTCACCCCGTTCTTGTTATTTATTCCGAGTTTTGCATACTTAGAGTGTTTTGCATTAGGTCCGCATACATCCTGCATATTTGGCTTGTTACAGGTACTTTCGGGTGATTTTGGAGAAGTTAGACCAGAAGCTGTCTGGTACGTGCTGCTCGAGTCCATACAGAGCAGTTGTGATCGAGTCCGTGCAGAGCAGAAGCTGTCTGGGACATGCTGATCGAGTCTGTGCAGAGCAGAAGCTGTCTCGGACATGCTAATCGAGTCCGTGCTGGATACCCATGCAGACGTGATCGAGTCTGAGCAGGAGATGGAGCAGAAGCTCAGCTCGAGTACCCATGCTCGAGCTGTATGATCAAGCAGAGACAGAAGGTGGCATCTTGAAGTTTCAGAACCCAGCTCGAGCCCCTGCAATCGAGTGGACTACTCAAGCTCATCTCAGAAAAATGCAGTCTCGATTTTACATGCTTGAGCATACCACTCGACTCATCTCAGAAAAATGCAGTCTTGATTTCGTCTGTTTGAGCACAGCACTCGACCAAGACTTAGCCGAGCTGGACCTTATCCTGCACATTTTTACTATTTTGCGCATGACGTTTTAGGGTTTTTAAGACTTAGTATAAATACCTAATGTTGGGTTAAGACTAGAGGGACGTTTTTTCTCTAATATTTCGAGTTTTTTCTTGTGTTCTTCTCTGTTCTTAGTTTCCAGAACTTGTAATTCGATTTCTACTTGTTAGTTGAGTTTGTTCCTTCTGTTCTATCATTTCTACTTCTATTTCTATCATTATGCAAGTTTTTATGATTTCTGGGTTTGAGTTCTTGATGTTCTTCATGAGTTTTGTGTAGTCATTAGGGTTCTTGAGGATGGGATAGATTAGGTGTAGAATCTTGGTCTTTCAGGTGGTTTAAGTGTAGATCGTTTGATTTTCCTTCTAAATCAGTGTTCTTAATGCTAGTTTCTTTCTGATCAATTGGAATTAGAACTTAGGTGTTTTTCCACCCAGAAGGTGTTTGATAAAATGCTTGAATGAACTGATGTTAGAGATTTGCATACCTAGCCTAAGGGATTAGTTGTCTAGGGTGTTTATCGACAATATTGAACTGAATCGTATTGCCTGCTAGGGTAGATTTCGCCAAGGGATTGGGTCTGGAACTGGTCTAATTTGAGATTACTTACCACGGGAGTGGACTTAACTGGTTTTGATGTTTGATGTCTAGGGAATAGCTTGATTGAGTTTTGTTAAACCACTTGAATAGGCTAAGAGGACACACTGAGTCGATTACCCCCATCCTTAGGAACTTCTCTTGCATTGTTGAATTTGCTGTTAGTCCTATACGCTGCTCTTTACCCCCATATGTTATTTCTGTTATTGCTTGGTTTCTGCTAGTTCTTGTTAGTCCTATACGGTACCTGTTTTAGTGTCCATTCTCAGTTTTTGTCTAGGTTGCTAGACCCCAATACGCTATTTGCTTAGCTTGACTTGAATTGCTTGATCGCATCCTTTTTGGTTAATATCTTCACCCTTATGGATTGACACCTTACTACTACAGCGAAAACTTGGTCTAGTAAGGAATTGACCTATATCAATTTGGCGCCGTTGCCGTTTGGGTGTTGTTTGTTACAATTAGGATTTCAAAATATTCTAGATCAAGTTCTTTTACAGTTCTTCGCTTACTAACTTGACTGTCTTTGCATTTTCAGGTACACATCTACCTGCATGCAAACCAGATCAAGAGGAAGTCAGAACCTCCTCCGCCCCATCGACAATATTGACAGGTTACCACAACAGTTGCGAGCACAGCGAGAAAACATCCAAGACGAACATCAGAATCCACTCGGTATGGAAGACCAACCACAGGTTCAAGACCCTCCTCCTGTGAGGAGACCCCGTTTGATAGGAGCAAGGGACGCCCCAAATACTCATACCAACAGACAAGGTATTGTCCCTCCCACGGTCCAGAACAACAATTTCGAGATCAAGACCAGCTTGATCGCCATGGTGCAGAACAACAAGTTTCATGGCCTACCCATGGAGGACCCACTCGATCATCTTGACGAGTTTGATAGGCTCTGCAGCCTTACAAAGATCAGTGGGGTCAGTGAAGATGGTTTCAAACTACGGCTCTTTTCCTTCTCTCTGGGTGACAGAGCCCATCACTGGGAAAAGACTCTACCCCATGGATCCATCACCTCATGGGACGACTGTAAGAAAGCCTTCCTGGCCAAATTCTTCTCCAACGCCAGGACAGCACGCTTGAGGAATTAAATTTCTGGATTCACTCAGAAGGACGGTGAAAGCTTTAGTGAATGCTGGGATCGCTTCAAGGGCTACACTACTCAATGTCCTCACCACGGGTTCAGTAAGGAGTCCCTCCTTAGCACTCTCTACAGAGGCGTTCTCCCGAAGGTCCGCATGCTTCTCGATACCGCCAGTACTGGTAACTTCCTCAACCAAGATGTTGATGCTGGATGGGCACTCGTGGAGAATCTAGCCCAATCTGATGGTAACTACACTGCTGAGTATGATAGGAGTGTTCGGCCAAGTATTGCTCCAGATGATCAAACTCGGGCCATCAAGGCCTTGACTGCTAAGTTAAATCAACTACTACAGTAGAAGAAACAAGTCCACTTTGGTTCTGAGGATACAGTCTTCCAAGTTCAAGATGGGGAGAATGATGATATAGAGGAGGTCAGCTATGTGCAGAATCAGGGTCAGTACAACAAAGGTTTTATCAACTACAAGAACAACCCGAATCTGTCTTACAGGAGTACCAACGTTGCCAACCCTCAGGATCAAGTCTACCCACCTCAGCAACTACCCCCATCCAAGCCTTTTGTTCCCTACAATCAGCAACAGAACTTTGCCCCTAAACCGCACTTCTAGAGTCATCACCAACAACAGGGAGCCCCGTTTCCACCACCAGGATTTCAGTCTCACCACGCTCCGTCTTCTACTGCTCCAGATCAACAGACAAACACTTTGCTGCAGCAAATCCTACAGGGTCAAGCTGCTGGTGCACTCGAAACAGCTAAGAAGTTTGGTGAAATGAAAACACAGATGGACTACACCTATAATGATCTTAACAGCAAGATTGAGTCTCTGCAGTCCAAGATTCGTTCCATTGAGGGCAAGAAAACTTCACCCTCTCACCCTTCCCAACTCCCTGGTAAAGCAGTCCAAAACCCCAAAGACTATGCTCACATCAATGCCATAACTTTGCGGAATGGAAAAGAATTACCTGCGCGGGAAGGACTCCTCCTACAATCACCGAGGACAGTGAGGATCTAGATGGGGAGGATTTCATTTCAAAAAACGACCAAGACAAGAGCTCCATGCCTGCTGGGGCACCACAGCTCAACCAGAATGATCAAGACAGTCTACCTCCTGCACCTAAAGCTGTGATTTCAGAGGAAAAGAAGGCACCTTATGTCCCTCCTCCCTACAAGCCCAAATTGCCTTTCCCAAAGAGGTTCAAGAAGGACTTCATGGAGAAACATAAGCAAATCTTTGACAAGCATATCAAGGAATCTGAGATCCGGTTGCCTCTCATTGATGTTTTCTCCATGGTACCAGCTTATCAGAAGTTCTTGAAGGATACAATAGCTGAGAAAGACAAGACGGTTCAGGGTATGGTTGTCCTATCAGAGGAGTGCAGTGCTATCATACAGAAGAGAGTCGTCAAGGAGAAGTTAGGCGACCCAGGTTCTTTCACTCTACCATGCTCTCTCGGTCCATTGGTTTTCAAGATGTCTCTATGTGATCTTGGAGCATCTATCAGTCTTATGCCACTCTCGGTTGCAAAGAAGCTAGGGTTCAACAACTATAAGCCCTGCAAAACCTCTCTGGTGCTTGCAGACAGATCTACTAGAACTCCTCATGGTATGCTACCAGATCTTCCTTTGATGGTCGGTACAGTGGAGATACCTACAGACTTCATAGTTCTTGAGATGGATGAGGAACCAAGAGATCCTCTGATTCTGGGAAGACCTTTCCTTGCTACAGTTGGTGCAATCATTGATGTCAGAAAAGGAAAAATCGACCTCAACCTCGGGAGTGACTTCAAGATGATATTTGATGTCAAGGACACTATGAGGAAGCCAGAAATAGAAGGACAAGTCTTCTATGTTGAGATGATGGATAAGCTTGCTGATGAGTTTTTGGAGGAGTTTACTCAAGAGGATCACCTTCAGACGGCCTTAACCAAGAGTGGTAAAGATGGGTATTTGCATGAAGAGACCTTGGGGTATGAGATGATTTTAGACTCACACAAGATTCTGGAAGAGTCAGACGGGTTTGAGGAGCTGATAGGGGCCAACACAGAAATTCATGTTGTCGAGGACACCAAGCTCGACCAGCGGACTCGAGCTACCCTATCCAGTACACCAGACTCGAGTATCCAGCTCGACCAGCAGACCCAAGACAGACAGCTCTCTACAGCAGACGACTGGTCAAAACTGCGAGCACCTAAGGTAGACCTCAAACCTCTTCCTCCTGGGCTAAGGTACGCTTTCCTTGGACCAAACTCTACTTACCCAATCATAGTAAATGACATGCTGAATGATGATGAGTTGAATTTGTTGTTGATTGAGTTGAGGAAGTATAGGAAGGCAATAGGATACTCTCTTGATGATATAAAGGGAATTTCACCTAGCTTGTGCACTCATAGAATCCATCTGGAAAATGAATCATATGCTAGTATTGAACCCCAGAGGAGATTGAATCCTAATTTAAAAGAAGTAGTTAAAAAGGAAATTCTTAAGTTGCTAGGGGCTGGAATCATATACCCCATATCTGATAGTACTTGGATTTCACCTGTGCATTGTGTACCTAAGAAGGGAGGCATTACTGTGGTTAGGAATGATAAGGATGAATTGATACCCACTAGAACTATCACTGGCCATAGAATGTGTATTGATTACAGGAAGTTAAATGCTGCATCTAGGAAAGATCATTTTCCATTGCCATTCATTGATCAGATGCTAGAAAGACTTGCTAATCATCCATATTACTGTTTCTTAGATGGATATAGTGGTTTCTTTCAAATTCCTATTCATCCTAATGATCAAGAGAAAACTACATTCACTTGTCCATATGGAACATTTGCATATAGGAGAATGCCTTTTGGTATTTGTAATGCACCTGCTACTTTTCAGAGATGCATGACTTCTATATTCTCGGATTTAATAGAGGAGACTGTTGAGGTATTCATGGATGACTTTTCCGTGTATGGCTCTTCTTTCTCCTCCTGTCTTTTGAACCTTTGCAGAGTACTCACTAGGTGTGAAGAGACGAATCTGGTTCTGAACTGGGAAAAGTGCCACTTTATGGTCAAGGAAGGGATCGTCTTGGGGCACAAAATTTCTGAGAAAGGTATAGAGATAGACAAGGCCAAGGTGGACGTGATGATGCAGCTGCAACCACCCAAGAATGTCAGGGATATCAGAAGCTTCTTGGGGCATGCTGGGTTTTACAGAAGGTTCATCAAGGACTTCTCAAGGGTAGCCAGACCACTGACAAGGCTGTTATGCAAGGAGCAAGAGTTTCTGTTTGATATAGACTGTTTGAAGGCTTTCCAGCTCATCAAGGAAGCCTTGGTCACTGCTCCGATAGTCCAAACACCAAACTGGGACCATCCATTTGAGATTATGTGTGATGCATCTGACTATGCTGTAGGGGCTGTACTGGGCCAAAGGATTGAGAAAAAGCTACACGTGATCTACTATGCAAGCAAGACGCTTGATGATGCTCAAGGAAGATACGCTACGATAGAGAAGGAGTTGTTAGCTGTGGTTTTCGCTTTTGAGAAATTTAGAAGCTATCTGGTTGGGTCTAAGGTGATAGTCTATACTGATCATGCAGCACTAAGACATATCTATGCTAAGAAGGATACTAAGCCAAGACTGCTCAGATGGATACTCCTTCTTCAAGAGTTTGACATGGAAATTGTTGATAAGAAGGGAATAGAGAATGGTGTGGCTGATCACTTGTCAAGGATGAGGATAGATGACCCAGCACCTGTTGATGACACCATGCCTGACGAGAAACTCCTAGATGCTGTTTCTGTGATAGGAGTGAAGGACATACCTTGGTATTCTGATCTAGCTAATTTCCTTGCATGTGGTGAGTTACCTGATGATCTTGACGCCTACAGAAAAAAGAAGTTTCTGAGAGATGTCAAGCACTACTACTGGGACGAACCTTTCCTATACAAGAGAGGTACAGATGGTCTATTCAGGAGGTGCATAACACAAGACGAGGTTCAGGGTGTGCTTGAGCACTGTCATGGGTCTGCTTATGGAGGACACTTTGCTACGTTCAAGACTGTTCAGAAGGTACTGCAAGCGGGTCTATGGTGGCCTACAATGTTCAGAGATGCTCAAGCCTTCATCACCAAGTGTGATCCTTGCCAGAGAATGGGAAACATCAGCAAAAGGAATGAGATGCCACAGAACCCAATTTTGGAAGTGGAGGTGTTTGACGTTTGGGGGATTGATTTTATGGGTCCTTTCAACCCACCATCTTCTGGGAACAGCTACATCTTGGTAGCTGTTGATTATGTCTCGAAGTGGGTTGAAGCCATAGCTTGCCCTGGCAATGATGCAAAGGTAGTTCTGAAGATGTTCAAGAGCATCATTTTTCCCAGATTTAGTGTACCAAGAGTTGTTATCAGTGATGGGGGGTCTCACTTCATCAACAAGCTCTTTGAGAATCTTCTGAAGAAGCATGGGGTAAAACACAAGGTGGCTACACCATATCACCCCAGACTAGTGGTCAAGTAGAGGTGTCCAACAAGCAGATCAAAGCCATCCTGGCTAGAGTAGTGGGTGTTTCAAGAAGAGATTGGTCTGCTAAGCTGGATGAAACCCTCTGGGCGTACAGGACGGCATTCAAGACTCCTATAGGGCGAACGCCATTCCAACTCCTTTACGGCAAGGCTTGTCACCTACCTGTTGAAGTTGAGTATAAGGTGTTATGGGCAACAAAACTTCTGAATTTGGATATCAAGTCTGCCCAGGAAAAGAGAGTATTGGACCTGCATGAGCTAGAAGAGATCAGGCTGGATGCGTATGAGAGTTCTAAGATCTACAAAGAAAGAACCAAAGCCTTCCATGACAAGAGAATCTTGCACAAGGAGTTCAAGGCTGGTGATCAAGTCCTCCTTTTCAATTCTCGACTCAAGCTGTTTCCGGGAAAGCTCAAGTCCAGATGGTCCGGACCGTTTTCTGTCAAGGAAGTTTCACCCTACGGAGCGATCACCTTATTTGGAAAGGGAGGAAACGAATTCACAGTGAATGGACAGAGGCTCAAACCCTATCTAGCTGATACCATCATTCCAGAAGGAACTTCGATTCCTCTGGATGAGCCTTCCACCGCCTGAACAAAACAGGAAGTCAAGCTTAGAGACTTTAAACAAGCTCACTTGGGAGGAAGTCCCATGTCTATCTCTGTACATATTTCTTTGCCTTAGTTTTTTTTTTTTTTGTTTTTTTTTAGAAAACGTCAAATAAGTGTGCTAAGCTATTTTGATTTTTGTCTTGATTGTGTGATTTCAGGAAAGCATGAGAGGTGGATCATAAACCTTAGGAGGGAATTTTCAAAATTCAAAATTCTGACATGTGGACCCGAGTCAGAGGTGTCATGGACAATACAGAGTCCACATGGTCGAGTCGGAGGTGTCATGGTCAATACAGAGCTCACATGGTCGAGTGCAGGAAGTGTCAGGGACAGTGCAGTGTCAACTTAGCCGAGTCAGAACTCACACGCTCAAGTGCAGAGGCATCACGGACGAGGCAGAAGAGTGTTTGGTCGAGCCCACACGCTTTCAACGCGCTCCTCCTTGTCGTGTGCCCCCTCCCACTTGCCTATACAAGCCAAACTCGATTCAGAAGGTGCCAAGGAAGCGTCCACTCGGTCAAAAAGGTGTCAGCGAAGTGACGACTCGATCCCACACTCCTTCAACACGCCTTCAAGCTCGAGCCCACATGCTTTCAACACGCTCTCCCACTCGGCTATAAATACCGAACTCGACTCCATAATTTACTCACACCACAAACACTCTCAATCCTCTCTTTTTCAGAAATCTCTCAAATTGTTTTTGCTGCTCTTGAGGCTTATCCTCACAATCGAGTCTCAGGTATGGACCCTCGTCAAGCCCGTCGCATGTCAGCTAAAGCACTCGCCCGAAACTTCCAGAGGTGGAGGGAGAGCCATACTCCAGTCGAAGAACAAGAACAAGCCGAAGAACAAGAGCAAGTTGCAGTACCCATGGAGTATGAATTCACACCGGACTCGACCACATATGCCCAAGCCCAAGGATCGAGCCAGAAGGGCCGGAAGTCTCGCTTGAGCACCCACACTCGAGCCGGTGAGACGAGGCAAGTCACCCGGGTCATGCGTGAGGGACAAGAACAAATGGAGGCTATCCCGCATCTACGTGGTGAAGAAACAGAGGAAGACGAGCCTCAGTTGATAAGGAAGCCTCGACGGATGAGCACCCACGCTAGAGCTGGAGGGTCGGGACAAGCTGCTACGGTATCAGACAAGAAGTTCACTCAGGTCAAACGCGAAGGAAAAGCACCAATCAAGCCGAGTACGCATCAAGGTGGTGAAGAAACAGAGGAAGACGAGCCTAAGTTGATAAGGCAACCCCGAAAGAAGAACACCAAACCCTCAGCAACCAAGTACCTAGAGGCCCTCCTTGAACGTAGTTTTGAAGGAACGAGGTAGCCGCACAAAGAAACAATGCAAGCACTCGGAATTGCTAAAGATATGGAGTATCTCTTTGAGGCGGGAGGTATAAAACAATTCATGAACCAACCGCTGGAAGCCTACAAGGAAGAGACGTGCCACTTCCTCTCATCCCTCAGGGTTCATTTCTACGATGAGGAGCCTGATGTTGAACCCGATGACGGCCCTGGCTTCATCACCTTCGCGTGCAGAGGACAATGCTATGCCCTTACCATCACGCAAATCTGCAACCTATATGGTTTTTCTGGAGGTGACGAACTGATTCAAGATTTTGATCATGAGGAGCTCCAACAGTTATGGTCGACCATAGGAGACATCACCAAACCTTTCTCCTCCTCTAGAAGCAAGAGCTCAAGCATCCGAAGCCCTGTCCTGAGGTACCTACACAAGACAATAGCAAGCTCTATGTTTGCAAGGAAGGTGACTGGGACGGTGAATGAAGGTGAACTAAGGATGCTGGACTTATGCCTACTGCCACTTCTGGGGAGCACAAGAGATGGGCGGAAGATGCCGGGCGATAGAGCAGATGCTAACCTCGCCCTTGTTCTGATGGAACAATTCCTAAACTACAAGGACTGGGCGATAAAGATGGGCAAGATGAAGATGGATGGCGCAGGTGACCTCTGTATTGGGGGTATCATCACCCCGATACTTGTTGCTTGTGATGTAGAGCTACGATCAGTACCCTATCCACCCAAATGGATATATATCGACTTCTTGAGGAGGTGCAGGTTCCTGGACCATACAACGCCTCCAGACGAGTACATCTATCAGTTCATGCATCCGACAGTTGGGGAAGCCAAACTGCGTCTGCCTTGCACCGATCTCACAAAGGTACGCTAGGGCCGAAACATTGATTTCCATCCTCCTCTCGATAGACTCTACAATCAAGACGAGGAGATCATGGAACAAGGAATGGGGTCACACGATCAAGATGCTGTTCTGGAAGAAGTTGATCCAACAAAAAGGTACTCGTTTGAGGAGTACAAGCTCAAACCCACACATAGTCCAGCCCTGAAGGAGGCACACAAGCGGATTAATCTCCTTCAAAGGTGGAACAAGTCTCAAGGGAAGACCGTCGCCGCACTCAAGGGTACCGTGATGGACCTGAAACACCAAGTGAAGGACGTGACGGACCAGCTCAAGGACTTCACGCTAAAGTTCAAATCCCCTGCACCCAAGACAACCATCGTACCTGGGAGAATTCTGATGGGGAGCGGGTCGTTTCGCGAGGAACCAAGACAACATGCACCCGAGATGGAACTACCACGAGCCTCCTCCTTTGAGCCAAGGCAGCCAAGGCAGTTTCAACACGCGAGGAAGAGACGCCAAGCAGGAGGAGCATCTGGCTCACGCACCCAGCGCGAGTAAGGACGTCGAGATAGACACTTCGTAGCATCTGGCTCACGCGCCCAGCTCGACCACTACCAGGTCGAGTCGACATACTCACCATAATCACCAAGGTACCCGTATTGACCCTTTCTGTATATATTAGATGCATCGTTTTTATTGTTTTCTTTTACCTCTTAGCCTTTCTTTCCAAATTTTTATTACACAAGGGACTGTGTAATTTAAGTTTGGGGGAAGGGTTAAGGTCTGTATTGTTGTGTTTTGTCTGTTCTTATTTTGATTTTGTGCATTCTTGAGTCTGCATGCATATATAGCATAGAAAAACCAAAAAAAAAAAAAAAAAAAAATTTTGAAAATTTTCGAAAATGATTACACAAAAACAGAGTGTTCATTTAGTTGCATTTACATTTTAGGATTGAGTCTAAATTGTTTCATATAGGGCTGTTGCATATGCATAGGGGATGATGATGATTTAAAACCTTGTAAACTTGCTGATTCAACTGTATGACTTCAATGCCCTCGTTTCTAGTTGTTTAATGCCTTGATATTGAGCTTGAAGTAAGACCGAACCATGTTCTGAATGCACAACTAGATCGAGTCTTAGCTGAAGCATGCTGTGATTTTCTGTCATTCCCCATCTATTTGAACCTGAATTTGACTTATAATTATCATGTCTAGGCATAGAATTTGAACTCGTGGATACCATATACATACTTGGATTCTCTTTCATCTGTTTATACCACTCTTTGCTAATCCAAGTAGCTGATTCTCATTGTTAGATCAGTTTTACCATGCCCTTACCCTAGCCTTCTTTCAAGCCATGTTATTACTTTAGTGAGTGTGTGAGGTCTATTTCTGAATGAGCTTGGTAGAAAGTGTTAGGTTTGAGCCGACAAGGATAGATTCTCATGTAGTTCTGGTTTGTAATTTTCGAATCAGATAGGACTAGGTGGGATCTTGATCATTGGATATTGGGGTGGGTTCTGTGGATAGAAAAGAATGAGAAAAACTTGGAAAAAGAAAAGAAAAGGGTAAGAGTTCTTAGGAGGGGAATGATCTGAATGTTTGAGTATCTAGTAAAGGATTGGGAGATGTGCATAGCAAAAGAAAAAGAAAAGGCAGAAAGCTCAAAAGTCTGAAAAAAAAAAACACAAAAACGCCTAAGCTAAGTTAAAAAAAGAACCCCAATCCGCTAGATGTATATGTGTATAACCCCTCCTAGAACCAAAAACAAAAAGAAAAGATGAAACTGATCCAGGATATCAAAAGAAAAAGCCTAAGGGTGAAGGGTAGAATTAGGATGACTGTCTGGTTTTAGACTAAGGGATAAGACCGCTTGTGTAGGACTGGGTAGATGAGAGTCTATTCTTGTATGCATAGGTTGGTTCTTACCTTTAGCATTCTACTAAAGCTCATTCCGTTTCATTGAGAGATCCTTGTTCTGAAACGTCAATACCATACTGAAGGGACCATTTTTGTCTCTTGACCTTACCCTTAGCCAAATGAGTTCATTGAATATGCTTAGCTTGATTCATGGTTTCTGTTCTAATAAATGTTAAAGGGAATGAAAGAAATGAATGCATGACTAGGTTGAGGTTTGATTGAACCTGTGCTGCGAAGAGTATGGCTAACGTTTTTAAGTAGAGCTCATAAACTTTGCATTCTAGAATTAGTAACTTGGACATTGAGGTCATCCGTTATTATCTGCAAGTTTTGGTTCTGAGTCCCCACTTTCAACCCTCTTCTCCATTCTCATTCCTTTGTTTGCTTGAGGGCAAGCAAAGACTAAGTTTGGGGGAGTTGATATGTTTGCATTTTGCATCGTTTTAGCTTGCATAAATCATACGTTTTGACGTGTTATTCACCCCGTTCTTGTTATTTATTCCGAGTTTTGCATACTTAGAGTGTTTTGCATTAGGTCCGCATACATCCTGCATATTTGGCTTGTTACAGGTACTTTCGGGTGATTTTGGAGAAGTTAGACCAGAAGCTGTCTGGTACGTGCTGCTCGAGTCCATACAGAGCAGTTGTGATCGAGTCCGTGCAGAGCAGAAGCTGTCTGGGACATGCTGATCGAGTCCGTGCAGAGCAGAAGCTGTCTGGGACATGCTGATCGAGTCCGTGCTGGATACCCATGCAGACGTGATCGAGTCTGAGCAGGAGATGGAGCAGAAGCTCAGCTCGAGTACCCATGCTCGAGCTGTATGATCAAGCAGAGACAGAAGGTGGCATCTTGAAGTTTCAGAACCCAGCTCGAGCCCCTGCAATCGAGTGGACTACTCAAGCTCATCTGAGAAAAATGCAGTCTTGATTTTACATGCTTGAGCATACCACTCGACTCATCTCAGAAAAATGCAGTCTTGATTTCGTCTGTTTGAGCACAGCACTCGACCAAGACTTAGCCGAGCTGGACCTTATCCTGCATATTTTTACTATTTTGCGCATGACGTTTTAGGGTTTTTAAGACTTAGTATAAATACCTAATGTTGGGTTAAGACTAGAGGGACGTTTTTTCTCTAATATTTCGAGCTTTTTCTTGTGTTCTTCTATGTTCTTAGTTTCCAGAACTTGTAATTCGATTTCTACTTGTTAGTTGAGTTTGTTCCTTCTGTTCTATCATTTCTACTTCTATTTCTATCATTATGCAAGTTTTTATGATTTCTGGGTTTGTGTTCTTGATGTTCTTCATGAGTTTTGAGTAGTCATTAGGGTTCTTGAGGATGGGATAGATTAGGTGTAGAATCTTGGTCTTTCAGGTGGTTTAAGTGTAGATCGTTTGATTTTCCTTCTAAATCAGTGTTCTTAATGCTAGTTTCTTTCTGATCAATTGGAATTAGAACTTAGGTGTTTTTCCACCTAGAAGGTGTTTGATAAAATGCTTGAATGAACTGATGTTAGAGATTTGCATACCTAGCCTAAGGGATTAGTTGTCTAGGGTGTTTATCAACAATATTGAACTGAATCGTATTGCCTGCTAGGGTAGATTTCGCCAAGGGATTGGGTCTGGAACTGGTCTAGTTTGAGGTTACTTACCACGGGAGTGGACTTAACTGGTTTTGATGTTTGATGTCTAGGGAATAGCTTGATTGAGTTTTGTTAAACCACTTGAATAGGCTAAGAGGACACACTGAGTCGATTACCCCCATCCTTAGGAACTTCTCTTGCATTGTTGAATTTGCTATTAGTCCTATACGCTGCTCTTTACCCCCATATGTTATTTCTGTTATTGCTTGGTTTCTGCTAGTTCTTGTTAGTCCTATACGGTACCTGTTTTAGTGTCCATTCTCAGTTTTTGTCTAGGTTGCTAGACCCCAATACGCTATTTGCTTAGCTTGACTTGAATTGCTTGATCGCATCCTTTTTGGTTAATATCTTCACCCTTATGGATTGACACCTTACTACTACAACGAAAACTTGGTCTAGTAAGGAATTGACCTATATCATTGGTTATGGTAGACTTTTTCGTCACACGGTAGATTTATTGAGTTTTGGTAGACTTTGGTTATATAGTGGAAGACTTTAGTTGGTAGACTTTCGGAATTTTGGTAGACTTTATATTTCCGATGGGGTAGATTTTAATGTTAATTGTGGTAGACTTTTTATACTTCCCATGGTGGTAGACTTTTTAACCTCCCATGGTGGTAGACTTTTTAACTTCCCATTGTGGAAGACGTATTTACTTCCCATGGTGGAATCAACAGGAAGACTCTATTGCGAGAACTTATTGTGTGTTTACTAGACCTTTGTTCCTTTAGTAGTCTTGTACTTTTTCATTTAAAAAGTCATTAACATTCCTTACATAGAATAGAAATGCCGACAACAAAAACCAACAAACATAACATAACAACATACTTATCTACTTAACAAACAAAAAGACAAGGACGAGCACAACAATCACAGCAATAGCAAGACTGAACATAAGCTTCATCTCATTGTCATTGCCTTCACGTTTTGTGGCAACAATCGCCTTAATCTCATTGTAGTTTTCATCAAGCCCCTGGTACAATTCGTTGAGATGACATATCTCGAGTCGATGATTTGCGACATTGCGCCACATCATAGACGGATCAACCAACTCGTCATTGTCTCCAAGAGTGAAGTATCTCATCCGATCCTCTTAGGGGTGGGCAAAAAAATTGTAACCCAAAAAACCGAACTGAACCAAACCGAAATAAGTGATTAGGTTGTTTGGTTAAAAACCGTAAAACCGAATGGTTATTTTGGTTTTTAATAAAATTTAGAATAATTATATTTGTTTAGTTTATTATACTGTGTTTAATAATATCTTTAATTTTTTTTCTTTATTGGGTTTGTAAGTTATAAAAATTATAATTATTAAACTCTTAGACTCTTAGTAATTTAAAACCAAAAGCTTAAGAATAAAAAAAAATTTATATTAAAATTTACAAAACCCTAAAAGTCAACTTTTCTTCCCCTAAAAATGTATATTTTTTCTATTTTAGGTTTAAATGAAGGTACTCTAGTGAGACGACATTCGTTTCCTATATTTGATTAATTTTTATGCAGCAAACTTGTTTTTTCTTCTTTGTAAAAACATAGAATACTCTTAAAAAACCGGAACCAAACCGAAACCGAACCGAACCGAATTACATATGGTTTTATATGGATTTATTTTTTATAAAACCCAAAAAGCATAAAACCAAAAAAATCAAACCGTAACCAAACCGAATTACATATGGTTTTCATATGGTTTCAGTTTTTGTAAAACCGTAAAACCGTAAATTAAAAAAAACTGAACCGAATCCAAACCAAAAAACCGTACGCCCACCCCTAGATCCTCTAGTCCTAAAATTTCATGCTTCAAGTCTTGGAACTCCTCCATCATTGTCTCATCCCACCATTTCCATATATGGCAATAACCATCCTAAACAAAAAGACAATCAGAAGAACCAATATTTTCCTAAAATTCTAACAAAGAACAACATAAAATTGAATTTTGCTTACATTGGCCATCTCACAAGTATAGAATCTTCTACCCGGATTCGCTCCGGTGAATGAGGTTGTGATTACTGCTTTTCCACCATACAAACAGCGCTGGGGAATTTCATACTCACCTTCACTTCGCGCCTTAGCCCTAGCCAATCGATCTATAACCTCAGGAATGAGGTTTTCAGTACTGTTGTCACTGCTGTCGTCGCTCATCTTCTCTCAAAAAGAGAGACCTGTAAGTCTACCATAACATATAGTTAAGTCTACCATAATATGCAATAAAGTCTACCATCACATACAGTTAAGTCTACCATAATATGCAGTCAAATCTAGCATCTCATACAGTTAAGTCTACCAAATGTACCAAAATATTCAGAAATCAAGCGAGAGAGAGAGAGAGAGAGAGTTACGGAAGAACGAAACGGTAAGAGATCTTACGTGAGAGTCGCGAATGTCATAGAGGAAAAAAAAGATAAGAGATCGGGATGTAAAGAAGACGAAGAATACGAAGAACACTAATAAGACGAAGAATATAAAGATAACGAAGAAGACGAGGAAGGTGAAGAAGAGCAACTTATAATAAAGTCAAGAGTCGTATGTCGGAGAAGACGAAGTTTGAGAATAGTTTATATTTGTATGCCGGAGATGACGAAGATGAAGAATAATCGATAGTCGAGAAGTTTTAGTAGAAGTTCCGCAAGCTCATAATTCTGTCTTTCGGTGGCCGCTATAATCTCATTGATCCCCTTTCTTTTCTCCGATACAGTGACAGAACGGTTACAACTAAGCTCTCTCAAATTTTGTTCATTCTCTTCTTCATGGAGCAAATTATATTAGTCTGTGGTAGTTGGAGAAGGGAGAAAAATCGGTGGATTTTCAGTGTTGACAACACTAGAGGGTGTAAACTAGTAGGAATTAATCGCGATACTACCTATATCAGTTTGGTTGGCGTAGTTTATGATAATTTGGCTTGGATCAACGGAATTATGACCTCAAATTGAGCTATATGTTCTCGAAGAGAAGTTTCCCAAATTTACCAGAAGATAACGATAGTTATCGTCAATTGGAAGGTTTTTTGACGCAATCAAATACAAGCACAATGCGTCTCTATGTGGAGCTAACAGAAAGAAGAGGAGCAAGTCAACAAATCAAACAAGAGAAGGATACAAAGGCAAAGGGTGAACAAGTCAACCAAGAAAAAGTTGTAGAAGATGATGAATACATATTTGATTACCACGATGACACGAATGGGGCAAGCTCTGATGATGACTACAATATGGGTAAAAACTATATAAATGAGGAGGATGAGAAGCATATTCTCCCACCCCAAAAAAGAAAATTAGGAAAGGAAACTTAGTCTTGCAAATTGGATTTGTCTTTAGTAGAGCTAGATGTTGGGCAGGTCTACGCCACAAAGGAGGAGTTGTTGAAGAAATTGAAGATTCTTTCAGCTATACAGAAATTTGACTTCGATGTGGACCATACAACGCCAAATTTGTATACGGTAAGGTGTTGGGTTAAAGGATGTTCATGGTGGGTTAGGGCTACGACCGTTATTGATAGTCCTCAATTTCATATTAAGGTTTACGTGCCGAAGCACACATGTTCTGTCACTGAGCGTTCTGGCCGTTGTCGACAAGCTACTCATGAGATACTTGGACGCCTATACACAGATTTTGTAGGTTCTGTTGGACCGAAGGTGGTCCCTTATCTTATCGATGATGCTCTGACAAGACGATACGGACTAAGGGTCGGGTACTGGAAGGCACATCATACTTTAAAGTTTGCACAAGAATTAGTCACGGGAAGTTCAGAATATGGATATGAATAACTACCAAGTTACTTATACATGATTAGACGAGCTAATCCTGGGATAGTTATTAAGATTGATGTTGACCAAGATGACAGGTTTAAGTTTCTTTTTATTGCATTTGGAGACAGCATATAAGAGTTTATCTATATGAGAAAAGTTGTTATTGCTGATGGTACGTTTTTGCATGGAAACTACAAAGGTACTCTGCTTGTCGCAACCACCCAAGATGGAAGTTTCAATATATTTCTATTAGCCTTTGCTGTCTTTGATACTGAGAATGATGAGTCTTGGGAGTGGTTCTTTACACAACTACAGCGTATTATCCCTCATAACGAAAGCCTTACCATTATTTCTGATAGATAAGGTATACCCGCTTTCATCTCGTGGTATATGCACATATCATTTGCATAAGAACATCTTGCTCAAATTCAAAAGAAAAGCTTGTTTTCGGCTAGTGTAGAAGGTCGCTACTGCATATACAGTTACAGAGTTCAATGCCTTGTTAGCATAGATTCAAAGTATGTATCCCGTCATGATTATTTGGTTCGCGCCGATGTACGTTTGTGGAGCCGTGCTCATTTTCCCCGGAATAGGTACAATTTTACAACCTCCAACATAGCATAATCGATCAATAGAGTGTTATCCCCAGCAAGAAGGGAACCAATTGTCCTACTTCTCGAAGCAATAAGGTCGATGTTAACAAGATGGTTTGCAAAGAGAAGAAAAAAAACAAGTCGAGTTAGTAAAGTGCTTACAGAAGCAGTTAAAAAACTCCTCCAGGTTAGTAGTAGAACAATTGAGTTTATGATATGGTAGACTTAAGATAATGTAATGGTAGACTGACTTTATCTGATGGTAGATTTTAGGTTATTTGATGGTAGACTTTAGATTATCTGATGGTAGACTTTAGGTAATATGATGGTAGACTTTGGGTAATATGATGGTAGACTTTAGATAATCTAATGGTAGACTTTGGGTAATATGATGGTAGACTTTATGTTATCTGATGGTAGACTTTGGGTAATCTGATGGTAGACTTACTTTATCTGACTTTTGATAATCTGATGGTAAGCTGATGGTAGATTTTTACTACTTGAACCAGGTTAGAATCGAGAATGCAAAGAAATTTGGTGTACAAGAGATAGATGCGCATCACTTAGAAGTGTCAAACGGAACATCCTTGCACATTGTTAACTTGACAGAGAAAACATGTACTTGCCATAAGTTTAATTTAGATAAAATTCCTTGTGTACATGCCTTAGCAACAGCAAAGATATGTAAGATATCACGTATCTCCCTTTGTCACTCGTATTATCGCAATAACAATTTGGCCTATGCATATAAAATGAGTGTAATGCCAAGAGATGTTGCACTACCTATTCCGGATGAAGTGGCTATGAAAGTTTGCAATCCTCCTTGTGTTGATGAGCGCCAAAGGGCAGGTCGACCAAAGAAGTCAAGAATTAAAGATGCAATTGAGGTTGTTACGAGAAAAAAACGTTAGAGAAAAGAACATTTTTGTTCAAAATGCAATCAAGCAGGTCACAATAGTAGAACATGTGTTGCTTAATTGTTTTTTCACAATTTTTTTTTGTATTTCGAACTAGAGTTTCATCCAAATAAACTTTGTTTCATCCTTGGTGTTTGTTAATGTAGTTTTCTTGTGTATACTTGTTGTTTGTTAATGTATCGCTATGTATTCGGACTGCAATGAATTCTTTAATACGGGCTGAGACATAAACAAAATTCTTCAATAATTAATTCTACCATAACATATCTTCAAAGTCTATAATTACATAAGCAAAAAATAAAAACAACCCGACTTTGTACAATTCTACCATCAAATGCCAAAAGTCTACCACAAATACACCGTTACCATTCAAGTTAGACGTTGCGAACTTGTTATCATTGCATCTTTACTGTCCTCTGCAAACCTAGGGTTGGGATCACTGAACAAAAAATATGGGTCGTCTGGTTTTCGGCCCAGATATCAGTTGTAAATTTCTGGCGTATATCTCCAATTGTAGCGTCAGAGAGGCCTTCAAAACCCCGACCAAGAGCTAGACACTCAATATACTTCAAAGCATATATCCCACAGTCGTCACTTTGAACGTTGTGAGGTATTTGTTTCCTCCTGTACATTGTGAAGGCAGCCACCGAGAGTATTTTTTTCTGGTTCGCGGGTGCTAGCTGCTTAATAAGAAGTGGAATCATATGGGCGTATGCATGATAGTTCTCGAACACTTCGGCTTCACCGTAAGCAGAGTAGATAGAATCATATATGCTTATCTTCCTCTTCGGTATGTCCACCTCTAAAGCAATCCAGTGATGATTATTGATATTGTGGCAGTTGTACAAGGTGTCGACATCCTCTACCCATTTTTTTTGGCCCCGGTGCCACCATTGTACAAATTTATATAACCATCTGAGAATATCCACGACTTCTCACTTGGAAGAAGGTATCTGACAATTATATAGCCCACATAGATGAAAAACATGGGTCGATGAAAGCAATCCTAGGACGGTAAGGACTAGGGTTTACCATATCTCTTCCTTTAAAGAAAGACATCCCTAGTGCCATATGCTACAGCAGGAAGAAGAAGGTTTAAATGGTAGTTCAATACAACAGGTAAACAACACATTTCATTTAAAATTGTAAAATACATTTACCTCAGTGCTCAGCCAGCCGTACTTCTCCTCCTTCCATTTTTCTTTGGGTGTCATTAGTCGTAAGAATAAGTCAACTTTCGGATCATTGATAGGAGGGTTTTTATGCCTCTTCACAGGTTTTACCCGAGAAGTTAATCTTGAGAGTTTAACCCACAAAACCGCAAGTGCACAGTTAAATACAATTGTAGTAATACGAGATCGATCTACAGAGAAATAGAATAGCTACCTAGAGAATACAAATGCAGATCTAATCTAGACATGATAATAAAACAGGAGGAATTTCCTAATCTAACATGCATAAAATAACTAAAGCATAAAACGAGTAAAGCAATAAATAGAAAACAGTAGATCTAAACTAAATAAGCAATAAATAAACTAGACTAAGCATTAAAATAAAATAAAAACATGAATTAAATAAACCTAAATTAATATTTACAGAATGTAGGTGATAATCGATTTGTTAGGAAATCTAGATCAACAAAAAACACAATCAAAAACACATTTTATCTAAACCAAAAAAATCTCGAAATCTGACAAAAACTATCAGTCTCAAAGATACTATCACAAATCAAAATTTAACCGTCCATTTCTAATCTCCACTGTTAAAACTCGACTCCTTGATTTCCTGAAGCTAACCACAAAGTTTCAGGTCGATCCGATAAACAATAAACTTCCGATAAACATTTTAACGTCCATTGGTCCAGATTCGCGATAGATTCTATGTACCTCACCAAGACGCGAAAAACTCTTAGAATACAAATGAAAATCAAGATCTGGAACTTGGAGAATCTACATATAGGTCTTAGATGTAACTCCAGAAAGTTTTGTTATCTTTGAAAACAATCTGCTAGGTCGAATCTCTTTTCTCCCATGACATATCGAGTCTATCTCTAACCCCTTCATATATAAGCTTGTTTTTCTCTCAATTCGAAGCTTCTCTCCTGCTTTCACTGCCCAAAAACTCGACCAAACTGAGAGGAATGGAGGCTAGGGTCGAATTTTCTCAGTTTATATAGGGTAGGGATTTTTTCAAAATTAAATTCGGAACACGGGTGTTACACCATCAGTGATTCCTTTGCCTACATTAAAATAATTGTTTAGCTAATAAAGCTGTTGACATCACCGTATTTTACATATGTTTATGCATTATAATAAGTTAGTTTGATGCTTTAGAACTAATATTTAGTGTAGTTCTAGTGTGTTTGCATGTGTTTATATGATTCTAGGTACTCGAAGCTAAAATTTGATGTTTAGAGTGCTTCTGGAGCCTTCTAGAACCTATGAAAGAGTTGGTTTCATTACTTGGATCATACACGTTCGGAGAAAGATTTCAGGAAACCGAAGGAGACCAATATCGATGCTAGAATCGACCAGTCAGGGTCGATATGGAGTCCAAGAAATTTCCCAAGAAAACTTTCAGAAGATGCATCGACCAGTCGGAGAATAAAGCCCAAAATCGATCTTAGAATCGACCCATCAGGGTCGATTCTGACGTCCAAAAAGTCTAGGATTTTTCTTATGTGGTAATCCAAGAGTGGGCTGATCTCCTATTTTTGGTTTTGAGATTTTTAAGGACGAGATAAACTCGAGATTTTGAGACCTAAGAACCCTAGATCTATAAATACTCATGTAAACACTTTAGAAAAGAGAGCTCTTACCTTTTACTCATTTTGTAACCCTAAATTTCATATCAGAGTTCTTCTTTGTAAGGTTTATTTCTTCTTGATGTTTACGCTTTTATATTGATTTTTATTCTTCATTAGTTTATAACTATTTTTTACTGTTTTATTAGATCTGAAACCCTAAAATCCTATATCTTCTATATTTAAACCCTGAAACCCTATCTCTTCTATAACCATCAAGTGAGATAAGGGAGTAGATCTTTTAGACCACAAGGGTGGTGGTCGATGATGGGATCTACTTCTAGGGTTTGTTAAATGTTTGATTGTTCTAAATCAGTCTAGTTACCTTAGTATACATCTTAATGCTGAACATTCTCTTAAGGGAGATGTTTAAGTGTACAACTGAATCCAGTAGGTGTGGTTGTATGTTTAGAAGTTCTTAGCACCACGAGAGTGGGTTAAAGCTTCAGATCTGTATACAATCCAGTAGGTGTGGTTGTATGTTTAGAAGTTCTTAGCACCACGAGAGTGGGTTAAAGCTTCAGATCTCTATACAAGAGAATAATAGCTAGTCTCGAGTTTATTGTTTGATAGAGTAGTTCTATGCTTAGTCTAAAGAAGCCCTAGTTAGGTTAAGATCTCAGGAGGAATTCGCCACGAGAGTGAAAAGGACTCTAGAAATATATCTATCTTTTACTCTGTGTCTTAGGCATGATTTCACCAATACTGACCATATTGGATCACATGGAGGTGTCAACCCTTGTGATGTGTCTATCACTCATGAGAGTATTCGATGATGGGGATTGTATGAAATGCATATTCCTTTGCCACGAGAGTGGGTTTGAATATAGAGTGTAGCATACCACGAGAGTGGACTAGCAAGGAATAGAAAATCCCTAGAACAATGAACATAAACTTATTAGGTAAAACATAAACTCTAGATCTAGATTTCCTGACAAATCGATTATCATCCACATTCTGTAAATATTAATTTAGCTTTATTTAATTCATGTTTTTTTTATTTTAATGCTTAGTCTAGTTTATTTATTGCTTATTTAGTTTAGATCTACTGTTGTATATGTATTGCTTTACTCGTTTTATGATTTATTTATTTTATGCATGTTAGATTAGGAAACTCCTCCTGTTTTATTATCATGTCTAGATTAGATCTGCATTTTCATTTTCTATGTAGCCATTCTATTTTCCTGTGGATCGACCTCTTATTACTACAATTGCATTTAACTGTGCACTTGCGGTTTTGTGGGTTAAACTCTCGAGATTAATTTTTCGGGTGAAACCTGTGAAGAGCCATAAAAGCCCTCCCATCAGCTGTATTAAAATCATCAATGAGTCTACATCCTAAATCCCCATTTGATTTTGGGGAACATAATTTTTTTCATGCCATCCAATACATCCCTTGTTAATACTCCAACTAAATTTTTAGGTAGTCGAAAACAAGACATGAAGTCTCCCAAGAATTAGACAAAAACTTTGATGTCCAATTGTTGACCCTGTCCTGGAGCCTTTCTTTTACAAAGATAAAAATTTGACTTTTACTTCCTCTTAAATTTTCAGGAATACCTAAGTAAGAACCCATTCCTCCTATTTGTGTAATTCTCAAGATTCCTTTCACTATGTTACGTATATCCTCCGCAACCCGTTGACCAAATTGTATTGATGATTTTGAATAATTGCTCTGTTGACCAGATGCCTTTTCATATTTTTGAAGAATACTTAAGATCGTCATGCACTCTTCTAGTGCAATTTTACAAAAAAAAAAAAAGTTATCATCCGCAAATAACAAATGGTTGATACACCGCGAATTGCCTTTGATGCAAAACCATATACCGATCCTGTTATGTCTTGAATTGACTTCTGATGTCCTCGCTGTCCCTTAAGCCTGGAAAAAGAGTGACTCAGGGAAGAAATCTCCTGCTAGAGAGGTATATCCGTCCCTTCTACAAAGCCTCAACTGCAACTGTGATTGATAATAAGAGTAGTATTTTGATAGTTGGGCTATCTCTTGAGACTTTTAACCCAATAAAAGAGTTCCCTCTATCTGCTTTATGAATATTTGCGACCAGCGCCTCTGTGCATAAAATAAATGGTAGCACTCATATTTATATGTTTTTGTGCATTCATATAGGTTAGTATTATGCTTTTTAACTATCATTTAGGACTATTTTAGTGCATTGACAAATATTTATGTGGTTATAGGTACTTGGAGCAAAATCTATGTGTTTGGCGTGTTTAAGAGCACTAAGTTCCCATGAGGATTTTAGAGTTGCTTGTTCGGACCAAGAACATCACAGAAAACTTTCTTAGTACTTCACAAAAGGAGCATCGACCTCCAGCATCGACCACACAGGGTCGATGCAACCTTCGAACGAAGCACCGGCCAAAGAGCATCGGCTAGACTTGGTCTATGCAACCTCCGAATGAACCACCCACCGAAGGCATCGACCAGGCTTGGTCGATGCACTCTCCAAGCAACACATCAACCAAGAGCATCGACCATACAGGCTCGATGCTGACTCCGAGAAAAAAGGAAATTTGACGAATCTGGTTATCCAAGACAAAGGCAGCTTCTGATATTTGGGTTTTTGGTTTTAGAAATCTTAGAGGCACGATTTTGTTTGTTCGAAAAGCCTTAGTACCATATAAACACTTGTAATCTCATTCATAAACAAGTTTTCCAAGTTATGCAAGTTTAGAGCAGCCACATTTTTTACATCTATCAAAAAGAGTTCTTTGTTCTAGGTTTATTTATCTCTTATGCTTATGTGTTTATGTTTTGATCACTGTTCTTTAGTGTTTGTTGTTTAGTATGTTCCTAAACTCTATCTATGTTGTAACCCACAGAGAGATAAGAGAGTGGATCCTTTAGACCACGAGGATGGTGGTCGATGATGGGATATATGTTTAGGATTTAATAGATGTTTGATTGTTCTTAATCGATCTAGCTACCCTATATGCAATCATAATGCTAAGTTATCTCTTATGGGAGATGCTTAAGAGCACAACCGAATCCAGTAGGTGTGGTTGAGTGATTAGAAGCTCTTAGCACCACGAGAGTGGTTTGTTGGTTCAGATCTGCATATTTGTGAGTACTAGCTCTGGCCAAGTTAGGTTAAGGCCTTAGAAATACATCGTCACGAGAGTGTGTTGTGTTCTGGAAATAGATCTTTCAAGAACTTAATATTTTGCCAAACGAGTGTTTGGGATACTTAGTAATCAATGATGGGATTGTATGAAATGCGTGGAGGTCACCATGAGAATGGATCCGACATAGTGACTAACATACTACGAGAGTGGACTAGTCTAGTATCGAAATCCATAGATTGACAAACATTCATTTATAGGTAGAACATGAATTTTAGATATAGATTCCCTGAAATCGACTGTCACCCATGCTTTATATATATTTTGTTTATGCTTTTAATTATGTTATTTACTTATGCCTTCATTTATGCTTTTGTTTAGGTTGTTAGTATTTTACTTGCTTTAGTAGTTAGTCCTTTTATTGCTTTAGTAGTTAGTCATTTATTATTTTAGTAGTTTAGTAGTTTATCGCTTTATTTACTTTATGTCATTTACCGCTTTTATTTACTTTTTTGTTTAATAGATTAGGAACCAATCCAGCTTTATTGTCACGCCTACATTAGATCTTTATTTGCATTCTCTGTGCGTTATTCTTATTTTCTTGTGGATCGATCTCGTACGTACAACAATTGCATTAATTGTGCACTTGTGGTCATATGGGTTAAACTCTTGAGACTACTCTCTAGTAGCGCTCAGGTAAAACCTGAGAAAATGGAAAGACAAAGTACCCCTGATCAATGAATATTGACATTTCAATACATACATTTTTTTTAAAAAAAATACCAATTTATAAATTTCTCATTATCTAGCTAACGTCAATACCGAACCAGTTTTTGTTCTGTATTTTGTTTTTTGTTAAAAAAATATTTCTTCTATATATTTTTTTGTTTTATTATTATCAACAAGAAACCTTTAAAATTTAACCTTTAACGTTACGTAGACAATATTCACAATTAGACGAAAAAAAATATTTTTCTATCGATGAAGCACTCATATATTTTTTCGTAAAATTCTGAATTTAATATTTTTCTTTTAGGAGACATATATGTATTCCAATCTAAGACTATAATTTCCCAAGAGAAAACATTTCCAAAATTACCATGATTTTCAAGAAAATATTATACAGTAGTGTATATGTATATATCTTCATTTGTAACCACCACAACCACACTTCTATGTAAATCATTATAATTATTTTGGTGTCAACTATAATAATACTAATTGTTGATGATATGAATCAATATTGGTAGAGAGACTCAAACAATGTAATCAAATAGAATGCAATTATTCAAGGATTCGACGGTACTCCCTACGCTGGTGGCATGTTTCGCATCAACAATGAGTTTCCTAATGATTATCCTTTTAAACCACCTAAATTTGGTTAAATACTAATAAAATTTTGAAATTTGAGTGGTTAATAGTGTTGTTTACAAAAGTAAATATATTATCTGTATTGGTTTCGTTTTCTTATATTTATTATAGTTTATGTTCAAAATACCGATTTACCATCCAAATATCAATTCCAAATGATAGATTTGCACATTCTTAAAGACAAGTGGAAAAGGTTTAAAACTTGATTTATAAATCAAAATTGTAGTTTCACGTTACTTCATTTTGTTCTTTCTCATTCTATTCATTAGTTTCGAATTGTTTTTCTTCATTTAAGTATTATTTTTTTGTTAATTAGAGTAAAAAGAATAATGAATAACAGATGCTTTTCCATAACTTCACTATTGGCAGATCGAAACCTAGATGATCCTCTTGTAGTAGAGTGTTGAACTAGGATCTCAACAAACAATTATAAAGAACAAAAGTTGGGGGAAAAGATATATTTCTTTATTAAATTATGACCAAAACTCCAAAAGTACATTGAATTCTAGCTCGTCAAATAACAAGTTAAGTTTAGTGAATAAATAGTAAAAGTCTAGGTTCTTTGTGTGTGGATTCCAGATCCCCTTCCATTGATTGAAGGCTCTCTATTTATACAAATGGGTGGATCGGTTTTGCGATATGGATTACTTTCTTATTCCTCGAGCGAATATTGATAGCATGCATATGTACATGTTTTCATGCATTCACTTAGTGTAGTTTTATATGTTTTAACATGCATTTAGGATAGTTTTAGTGCATTTGTGTGTGTTTATGTATTTGTAGGTACTTGGAGCAAAACTATCATGTTTAAAGTGTTCTGAGAGCTTATTGAAATATAAGGGAAAGATGGAGCCATCATTTGGATCAAGTGTGTCTGCGGAAGGATTTCATAAAGACCGACAAGCTAAGCATCGACCCTACCATCAACCATAGGGGGTCGATGTCCTCATGAGCCAAGTCCCAACGCAAGCATCGATCGGCCCTCGATCGGCCTTGGTCGATGCTGATCCCAAAAACGAAGACCATCGATGCAAGCATCGATCGTGAGTAGTTGATGCTCCCCCTGGAGCTCAACATCGACCCAGAGCATCGACCGTGGGTGGTCGTTGCTGACGTTCCGGGCAGAAAAGAAAACTTTGGTTAATGCACGATTCAAGTTATGGAAGCTTAGGATTTGCGAATTGAAATCTTTTAGAAGCTTCTGGAGTACGACCTTGACTCCTCCAAGTCTCCTAACTCTATATTAACACATGTAATCTCACTAGAAACAAGTTCCAAAATCTGTAGCCACTTTTTGTCTCATTTCAATAAAAAGTTCTTCTTCTAGGTTTACTTCTTTCTTACGCTTTTGTTTATTCTTATGTTTTGATTTACTTTATTGTTCTTAGCTTTCAGTTTATTGTTTATTGCTTTATGATCCTAATTTTTATCTCTACCGTCACCCTCGGAGAGATAAGAGAGTAGATCCTTTAGACCACTAGGGTGGTGGTCGATGATGGGATCGAAGATTTAGGATTCAGTATGTCCGATTGTTTTTAATCGATCTAGCTACTATAATATTGAATCTAAATGCTGCGTTATGTCCTATGGGATGTGCTTAAGGTTATAACCAAATCAGTAGATACGGTTATACAAGAAGCTCTTAGTACCACGAGAGTGGGTTAAAACTTCAGATCTGCATATTAGAGAGTATTAGCTATGATCGAGTTTGTTGTTTGATGGAGAAGGTCAAGGCTGATCTAGTTATGGCCAAATCTAGATTAAGATCTCAGGAATACATCATCACGAGAGTGGGATTGTATTCTATAAATAGATCTATCATTCACTCTTTGTCTTAGACACGCTCTAATCGGTTGGTAGCGTGACAGCCACAAATCGATGTGTCTCTCACACATAAGAGTAATCGATGATGGGATTGCGTTTAATGCGTGAAGGTCACCACAAGAGTGGGTCTGACACAGTGACTAGCACCACGAAAGTGGCCTAGCCTAATTTTGAATATCCCTAGATTGACAACACAAACTTAATTGGTAAAGACATAAATCTTATAATCTGGATTCACTGTAAATTGACTATTACCCAATTTTCTGTAAATATTTATTAAATTATTTTAATTATGTTTTTTATTTTATGTTATTTATTTTACCTACTTTAATTTATGCACTTTAATTTATGTTATTTATTTTATGCAATTTAATTATGCAATTTACTTTACGCACTTCATTTTCTGTTATTTATTTTATGCAATTTAATTTCAGTAATTTAATTTATGCAATTTAATTACATTTTAATATTTTAGTTTATTTATTTACTTTATTTTATTTTATGTTATTTATTTGTTTTATTTTATTTTACGTTGTATTTATTTTATTGCATATAGTTTTAGGGCACAAATCCCCTCTTATATTATTCCGCTTAGATTAAATTTGCATTTAAATTCTCTGTACGAACTAACTGCTAGTAACGTTGAGGGCGTTAAGCGTGTCAACAACATCGCTTAAGATGAAGGTGTTCCACGTCGGGCGGTTGGGCACCAACAACAGGTCGCTCTGACGATCGGTACAATCGATGAGCCTACCTCTGTGGCTCAGAGATCCGGTATTCTCCCCCCAACGGTAGAGAATAACAATTTCGAGATCAAGGCGAGCTTGATAAACATGGTACAAGGCAACAAGTTTTATGGACTGTCCATGGAGAATCCAATTGATCACCTGGATCAATTTGATAGGTTGTGCAGAACCGTTAAGATCAACGGATTTTTAGAAGACGCTCTATTAATTTTTTCCGAAAAAAATACTTTACGTGAAAAAGATGTAGCAAAAAAATATTAAAAACATCTTTTTATTCTTTTCTTGAAGTAGGCAAATAAATTTTACGTTCCGTAACCAACCATTAAACCGAACTAAATTCTCACGAAAAGTCTCATTACAAAGGGAAAATTCAGATGCCAACCAAACATATACTACGTGTAAGAGATAATAAATGTTATAAGAGATAATTTCTTATATACTTTGTGTAATTAAATAAACATAATCTTAAATAGGGAAAACAAAGTATCAAACCATTACTATAAGTTATTTTGTTTGACTTCTAAATAGGGTTACATATTTTTGGATAGTTAAACATTTTATTTGCGATAGGAATATGTGAAATTGTATTGAGTTCTATTTATGGAAGTTAAAAATTTGGCAGTTGGCACCATATTTAATAAGCAAAGACTTTCAAAAATATTTAATTTTGAATAACACTCAATTTTAATATGAATTTTTAAAATCTTAATCAAATAACACCAACTAAACTTAAAATCTTTGAAGCATGATTTACAAATATCATATCTAATAGCACTAAATTTTAATCCATAATTTATAACAAATGGTTGAATAACACCAGAATATGCTTGGATTTAAATTCTATTAAAATTCATAAACAAATAATAGCCCCAAACACACAATTATCATCCTACCCATAAAAATTAAAACACCATTACACAAATTGAGCAAACTAGAATTCTGAAAAAGCTGAAAATTGCCAAAAAGAGAAAGACTATGGGATCAAATGGCTCTGGTATGATGATCTTAATCTCAGGGTCACCGACGAATATTAATTAACCGGTCATTTTAAAAACAGGTTGAGTTGTAGCTAGTAACTGTAATGCATGTAATAATCGCAAATTGTTTAATCACATTCCTACACAAGAAGAGGTAACATTGGTTATAGACATGACAAAGCACAACAATTTGGTTTTTAAAATTGTTAACTCATATAATCGCAACACGTATCAAGATTATCGATAAGATTTTTGACACATGTAAAAAACTTCAACTAATTAGATTTAGACATTATGTCAACATAGAAATGGAAAATTTCAAATCCTAAAAGATATACATAGAAATAAAAAAAGGTAAATAAATATCTCATTAATTATGCCATCAATTACTGATCTTCAAAAATAAAAAAAATAATAAAAAGATAAAATAATTTTAAAAAAAAAGCAAGTAAGGAAAAAAAATCAATTTATTTTTATTTGTCAATTCAGAAAAAAAAAATCAAATATAATTAAAAAGTAAATCTTATTCCGAAAAATTAATTCGCCAAAGTTTTACGTGTCAATCAGTCAACTACTGATCTTAAAAAGGTAAAAAAAATAGGGTCTGTTTGTTTTCTCATTGAGATGGTTAATCTGATGAAGATGAGAATTGATGTTTGTTTAGTGTATAAAATGAAAATCATCGAGATGAACCATCTCAATAAATAATAAAAATTTAGGCAAAAATTTTAAATTCATCTAGCTGATCCAAATTGGATCATTTGAATGGAGATGAATCAGTCAAAATAACAAATACCAAATATATCCCTTAGTAAATATCTCCACATTCGAAAAGCTTCTCTCTTTTCCTCCTCTATCTGCTTTTCTCTTCTCTTTCAAATTCTTCTTTTCTTCTTTATCTTCTCTCTTGTCTTCCTCAAAGCTCTCTGCACTCTCAATTTCATCTTCTTCGCTATCATTTGACCTTCCTAATCCTACACTTGTCTCTCTCAGACGTGCCATCGATTCAGTTAAAAGATGCAAACTTCGATCTAGTTCTATGGCGGTGGCGGCATCGCCTCGTGGGGTTAATATCGCGGCGAATTTACGACAGATCGTTTATGATTACGCTTGAGAGCCGCTGGTTCGAGATCCGGAGATAGGTATGATTCCTGGATTTACGGATGGTGGGTTCGATGTCGTTAGGTCGAATTTGGTCGTGATGTTTTTCCCAATTTCTAGGGATTTGGAATGGGTTTCTGAGTTTCTTGATGTTAAGACTAGTGATGAGTGTCTTAGCCACTTGGATTTGTTCAAGTTAAAGTTAGGGGAGATTTTTGAGTGTGTAAATGAGTTATTTGATGATAGGGATATTCAGTTAAGCTAGATTGGATCTCGTGAAAGATGTAAATTGGGATTGATGTTAGGGTTTTTCGATAGTGGGATTAGAGAATTGGGTTGGGGGCATTGTTCTACGGATTCAATTGTTTTTGGTTCTTCAATTGTCCCCTTTGGATTAATATATCCAGCGATTGGTATTTGCCCAAAGCTATCTACTACCCAACAGTTTACTGTTCAAGAAGTATCAAGATTGTAGATATCAATGGTAAACCTATGGAATGCAAGTGCGGTGAGTGGTCATCAGGAAATTGGGTGAAGTTTTTACCTTCTGTTATTTTCTTCGCAGGTTTCACTCGAGCGCTACTAAAAAATAGTTTCGAGAGTTTAACCTGATTATACTGCAAGTGCACGGTAATGCAATTGTAGTACGTACGAAATCGATCCACAGAGAAAATATAATAACACACAGAGAATGCAAATGCAAATCTAATCTAGGCCGAATAATAAAATGGGTTGTGTCAAGTCCTAAACTATATGATGCGAAATAAATAAAACATAAAATAAAAAAATAAAAAATTAAATAAACTAAAATATAAAATAAATAACATAAATTACATTAAATTGCATAATTAAATTACTGAAATTAAATTGCATAAATTAAAGTACTTAAAATAAATTACATAAATAAATTACAGAAAATAAAGTGCATAAAATAAATTGCTTAATTTAAACGACATAAAATAAATGACATAAATAAAGTGCGTAAACTAAATTGGGAAATTAAAGGACATAACTTAAATTGCAGAAATATAAATAACATAAATAAATAAACATAAATAAAATACTTAAATAAATATTTACAGAGAATTGGGTGATAGTTAATTTATCAGGGATTCTAGATCATAGGATTCATGTTCTATCTTTTTAGTTTATGTTATCAACCTAGGGATATTTGAAGTTAGGATAGAGAGTTTAAGCTTGTTTCTATTGAGAGTACATGAGTTTATATATAGTTTAGGAGGCTTGGAGGAATCTTGGGCGTCCTTAGAAGTTTCTGGAAGACATTAATTTGCACAACCAAAACTTTCATATCTTGCATTTCGTAAAAACGAAAGTTTCCATTTCTGCCCGGCGAGTTAGCATCGATCAGCCTGGGTCGATGCTCTTGGTCGATGTTGAGGCTCAGGGAGAGCATCGAACACTCACGGTTGATGCTTGCATCGATGGTCTTCGTCGTCAGCTTCAAGTTTGGGCTCGTGGAAGTGCATCGACCGCCCTGGGTCGATGCTGTCTGTCGATGGCCTGCTCTGGGTGAGCATCGACCACTCTTGGTCGATACTGGGGCCGCTGCTTCTTTTGTGAGGCTCTTGAGATGTCTCTTCATGATGTTCTTGGCCCGACCAAGTAACTCCAAAGTTCCTATGACTTCTTAAGGCTCCAAAACACTCTAAAAGTGTAGGATTTCCTCAAGTATCTATAAACATATAAACAAATGAAAATCCACTAAAACTATCCTAAATGCTTGTTAGAACATATAAAAATAAGCTAAATGCATGCAAGAAAATAGGTAAAATATGACGCTATCAGTGAGCTAGAGTTTTCTTATTCTGAAATTTCTAGTGGGAAGAGGTGCGATGAGTTTATCAACTTAGCTAGTGGGCCTGAGCCAATCAATCAAGACTCTCTAATTGAACAATTTTGTGATGGGATTACCAAACTCAGTATTAAAGCCTTTAGGATGTATGATGATCTTATCGAACTTGAGAGGTATACTTCCGATACTATTGTTGTTCATGAAGTCTCCCAAGAATTTGATAAAGATCAGGAGCAGGAGAGTGGGTTTTGGGCTGATCGGGTTCTTATGTGCAGAGATTCAACATCGAAGTGTTGTAAATTGAGAATAGTTAGGGTGAGAAATTCGTGGGAGTTTTGCAAATTCTATGAAAATGTCGATCGGAGACTGTTCAACATTTCTCCGATCTACGGAATGAACCGTTTTAAACTCATTTGTTTTTTTTGGCAATGGGTAATCAAAACCAGCTCCATTTTACCTCTCGAATAAGTTGCAATGATATTTTATAAATATGTAAATAAATGAGTTTAAAATATCAATATTTTATAATACTTTAGTTGTAAATATATTTTAAATCAATTTATAAATGTCAAAAATAATAATTTGAAAAGTATTTAGTTGTAAATATATTTTAAATCAAGAATTAAAATTAATATGATTAAGGTTAATGTTAAAAATATGATTAGATTAAAGTATGGGTATTTTAGTCATTTTCTTATTAAAAACATTTAGATGGAGATGAAGATTTACAAAAACTAAACAAACAAACAAATGTTCATTGGATGGATTATCTAGATGAAAACTCAAAATGGAAACAAACAACATTTAAATAAATTATACAAATGGAGTATTTGGATGAATTATTTGGATGAAAATATTAGATGAAAAAACAAACAGACCCATAATAAAATGAAGAGTGGGTATAGGAAAGCTTACTAAAAGGTGTTTTTTTCTTTTCTCATCTCACATTGAAATTACCGGCTGTTTCTGAACTAGTTAGTGTTTTTTTTTTTTTTGTCCACAGAGATTTCAGGGGCTGTGGAGACAAGCAGCCAGAAACTTAAGGATGAACATGCCTGGTTTTGCTTTCTATGCGACATTCCTAACCAAAGCGGTGATGATTTCATCAAGCATCTAAAGAGTATAGAACACAAAGAGGAGGTAAGCCTCCTACCCTCAGCTTTGTATAATACATATATTTGTAATTGTCTAACCAATTGTATCAAAATTTGAGCCCATGTTGATGTGCGTTTGGTTGGCTGACAAGCAGTTGTTGGACTCGGGGCCATTAGACGAGAACGATAATCCTGTCCTTTTTTGGAAACTTTGTGAATATCCTGGCTACGACCATTATAATATGGCCATCCATTACAACAGTGAAGAACATGCACAAAAAGTAAGCATCCTTGCCTCCTAGTCTCAGCTTGTATCATTACATTTATCATTGTAAGAAAAACCTCTCTCTATCAAAATTTAACCTCACTGGATGTGCGTTAGGTTGTCAAGCAGGAGCGGCCACCGTGACCGGTGTGCCTCAAAACTTGCTTGCATGACCAAGTGAGTTTCATGAGAAAGAGGCTCCCCTTGTCTATCAACCCAACACAACTCAAGAAGAGGATTGCGCGAACTCAAGAAGAGGATTTCTTGAACAAGACGAACAAGAAGAGGTAGGCGTGAACTAGACGAAGAAGAAGAAGAGTGCATGGCCCATGGGGTGTTGGTCTTCTCTAAGGCATTTACTATGGTGAATGGTTTGTTCTACTACTAAAATAATACCCTGTGCTTATTTCAAAAGTCTCGTTTTTTAAAAACAAATTTTAAGTTAACTAAATAATACGTTATTTACTATGGTGAATGGTTTGTTCTAATACTAATATATTGCATCAGATCCAAGTCTGGTTTACACCCGCATTGATTGCATCAGATCCACTTTCGCGTGGATCCCCATTATCACCTCCATCAGTTTAGCAAGTGTTACGTCTCCGTCTCCCATTGAATCGGACGGCTCTGATACCAAGTTGTTATGAGCCAAAGATTTCGACTAAGAAAGCTTTCCTTTAACTCAAATCTCTCATAAAAAATTAGGTTAATTGTTGGAAGTTGAGTTTTCTTTAATAGTAGAATTGGACACGCAGCCCTGCATGCAGTTTCTTTCCAATCATTATTATGATTAGCTTCTTGGATAGTAATCATCATCTTTGCATAGCATTTTCCTTGGCAGTTGTTGTCTGTTATTACCTGACGGAGACGCAAACTTTGCTGATGGCATTGGTTCTCACAGTATTGCTCCAACTCCTTCATGGAATTGGCTGTTGTTATCACACTTTCGCAAACCAACACAGCGCAGATCAGGAGCATCTGTAACCATGGCCTTGTCATGATTGATTAAATAATGTTTCTTGTGTTATATCTTTCTTATATTTTAGGTCTATTTAAATGAGGGTGCATGAGTGGGGAGAAGACAAGTGTGAGGTGCTAAGGCTTCTATAGACATGTGAGAAGCGCCATGTTTCTATATAGATTTTGGCTTATCATCCACTTGTTCTACATCTCTTGACTCTTGTCATCTTCATTTCCTCTTGTCATCTTCAAGTCCGATTATAGATTTTTTCCATTAGTTTGGTTTTGCTTTGATTCTACACTTTGGAGCTTTTGGGAAAATGTAACTGTCTTTGTATCTTTTTATCTATATCAAAAGATAACAGAATTATTTCTTCGATATTTAAGAATATTGCAGCATGTCTCTAAAGTCTAGTCTTATGGTGGTATCAAATATGTGTGAAACCTGAAGAATGTCATACACCATATACAACACATACATAGTAACAAAAAGAGAGATTATGATCTGTAAAATCTTTGATCACATATACTTCTTTTCAACAACCTTCTTGAGTTGTTCCATTTTGGCAATGAGCTCAGGATGCATAAGGTCTTTGGCTTCCTTCACTAGACTCCCTTCTCTGCTGAAATGATACGCCTCCAACACCGTCTTTATCAAACTCTGCAAATGCTCGGGCGTCCTACACGGTTTCCATTTTTGCACACCCTAAGGTTCCATAACTACGTTAAATGTATATAAGCTAACCCGATCTAGTTTTCTCGTCCTTACGTGTATAAGTAGTCTACATCAGTCCCTTCGAGCTCCTCCCCAGGGGTAAAAGCGTCTTGTAGGGCGCTCATTTGTTCCTGAGGATCCTCTATCGATAGTAGATACTTTAGTATTCTCACCTCTTTGGGCATAAGCCTCTGCAGATTCCCTCTTGCTGTTACGTACAAATGATACAATATGTCTTTTACCTGTCAAAAACCAACACCGAATGGATGAAAGAAATTATGTGGTGGGTTCCATCGACTAAATAGATTCCTAGGTTGTATGATTCCAATGTTATGCAAAGAAAAATATGTTCATCCAAGAAAACGTCACATAGTAACTAATTTTCATTTCTCTGCTAATCCTGGGAATAACTGGAAGGAATCTATGCTATTACTGGTTTTAGGAGTTTAGAACCTCATCTTTCATCATGTTGGATTCCTTTGCAGCAGACCAAGCTTTTGTGATCATAAGAACCAACGCAGAATCAAGCTGATTCTTCTCAGCCAAACTATCAATCTTTCTGCAAGCAGCATCAAGAGAAGGGGAGTTGATTATGTCTTGGAGCTTCAATTCCGCAGCGTTTAGTGTGTCGATGCTTTCTGTTGAAGTGTCATAGGCTTGTACAGCAGCAATAGACAACTTCCCCAGTGATGCCAGAGCTTGCCAAAAAAGAGTTTTATCATTGAACAATATCAGTATTGTTTTTGTCCCTTAGGGATTAGGCACAGGGTTTCAAATTATTTCACGACAGGGCATAAAATTACCATTTCGCTCATCCGGATGGTCATAGTAGGATTCTGCAACAGTATGCAAATGCTCAAAAAACTCGTTTGTGAAATCCTTACGTCGTCTGGCAACAAGTTCACCAATTTCAGCCGGTGGTGTCGTCTTGATAACATTCAGAAGCTCATTATGCCTTTGAATATCTTCATCGACCTGATTCAAGATCAAAGTCGCAATTAAAATCACATGCATAACATTAAAAACCCCGATTTTTTTCAGTAACATAGAAAGAGAGGGCAAGATGAATAATTCCTATAAATTACAAAGTTTTCACCTCCTTGAGCTTTCTTTCAAGCCGATGAACCTTATGCTTCATCTCAGGGTTATCCTCAGAATCTGCTCGTTCTTGACACCGTTTATAGAAATGGGGACGGATACTATCCCATTCTTTGCTAAAAGCTAACAGTCTTCTCCAATCAGATGGTGTAGGCTTATCAACCATGAAAACCTCAATGAGCTTATCACAAACCTTGATCATTTTCTGGTTATCTACAACCTCTACAGAACCACTATCTTTCTTCTCCTCTTTAGCTACAACACTTTTATCATCCACAACAGCTGAGATAACAAATCTCTGAGGTCTTTCGCTCTTAAAGTTTCTGAAACTTCCTGGCATTTCACAACTAACGATTACAGACCACTAAAGAATCTTAAAGCAAAACGACCTCTTACTGCAATAAGATCGCTTGGTCTCTAACCAAGTTAATAGAATCTGAGAGATTTCAATAACATTTGATGACGCAAAACAGCTAAATTATAATTCATTGTTACGCAATAATCATTAAGAGAAATAATTAGTCTTAATCTTCATAATCAAGAACATAAAACACTTAGAAGCAAGTATGTCACAAGATTTCGAATTTCCAAAATTATGTTTCAGACCAGTAAAGCCAATGAAACCAAACTACCTGATACTGCAATAAGATGATAGAATCTGAGAGATTTACAATAATCATTGTAACGCAATAACCATTTAAGAGAATAGAGACTCAGATAAATATTTCGATTTGTAAGCAATTAAACCAAGACTTAGTCTTAATCTTCATAATCAAGAACATAGAACACTTAGAAGCAAGAAAGTCACAAGATTTCGAAATTTCTATGGCTTTTAACATATGAATAAGCAACAAGGATTTGAAAATTTTTGAAAGCCTTTACCTTGTCCGATTCGAAGACCACCGGAAGTGACTTGTACATGAGGAGAAACTAGACGATCTCCGAATTTTATGGAGCGAATGCTAGAAAGTGAACAAGAGCAAGAAGACTGGAATAGTACGGAAACCATTTTTCACATAATAGAAGAAAGGGTTTTAGCTGGAGAGATTCATCTGAGGAAGATGAAGCTCTAATGGCACTTTCGTTATATTCTTTGAAATTCAAGGGCCTTTTCGAGATATAATTTTCTTTCAGTACTCTCGGCCCAGGCCCATTAACACGGCCAGCTAAAAAAACACAAGCGAGATTTTTTTTTTTTTTTTTTTTTGCAGCCAATTAAAGTTAAATCAATTATAACATTCATGTACTTTTTTTACTCTAGTTAATATGGGTAGATAGATAAATAAAGTGACAAAATCATAATTAAGAAAAGACAGTTTTTTCGCGGATAATTTTAACAAAAAGCAGAGATACTATAAATTTTATGTATTTGATTGGTAGAGCTTCTAGAAAAGCATTAGCATTTTTATCACCCAATCAACATTTGTTAATAAAGCATATACGAGAACATTTGAAAGTTGCTAATGCTCTTCAATTTCTCTTTTCCTCATATCAAGTATTTATATATTGATGTATTCATATTCTTCATAGAAAATATCATGTAACCACAATTTAAAATTATATTTTATAATATAAAATTTATTATATGCATAGCACGAGACATCATCTATCTTATTATATAAAGCTTAGTTTTTCAAAGTCGATAACTCACATGAATCCGACTCGTGTCAATTAAAACAGAAGATGTCTACATGGCAAAACTGTAACTAACGAGACCACAACATGTTTCAGTTATTTAATTAGATTTTAACATGTGTTTTCATATTTTTCGGTTTTGTAACTTAAAATATGTTTATTTGTTCCTTTTCTTGAAAAAGAAAACACAAAAATATATGAGTAAATCACATATCGACATAAAATCAATATACGTGTCTATATTAGAAAGAATATTGGAAAAAAAAAAATTAGCTTAGAATAAGTATAACTAAAGTTACATATAATTCATAATATAACGGTAGTTTAAATACGGACCCTTTCAAAGATGTACCTTATTAGTTTAGAATAAAGATAATTAAAGTGACGTATAATTCATAATATAACGATAGTTTAAACATGGATCGTTTCATATATTTTGTTGATTTTTGTTTTTCTCTTCTTTGCTAATTTTTTGTTTTCTTATGTTAAGATAAGACTAAATTTATGGATATTGAATTTTTAATGTAATCTGGTGATTATTCTATATAATTAATTTTTAATAATTATGAGAAAAAATAAGAAAGAGCAAAATATATTGGTAATGAAAGAGTCGTCGATATGTTGTTATGATATTAAAGTGTAAGTTTTTACTATAGCTTTCCATTCAAATATTTATATATATAATACAATATATATCATTTTGTGTATTTTGGTTTTCTCTTTTATTGTTAATAATCATTTTTGTTGATATAAATGTGTAAATGTGCGCGAATTGATAAGAATGAGCCAATGAAAAATATTCAAGCGGTGGTTGGTTTTAGTTATTTTCAATTTTTTATGTTTATAACAAAATATATGCATTCACTATTGTTTGTGTTTAGAGTTTTGTTTAGTGATTAGTAATATAGTTTGTGCGAATATGGACTCCATACAATATATATATATATGTGCTAACAAAATACATAGATATTGAGATGCAAATTTTGAGATTCTAAATCCACTTTTTCATGCTTAATTTATGGTTGGTTCGATTAAAATCCAATATAGTATTTACATACCGTTACAATAAATCTACTAATTTTTTTTTAAAGCTATGTATTGGTTAACCTGTGTATCACACGAGTTCTAATCTAATATAGTAAAATATTTGGTTTCGATCTGTTGTTACATAATAATCAAGTAAAATTATTTTAATACTTTTTTAAATCCTACATATATTAAAGGAAACGAACAAAAATGAGCTCTTTGCTAATGTCAAGCAAAGAGGGTTTTAAGGAGCTATCAAATTTAAATCAAAAATGATTTTTAATGAATCACGGTTTAAATTTAATTCAAAATGATTTAAGTAATTACTATATTGATATTAATTTTTTTTTGTATTCCGAAGATTTTATTAAGATTAGTTTGTTAGAATTATGCAACAAGTTTTGACAATAAATAAGAGATTTTATTTTAGTTAGAAAACAAACACTAATTAGATCTTAAGATATATATTTGTGATCATGTATATAGATGGAGTTGAATAATTTATACCAAAATCGTGATTAGATAAATAAAATAATTAATTTTTGTGAATATTCTCAATTGTGATATCGTTTACTTGTTTAGAGTTTTTGCGGGTAAACCTAAATTGTTTAACACAGTTGCCCTCTCTATAAATAAATGCCAGATTTTATGATTCAATTAACTTGAGGGTGATCTTGTTCGTTATTTACATAATTCCTGTAGAAATGTTTTGATATTTATATGTCAATGATGACTAATCTTGACTAATGCTTATGGGTTGGGTTGGAATTTCCTCAGGCTCATTGGTTTGGAGTTAAGTTGCTACTTATACCATGATTCCTATTACCTAATGGTCGTTGTGGTATGTATTCTCCCTCGTATACTTTGGCTTCAATTGGTAACCATAATTTAGAAAAAGAACGAGAAGGAATGTGATATTTTTTTTTATTTCTCAATTTTTTTACCATTTAAAAGTAATATTTTCTCCACATCATTCCTCTCCATCCCTCATCAAATGAAGAACAATAGAACAAAAATGTTTCTCTCCCAAATTGATGAGGAACAAAATGAAACACAAAAAGAACAAATATTGAATTTCGTTTTTTATTTTAAAATAAATAGAAAATAATATTTCTAATAATATTTTTATTTTAATATAAAATAATTTTCATATCTTCACAATATATTTATAGAAAAATTAATTTTGATAAGAATTTCATGTTAACTTAATCTTAAAACTTTATTTAAAAATTATATGGGTAGTAAAATAAATTTAAGATGTTTATATTAAAATATATATATATTTTAAATTACTCTTACAATTTTATTTTAAGTTAATATTAACAATTAATATTTAACATGAAATATATATATTTAATTCAAAAATTTTAGTTTAAAATCAAATTTAAAATTAATTAAATATAATATTAATTTTCGAATTTTTCATTGAAATTGATTTATTAAATATTTAATATATTTTTATAAAGATATTGTTATTGTTTGGTTACCAATCATCATAATGGTATATTTTATTCTATTTGTGCATTTTTTTCTTTTCGATTCCTCAAAAATTGTTCTGTTTCATTCTTCGTTGTTGATTTTGCTCCTTTTTATTTTGTTCTTTTAATGGTCACCAATTGAAACCTTTATCTTTAGAAATGGCAAGTACGAAATAGTAGTGTTCTAATCCTATAAATTGATTTTTTAATTTTTCAGATGCAAAGATTTAGTCTTCAACCCGATAATGTCAAAGATTTAATATTATATAAATTCATATTTTCAATTTTATATATTATATTATACATTTTGGAGGTACCACTCCATATATTATAATGTACAACTATTTTAATAATTATAATAGCAACGATTAGAGAAATTCATATAAAGATGTATTTTGGGATATTTTCATTTATAATAGCAATGATTATAATAGCAATAATTGTACGGGTATTTTTGATTTTTTGCTTAAATCGGATAGTTTGATTACTTTTGGGTACAAAGTAACTAATCGGAACCAAACCCATTGGAACCTAAAAAATTTTGGTTCCAATTCGGTTCCAATTTGAAGTACCTATACTAAACTGAAACCGAAGAGAACCGAACCAAACTGAATTTTAGTCGGTTCCTAAATAGCTACCAAAATTTTATTCAAAAACCGACCCAAACCGAACGCCCAGGGAATAGTCCAACCACTTTGATTTCATTTTCAGAAAATGAAGATGAAGATGTATCTCGTGTTTACCAAGTTATCAATAAGCATACGTTTAGATATACCTTGACTTTTTCTCTACCTCTCTCTCCATCTTTCTCATTAACTTACAACTTCAGTTTTGGGATTTGATGTGTCATTAACTTCACATGTCAGAGCCATTCTAATCAAATTATATTCAGCAAATGATCAAAGGAATCATCGGTTTAATCACGTCGGCCTTAGCGATATTGTTCTTTGATGATATCACGGTTGAGAGGTTGATCCTCATGGCAGCTTACTTCTGCTCATCGATCGAACATAACTCGCCGGATCTGTTGCTGTTACAATCTTGATATATGTGAAACCTCTACGATTCTTCATTGCCATGATAACGAATTTGCTTCGGGCCGATTCGTAGTCACAAAAATCAAATAAGGGATTATTTGTTTTGATGCTCATCTAATTCCTTAACGTTTTACAATTAACACATTTATTCCCGAATTATTGAGTGCGCAGGTTAATTCCCAGTTCACTTCATGAATTTACTCTTAAAAAAAGTCCACGTTTATTTACTAAACTGAGCCATTTACATACATAACACGGGAATCTAAGATCAACATTTTATCCCCAAAGCCAAAGGAACCCTAGAACACGAGAAGCTAAGCTAGCGATTCGCAAAGCCCATATTCTGACAAAGGCCGATAGCTCGAGATGGATGAAACCATGAAGAACACGAAGAAGCAGATCCCTCGCCCAGAACACGAAGCTGGATATTTTATTCCATATTTTAAATTTCAGAACAAATTCAGAAACATCATTCTAGAAATCAAAATGGTAATATGCTATTAACTCAGTCACTACAAAAAAAAGCGCTAATTCCGACCAGAAATTCCAACGAAAACGTTTTCGTCGGAATTTACCTTAAAAATACGACCCCGTGCCGAGGGAGAGGTACTGCCGTCGGAAAGTCGTTGGTTTTGGTAGATTACGACTCAAGTCCGACCAAACTCTGTCTTTGTCGGAAAGTGGTTGGTTTCAGGAGCCTCTCGTTTTATCGTCGAAAAAAAATGACCAACTCCGACGAAAATTGTGGTTTGGTCAGATTTTGGTTTGTTTCATAAATATAATTTCCAGAATAAACTTTAAGTTTTTTTATATTTTAGTTCGAAACTAAACAATTTAAGTTATAAACGTAAGTGGAAAAAATATGAAACATTAAAAAATATTAAAATATTTTTTATTAAACAAATAATAAAAAGTTTGACACAAAAAACATTACACAAATCATTAATAAGTAAAATAAAATTCTAGAAACAACATAATTATAAAAAATGTGTGAAATACTTAAACATTTAGCGATCATCAATTAGGACCATAATCTTGTATTTTGCTGTTCCGAGTTCCATTGTGTTTAACTTAAGTTTCATTAACTTAAGTTAAAAAAAAAAAGCCCAAATGGCTACAAAGCAATAGATAACTAGGCTCGCAGGCCTGATAGCTAAAATTTCCCATAATTGAAATTGAAATATGTTGGGCTGGACCACGAAGGCCAGCCCAACAACACATTTCCTAAGCAGGTTTGGTCCAAGGCCCATGTGGTGAGGAGTTCGCCCTAGCTCCCAGCTGCTGTCGGCGGTGGCGGAGCAGGTTCGGCTACGACGGCGAGAGAGCTTCGGCGGAGTGATTTAGATGTCCGTCGGTGACGACGGAGCGACGATGAGGAGCACAGAAGCGGGATTTAGCCTTTTCATGGTTGTGATTTGCATCTCAATAGTTTCTGTTACGGTAAGACAGATCTATGTTTTTTGCATCACCGGAGTCGGGATTAGGCGGCTGTCGTTGCCGGAGAACTTAAGAAAGGTGTCCCTCGTGTGGAGGCTGCGTTGTGCAACGTAACAGGATCTCGGTGACCGGACAGTAGGGGCCGACCCCAAAAGTTTCTGAGGTGGTAGCCGATCGGAATGGCGAAGGTTTCCGGTGTGAATCACCGATGGTTGGCTCCTATTATGGACTGCAGAAGAATGAATCGAGGAAGAGCTTGCCAGTAGCAGGGATGACGGAGGATCGGCGGAGGCTAGAGCTGGCTCCGGATCTGTAGCGAAAGAAGCTTTGCCTCCATTGCCTGTTAGTTTCTTCATCGGCTCGGTCGGACGTGAGAAGGCTGCTGCGTGGTTTCCTCCGGAGAAGGCCGTGCTCTGCCATCGTAGAGGATATGGAATGGAAGCTTCTACAGACCAAGAGCGGTGACGGGTGAAGGAGCGGTTTTCCTTCGAAGCATGTGCCGAGACCGGGACCAGCAGTCGCATCCGGAAGAAGGTCTGAAGAGATTCTGAGAGCCTGAAAGATCGATGAGAGAGTTAACAGCAAACAGAACAGGGTCGAGCATCGCCTGGGGTGGCGGAGGAGTGAGGGGGTTTCTCAAATTTTAGACGAGAGTCCGAGAGAGAAAGTGGTTATGATTTCATTTATGTCATTGTCTAAGATTGCATTATAATTGTTTAACGTGTATTTATTGAAAATGTTCCTGATTGTAACAGATGGCAACCAAAAGCAAGGAAACACCACGTGTGGAGAGGTAAATAATAACATGATTTTTCATCTAATTAACATCGTTTAATTACAACTAACGACGAATTTCTTACCCTAGAGTTAGAGATATCCACACGTACATTACACATCTTTTCTTCTTTCACTCGAACAAATTCACATTAACTACGGTTTCGTTACAATGATGGAAACTCTGCAAAAACGAACACATTTCCAATTCATTTTCCTTGGAGATTTTTAAAATCCAATCAACACTTTTTAGTAACTCAAAATTTCTCGTGCACGGAAATTCAATTACATTACAATATTCATATCAGATGTGACTAAATCATTCATTTCACCCATATAACGAGGAATACCATGTGAAAACTGATATATCATGGATTTTACCCGTTTTTAGCCATGATATAAGTCGCTTTATCGAGTCTTTCTAGTGTTTTTTCTATCATTTTAGAGTCTTTTCAGGTTTTAGCACGTTTGGGACGAAATTGGAGATTTTGGAGGCATTTGGAGCCTTTTTGGAGCAAACCGAAGAAAGTACCCGTTTTGAAGCCCGAGTATCGATCGACACCATCCCGGTATCGATCGATACCGACGTAATCAACGCGCAGAAGAGATTTTCAAGGAAGCCCATAAGAAGCCCAATACTTTCCCTTATTTACAAAGAAGCCCAGCTCGTGTTTTTAGACCTATTTAAGTAGTTTTTAGTCATTAGGACAAGGGGGGACTTCAGACTTTGCTTTTCACCTTTATTATTGAGCCACCTTTGAGATTTGAGAGCTTTTGTGAGGGAGACGGATCCAAGACTTTGTTCATCATAGAGAAGATCCCGAACCCTTGTTTTTATTCTTTTGTGATATTTAATTTCATGATTTATTCAGTTATGGTATTTGTTTCATTTATCATGTCTGAGTAGTCTCCTTTTAGGTTTAGGGTTTTCTCATATGGATTTCTCTGATTTATGATGATTGATTTGTTAGGGTTCAAAATCTGAATAGTTCTTCACCATAGGTTGTTCTCAAAGCTATTTCTAACCTGATCACTTAGAACATAGAACCTAGATTAATCGATTAGGCACGACAGTACAATTGAGTAATCTGATAAAACCTAGGGTGAGCAATTGGATTATCTGCAAAGAGATTTGGTTTAATCGAATTGTGAATATATCAAACTTGAATTGATTGCTGGTTTACTGTGTAGGATTTGCAAAGAGATTTGGAATTCTAGATTTTAGACTTAGTTAGTTTTCACAAAGAGAGTTGGTTAACTATACTATCGTGTTTGAGTTCAAGAACGGCGCTTAATTGAATTGAACCTTAATTGATTAATTGTTATCTATCATTGATTTCCTGAGAATTTTTCTGAGCCTAGTTTCCCCTCATATAAATCAACCTAAGTTTAATTCGATCATTTGTTTTCTCATCAATCATTTGTTTGCTTAGCACAATCTGCATCTTTCATCTATTACGTGAGTTTTCTTGAGTTCTTGTGTTCGACCCCTGATATACTGCAGCAACTGCTTTAGTACTTTTAGGGTATTAATTTGAGCATATCAAAAACCATGTAAAAAAAAAATTCCATACAAGATATTCTCTCCGTTTCATTATAAGTATCATTTAAGGTTTTTTCACACATATTTATAATTTTTTTTAGTTAATATATTAAAGATAAAACTGGAAATCTTACCAAATATAGTTAATTTGCAACAAAATTTTTAATTTAAAACAACACTTAATATGAAACAGAAAGAATTATATTTTTTTTGCCTTAATTACATTCAAGACTAGCATTGACACTTCACATACGTGGCTTTATTTGTAAAGAAAGTATATATTTAAACTTTGCATGTACATTCGCATTTGTTTTTTGTTGGATTTCGCATATGTTTGCGTTCTTCTATTGTGTTTTCATTAGTGTTTGATTTTAAAACCTTCATAAGCAGTATTCTTGTTTCCGCTTTGCATTTGCGTTTGTGCGGAAAAAGGGATTTTTCATATGTCGACAATTCAAGTATGTTGAATTCATACCTAATCTATAACTAACACAGTGCTAAAAATACACAAACTAATTCAAAATTTGAATTTCGATAATAAACTTACACTTTTGTGCATATTCATACATATCGTTTAACACCGTTACATCCCGTTTAACGGATGCTGATGTGGATTCCACGTGGCCAAACGACGTCGTTTTGTGCAAAAATGAGAATTCTAATGGTGGCCAAAACAATGTCTCCTTCTTCTTCATTTCTCCATTTTTGAACTGTTAATGGTTCATTAAATGGAGGTATCAGCTGATGAATTTCTTATCAAAAAATGAAGCTTCGTCGAGTTATAGAGGTTCGCGGGCGACGAATTAAACTTGAGCAAAATCTAATTTTTGAAGCGGATATGAAGTGGATTTGGCTAAAGCGGCGGATTCGGTGGTTAAGATGGAGGATGATGAAACACCGTGGAAGCTGGCCTCTCGGAGGAACAGAGAAGGTGTCATAAGCGTGGGAGCCATAAATGGACGAACATCTCACACCCGAAGGGAACAAAGCCTCCCACCAAAGCTGATTTTTGTGAGAAACCAAGGTGGTCGAGAAAATATATAAATCGAGATGACCCTAGGACGGGGCAAGAGACGCGGCAGCGAACTCCAATAAGAGAGTGTTTGAATGTTTACTCTTCTTCTCTTGATATTTGTGTTTCTTCGTACTCAAGAAATAGATGAAAGAAAGAAGAAAATGCAGAGAACGTAACTTCTGTTTCAACAAAATGATTTATTAAAACAGAGTGCTCCACTTATTTGTATAACACTCGACACGTATCTTAGTACAACAACACACAACTTTTATTGATATAGAATATTGTTGGTTATAGTTACAAACAAAAAGACGAAGTCATTATATAGACTTTCTACAGACACTAACGAAGCGTTATGACTTTTACAACAACTGTTTAGGAAACAACACTTGTGACTCTTAACTAAATAACACGACTCTTAATGTGTAAACTTAAAAACCTTAAAAACTCAATTATCTCCAACACTCCTCCTTAATTGAGTTTTGGTCTTACTCCAAGTTTGCTCCTCAATTCTTCAAATCTTTTGTTACTAAGTGCTTTGGTAAGCAAATCAGCAAGTTGAACTTCACCTTCACAGTACTTGAGTTTGATAAGACCTTTGTGTTCTGCTTCTCGAACGAAATGATACTTAATCTCAATATGCTTTGTTCTTCGATGTTGCACCGGATTTTTCCCAATTGCAATTGCTGACTTGTTGTCGCAGTAGATTGGAACTCCCTCTTAAGAATCAAAACCAATATCTTCCATAAGTCTTTGTAACCAAATCGCTTGATTTGTTGCTGCACAAACTGCGATATACTCCGCTTCTGATTGTGCCACAGTTTGTTGTTTGCTGGATTGCCAACTAAACACAGCAGATCCTTGATATATCATGGATTTTACCCGTTTTTAGCCATGATATAAGTCGTTTTATCGAGTCTTTCTAGTGCTTTTTCTATCATTTTAGAGTCTTTTCAGGTTTTAGCACGTTTGGGACGAAATTGGAGATTTTGGAGACATTTGGAGTCTTTTTGGAGCAAACCGAAGAAAGTACCCGTTTTGAAGCTTTAGCATCGATCGACACCATCATGGTATCGATCGATACCGACATAATCAACGCGCAGAAGAGATTTTCAAGAAAGCCCATAAGAAACCCAATCATCCCCTTTATTTACATAAGAAGTCCAGCTCGTGATTTTAGGTTTATTTAAGCAAACTTTTAGTCACTAGGTTAAAGGCAGACTTTACTTTTGACTATTATTCTTGAGCCACCATTGAGATTTGGAGAGCTTTTGTGAGGGAGACGGATCCAAGACTCTGTTCATCATAGAGAAGATCCCGAACCCTTGTTTTTATTCTTTTGTTTAATTTCATGATTTATTCAGTTATGCTTTGTTTCTCATCAATCATGTCTGAGTAGTCTCATTTTAGGTTTAGGGATTTCTCATATGGATTTCTCTGATTTATGATAATTGATTTGTTAGGGTTCAAAGTCTGAATAGTTCTTCACCATAGGTTGTTTTCAAAGCTATTTCTAACCTGATCACTTAGAACATAGAACCTAGATTAATCGATTAGGCACGACAGTGCAATTGAGTAATTTGATAAAACCTAGGATGAGCAATTGGATTATCTGCAAAGAGATTTGGTTTAATCGAATTGTGAACATATCAAACTTGAATTGATTGCTGGTTTACTGTGTAGGATTTGCAAAGAGATTTGGAATTTTAGACTTTAGACTTAGTTAGTTTTCGCAACGACAGTTGGTTAACTATACTTTCGTGTTTGAGTTCAAGAACGGCGCTTAATTGAATTGAACCTTAATTGATTAATTGTTATCAATCATTGATTTCCTAAGAATTTCCCTGAGCCTAGTTTCCCCTCATATAAATCGACTTAAGTTCAATTTGATCATTTGTTTTCTCGTCATTCACTGTTAGCTTAGCACAATCTGCATCTTTTATCTACTGTGTGAGTTTTCTTGAGTTCTTGTGTTCGACCCCTAACTTTACTGCAGCAACTGCTTTAGTATCATCATAGGGTATTAATTTGAGCATATCAAATTTTGCGCCGTTGCCGGGACTCTAAAAATTCACCATTAGAATTTTAGTTGTCGATTTTTGTCTAAGTTCGTCGTCAGTATCGATCGATACTCCACTGGTATCGATCGACACTGAACGTCTGTTTTTAAATTTTGGTTACTTATCTTCTCGTCTTTTGATTTTCAGGTGTATGCATCAGCGTACCACCAGGAGAACGAAGAACACACCACTGATCAATCTCTCCAACTCAGAGCTAGCAGAGCTTGAACGCACGAGTCGAACAAGGAAAAGAACTACAGTTGAGATGGATCTTCCACAAGGTTTGGTGCATGATGAGGAAGGTGAATAACTACCTACCGAGGCTGGACGCCAACTACCTCCTCCACAACAACCCCAAGCTGTTGCTGAACGGACACTTGGCGATTACAACCGACCGGATCAATTCTATGCCAATCGTGCAGCGATCCGTATTCCGACTTTCCAGAGGAATGACTTTGAGCTGAAGCCTGCTTACTTCGCTCTTGTTGGACAGCACCCTTTCACCGGTCTCTCTCATGAGCACCCTATGGATCACATCAAGAAATTCGAGGACTTGGTCACCAGTATGAAGTACAATGGAGTGCCACATGAATACCTCTGTTGTAAGCTATTTTCATACTCTCTTGGTGGAGAGGCAGCTTACTGGCTGAAGCAGCTACCTCCCGGATCTCACGCTACTTGGAACGAGACCAAGAACGCATTCCTGAACAATTTCTATGACGATGCGAGGTCGGAGGAGCTCAGGAACAAGATCTCTCAATTTTCTCAGGGTCCAACAGAAGCACTCAGGACTGCTTGGGTGCGATTCAGATCCTACCAGAGAGACTGTCCTCATCACGGTTTCAGTCAAGTTCAGCTGCTCGGGATCTTTTACAGAGGAATTGATTGGCGGTATCAGATGACACTGGATTCTGCAAGCAACGGGAACTTCAACACTAGGATTCCAACCGATGCTGTGAAGCTGATTGAGAACTTGGCGTCTAGCAATAGCACCAAGAATGCTGATTTTGAGCGGAAAAGGCTCGCTAGTGTTGCTGACGGTTCGCAGATTGCTGAAGTTCAGGCCAAACTAGACACAATGCACAACATATTGGTCAGGAAATCGACGAGAGCTGTGCACTTTGCTGAGGAAATTGAGAATATTGAGGACGAAGTGGGGGATGTTAACTACGTTGGTGGTTCTGGTTTTCAGAGTCAGCAATTTGGGTACAACAACAACAATCAGCAAGGTGGCTACAAGTTCGGAGGACACCAATCTGGTTTTGGGGCAACTCAATACCCCCAGAAACCACTTCAAGGCGGTGATTTTACTCGCCAATACGGTAATTCAGCTTACCAACCGCATTCTCCGAGGTCTGCAGAGAGTAAGACAGAGATCCTCTTGGAACAGATTCTGCAGGGACAAGAAAAGATGACTGGAGATTTTAATAGAAAGCTGGATAATTTATACACTGATCTGAATGGGAGAATCGACGCTCTCGAAATCCATCAGAAGATGCTGGAAAATCAAATAGCTCAGACATCAGCAGCTGTCAAGGGAAAGATAGTTCAACCACAGCATGGACATGTCAATGCAATCACCTCGAGCGCTAGAGAAGAGGATTTTGAGCCTGCGATGACTGTGTTCGTATCCAGTGATACTAGTATCGACCGATACCTACCTGGTATCGATCGATACTTCCCGAGACCTGCTGTAGATTCGAAGGTTGCTGAAGATGAAGATAAGAATTCTGACATTCTACGCGTATCGACCAACACCCATACCTGTGTCGATCGACACCAACCTGCAGAGACGATACAAAACTCCAGTATCGATCGACACTCATCTGGTATCGGTCGATACCCTTCGCAGGCTGAATCAATAACTGAGAAAAGGACAGAGATGGTTGAGGAACGGGTATACAAACCAAAGCTACCTTACCCTGTTCTTCCCAAGCTGACAAGAGAGGAGTGGGCGGCTGCTAGAAGCAAGTTTTTATCAAAAAAAGTGGTTGCAGGACCTCCCGTTGGTGATACACCACCACCGCTGAGACAGTTGACAAAGAGGGAAGACCCAGGGAAATTCTCAGTTCCATGCTCCATCTCTAGAGTAAACTTCAAGGAATCTCTCGTTGACTCAGGGTCTAGTGTCAACGTCATGTCGAGGGCGATTGCAGAGAGATTGAAAGCTGATATGAGATCTCCTAACACGCTTCTCACATACGCGGATTCTTCTAGCTCACTCCCTTACGCTACAATTCTTGATTTACCTGTTAAAATAGGAGATTGTCTGATTCCTACTGATTTTCAGGTTGTGGAGATGAGCCAAGGATCCAAGGTGCCCTTGATTTTGGGAAGACCATTTATGGCTACTGTTGGCGCGATCATGGACACGCCTAATAAGAGAATCTCTTTCTCTTGCATTGACGGAGACGTCTTCTACGATGCCATTCCTTCTGGAGGAGCACCCAGACATGTCTCGTGCATCACCATTGCCTCGGGCGAGACTCTGATGATCGATCTGCTCGATGAACCCCCCCAACACCCCAGGAAAGTTGTGGAGAAGACCAAGGCAACAAAGAGGAAGGCGACGCGCAAGAAGATCAACGGTGCTGCTAATTTCACTTTGATTCCTCAGAAGTGTGATGGAGATTCGATCGAATATAAGGTGAAGTGCAAGGGAACCTCGAAACCTTTCTCTAAGGCTAGAATTCTCATTCCTACGGAGATGAAAGAGAAAGAAGAGGATATGATGAGCACAACTTTGAAGCTGGAGATGTCTGGTTGTGGAGCTTATCTCGGAGTGAGTTCTCCACCTTGTCCTGACTGATATTTTAGCCAAAGTCAAGCTCGTGACATTAAACAAACGCTTAGTGGGAGGCAACCCACTGGTAAGTCTATAAGTATGAGTTTTTGTTTTTGTGTTTTGTTGTGTCTTGCGAATCAGGTCGGAAGAAGGATGGTCGTTTTTGTTCCGTATCGATCGACACCACCTTGGTATCGATCGACACCACCTTGATATCGATCGACACCACCTTGGTATCGATCGACACCACCGCTCTATGGTAACACCTCTTGTTTTTGACCTATTTCATTTTGTCCTTTGATTTCTTTCACCTTCTCTGGGCTTGATAAAAACTGGGGACAGTGTTGTTTATGTCTGGGGGAGGTAGTTACTGACATTGTGTTCATTTTGTGATCTAAAAAAAAAAAAAAAAAAAAAAAACCTTTGTTTAATTGAGTCAAAACAACTTAGAGATTTCTGGATCGTGCTTGGTTTTGTTGTTCTGATTTTGCTTTTGAGTAACCACTGTTACAGGATTAGTTTCAGTTCGACTAATGAAAAATCCAAGGGATAACCAGCCAGCTAGAAATCACTCATGTCCCCAGCAATGTTCTTCACAAGCTTTAGCCAAATTTTGCACTTCATCTACGCGGTTAGTGTTCTTAGAGCTTGATTCATCATTCATATCTGGCTAAGGAACCCATCATGCTTGAAAATTGTGGTATATCTCTCCCGTGGAAATTGTTGGATACATATTTGCGTTAAAACAGGTAAAATCATTATAAAAGATAAAATGATTTCCGCCGAGTAGAGGGGTAGGAAAATTTCCTATGACCCCATTATTCTACTTGGATAAGGAATGATCACACGAAGGCCTGAAGTGAGGGGTAAGAAAATTTCCTATGACCCCATTATTCACCTAAGACTTTTGATACGTTGAAAGGGTAAGGACCGGGGATTCGGTAGCAAACACTATCAATACTCGCGTTTCGGACCTTGATTTGTATTTGCTGTTCAGATAAACCTGCGCTGTTGAAATCCAATTAGAACTGATTATGAAATAAGTCTGGGGGAGATAAAGAATACCGGAGAGCAATAAATGTTGTTGAATAAATGGTTCCTTAGCTATGATATTGTATGGGCAAGAATCTAGAAGGTTCTTGAATACTGATTGCAGCGATGAAACTGGCGATGAGAGCTTGGATGAATATTGGTGTGAGATAATAAGTGAAGTCTTGGGAAGTTGGGATTCCTACGGAGAAGTACATGGTGGTTAGATCTGGAGTTGATCAGGCAGCAGTGGGCGCTTGGGAAAAGGATCATTACAGCGATTTCGGTAACAGGTCAGGTTTCAAACCTCTTTCTCTAACTTAGTTTTCTGTTTTGCTTGAGGGCAAGCAAAAGGCTAAGTCTGGGGGAGTTGATATATCATGGATTTTACCCGTTTTTAGCCATGATATAAGTCGTTTTATCGAGTCTTTCTAGTGCTTTTTCTATCATTTTAGAGTCTTTTCAGGTTTTAGCACGTTTGGGACGAAATTGGAGATTTTGGAGACATTTGGAGCCTTTTTGGAGCAAACCGAAGAAAGTACCCGTTTTCAAGCTTTAGCATCGATCGACACCATCATGGTATCGATCGATACCGACGTAATCAACGCGCAGAAGAGATTTTCAAGGAAGCCCATAAGAAACCCAATCATCCCCTTTATTTACATAAGAAGCCCAGCTCGTGATTTTAGGTTTATTTAAGCAAACTTTTAGTCACTAGGTTAAAGGCAGACTTTACTTTTGACTATTATTCTTGAGCCACCATTGAGATTTGGAGAGCTTTTGTGAGGGAGACGGATCCAAGACTCTGTTCATCATAGAGAAAATCCCGAACCCTTGTTTTTATTCTTTTGGTTAATTTCATGATTTATTCAGTTATGCTTTGTTTCTCATCAATCATGTCTGAGTAGTCTCATTTTAGGTTTAGGGATTTCTCATATGGATTTCTCTGATTTATGATAATTGATTTGTTAGGGTTCAAAATCTGAATAGTTCTTCACCATAGGTTGTTCTCAAAGCTATTTCTAACCTGATCACTTAGAACATAGAACCTAGATTAATCGATTAGGCACGACAGTGCAATTGAGTAATTTGATAAAACCTAGGATGAGCAATTGGATTATCTGCAAAGAGATTTGGTTTAATCGAATTGTGAACATATCAAACTTGAATTGATTGCTGGTTTACTGTGTAGGATTTGCAAAGAGATTTGGAATTTTAGACTTTAGACTTAGTTAGTTTTCGCAACGACAGTTGGTTAACTATACTCTCGTGTTTGAGTTCAAGAACGGCGCTTAATTGAATTGAACCTTAATTGATTAATTGTTATCAATCATTGATTTCCTGAGAATTTCCCTGAGCCTAGTTTCCCCTCATATAAATCGACTTAAGTTCAATTTGATCATTTGTTTTCTCGTCATTCACTGTTAGCTTAGCACAATCTGCATCTTTTATCTACTGTGTGAGTTTTCTTGAGTTCTTGTGTTCGACCCCTAACTTTACTGCAGCAACTGCTTTAGTATCATCATAGGGTATTAATTTGAGCATATCAAATTTGGCGCCGTTGCCGGGACTCTAAAAATTCACCATTAGAATTTTAGTTGTCGATTTTTGTCTAAGTTCGTCGTCAGTATCGATTGATACTCCACTGGTATCGATCGACACTGAACGTCTGTTTTTAAATTTTGGTTACTTATCTTCTCGTCTTTTGATTTTCAGGTGTATGCATCAGCGTACCACCAGGAGAACGAAGAACACACCACTGATCAATCTCTCCAACTCAGAGCTAGCAGAGCTTGAACGCACGAGTCGAACAAGGAAAAGAACTACAGTTGAGATGGATCTTCCACAAGGTTTGGTACATGATGAGGAAGGTGAACAACTACCTGCCGAGGCTGGACGCCAACTACCTCCTCCACAACAACCCTTAGCTGTTGCTGAACGGACACTTGGCGATTACAACCGACCGGATCAATTCTATGCCAATCGTGCAGCGATCCGTATTCCGACTTTCCAGAGGAATGACTTTGAGCTGAAGCCTGCTTACTTCGCTCTTGTTGGACAGCACCCTTTCACCGGTCTCTCTCATGAGCACCCTATGGATCACATCGAGAAATTCGAGGACTTGGTCACCAGTATGAAGTACAATGGAGTGCCACATGAATACCTCTGTTGTAAGCTCTTTCCATACTCTCTTGGTGGAGAGGCAGCTTACTGGCTGAAGCAGCTACCTCCCGGATCTCTCGCTACTTGGAACGAGACCAAGAACGCATTCCTGAACAATTTCTACGACGATGCAAGGTCGGAGGAGCTCAGGAACAAGATCTCTCAATTTTCTCAGGGTCCAACAGAAGCACTCAGGACTGCTTGGGTGCGATTCAGATCCTACCAGAGAGACTGTCCTCATCACGGTTTCAGTCAAGTTCAGCTGCTCGAGATCTTTTACAGAGGAATTGATTGGCGGTATCAGATGGCACTGGATTCTGCAAGCAACGGGAACTTCAACACTAGGATTCCAACCGATGCTGTGAAGCTGATTGAGAACTTGGCGTCTAGCAATAGCACCAAGAATGCTGATTTTGAGCGGAAAAGGCTCGCTAGTGTTGCTGACGGTTCGCAGATTGCTGAAGTTCAGGCCAAACTGGACACAATGCACAACATATTGGTCAGGAAATCGACGAGAGTTGTGCACTTTGCTGAGGAAATTGAGAATATTGAGGACGAAGTGGGGATGTTAACTACGTTGGTGGTTCTGGTTTTCAGAGTCAGCGATTTGACAAATGACGTAAATCTCCTCTTCAAGTTCTCCATTTAGAAACGCCGACTTTACATCTATTTGATAAAGCTTCCACTTCATTTGTGCCACGAGAGCAAGAATGACTCAAATTGTGTCATGTCTTGAGACAGGTGCAAATGTTTCAAGATAATCAACACCGTATTCTTGAGAAAACCCTCTTGCTACTAATCTTGCTTTATACTTGAATGGAACTCCATTTGCATCTGTTTTGATGCGATATATCCACTTCACGCTAATGACATTTTTATTTTTCGGTTTCTCCACGAGTGACCGACCATGTTCTGTTTTTCTCTATCATCTCGATTTCTTCACTCATAGCTTCTTGCCATTCCTTGATTCCACATGCATCATCATAAGATTGTGGTTCGTCGGATACGACAAAACATGTTTCAATTTCTTCGTATTCCACCATATGAGTAATTTGCATAATCTCAGTCATTGACTTGTATTTCTTTGGTGGTTCCGAAGATCCTTCTCCTCCTTGATTGTTAGCTTGGTCACTAAGTTGAGACAGAACAGGACTAGAGATGACGTGCCTTTGTTTTTCCTGTGGTTGAGAAGTACTTACTGGAATATTAAGGGTCTTCTTGACTTCTTCTTTCCTTACCCAATCCCACTTCTTTTCTTCTTCAAATACCACATCTCTAGATATCTCAATTTCCTCCTTATCAAGTAGCAGTACTCTGTATCCTTTAGATTTACTGCTGTAGCCAATAAAAATTCCCCGCTTGGCTTTTTCATCTAGCTTACTTCTTTTCTCCTTTGGTATATGTACGTAACATATACTTCCAAAAACCTTCAGGTGTTCAACCGTTGGCTTATTACCACTCCATTTCTCAATTGGTGTGACATCATCATCTATTGCCTTTGTAGGCAAACGGTTTTGTAAGTAATTTGACGTATATAACGCCTCTGCCCATAGTTTGTGAGGAATACCTTTATCAGCAAGTAAGGTTCGTGCCATCTCCATCAATGATCGGTTTTTACGCTCCGCAGCGCCGTTTTGTTGTGGTGAATATGGCACAGTTACTTGTCTCTCGATCCCTTCTTTTTCACAAAACTCATTGAATTCACTTGAAGTAAATTCACCACCACCATCAGATCGAAGCTTTTTGATCTTTTTACCCGATTGCGTCTCTACCAATGCTTTGAACTTCTTAAACACTGAAAATGCTTCAGACTTGTTCTTCAGAAAGTATACCCACGCCATGTGAGTAAAGTCATCTATGAACAACAAGAAGTATCTGCTTCCACCAAAAGAAATAGTTTGCATTGGACCACAAACATCTGTGTGAACAAGTTCAAGTTTCTCCTTTGTCTTTGTTTGAGACTCCTTCGGAAACGCTTCTCTTGCTTGCTTTCCAAGTTTGCATACTCCACAAACTTCTTTGTTTACGTGAAACTTTGGTAACCCTTCTACCATCTTCTTGTTTTGTATCTGTTCCATCCTTGAGTTTCCCACATGGCCTAGTCGTCGATGCCATAACTCCATTAACTCCTCTTCACGTGTCACCAACGCACTTTCTTGTGAAGAGTTCCATGTGATTGGAAAACTTTTATTCACCATCTGAATTTCCATGATCTTCTTTCCCATTGGATCCAAAATTTTACAACACTTGTTCTCAAACAATACGCTGTATCCGACGGATATAATCTGTGGAACGCTTAGAAGATTCTTCTCCAGCCCCGACACTAAGAATACATCCCTTATTACTTTCTTTCCCTTCTTTGTGAAGACCGTGATGTCTCCTTTACCAGCAGTCATAACGACTTCCCCATTTCCAACTTTTATTGGAACATTGATACTTTTATCAAGTCTTGTGAAATATCTCTCTTCCTTTGTCATATGATTTGTGCAACCACTGTCGACTAACAACACATCTTCTTTAGTGATTATCGGTGCTTCTTCTGTTGCACTAAATAACATATGATCTTCGATATCTTCATCTTCAAGACTCATATGTGCCCGTTCATACCTTTTTGAACGACAATCTCTTGCAAAATGCCCAACTTTACCACAGTTGTAGCATTCCTTATCATTCTTTGAATTTTTGCTGTCACCCTTCTTTGGTTTTCTCCAGCAAGTCGATTCTGTGTGGTTTTTCTTCTTACAAAACCCACACCATTTTTTGCCTTTGTTGTCACGTTTGACAACGTCTCTTTCTCGTAAAACATTGAACGCTCCTTCGTTCATGCTTACATTACAAGATGACACACGCTTCTCATGTCCTTTCAGAGTTCCTATCAACTCTGTTACCGGCAATGAAGTGAAATCCTTTGTTTGCTCCATCATAGCCACTATGCTGTCAAATCGTGCAGGCAGAGATATGAGAATTTTCTGGATAATTTGGTAGTTTGTCTTCTCTTCTCCATGCACCCTCAATTGATTTCCCAAATCAATTAACTTTTCTGTGAAAACTTTGATGTTGTCTTCTTCACTCATCTTCAAGTTTTCATACTCTCTTCTCAACGATTGCAAGTTGATCATACGTACTTGTGGAGATCCTTGAAATTCTGACATCAAGGCATCTCATGCTTCCTTTGAAGTAACCACCGGTGCTATGCGAGAGAATATCTTATCTGAAACTGCCGTTTGAAGAATTTGCAGCGCCGTCAAATCTTTTATAGATGCTTCCTCCCACCGGGTTTTTGATTGCACGGCTTCTGGACTGTGATCTCCTTGTGCTGGCTGGTTTGGAACTCCTTCTTCCACCACCGTCCACAGTTTTCTGGTCTTTAAGATGGTTGTCATCTTAATGCGCCAGAAATCATATCTTTCCCCATCAAATATGGAAATCACTTGTTGGGATGTTCCCTCCATTACTCTCTTCTCTCGTTAGGCCCTAGTCACGTTAAGCTCTGATACCATGTTTGAATGTTTACTCTTCTTCTCTTGATATTTGTGTTTCTTCGTACTCAAGAAATAGATGAAAGAAAGAAGAAAATGCATAGAACGTAACTTCTGTTTCAACAAAATGATTTATTAAAACAGAGTGCTCCACTTATTTGTATAACACTCGACACGTATCTTAGTACAACAACACACAACTTTTATTGATATAGAATATTGTTGGTTATAGTTACAAACAAAAAGACGAAGTCATTATATAGACTTTCTACAGACACTAACGAAGCGTTATGACTTTTACAACAGCTGTTTAGGAAATAACACTTGTGACTCTTAACTAAATAACACGACTCTTAATGTGTAAACTTAAAAACCTTAAAAACTCAATTATCTCCAACAGAGAGATGGGAAAGCAAAACGGGATCTAAGAATGAGACGGGACCAGAATTTCATCGATTTTATGTATTTAATTTTACGGCTAATTTGGTTGATTTGATTTCAGTATGGGTGGTGAAGCAAATGCTCTCTCTTAATTTATATGACATATCGAAGGAGGTACATAAATTTCAATTTGGGAATTTTGATTTTGATATGTAAATGATTCCTTTTTTTGAGGATTTGATTTGACAAATCAGGAAACTGATAAGCTAGTTAGATTCATACTCTTCAAGTCCCATCAAAACTCATGAGATTGAAGAGAAGGAATTCAAAGTGAAAGAAGCAAAGAAAAACCAGAAGAAGATGAAGAAAAAACATCGGGTGAAGAAGAATATTGGGTTGGGTGGGTTTTTGAAATGAATCCTTTCAAAAATGGAGAAGTAAAGAAGAAGGAGACAACGACGTCGTTTTAGCCACAATTAGGATTCTCATTTTTGCACAAAACGACGTCGTTTGGCCACGTGGAATCCACATCAGCATCCGTTAAACGGGATGTAACGGTGTTAGACGATATGTATGAATATGCAAATGAAAACGCATTATTCAACTTTATTAAAAAGTATTATTTCTACAATTTAAAGTTATAGTTATTGCATTCGAACTTTCAAAATTTCTATTTTCAATATATCTCAATTTTTTAAATAAGTTGATTACCGATATAAAAACATATAAAATCAATTAAATAGAAAACTATCTAAATCTTGGAAAAAAACTATCTAAATCGAGATATATCTGTGTACGTGTGTACATCTTACCTGTACGGGCAGGGGCGGCTCTTTAGTAAGGCAAACGAAGCATTTGTCTTGGGTCACAAAATTTAAGGGTCCAATTTTTTTTTTCCAACAGGGCCTAGTTTTGTTAACTTTAGTTTTTTCAGTAAACCTAATTTTTTAATACAGAGAAACGGGAGTGACATTTCTGCAGCTGTGCGTTTTAATTTCTGTCTCCATCATCTAATCTTTGTGACTTCGTGTCTTCAAATTGGTAATGGTATCGACTTAACTCATTAGTCGTTTCTTTGTCATCATTGCATGTATTTGCAAATCGTTATCATTTTTTTATGGCCGCAATTTTGGAGAAATAATATGGAATTACGAGTGATCAGATTAAGACTTGTTAGCCCGATATTTTTTTTTCAAATTTAACATACACAAAATTATATTTATTAATTGTTCGTTTATGTGAAATTGTATTTTAATATTGTGAATTATTTTTCCGTTATGACTTACTTTTGTGTATGTTAAATTTAGAATGTTAAATGTAGAATTACAATCTCATATTCCTATTTTTTTTTTTTGCAGTGAAATACCTCTGATAAACACTAGAAAACATCCTATAGGATCGGAGAAAAAAAAAAGATGAAGAATTTGTTAAATCACAAGCTAATTATATGCTTAAGTTTGTTAGAAGATCAGCGGTTGTTGAAGAATTCAAAGATGAAAACAGAAACGTGGATATTAGTGATCCTGAAAACTGGAAAAAAAATGGAGAAAAGACTAAGAGATATTTTGGTAGAAAGAGATCCTCCAACAAGAGTACCAGTTGATTATCATTTTTCCAAAGACAATATTGGTAGGCGTTTTTCTTATTTATCGTATACAAGGAAAATGAGCAATGGTGAGAATCATGATAGGCGATAGCTAGTTTACTCAAAATCAAAAGATCTTATTTTTTGTTTTTGTTGTACGTTATTTAACCAGGAAGAAAATCCTCCAATGTTGGCAAGTGTTGGGTATTGTGATTGGAAAAATATTTCGTGTCGTTTGAAAAATCATGAAACTAGTCATAGTCATATTCTATGCATAACTAAATGGAGAGAGTTGGAAATGAGACTTCAAAGGAATGAAATTATTAATAGACATATGCAAGAAGAAATTAAAAGGGAGAAAAAGCATCGTAGAGATGTTCTATTGAGGATAGTTGCAGTTGTTGAGATCTTTGCTAAAAGGAATATAACATTTCATGGAAAAATGAGAAGATTTGTGATGTGAATGACGAAAACTTTTTGGGTATGATTGAAGGAATTGTAAAATTTGATCCAGTGATGAAAGAACACCTTCGGCGGTTTGACAAGGGTGAAAGCCAGTATCATTATCTTTGTCATAAAATCCAGAATGAATTGATTGAGATGCTTGCACATGAGCTCAAAAGGATGATTATCGAGAAGATTCACAATGCAAGGTATTTTTCGGTAATTCTCGATTGTACTCCTAATATCAGTCGTAGAGAACAAATGACTCTTCTTATTCGATATGTGGATACTTCAGTGCTCTCTCCCAAAATCGAAGAGTTTTTTTTTTTACATGTTTAAAAGTTAAAGATACATCAGAAAAAGGGCTTTTAGACACCTTGCGAGAGGTATTAGTTGATCTTAAGTTGAGAATCGAAGATGTGCGAGGACAAGGCTATGAGAATGGACCAAACATAAAAGGAAAATATAAAGGGGTGCAAAGTAAACTACTTGAAATTAATCCAAGAGCATGTTATACTCCATGTGGATGTCACAACCTTAATCTAGTGTTTTGTGATATGACTTCCTCATCTGCAAAAGCAGTGTCATTTTTTGGGATTGTTTATCGGATTTATTGTCTATTTTTAGCTTCAACTAATAATGCAGAAATATTCAGAGAGATGGTGAATGGTATAACACTCAAACTATTTTATAGTGATAGTGTGAAACCTATACGATTTCAAGCTCCACAAATACGAGAAGTTTTTTTTTTTTTGGCTGAAAATAATGATAATCTAATGCATAGAAGTGAAGCCGAGTGTCTTGCTGAGAGTGAATCATATGGAATTGGGAGGTTTGACTTCTTGTTTGGAATAATTATTTGGCAGAGCTCCTTTTCGCTTTTAATATAGTAAACAAGAATCTACAATCGGAGGACATGGATATTGATGTTGCTATTTTCCAAATGAAGGGACTTCTTTCGTTTTTGAAAGAATACAGAGAAACAGGTTTTGAGAAAGCAAAAGTTGAAGCAATACTAATCTCAAATGAGATGGAGATTGAAGCTGTTTTTTGTGTGAAGCCAAAACGTATCAAAAAAAGAAAGAGACATTTTGATGAAGATATGAAAAAATGGCGAAAATATGGTATTACTAGGGGAAGAGGGCTTTAGGATGGTGGTAACACCGTATTTTACATGTTTTCATGCATTCATTTAATTTAGTTTTATATGTTCCAACATACATTTAGGATAGTTTTAGTGCATTTGCATGTGTTTATGTGTTTATAGGTACTTGGAGTAAAATCTACATTTTTGGAGTGTTTTGGAGCCTTAAGAAGCTATGGAGACTTTGGAGCTACTTGTTCGGACCATGAACATCACGGAAATCTTTTCGAGAAGCTTCACAAAGGAGGCATCGACCAGAACATCGACCGTGCATGACCGGTGCAGTTTCTGATAATCACATCGATCATGTGAATCGACAGTGCACGGCCGATGCTGAGCCATGACGAAGACCATCAACGCAAGCATCGACCACTCCTGGTCGATGCTCTTCTTGAGTATTCACATCGACCAGAGCGTCGACCGTGCACTGTCGGTGCAGTTTTTGATAACCACATCGACCCCGTGCATCTACCGTACATGGTCGATGCAGTTTCTGTGTAGAATAAGAAAAGTTCGTTTAATCCACGATGCAACTTATGAAAGCTAGAAATTGCAAATTGAAACCTTCTAGAAGCTTCTAAGGCACGACTTAGACTCCTCCAGGTCTCCTAAACTCTATATAAACACATGTAGCCTCCCTCATAAGAGGAGACATCTCTTAGACTTTTGTAGCCACAATTTTCATATCTAATAAGAGTTATTCTTTATTTATTCTCTCTTATTTATGTTTATGCTTTTATTTATGCTTTGATTCATTTATGTTCTTAGTTTAGTTTAGTCTATTGTTTATTGTTTTATGATCCTATTCCTTATCTCTACCGTCACCCTCGGAGAGATAAGAGAATAGATCATTTAGATCACTAGGGTGGTGGTCGATGGTGGGATTGAAAATTTAGGGTTCAATATGTCCGATCGTTCTTGACCGATCTAGCTACTCTAATATTCAATCTTAATGCTAATTCATATCCTATGGGAGATGCTTAAGGTTATAATCGAGAGGTTATACGAATAGAAGCTCTTAGCACCACGAGAGTGGGTTAAAACTTCAGATCTGAATATTAAAAAGTATAAGCTATGGTCGAGTTTGTTGTTTGATAGAGTAACCATTGATGTAGCCCTAATCAAGTTAGATTAAGATCTTAGGGATGGTTCACCACGAGAGTGGGTTGTGTTTCGAAAACAGATCTATCAATCACTTTGTATTACCAAAAACACAAGGCCGTTTGATTGACAGTCCAACAGAAGTTTAAGAATATTTAGTAATCAATGATGGAATCGCGTGTAATGCGTGAAGATCGCCACGAGAGTAGGTCTGACATAGTGATTAGCATACCACGAGAGTGGACTAATCTATAATCAAATATCCCTAGATTGACAAACACAAACTATTAGGTAGAACATGAATTCTAAATCTAGATTTTCTGACAAATCGACTATCACCCATTGTATATATTTATTTTATGTTATTTAATTATGCAATTTATTTATGTTATTTATTTATATTATTTAATTATGCTATTTTATTTATGCAATTTAATTACTTTAATTTATTATCTTTTATTTATATAGTTAGTCTTTTATCACTTTAGTAGTTTAGTATTTTATTGCTTTATTTATTTTATGTTATTTACCGCTTTTTTACTTTATGCATCTTAATAGCTTAGGAACCAGACCCCCATATCTCTATTTCGCTTAGATTAGATTTAGACTTGTATTCTTGGTGTGTTATTTTCAATCTTTGTGGATCGATCCCGTATGTACTACAATTGCATTGACTGTGCACTTGCAGTCACATCGGGTTAAACTCACGAGGAAACTCGGGTGAAACCTGGTGAGAGGTAGAAATACCTCCCAATCAGATGGATTACTTCCTAAAGATCATGGATCAAGCTATTATTTCTGTTGAAACAAGATTTGAACAGATCCAAAGTTACGATAATAATTTTGGATTTTTGTTCGATTTAAAGAAGTTAAAATCAGCTAGTGACAAGGGATTGATAGGATCTTGTGCTAATCATGAAGCTTTCTTGACGCATGGTGCACATTCAGATGTGAATGGAAAAGATTTGTTTATGGAGCTAATTTATGGAGCTAAAACTTCTTAGACAAGTATTACCGACAGAAAACAAAAGGGTTATAGAGGTATTGATCTTTTTGAAAAGAATGAAAGGTTGTTATCTGAATACATGGATTGCCTATCAGATATAGTTGACAATCTTAGTTTCAGTTGCTTTTGCAGAAAGAAGTTTTTCAAAGTTGAAGTTGATAAAAATCTATCTCCGGTCTACTATATCACAAAAGAGATTGAATGGATTATCAATGATATCTATCGAGAAAGATATGGCTGATAAACTCGATTATGAGAAAATTATGGATGAATTTGTCGGAAGAAAAGTTAGACGGATTTATTTTCATAAATACATTTTTTTGGATTGTAAATACTTTTAACATTATTTTACTTTTAGAAAAGATATTATAAGGGGCACAAAATTTTTTATATACCTTAGGCCTCTAAAATTGTTAGACCGACCCTGTAGACGGATCATCATACACTACAAGAAAAAGGCAATGATTCCGACAAAAATATTTCTCGGAAATTCGACGGAAAAAGGCGTTTCCGAGAAAATTCCAACGAAAATGATTCGTTGGATCTATGTCGATGGAAATTGGAGTTTGGTCGGAATTTCATTGGAAAAATCCGACGAAATAACGAGAAAAAAAAAACAACAACAAAAAGACCAAAATCCGAGGAAAGCTAATTTGTAACCACAATCAGACCAAAACAATTCCGGCGAAAAACCGATGATAAGTTTCTGACAACCAACAAAAAACCGATGATAAGTTTCTGACAACCAACAAAAAACCGATGAACCATTTCCGACAAAAAACCAAAGAAAAAAATCCAACCAAAAACCGACCATAAATAATATTGAATTAAAAAAAACAAGTAAATATGAAAAGAAAACTGAAAATAAATACAAATTCTTACAAAAAAACTATAAAAGGAAGGAATAATATTAAATGTTCCACTACTAAATTTTTAGTTTTTTAAAAATTTTTAATTAAAAAAAAATGTCGAGCCACTCCGGCGACATCCTCTGGTGACGGTCCACCTCCACCGCCCTCCCAGCTCGTCCTCCCGGAATCCTCCCAGCTCGTCCTCTTCTTCCCGTTCTCCAGATCTGAGCCACCACCGCCGCTTCTGCTTCACCATCACCGCTGCTTCTGCAACACCATTAGCTCCGGCGTCTTCGATTAAGGTGAATAATCACCAACCGCCGTGAATGTTGCAAATTGCAGCAATGATTTTCTTGCAATCAAACTCCCATCTTCATCCAGTTCTCAAAATCTCCATTTTCCTATCAAATCAAAGCACCAAAACACATATCCATCATGAACAAAACAATCAAGCAAAGAAGACAAAACGAGATTTAAGTCAAGGGCTGATTCGAAGAGACAAAGTCGACGGTGTCTCCGGCGAAACAAACATAGAAAACACAAGTCAGGGGCTGATTCGAAGAGAAGAAGTCGCCGGTGGGAGGTTTCGAAGAGACGAAGTCAACGGTGTCTCCGGCGAAGCTTTAGAATTTGTCTCGATGCAAGCTTAAAGATTTGCAGATACAAGAAATATAAACGAAGAATGAGAAAACTAAAGGTAGTCAATAGTGACCGTTGGATTAAATCCATCAACGGTGGATAGTGTTATCCTTGTGTATATTGATTAGCCAATGACAATTCAAGATTTGATTTAGAGTTTAGGATTAGGAATTAGGGGTTTTTGATTTTATAAATGATTAGATTTGATTTTGATTTAAAAATATTTAGACTTAGGTTTAAAAATAATTAGATTTATTTTAGTTTAATATAATGATTATAATTTTGGTTTAAGGTTAAAAATTGATTAGATTTGAAATATTTGGATTTTTAAAATAATTTTATAAAATATAGATTTAAACATGATAGATATGAATTTTTTTATAAAATAATTTAGATTAAAAATTGTATATTTAGATTTAAAATGATAAGATTTAATTTTTCAAAGATTTGGAAGATTTTTGATTTTTTTGATGTGTTAAATTATATGTAAATAGTTTTAAAATAGATTGATTTTAATTTTTTATGATTAAGAGTTAAAGTTTAAGGTTTAGAATTTATGATTAAATTTTTAAAGCTTAAGGTTTAGAGTTTATGATTTAGAGTTTGTAGTTTAGGTTTAAAGTTTTTGGTATAGGATTTTCTTGGGTTTATGTTTTATTAGTAAAAAAAACCGACCATGCAAATACGTTCTCCTCGGAATATATTAATTATTAGGTAAAAGGGTAAAAGTTTCTTAAAACAGTACGGTTTTCTCAGAATTTCGTTACAAAAGGTATGGTCGGAATTTCATTACAAAATGTATGGTGGTCGGAATTTCGTTACAAAAAGTATGGTGGTTGGAATTTCGTTACAAAATACATATTTTTAAAAATACTAAAAAATATTTTGGTTTACGAGTTTGGATTTTGTAATATATTTTGGTTTACGGATTTAAGGTTTTTTAAAAATTTTAAACTTATGTAAACTGTATGTAGTTCCATTTGGTTATAGATTAGTGTTTTTGGATTCATGTTTCACTAGTTTTATAAAATTTAAATCTATATAAAAACCATATGTAATTTTATCATGTTTCATTTCTGTTCCTGATTTTAAAGGTACTTCCATGATTTTTTGAAAAAAATATTAGTTTGTTGCAAAAAAAAAATCATATATACAGTAAAGAAAGGTCATCACATTATGTATTTCACACATCTTTTATAACAATGTTGTTTCTATTTTTCTTATTTATGATTTCTGTAATATTTTTCTATCCAACTTTTAATAATATGTACAATATAATAGATTTTAATATTTCAAATTTCTCATATTTTTCAATTAATGTATATATAACTTAAGGTGTTATTAATTAAGTCCGCAACTCATATATAAAAACTGAATAAATTTTTGCCGAAACTTATAATATTTTTTCAAGGGTAAACCGAGTTGCGCAAGAACCAACCACTTTCCGACGAAAGCAGTGTTTGGTCGGATTTGGGTTGGAATGTTTTCCATCCAAAATTCGACCACGTACCAAAAACCATCGACTTTCCAAGAAATCCATAGTTTGGTCGGATTTTGGTCTTAATTTTTCCGACCTAAATCCAACCAACTACCAAAAACCATCGACTTTCCAACGAGTGTATAGTTTCGTTGGATTTGGGTCGTAATTTTTCTGACCAAATTCCGACGATTTCACAAAAAACGACGAATTTCCGACGAAGGCATTGTTTGCTCGGATTTTGGTCGGAATTCAACAAAAAAATTCCGACGAAAACGATTTTGTCGGAAATTGGCTTTATTCTTGTAGTGATAAAAGAAAGACAAATTGTAAGGAAGTATAAGCACCAACCAAAAAAAATGCATTAAAAATATTTTAAAAGTTTGTATAATCTCTTCAAGTTCTAACAAGCGTTTGACTAAGCAGACAATGGGTCTCGTGTCAAGATGCATAAATAACTGGGGGCATGTAAGTAACCCATTCATGCCTTCAAACGTATTAACCAGTGGTCAACGTCTTTGATGAATTCAGATCGGTGGTTTGCTTGGTGTATCCAAATGAAAATGGCGTGGCTTTTAGAACCACAGTGGAAGTATGAGTACACATCAAGTCAGAGAGTCTTCACTGTCAATGCTCCCATTCCGCTCCTTTTGCTGTGGACAATCGAACGGCGACGACGGCATTGAATGGAAGTTCGAGACCAAAGAAGCTGAACATCTTCTCTCTCAGCGCCAGCGTATATTGGGATTGAATGTATTTTGAACGATTTGATTCTTGGTTTAGTTATATTTTGTAAAAAATGCACTTATACGTACTACTAAAGTTTCCATGTTTGATGTCGCAAATGCTTCTAAAAAGCCAACTAAGATGATGATGATAATAATATGTGAATAAAGGTGATGATAGTTATGGTGTTGGAGGTATTGATGGCAAGCTGATGTCTGATGATGATGGTGGTCATAGATGATGATGATTATGATGTTGATGAAGGCATGGTATGATGTTAATGATGATCATGATGATGATGATGAAAATAATGACAATGATGATGATGATGATGATGATGATGATGATGATGGTTTACCACTCTTTCTGGATGATATTAATATTACCGGTCTATTCTTATCTTGGTCCATGGCCTTGCCGTCCGTTCTTACCCACTTTGTTTGTCAACCCTAGATGTGTATATATACGCGTGACATGGAATATGTTATATGTATTTAAAAATTGTTGCAAAATACATTATATAGAAAAATGTACAAAAATATACAAGTTAGCCATTTCCATTAGACTTTAATTTTTATAACTAAAGACTAAAAAAATAAATTTATTATCTAACAAATATATATATACGTATATATATTGTTGAGTTCTCCCTTTAAAAAAAAATATTTAGCAGTAAATATATCTTAATTATAGATAAGACGAATAGACATAGCAAAAATATGAACACATGCATGGTTAGTAACTTAATCGTATGTATATAATTCATTCTTTTTGCAAGTTTACGTTTCGGTAATTCAATTTTCCGTTTTAAAAGAAAAACTAATAATTAAATAGCGATAGTATTTTATAGAATTTTAAAAGTTTGATATTCGTCCCTTAAAATAATTCATAATAGAATTAACTAAAGCGGAGCAAGTTGAAAGGCAAAGTCAAATTTAAGAAATGAATTTTACCAAAAAAAAAAAAATTTAAGAAATGAAACTATGCATGCGGACAATACCAAAATCGTATCCAAATGATTTAATGACGACACAAGTTGGATTATTATAATATATTTTACCTGTTTCCTACCAAGATAAGTAGCCCTCCCCATTTGCTTCTTTGCCACACACAACCAAAAACAAAAAACTCTCATCGTTGCAAATAATATCGAAAGTGTAAAAATTGGCGAAAGCAAATGTATTTCTCCTCTCCGTTGTTCTCATGGCTTCACTCGCTTCCCTTTCCCACGGCATGTGAAAAAACTACATTTATCTTGTTTTGATTTCTAACCCAAAATATGTATGTTGTGGATTGTGAATATTTCTGGATAAAGAAAGAAAAAAAAAGAAAAGTAAAGATTGTATTAATAAACTGTGTTTTATTGTTTACATGGATTATAGTTTATATCATAAATTTTTATTTATTATTTTTAATATTGCAAATTTATAATTATAAATTAATTTACAGAAGATAACGAATATTTATGAAATATATTTTGATTTATTAAAAAAGGTAAAAAAAAACAAGAAAAAAAAATAAAACTCTCCGCCACTAAATTTAGTGCCCCCGTTAAAGATAAAATCGTTTAAAATGATGATACCTTAATATTTAATTGGTTAGAACTACCGTATCTTTATCAAGCTTATTAATTATTAAAGATAAAATCGTTTAAAATGATGATACCTTAATATTTAATTCTTTTCTTATCAAAAAAGAAAACTTAATATTTAAAGCCAAACCAAACTGGGTGAGAAAATTATATTAAGTAGAACTCAAATTGAAATAAAAAACAGAAAACCTTAAAACCTCTCAAATATTGCTATCTTATTCACTACAAGAAAAAACGAAAAATCCGACCTAAATTTCAAAAGAAAATCGATTTAGTCAAAAATTACTGTAGAGATACAACCCAATTCTGAGGGCGAGGGCATGTCGTTGGAAATTCGTTGGTTTGAGTACAATATCGGTTTTGATCAGGAAAAATAAGACTAAAATCTGACCAAACTATGTTGACGTCGGAAAATGGTCCGATTAATTTACTTTCGTTATTTCGTCGAAACAAATACGACCCAATTCCGACTAATATGTGTTGTCGTCGGATTTTCGTTGGTTTGTGAAATTAAATTTACAAAATAAAATCAAATACTATAAATCAAATACCAAATTAGGCGTTTTTGTCGGAATTTGGTTCAAAATTTGTAACGAGATTCCGACCACACACCAAATTTTGGACCCTAAACCGAGGCGCTAGTTACACTACAGTATTATATAAGAGCAAAATCGGATGTTTTAGTAATTAAAAATGTATGTCATTTCTAATTGTTTTTTGTTTCTTATCATTTCTATAACTAATTTTTTATGTATGAGAAAAAAGAATATTTGACATATGTAAATCATTACATTTAATCTACTCAATTATTTAGAGCCGACCGAATGAAATTGTATAAATCAAGTCTTTGGCACTTTGTTTTCTAGAGTCATGATACATGCTCTATTTTATAAGCTCTTTGATTTTTGTATTCTCGGCTTTATTTTTATTTTTTTCCAAACTCTTGTAAGTATCCTTTATGTTGCAATAAATTTCACATTCCAATTAAAAAAATGGTGTAAATCACGAAAAATTAACAACTCATTCATTTATGTTTTAATGAATATTCGTATAAATGAATAAACATATATATCTTTTTAGTTTACATATTGTTATGAATGAATATTCGTTTCTCTGAACATTGGTTAAGAGAAACTATTAATTAATACCTCATTATTGGAGAATCTGAAATCTAGTCACTACAAAGAAAGAAGGCTGTTTCCGACTACCATTTTCGCCGGAAAAATTCCGATGCAATTCCAATGAATTTTCGACCAAATTTCGACGAAATAAATTTTGGTTGGAAATTTCAAATATTTTCCGACTAAAATTTAATCGTTGGAAGGTCGTCGGAAAAGTCCATTGGAAAAACGGAAAATTTCCCGATTAAAGTAAATGGTCGGAAAATCTGTCAGAAATTAGTCGAAAACAAAATTTAAAACTTGCCAACGAGTTTCTGATAAAATATACCATTGTTTCTGACGAATTTCCGACCAATGTAGTCGATATTTCGTCGTAAATCAAAATGCGTGTGGTCAGAAATTCATCGGAAATCAAAATGTGTTTTCCAAAATGTGCTTTTATTGTTTCGATTTAATGATTCAATCATACTTTCAATAAATTTATATTTTCGACGAATTTCCGACCACGGTGGTCGGAAATTCGTCAAAATGTGTCTTTGTTGTTTTGATTCAATGATTCAATCATAGTTTCAATGAATTTATGTTTCCGACGAAGATCTGACCACGGTGGTTGGAAATTCGTTGAAATTTTTTCTATATAAGCGCTCCTACTCGTCAAATCACAAATCAACAAATCGATTCAAAAAAAAACTCAAACTTCCTTCTCGCTGGAATTCTAACTAGTCGCCGGAAAAAAAAAGTGTACAATATAAAAAAACAAAATGAATTTTCGAAGATCTCTGTTTTGATTTGTAGTTTTTATTTTCAAAATAATATGAAATTTTTTAATTTGTATTTTTTTTTAAATATATTTTTAGTTTTAAATCATAAAATATTATTAGTTTTTAATTATAATTTGTATTTTTTTTTGTTTTTTAAATATTTAGTCGGAAATTTTTTCCGACGATATTTATTCTGATGATTTTCCGAGAATGTTGCCGACTACTTTTCCGACGAAGCATCCTGATTACTTTTCCGACCACTCACTTTGTCAGCAAAATTCTGACTATTTTCCGACGAATCCCGAATTTCTAACCAGGCTTTTTCGAATAATACGGCGGTCGGAAACAGATCTGTTTTCTTGTAGTGAGTGAAATAAATAATGGATAGTATAAGATTAGGAATTAAATCTCAATAACTTTTAAAAACTTATGCAATTTTTTGTTCTATTAACTTTATAAGTAACTAATAAATCAAAGGTAATGACTATATTACATATTGATCTATTTATTTATATAATTATTTAAAATCATTTTTTTAACACGAACAATAATGTAAACACATAAGTAAGAGGCACTAACCCATCTGGAAAAACATCGAAGATCAAATCTAGAGGTTACAAGATTGGGTGGTACTTGGGAGGGAACCATATTACATGTTTGAGAACCAATACCAATAATGTAAACACATAACCATGTAAAGTACATGTTTGTACTTGGAAAAGAATACTAAGAAAGAAACTGGAGGATGAAGGAATGCTCTTTGCATATATGGAAACAAGATGGAGCGTTAGACTCGAGCCTTGTAAGACCCGACCCAACCATCTCGAGACTGCAATCAGATTCACGTAGTCTAATTTTTTTACTGATTTGCTATCAAAACATGTCAACATTTTACAACAACAATTTAAAGAATATATATATATATATAATACATTTGTGTAAATAAAGATCTGAAAGCTTACATGAGTCATACATCTTTCCTTGGGATTTGACCTAGTCTTAAAATGTTTGTTGTTGATATCTATAGACAACTTGTTGTTAGAGTTTCTAATACTTTGTGAGTTTGTGTAGAGGACACATAAATATAACTTGTGTAAGAATTCTTAAAAGAAACTATTATGCTGATAATTTATTGTTGGGAGAGTTTGATATTCAATGAGATTTTGTATAGTACTTGGAGTTATTTCTCCATAAAACTGCCCCAAAAACTATTATGTTGACAATTTATTGTTGGGGATTTAATTCTCCGTATAATTTTTTTTTAAACTCAGATTAGTTTTGACAAAATAATTAGAAAGATTTAATAAAATACCCTAAACTTTATAGCAAATTTAAAAAGATAGTCTAAATTTTTATTGCTAAGTATCCATAACTAATAATTATATGAGAAATTTTATGTATTATATATCTATGCAAATGTTTTGTTTTGTCAACATCATTTTTATATGCCTCTACTTTCATGTGTACAAATCAACATATACCTCCACACTAATACAATGCTCATGATTTTGTGTCACAGATATTCTTAAGAACAATGGGGGCACTTGCAAATCTTTCACTTAGTTATTAACTTATTATCTAAATCAAATGTTGAAGAAAAGTTAGATGCTAGCATGTGGTGATCCAACGCATAACAATAAATGAGTATCTAACAAAGTTGAGATATCTGTATAACAATAAATAAGTGATTTTGAGAGGTTCAAGCATTTTATGGAATAAACTAATACATTATATATTAAACGTACAATTAGTAAAATAACATAAATTATAGCTAACACCTAAAATTTGAAGTTTTAGAAAAAAGCCAACAATTTTTTTTAGTAAAAATAAAATTTGAACATGTTTATTTCTGACATCTGTTTATCATGTGAATATTCTTTCTTTCATTGTTACAAATAATACAAACCTTTAAGCCAACAATTTTTAAGACCAATGAGCTGCCATAGAATTTCAGCTACAACCATGAAAAATGCAATGATAAATTTTCGATTACATATGCAATGGAGTTGCCATGTCAGAATGATTGGAAAAAAGAATGAAACCAGATAAAGAGAGTCTGGTGACTTCAGTAGATGATGATCAATCTTTGTTTAAAGCTGCTTTCTGAAGAACAATACACCAATTGGACTTGTCGTAAAATCTATCAACTATCATTGCATTGCTTACTCCAGACGCTAACCTGTCAAAGATTACAAGTTTCAACAAACAAGACTAAAATATAATCGACTGAATCTATGGTGAGAACCAGAAAGCGAATTTCTCGATAAAACTCACATACCTTTCAAGTTCACCTTCACTGAATACATGGTAGTATCTGTTGTACACAACAGCTTCTTTTCTATCATCTTTCTTTGCAAGCCCACTTGCAAGTGCAGATGCAGATGCACCACTCACTTCAGCACGGTGGTACGGTAAATGCCATGGAACAAAGTATTCCTGCTGATTCTTCTTTAATGACTCTTCAATAGAGTTCTCATCCTTTTGCTCTCCAATGGCTTCTTTGGTCTCTGGTATAACACTCTCAGCCTTTTGATCTTTCGTGCTCTCCTCGCTCTCTGGAATGCTCTCAAGACCGTTGAACAGGCTGTTCTCAGCCTTTTGCTCCTTTGTACTCACCTCTGTCTCCGGAATGCTCTCAAGACTAAAGAACGGGTTGTTCCTCACACGAGGGCTATTCATTGGACTACCTGGTCCGACCCATTCCTCAACATACTTTGCAGACAAGGGTGTCCATTTGGTGAGCAACGATGTGTCTTCCTGTTCTGCAGCCCAAACCGTAATGAGAACGAATCCCCCTGGCTTAACCACACGAACCAGTTCTTCAATAGCTTTCTTCCTTCTATTCTCAGTACTTAAGTGATGCAGAACTGCAATAGAGATTGCTGCATCGCCAAATCCCTCTCTATAAGGAAGATTCACAGCATCTGCAACCAAAACCTCTTGCCCTTTATCCAAACATATTTTAATCAACGGATGACTTATATCACACCCTATGAAGAAACAACTCGGGTTTAACCCCAAGTACTTCCCGTTCCCGCAACCTGCATCAAGAATCACAGATCCACAAGGCAATGATTCAAGAAAGGCAGCAACTTTAGGCCACTTAGCAAACCTTGTAGAGCTGAAATGTGGAGCAATCGCATCGTATACCCGATGAACATACTTTTTCTCAATCTCAGGCGTCGATTTAACACTCAAGGACGACGAAGATATCTCCTTTTCTCTAATCTGAACTCCTTCTTCTTCTTCATCAGATGATGTCAGAAACTCCCTAGAATCAGCTTTGACTTTGATTTCTCGCATTTTACTTATACTTATCGAATAAAAACCAGAAATTGGAAAATTTCGAGCTCTGGGAAATGTTCTAATACTTCTTAAAACATCCAAAATCATGAGCTAAGCCACCATGAATCTGCAGAAACAATGTACAGCCCAGGTAACCAAAATTAATCAGCTCAATTCTTCATTAAACCAAAGATTCAAGATCCCAGTACGTAACATATACCATTGGAAGCTGGAAAATGAATAAAAATTGTAACTTTATATATCAAAGTGAGATAGATTTGAGGGAAGCTTACAAAGTCAAGAAGAAACGTCGAGCAGAGGAAATGGATTTGGAAGCGTCGGTTTCGTGATCTGAAACGGAAGGTGGATTTAGGGTTTTGGGAAGAGTAATTGACTGATATTATAGATTCAGTACTCTATATTTAATTAGTTTACGATATTGAACCCATTAATAAAACCTCATTCTTTAATCGACGTTCTTATCTACGTATTTGGGTTGATTGGTTCGGTTCGAGCCAGAAATTTTGAAAATTTCGGCTTTCAGCTTGTAAATATTTTTGCCAATTAAAAATATCGGTTCTCCTGACCAGTTCAAAAGTATTTAATTAATAACCATATAAATCGATTTAAACCCCAATTTTAATCAAATTATATCCAAAAATCGATTCAACCCAACTTTTTCATGTTCTTCCCCATTTTTTTCATCTTCTTCATCCAACATTCATAATTTCAAGAAAATTTTTGATTCATGATTCATTTTGAGGTAAAGCCTTCAATTTCTTGAAATTATGAATGTTGGATGAAGGCTTTACCTCAAAATAAATCAATGAATCAAGAAATTTCTTGAAATTATGAATGTTCGATGAAAAAGATGAAATAAAATAGGGAAGAAGATGAAAAATTGGGTTGAATCGATTTTTGGGTATGATTTGATTAAAATTGGGGTTTAAATCGATTTATATGGTTATTAATTAAGAAAACATGGTTAACTTAAATTAAACCGAGATCTGGTCAGGTTAGGTGGAATTGCGCAGAATTTATAAAGTTCGGGTAGTATAGTGAATTTATGGTAAATTTGGGAAGCCTAGTGAAGAGGTCAAAAATTGGAGGTGATCTGGTTGTGAGGACTCATGTTGAGGGGGGAATACAGAGTCAACCCTATATTATATGATTTGGTTTGGGTGTGAAAATGTATCGCTGAATGGAAACCTAAATTAAATTAAATTTTGCTTTGTTTTTATGAAGTTTTGATGGATAATATTTCGATTTTTTCAATAATTTAAGTTTTGCATAATATCTTGCATCATCTGGTAAACCCTAAACAAAACTCCACCATTAAACACCAAAAAGCCTTTTCTATACCAAACACCGTCTATTCTGAATGACATCTTTCGATGAGATAGCTCACGCAAAACTTAATGAACGTAGAGAGTTGACTGACGTGAATTCTGAGTTTTTGTAGCTTTAGGATCGATAGACCAGAATTGAGAAAGTTGTAAGACTATAGTGAGAATGTTCTAACGTAAGTTCCTGTTTAATGTGGTCTGCAGATCATAGTTCAAGACACAATTCCTAATGATAAAGAGTTCACATGGTTTCCAAACCTCTTTTCCTTGACTATACTTTTTTATTTGTTTGAAGACTGAAACACCCCGACCCAGATTTTTTTATTTTAAATATCCAATAAATATTAATCTCATAATTAATATTTATTAAGCAACAAAATTATTAAATTTAAAAAATAAATTTTACTACCAAGTCTAGATCATCCTCTCCTCATAGCCATAATTCCACTAGCTCACATATTTTTCTTTATCTACATCAAAAATGAGATGCCTAAGTATTTAATAAATATTTAGTGAGGCTATCTTTCCATCTACAGGCTATACACACACATGAATATGAAAATAAATAAAAATTGAAACATGAATACCGACTTAACCAATCAACCATATCATGACATACTCGATCTAGAACCCTACTTGGCTCATCACACAACTTATCGGTCTACAAACATGAAACAAAACGTTATCAATGATATTCACACATCTAAGCCTATGGTTCTCCACTCACCTTGGCTACTTTGCTAAACATTAACTTCTCTTATCTGGAACACCTTCTAAGATCAGCCTCTGAATCAACCAAAAACACAATTCAAAACCACATTCTATCTAAACCGACAAAATCTGGAAATCTGACAGAAACCATCAGTCTCAAAGATACCAACACATATCAAGATCTAACCGTCCATTTCCAATATCACCGTTGAAACTCGACTCCTAGATGTTCTGAAGTTACCCATAAAGTTTTAGATCGATCAGATAAAAGATAAACTTTCGATCACCATTTGAACCTCCACTGGTCCAGATTCGCGACATATTCCAACGACCTCATGAGAACATGAATAACTCTTAAAATATTAACCCAAATCAAGATCTGTAACTTGGGAAATCTAGATAAAGGTCTTAGGTATAACTCCAGAAAGTTTTGTTACCTTTGAATACATTCTGCTAGGTCGAGTCCCTTTTCTCCCACGACATATCGAGTCTGTCTCTGACCTCTTCATATGAAAACTTGTTTTTCTATCTCAACTCAAAACTTCTCTCCTTCTCCCTCTTTCACAGCCCCAAAGCTCGACCAAAATAAGAGGAATAGAGGCTAGGATCGATTTTTATCAGCTTATATAGGGTAGAGTTTGGTTTAAATTAGGTCCACTTAAATTAAACCAATTTCTAATTGATTTAGGAATTCTGCAGAACTGGACCAAATTAATTTGGTCATAACTCGGGTTTGGCTTGTCTTTTTTGCGCGATTCGACTTGGGTTGGAATCCTTACCAAATATGCTCCTCTCCCCACTTGGGTCTAGCATAATGGTGTACGACATGGCCGACCATATAGAGCCTCATATGGTGTCATTCTAATACTAGCCTGAAAGTTGTTATTATATGTGAACTCCACGAGGTTCAAGTAATCCATCTACTGGCCACCCAGTATAACACACACGTCCTCAGCAAATCTTGAGAGTTTGGATAGTTCTCTCAGATTTTCCATCCATCTAAGGATGATAGGCCGTGCTCAGATGTACCTTAGTGCCCAATTCTGCCTGACTGTCTTCCAGAACATGGAAGTAAACTTGGAATCCCGTTCCCACACTATACTCACTAGTACACCAAGGAGCCTCACTACCTCATTCACATACCTTCTAGCCAAAACCTCAGCTCCATCGGTCTTTCTGATGGCTAGAAAATGTGCAGACTTGGTCAACAATCCACAATGACCCAACGACTATTCTAAAGTAACACATAACCAAAAAATGCTAACCAAACTCACAAAAATTCTATACCACTCGATTACTATAACCGACATAAATAATTTACCCACGTAAATCCAAACGGTTCTTTCAGTCCGATTCACACACTGTTGTACCACCTTTGGTATGTCTCGGTCACTCGGCCTACAAAGCATTCTCGACAATTCATGTCTGAGAATATCGCACCAACATATTCTTGATAATTCATGTTAGAGAATCCCGCATTCTTGCCTAAAACTGACAACAATGTCTAGACACTCCTATATGCCCGAGCAATCCTTAACTCCTCCAGAGTCATCATACTCTGATCCTACTAAGCATCCACAATAACTTCTCATCCTTACTGATGTATCTTCGATCACTCACGGACCCTAATGCACCATCTTAAATTCCACATGGATTTTCACATAGACATTTTTTTTTCCAACATTATCTTTTTGGCAACCCAGCCACATGCACACCTTGGCAAATCCACTGATTCCCAAGAACGTGAACATTATCACCAAGACGCCTTTATTAAGCCCTCCTACTCCAAGGATACCCACATCGACTACTCGTCTACCGCTAGTGATCGCTACATGTGGATCATAAAATACCACATATAATCACACACTCACCACACGTTGGCTATCAAATCCACATGACAACAACCGCTCATCCCACTTTGGCTATCAAATCCACATGATAACCACAAGTTCACCACACATGGTTATTGAATACCACACAACGACTCCCGATCACTACACGATTATTAGACATTCACCAAGTAACATCGTAGTCTCACTCTTATACTCGATCTTACTCAACTTTTCAAATCCAAATACTTCTGAGAAGTCTCTTAATCATCAACAAGTCTTTGGAGAGAACTCTCATCCTCCAATCTCTTGTTATATTTGATCTCAACTCTCAAACAACACATCGCCTCGAGTTTCTTACTCAACCAACGAATACATGCCGATAAACGAACGACTTCTCACTAAGTCCAATTCTCACCAGAGTCCACCTGATAAAGTTTGATCTCCCGCACTGACTGTTCCCTTAGTCCATTGCAGTTTAATCATCATGAAAACTTGTCATTAGTTTTCAACAATTCAGTTCTCGTTCTTTTGAGAATTCCTAGAGTCCACATTCTCCGATCAAATTAGATCATCATCTAAACATCTCACAAACAATTCGTCAATGTTTACCCCGTGATCTATCAACGATTCTTACATCATCCGAGCATCCGTTCTCAGCAAAATTCCATCAGAAATACCCAATGCTGATGGTTACAATAGCACCTTCTACTGTATCACCAACACTTGTTGCGACAACACCTTCTATAACAACAATGTTCTCCGAATTCTCATCAGCCATTACCGCTTACCATTCCGCGGCACAACGTAGCCAACTGCAAAAACTTAATCAAAGCACTATGTTCACATGAACCTAGCCAACACCAAGCCAAGCGGCTTCATAAACCATACATCATAAAATTTCAGAAATTTTTTCAGAAACCTCAAGACTTATTGTGGAGTCTCCTTAAAGACTCAAAGAGGATGATTCTAAGACCCCATGCAACCATTTAAATTACTCATAAATGATTACTACTCACAGAATCATACTCACTCAACATGCTTAACCGGTTAAATTACCCCTAATCGAAAAGCAAACAACTAAACAGAACGATTCCATACATCAAGCAAGCTCTCGGTCCGTACACAATCCTAACGGCCCAACACATGCATCTAACCCTAAACAGCCCAACCAATTACTTTTAAATTCTACCTCATCCTAGAACCATAATTGCTCTGATACCAATTTGAAACACTCCGACCCATATTTTTTATTTTAAACAACCAATAAATATTAATCCCATAATTAATATTTATTAAGCAACAAAATTATTAAATTTAAAAAATAAATTTAATACTCATGAACTACTAAGTCTAGACCATCCTCTCTTCATAGCCATAATTCCACTAGCTCACATTTTTTTCTTTACCTGCATCAAGAATGAGATGCATAAGTATTTAATAAATACTTAGTGAGACTATCTTCCCATCTACAGGCTATACACACACATGAATATAAAAATAAAAAAGTGAAACATGAATACCGACTTAACCAATCAACCATATCATGATATACTCGATCTAGAACCCCACTTGGCTCATCACACAACTTATCGGTCTACAAACATGAAACAAAACGTTATCAATCATATTCACACAGTTAAGCCTATAGTTCTGCACTCACCTTGACTACTTTTCTAAACATTAGTTTCTCTTATCTGGAACACCTTCTAAGACCAGCCTCTGAATCAACCAAATACACAATTCAAAACGACATTCTATCTAAACCGACAAAATCTGGAAATCTAACAAAAAACATCAGTCTCAAAGATACCAACGCAGATCGAGATCTAACCATCCATTTCTAATATCCACCGTTGATTCCTAGAAGTTCTAAAACTACCCACAAAGTTTCAGATCGATCAAATAAAAGATAAACTTCCGATCACCATTTGAACCTCCACTGGTCCAGATTCGCGACAGATTCCAACGACCTCATGAGAACATGAATAACTCTTAGAATATTAATCCAAATCAAGATCTGTAACTTGGAAAATCTAGATACAGGCCTTAGCTATAACTCCAGAAAGTTTCGTTATCTTTGAAAATATTCTGCTAGGTCGAGTCCCTTTTCTCCCACGACATATCGAGTTTATCTCTAACCTCTTCATATGAAAACTTGTTTTTCTATCTCAACTCAAAGCTTCTCTCCTTCTCCCTCTTTCACAGCCCCAAAACTCGACCAAAATAAGAGGAATGGAGGCTAGGGTCGATTTTTTTTTTTTGTCAATACTAGGGTCGATTTTTATCAGCTTATATAGGATAGGGTTTGGTTTAAATTAGTCCACTTAAATTAAACTGATTCTTAATTGATTTAGGAATGCTGCAGAACTAGACCAAATTAATTTGGTCATAACTCGGGTTTGGCTTGTCCTTTTTGCGCGATTCAACTTGGGTTGGAACCATGTTCCTTTCATCTTTAATCCAAGACCAAAATCATCAAAAATAGATGAGTGATTCGCCCGGAATTGTCAATTCTTTGAAGCCCGATTTTTCTCTTTTAATCATAAAATAACTCTGAACCACTCATAACTAGCTACCTCAGCAATTAATCATCCACCAATCAAAATCCTCCAAATTCTTTATTAATCTTTGACCAATCAAAAGCTTCTACTTCATCAAATTGATTTAAAGATTAAACCAACTAAACCACTAACCAAACCATAATTTAATCATAATGTCCTCTAATGATTTTTTCGTGGCTCGGTTTACTCTCTAAAACCGTCAAAATAGTTTTTCCATAGCTTAATTATCACTTTTTAAGTTACGCTATTTGATTCAAAAATCAATTTATAAAACACGAGTGTTACAAGGACAAGCAAAGTTTAAGTTTGGGGAGTTGATAACATCGTATTTTTACCTATTTTTGCTATGTTTTTTAATGTTCTTAATAAGTGTTTGGCGTGTTTTCAATGCTTTTCAGGAATTTTTATAGTTTTTGCGATATCAAAGAGTCATTATAGGTTTTAGGGAAGAAATAGCATAAAACGAGCAAAATCTAGTGTTCTTGAAGTCGTTGGAAATCTAAAAGAACCATCTTTCACATCCAAGTATAATCAAACCAAACCATCGAGCCAGTCGAAAGTTATACATTGAAACCATGCCTCGCCACTCCCGATAGGAATGAAACCGCGGCCAAACATCAAACGACTGTGGCAAACCATTACGCATCTGCGGTAAACACATCCATTTCCGCGCCTCCAACCTCGATGTTGCGGCCAAGCATTCCCAAAGCCCACTTGTTCGAAAACGACGAGTTTCCATGTTTAAAAGCCCTAAACCTAATTTAAGACCTCGAAGCCTATAAATACTAGTTTTTAACAAGTTTTCTCAAGCAACTTCATAGAAAGCCTCCAAAAAATGTCTATAGCTCAGAACTTTGTCCAAAACACTTTAGATTTAGACTTTGTTTTGTTTTTGCTTTGAAGGGAGAAGATCCAACCTCTTTATATTCAATATCGAGAAATAACCTCTGAACCCTTTTGTTTTTATTTTGATTTATGATTATGCACTTCTTTACACATGTTGTAATATCTTTCTTGATTATGACTGAATAGTTTTTTAGTTGGGTTTTAAGGGTTATTCAAAGGGAATTTCATGATTGATTAGTTTGAGTGGCGATTTATAGGATAATTTCTTTTATAAAGTTCTTCGTCTATACTTGATCTTATTGTATGTGGATAGTGTCATGAACTAGCTGCTAATCCTAGGGATAGACCCACCATAAGTGCAGAACTCTATTGACCTGAATTTAGACTTAGACGAGCATGATCTCATAACCTGCGATTCGTTGAGTAATTGAGTATTTTAGATCTCATGATCTCATAATATTTAAATTGTTTACTGATCGAACCTTACCATTAATGCATATCTTGTTGCGTGATTGCCTGCGATTTATTGAGTAATTGAGTATTTTAGATATAAGCAATTTAAGTTTGCAAAATAGACTTGTTGCATTGTCGTGTTTCGAGTTTGAAAACTTGTTAGTCTTTAAATCTAATTGATTGATCATTTGATTGATCATTAATCTTTAAATCTAACCCTGGCACGGGACGAATATCCGCTATTTTTGGCATACTTGATACTTAGATCCGCTCCGCACGAATAATGAAAATTTGGACTCGGACTTGAATCCGCCCAAACGAATACCTGCTGAATCAAGATACCCGCCCAAATTTTTGATACTTGCAGATACCTTGACTAATACTCGGATTTGCAAGTCCGAGTACCCACTCAACAAATAATTGCGGTACTTGCTTTGTTTTTTTAAATTACCTGCCTTGTATTATTCTTTTTTTTTTTTGTTCATCCCTGCCTTATATTATTCACATATAAAAATTATATATAAACGGCTCAGCACAAAAATAAATAAAGCCCCTCCCCTCTCCAACCCAAAACTTGATTGATCATCTCAGAAATATGTAAAAAAAAAATTCCAAGTCGCCCTTCTTCTATCAATGACTCCAAAGTAGAGAACCACTTCGTACATCTAACCGTGAGTTGGATAATTGAATCCTCCTGATGAATACTGATCAAAATCGCTTCTCCGGGCCATTCGTTCAGCTCTTGCTGCCATGTTTGCGCCTAATCTGATCGATGGTTTCCTGTGAAATAAATTGAACTTTGAGCAAAATTGATGAATCATGAATTGATTGATTATTTTCTAGTAAACATGACCACATAATTTGTTTTCACACTCCCCAAACAATATTGCCAAGCAAATTTAATCATTCCTACATTCATTAATACTAATCCGAAATTGAATCTCTCAATCACTATATGTATATGTTTCTGAAATAATCAATGGCTATGAATGCAAAAAGCTTCTTCTGTGAAGTCAACTTCTTAACATTAAAAATTAAACTCGGATCAATGATTGTTACCTGCCAGCTAAAATTCGGTCTATGTCTTGAAGTTCAGCCTCTAGGAAGAGACAATCGCGTGAATTTCTCATTTTAATATAGAAAGCGACAACTGCAAATTCACCTTCAATGGCTGCAAAACTGCAAAGGATGAATAAAAAAGCTAAACTTTGCGCCAAGTGATGCATATAAAACAAACAGTTTCATTGCATGATTGATCTAAAATAAATCCAAAGATTCAACAAGGAATATAAGATCTCCAGATCTTAGAACACAGAATCAATAAATCAACATGAAAAATCTCATTTTTGTTACAATCGTAGCATAGACTAACACCAAGAGCAAAGAATTGATAACATTTAAACCCAAAATAGCGATCTAAACAACATAACAACAATGAGAAAAATATAAGAAACAGAGAACCTTAAGAATATTAGTCTGCGAAGCGGCGAAGAAGATGACCTCAGAGGCAAAGCGGCGAAGAACCTTAAGAACCCTAAGTAACGGAACCACGAACCACAAACCACAAAGCGGCGAAGAAGCTGACCTCAAAACCTTAAGATCTAAGCCGAGAGACAAAGAGGCGAGGCGGGGAAGCAGAGAAGATAGGCGAGGATCGAAGAGATGAGAGAATGAGAGGCGGAGAAGAAGAACAGATGAGAAAATTAGGGTTTGTGCTTTTGCCTATGTGAGAGACAGAGTGGCTGCACGATTGTGAGAGTGTGAGGGTTAGGCGATTAAGTTTAGGTATTATTAGGCTGGGCCAAGAAATGAGTTGGGCCTTGTGCAAAATAAGAGCCAAAGAAGAATAAACAGAACGGGTAAGTCTGCGGGTATCAAGTACCAAAGCGGATAACAGTTTCAAGGTGGGTAACGAGGCAAGTATCACGAAAATTTCTTGGACTTGGACTTGGACTTGGACTTGCAAGTATTCTAAAAACTAACCTTGTACTTGGCTTGCAACGAAGCGAATCCCTCTTTTACGGGACGGATACGGGACAAGTCTTGCAAGTCAGGCGGGTAATGGGCCCTCAAGTCCATGACTACTTAAATCAGTTGAATGAAACTTTCGATGAATCCCCTGCGAAATGCCTAACTCCAACGTTTCGTTTTATTGATTATCTCATGTTATTTACTTGCTTATTTACGTTTGTTTGCTTGCTTAGTTTCGTTCACCATAAACGCCAAAAACCAACTTTACATTTTCGTTCTAACTTTATTCTTTTTTTAACGACTCGCAAGGCAGCATTCATTATCTGTGGGAACGATCCTTAAATACTACATACATTAGTTGTGCACCTACAACTTTCCGTGTGATTTCTAAGGTAAAACCTTGAGTGAAAAACCAACATACATCACCATACGTGCAATCGATTTCTCGACGTAGCTGGAGAGAGAGAAGAAAAACGATTTTAGGATTCTAGTTTGAGTTTAGGGTTTACTCTCGCACAAAACGGAAAAATGTGTAAACTGGTAGTTCGAACAAGGAAACATAGGTGATAGGTTTAGTAAAATACTTAGTTATATTTGGATATATAAAAGTACTTGTTCGAGTCTCAGGTTTTACCACAACCGACCCAATACCCAAAATTTTTTTACAGAGGTCCCAATCAGGTATTTTAAGGAAAGCGAATACAATCCAAACTGCTTTTTCGGATCAGGTTTAAGTCGGTTCCTTGGGTCCGGTTTTCATGCCCAAGGCTATTACTCCATCGATTCACTACTATGGTTTGTGTTTATGTATGACTTTTGTATCATTAACCTTGTTGTCTAGTGTAAACTCCTTTCAAAGCAATGTAAATTGAAAGACCTCTTGATTCAGCTATATAATCTAAAGCAACGACCTTGACGGTGACTCAAAAGACAACCCTTCCCCAATATACTAACAAAACTTGGATAATTGTGACATCGGATAACAAACTAGATCATTCAAAAAATCATCGACAGTGACTAAAAACGAACAGATAAGCTCTGGCTAGAGTCTAGAGTAGCCTCTTGGACGTTTTACAACCCTTTTAACTTAATAACACAGTCATCGCAGTTACCGACAGGTACTAAACACAAAATACGCAGTTTTTTGTTTGAAACAGTGTAAACAAAGCAGTGACCATGAATATGACGCTAGTATTAATCCGGAGACGAAAACTTCATTAACCACAAGGGGTTTAGAAACCAAAGCAACCTACAAGAAGTCTTCAAAGATCTTTTCTCAAGTATGACAATTCTAGGCAAAAAGAGAAATCATGAAAAGCACACTACTTCTTTGCATAAAGTAGATAATAGGGTAAAATGATAATGAGCACAAATCACTGGTCTCCAGGAAGTGCCTTGATGATGTCAGAGTCACCTGAAATATCGCACAAGTAAAATAAAGATTTAAAATTGCATATGTTAGATTAGTCTAAACGATGTTGGACTGTAGATGAGTGTGTTACCTGGGTCAACTATGCTGAGGCATGAAACACGGAAGTATTTACCGCAGGCAGTACCCAGATCAACATTGTCTATAAGCAACAAGTACAAGAAAGAATCAGGCAATGAAACAGTTTATGTATATGCAGGGACTCATCAAATCAAGCAGTTTCTACATACTCAACAAGATAAGCAAGGTTTAAGAGACAATCTCAAAGCAAAAGCGAGCAAGGTTCAGTTTCTGAAGTAACTCATTCACTGGTTATCAATGAATTTGTCGCTAATACCACAAAACACAGAAGAATCGCTGGTGCAAACAGAAAACTGATACGATAAAAACAGAAAACTGATACGATAAATGGGGGCTTATACATACTACTAAATAAGTCATTACATTAAAGCAACTATAAGGACCACTTCTATGGATTGGTAGGTTGCAAAATTACACACTCTATCTATACATTACGTACAAGAATTTTGGAACGGATCATCTGAGTATATGGGGCATTCTAAAGGGAAGTGGGAACAATTTCACAAATTGAATCACGCATTTGTTATAACTGAATTGGTCACTAATCCCACAAAACACAGAACAATCACTGGAGCATATAGGAAACCAATACAATGAATGTTTTCACTTATATGGATCACTTTTATGGATGGGTAGGGTGCACAATTACACTCTCTATCAATACAATACACGAATTTGGGGACACATCATTTCAGTTTTGGAGAATTTTAAATGGTAAGTGGGAAGAGCTTCACTGCCAAATTCCTCAGAATCATTTCTTTATTTCTTGATCAAATCAGAATTATATAACTTATACTAAAGAATTACCTACATTGAGACCTATATGTTGTACAATTCCACCTAACTAGTCATAAACTAAAACAATATATAAATATATAAGTTTTGTTTATGAAAGTAACTTACTTCCATTGTAGTGATGAACTCCAACTTTAGCAAGCATAGCATAGTACTCAATCTCAGACCTCCTCAATGGTGGGCAATTACTAGATATAAGTATCAGCTTACCTACAACAATCCCAGAGAACAAAAAATCATTTCAATACATTACAAAATAATCTAACAAAACAACGAAACACAAACTATGTTATTTTTTTTGTACCTTTGGAGCTACGAAGAGATTTGAGAACAGATTTGTAACCAAGAGTGTACTTGCCACTCTTCATCACCAAAGCCAATCTGCTGTTGATTCCTTCATGAGACTTCTTCTGCAAGTTTTTTTACATACACATCACAAGAACTGGATTCACAAATTCAGGACACTCAAACCTCAATTAGATCGAGAAAACACATACCGTCTTCTTCGCTGCAACCATCTTCGCCGGATTTACTGATAATATTGAGGAAACGAAACCGGAAAATTTCAGATAAGATAGAAGTTAAGAGTTCTGGGAAAGAGATTGGAGATTTTTTACCTTCGTTGCCTTTAGGGTTTGGGTGGCGCAAAATGAAGTAGAAGAGAGACGAAAGGAACCCTTAGGGTTTTGAGAGATACACAAATTGGGCTTAATAAGTTGGGCTTTAACGGCTCATGCTCTTTCTTTATATGTAGACTAGGTCACTTACGAGCATAAAAGTATTTGATTTTGCAATGTAACAAGGATTTTTTTATATTTCGCATATAGTGATATTAATTTTTATGTATTAAACTTTACATAATTATAATATATGGTATTTTTTTAAAAAAATAAGAGTATAAAATGGACCAGTTTTGCAGGTTTTTGCTGATTTCTAGAAATCGGTAACTCCTTAACCACAAAAACGCAGATGAGTTTTATGTGGAAGTGTCAAAATGAGCCATTAGCTCATGAACTGTTTCGGTTCAGCTCATTTTTTATGAGATCGAACTATGTTTTTAGCCTTATTTAATAAATGAGTTATATTGTCGAACTTAATTGAATTGGCGAATTATATAAGCGAGCTCTAACAAGTCACGAGGTAGCTCGTGAGGTAAGATTTTTTTTTTTATAGATTTAGGGCATGTTTGTTTTGTTATTCAGATGGTTCATCTCGATGAAAATGAGAATTGTTGTTTGTTTAGTGTCTAAAATACACATCATTCAGATGAACCATTTGAATGAGTTATAAAAATTTAGGTAAAAATTTTAAATTCATCAAGCTGATTCAAATTGGATCATTTGAATGGAGATGAATCAGTCAAAATAGCAAATACCAAATATATCCCTCACTAAACAAAAAGCTTACAAAATACCAAAGTCTCAATCTCTCAAAAATCCCTAATCTCTCCCAACACTGAAAAACAGTAAAATTTTTGAAAAACTTTAAATTTCCGAAATCTAGTAAAATTTTTAAAAAAACATAAAATTTCTGAAAAACCGTAAAATTTCCGAAAAACCGTAAAATTTTTAGAAAACCGTAAAATTTTTGGAAAACCGTAAAATTTTCAAAAACCATAAAATTTCCGAAAAACAGTAAACGTAAAATTTTCGAAAAACCGTAAAATTTCCGATAAACAGTAAAATTTCTGGAAAACCATAAAATTTTTAGAAAACCGTAAATTTTTTATAAACCGTAAAATTTTTAAAAAACCATAAAATTCCAAAAAACCGTAAAATTTTAGAAAAACCGTAAAATTTCCGAAAAACCTTAAAATTTTCGATAAACCGTAAAATTTCCGATAAACCGTAAAATTTCCGATAAACAGTAAAATTTCTGATAAACAGTAAAATTTCTGATAAACCGTAAAATTATCAAAAAACCATAAAATTTTCGAAAAACCATAAAATTTCCGATAAACCGTAAAATTTTCTAAAAACAATAAAATTTCTGAAAAACCGTAAAATTTCCGATAAACCGTAAAATTTCTGAAAAACCGTAAAATTTTTGGAAAACCGTAAAATTTCCGAAAGCCCGTAAAATTTCCAAAAAACCTTAAAATTTCTAAAAAACCGTAAAATTTCTGATAAACCGTAAAATTTCTGGAAAACCGTAAAAATTTTGGAAAACTGTAAAATTTTTGAAAAACCGTAAAATTTCAAAAAACCATAAAATTTCCGATAAACCGTAAAATTTCTGATAAACCTTAAATTTTTTGGAAAACCGTAAAATTTCTAAAAAACCGTAAAAATTTTGAAAAACCGTAAAATTTTTAAAAACCAGTAAAATTTTCTAAAAACAGTAAAATTTCCAAAAAAACTTTAAATATATGGAAATCGTAAAATTTTTTAAAAAGTAAAATTTTTGGAAAACCGTAAAATTATCGGAAAACCGTAAAATTTCTGGAAAACTATAAAAATTTTGGAAATCGTATTTTTTTGAAAAACTATAAAATTTTCAAAAAATCGTAAATTTTTTAGAAAATCCGTAAAATTTAATATTTTATAATATTTTAGTTGTAAATATATTTTAAATCAATTTATAAATATCAAAAATAATAATTTGAAAAGTATTTATTTGTAAACATATTTTAAATCAAGAATTAGAATTAATATGATTAAAGTTAAGGTTCAAAATATGATTAGATTAAAGTATGAGTACTTTAGTCATTTTTTATTAAAAACATTTAGATGGAGATGAATATTTACAAAAACTAAACAAACAAACAAATGTTTATTGGGATAGATTATCGAGATGAAATCTCAAATGGACAAACAAACAACATATAAATGGACCATCCAAATATTCTATTTGGATGGTTTATTTGGATGGAAATGTTAGATGGAGAAACAAAGAGACCCTTAAACAATGATATACAACAACCAAAACATATATCTATTTTTATGTTTATATCTTTGAAAAATAAAAATGTTTTGTTTCACATTATAGTTTAAAAAGATATAGAAACATAAGTAATATAGAAATGTAGAAATAATCTTTTTTTAAAGTCTATCTAAATCTCTTTAATCTCTTTAAAAGCATAAAATATATATATGGCCCTGTTTGTTTTCTTATTAAGATGGTTCATCTGGATGAAAATAGGAATTGATGTTTGTTTAGTGTCTAAAATGAACATATGAACCATCTCAATGAGTTATAAAAATTTAGGTAAAAATTTTAAATTTATCTATCTGATCCAAATTGGATCATTTGAATGGAGATGAATCAGTCAAAATAGCAAATACCAAATATATCCCTCACTAAATAAAAAAATTACAAATACCAAAGCCTAATCTCTCCATCGTTTTTCCATAGTCTCTTCGACAACGACGAACTCAGATAGCCACATCAATCCTCTTCTTCTTCCTCTTGGTGCGTTGAATCTCGATCTCGTTTTACAAACCTTAACTTCTCGGTTTTGCTTCTTCGTCTTATGTCGATGATCATCTTCGATCGATTAAGATTTCCTTATTCTCTTCGTTATGTCATTTCTTGTATACACAAATTGTTTATCACTTTATCTCTAGGGCTTTGATTGAGTATCTCTCTGATTTGAATTTGAGTTTTGATTGTGTATCTGATTTGCCGTCGGTTGATTTTGATTTCAATCTCGAAATTGATTTGATCTTGTTTAAGGGGATTTTTGTTTATTCTGCAAAACTTAAGATTTAAGGATTTCCTTAGCTTTTGGTTTTAGGTATTTTGTTTTTGATTGTTGTTATCTGAGTGGTTCTGCTAGTTGAGGCGTGTTTAAGGTTTGATTACTAGTGATCCTCGTTTATGATTTCTTTCAAGCTCTTGTGTTTAGGATGAAACTGTTTTTTTTGGGGATGGCTTCTTATAGCTTCTCTTGTGATACACGTCCAGCCCTTTAAGGAGAGAACCTATCTTACTCCCAAAACCCCACGGCGACAAGCTTGGATCAAAGGGAGCTCTTCTCGGCGTTTGTGGGGCAAGTGAGGCAAACAAATGGTGGGGATGGTGATGGAGGTTGAAAACGACGTGAAAAGGAAGGTGGGAAGGTGATGGTGAACTTGAGAACCAGTAGCCAACATGAGCATACAACAAGAGAAGGAACGGTGGAGGTGGTTGAGCGAATGGTGGAGATGATTAGGAAACCGGCGGCGGAGAAGATGGAGGATGGTGGCGGCGGAAGTGAAGCAATCTATGGGGTGAATGGCACCATAAAGGTTGTGAGAGACCCTTGATACAACCACCTACAAGCTGAGGACAAATTTCCAAGCTCCTAAGGTTTTTCTCACTCTAGACTAGAGATGAGAGACAAAGATACAACTTTGAGATTTTTTTTTAGTAATGATTGCTTAACATTAATGAAAGGAGTAATTTGCCTTTTATAGGCTTACAATTAGGGTTACTAAATGGAAATTAGGAGCTAAGTCAATATTGGACAAGGCTTGATACTTAGGCCCATTACACAATTAACCCAAAAATAATCCTAATAAAAAAAAGTCTTTAAGCAAATTAAAGAAAAAGAAAAACGTTTGTAGAGTTTTTCCTTGGAGATAAGATCATATCTCTTCTGTGCTCAAGCTTGTCTTAGATGTTTCCAAGTTAAGCACACAAAAGAGAAGAGATATGATGGTTTAGACTTTTCAGACCTCGTTAAAACCCTTCCCTATAAAAACCCAAAAGCGGGAAAACTAGGGGTAGGGAAAGAGTGTCTTACTTCACCTAAAGGCTTGGAGGGTGTCCTCACTAATGTTGAGTGAGGACACATGAAGCTTTGCTCCCAAAGCTCAGTGCCCATGGACCCTCGGTCTTTGTCCGATTATGACTTGTCTTGTCTGGTCCGGTCTTGTCTCGATCATGGAGTAGCTCGGTGTCTCGATCATGGAATGGCTCTGTGTTGATGAATGACTCTCTTGGATCTTCCCTCATGCTCTATTCCACCTTCTCAGCATCTCCAAGTAGCACAAGCACTACAAGAAAAAGATACGGATTCCGACTACCATTTTGGTCGGAATATCATCGGAAATAGGCATTTTCGATGATATTCCGACCAAAATAACTCGTCTTTTCTATGTCGATGGAAAGTGGAGTTTGGTCGGAATTTGGTTAGAATTTTCCAACGAAATTCCGAGAAGGTGAAAACCGACGAAAAAAGATAAAAAATGACGAAATTAAATTTGTAACCCCATTTCGACGATGTCATATTTCCAAAAAAAAACCGACAAAATATTTCCGAGAAAAAACCGACGAAAGTTTTCCGAGAAGAAACCGACAAAATACTTCCAAGGAAAAACTGACAAAAAAATCCGACCACAATTCCCACCAAATATATCCGACCATAAACCGAAAACATTTTCTGATCAAAAACCGAGAAAAACAGATATGGAATTAAAAAAAAAGTTAATTCCGAATTAAAAAAAAAAGTAAAAACAAATTGAATGAGCGAAAAAATACAAATTGTTACTAGAAAATATAACAGTAACATAAATTATAATTAAAACATTCAAAGTTCTTCAACAGTTACGTTTTTAAACAAGCTTAAAGTACAACGAACCGTCAGGTTTTGAAACACCCGTTAGCCGGGAAAATTGGAGAACTGCGATTTGAGAAAGACCTTCATTTCCTGGTTTTGACGTTCCAATTCGGCTAATTTCTTCTTGCTCTCCGCCATCTCTATCCGGTTCTCCGCTATTTCTTATTGATTCTCCGCTATCTCTTTCCAATTCTCTTCGAGTTGTGCCCACGGGCCTCCTGTATAGGAAGATGAGGAGCTTTGGGTCAAATTGCCCAACCCAAGGTACCGCCGTCCATGAGAAACGGGAGTTTCCTGAAATTGTTTTTATAAATATTCTCATAATTACCTAAAATTTAAATGTCAACTAAAATTATGAATACTACAATGTACATCTAAAACCAAGCGGTTAATCTCATCACAACCGAAATTTATAGACGATTGAGGACCGTCCTAGGACAATGCGGCAATTCTTTCTTCTTTCTTATTCTTCAGATTCACAACGAGATCTGCAATGACGGGATCTTGAATCTCGCCTGTTTTCTTATTGGTATGCGTAACTTCCATCATTTGAAGTAAATCAGGACGCACACCACTGGCCTTTGCAGTCTACATAATATAGACAAAGTATTAATAAAAGAAATACGGTAAAGATAGTAAAATTAAAAACTTACTAGTTCATCTTCTCTAGTAATAAAACTCTTCGCACCAAATTGTGAACCGCCATCCCTTTACCGCCTCGATCACTTTTCCTATTCTTTGAGTTTTTTTGAGCAACTTTTGCAGTTGCGGGTTTCATCCAATGTTGTTGTAGTCCCAGCCAAACCGTTTTGTTGCATCCCTTCGGTGGTTCCTCGCTCCCTCTTACCCATTTTTTTTCCACTCGCTCACGTGGCGTGTATATTGGGTTTTAGCTTCCTTCGTAAACAATTTTTCTACTTCTTTATTAAGTGAAAAGTCCCAGTTATAATCTTGCTAAAAACAAATAAACAAAATTAGAAAAAAACATTAAAGGACTAAAAAAAAAAGTAAAAGCATTAAAGAATGTTATACTATAAATAGGATTTTGTTATACTGAATTACTTACCACAAATGTGCGGAACCATAAATCCTTATCATCGTCAGGCACTTCAGAGAATTTCGTGTATGGGATTTTAACCAACCCATGAATCATTCTAAGAACGGATTTGCTAATCTTAGAATTTGTGTTCCCAAACCTTTAAAAAAACAAATATGTTATTGTAAATTACATATATTAGTAAATATAAATAATGTAAATAAAAAACAATAACACTTACCACATTGCACCCTCAGGATCAAATCGTGGGAGACGGTGACGACCGGGTTGAGCTAAGATATCTTCAACAGTAATAGAACGATTAACGGATCCCTGAGTCTCAGACACAAAAGATCCAGATGGAGATGCGTGAGTGGGATTTTGTGGTGGCGGCGGCGAGCGATAGGGTTGGTTGTACTCAGCCATTTTAAAATCACCGTAATCTGGAAAATCCCTACAAAAAAAAATTATTTAAAAACCAATGATTTTAGTTAAAATAAAGTAGTTTACATTATAAGATATTTCATAAATATCTTGGTATATATAGGGAAAAATGGAAAACTGAAAACGGGAAATTGAAAACTGGAAATATCCTTACATTTTTCCTGAAATGTAAGAAATATAGAAAACTGTTTGATGAATAAAGTTTCAAATCAGCTGCAACAATCCGTGAAACAAATGGGAGTAAGATTCAGTTTAGTGGTTAATATATAAGCTGAAATTAAGAGACAACGAAAAGATAAGATACATATGAAGGTCAATTTCGAGATAAGATATCCAATATCAAAGAAGACGATAAAAGATCCAATAACAAACAGAAGAAACTTTCTTAGTTTTAATCATCTAAGAGGGAACACTGACCTCACTTATAAAGTGTTAATCATCAGCCATATGCTTACTTTTAATCACATCAAATGAGAATTGATCTGTTTGTAGGTTCAACTATCCTTGGCATAACTTGGAAGAGGGTGAAAATGAATTTAAACAATTCTTCACTTTTCTTGGAGCATCAACACAAAGTTTCATCATTATGATGCAAGATATTGAATTAGACACTAACACATTAATTATTGGAATTGGTTTTTGTTTTTTTTTTATTCAAACATTCACAATCTTATCAATTCATTATATTAGAAAACTAGTGTAACCAAAACTATGGAAAACAGTTTTCTCTTATTACATTTGTTATTTAGGTCGAACTTTCAAAAACTATTACACTTTGGTTTTTATGGAAAACAAAAAACCCAAAAACTGAAACAAAAGTCTCTACAAAAAATCCTAAGGTCTTTGAATTGTTTAGATTTACTATCAAGTATAGAAAGTATAATCCTACTCACAAAACAATTTGTGGTTGTAACCTTTTTGTAAAAAAATAAAAACAATTTGTGATTGCTATAATTTAATTTCTTCTTTTTAGTTCAAGCAAATTAAACTAAATAATATGAGTTTCTTATATTTTGACAACAACAAAACAACTCATCTCACAACGGAAATTGCAAACTAATAGATTTGCTTATGAACGAAGTAGAAATCATGTGAGTCGCACGTGAGACGCGAGAGATCGGCGTTGACAACTGCAGCACCACAATAAACTAATGATGGAAGCTAAAGCAAGATGAGAAGGATACAAAATCGACAAGACTTTTATTGAGAAATTTCTAATCTAAAATAGACTCTATAACGAAAGATAAAACCCCATCAAAATGCTACTTTCCAAATCATCGTTTTTCCAAATACCGAAAACATGGAACCAACAAAGAGAAAAAGAAGATGACGAACCTGAGAACGAGTTTTAGACGGGGACTAACGAAGGAGACGAAGAAGATGAGAGTGGGGTTTCCAGTTTTCTAACATAAATCCGACTAGGTATTTGGATCCGATTAGGAATTCGGGTCCGATTAGGAATTCAGGTCTGATTAGGGATTTGGGTCCGATTAGGGATAAGAATGAGGAGACTCAGGAGAGAATTTGGGGATTAGAGAAGTGTAGAAGGTGAAGAAGAAGAATCGAGGAGACGATTTGAATCGAGGAGAGTTGGAGACAGTTGTATCGAGGAAGAAGAAGAATAAGGTGAAGAAGGGTTAGGGAGTTTGGGTAAGGGAAGTGGATTCCCGATCTAGGGTTTTTTTTTTTCATTTTTTTTTTCATATTCGTTTCAGTTCGTGTTATTAATGGTAATTTCACAGTAGACAATCTTAAATAAAACATAATTTAAAGGTAAAAATTTAAACATACTTTCGTAAACCGAAATTATAAAATTAACATTACGAAATTTGTAATATATGCAAAAAACCTTTATACTATTCGAAATCGGATTCTGAATCAGACGGAATTGAGTCTGACTCATCGTCAAACTCTCCTCCCTCGTTTTCAGATACATCAAGCACGTCATCTTCTCCATTCAGTGTCAAGTCAATAACTAACTCCGCTTCTAAAGCTCCTTCACATAGCTGGCCATCTCCAGTTTGTTGCAGGAGGTCTTGTTCATGATTACAATATATTCTGCCTCTTGGACAAATAGTTGTAACCGTGATCCACGGGTTTTGCGTGTTGGTTACACGTGGGTAAGGAATGTAGCAAACTTGGTCTGCTTGTGAAGCAAGGATGAATGGATCGTATTTTTGAAGACTTTGACGCGAATGCACAGAAGTAACCTCAAATTCTTCAATTCGAACACCATCAAACGGATCGTGCCAATCACAGAAAAATACTATGCACTTCAAACCAATCATTCAATGGTATGAAATTTCTAGGATTTCGCGTAAAATACCGTAGTACGTAATATCTCTAGATCTTGAAAAAATGCCAGAATCGGTCGTTGTGTGAAAGCTGTCTTCACGATGCACTCTAAACGCATATCCACGAGTACAATACCTTGGATATGATTTCACTGTAAAAAATGGTCTATTTATCATCTCCACCAACCAAGGTGGCAAGTGTAGACCTCTTGAAACACTTGTTTTTACCTACGATAATGCCATTGTTTTAATATCATAATTTCGGAGAAGTAAAATTAATCTAATTATTATAAATTAAGTTAATAACTTACATAAAATGTCAACCACCGTGTAAACTCCGTTTCTTTAAGCGATTTAACCATATCTTCCATGTAAGCTGGAAATTGAGAATGTACTTGTGCCTTGTACTTGCTAATATGATACAAAATTTTTTAATGTATTTAAAAATCAATAAAATCCACAATACTAAAAATAATATTATTAACTATAAACTATATACCGTTCAAATTGTAGAATGTCTTCGCAGTTATTTAGAATATATGTGTGAAGGTGTTGGTATTCATCTTCGGTCAATCTTCGATTCTTTGCTTTCCGGTTTAGTCGTCCAACCTCTGCAAATATATTCGGAACGTCGACTGGATAAAACGGCTTCTCACCACTGTCATCATGTCTAGACGGTTTTCGACTTTTTGTTTGGACATGTGATGAAAAATAATATTCAGCTAAATGTGACGTTTCTCCGTTGATGCTTTGTGCAACAATCGAACCTTCAACTCTGCTTAAATTTTTGACTTTCTTCTTCAAATGAAACATGTAACATTCAAACGGATACATCCATCGGTATTGCACAGGTCCACCAAAGGCTGCTTAACGGGGAAGATGTACGGCTAAATATTCTATCACATAAAAAAAAGATGGAGGGAAAATTTTCTCAAGATTGCAGAGGATGAGCGGAATCTTCCTTTCTAAGTTTTGAATACCATCCACTGATAGGGAACAACTACATATATCCCTGAAAAAAACTCCAACATCTACAATGATAGTTCTAAGTTAGTCATATAAATACATAAGATTTGTAAGCCATAACTGTAAAATAACAAATAAATGTACCTGTGATTGCTCGGTGAACATTTGGTGGTAGAAGTCCTCCAAAGACGAAAGGAAGGAACCGCTGCATAAATATATGATAGTCGTGACTTTTCATTCCTATAAACTTTCTTTTCCCATCATCATCACAGTTTCTGAGGTTAGATGTGTATCCATAGGGGAACTTTACAGAGTGGAGAATCTAATTGAATAATGCTTCTTTGGCAGCTTTATGTAATCAGAACACAGGTATTAGTCTTTTCCCGTTAGCCATCAAATGTAGATCCTTTCGAGAACAAATGTCGGGCAAATCTAATCTTGATTTGATATTGTCTTTTGTCTTCTCCTCGACATTTAAGACCGTGTTCATGATGTTGTCGAAAAAGTTTTTCTCAATATGCATCATATGCAAATTATGGCGTAAGAGTAGATTCTTCCAATATGGCAACTTCTAGAAAATACTTTTTTTATGCCAATTATGATACTCTCCGTATCTGTCAGTTGGAATATGACCATTGCCACCACATGTTACAGTTTCCTTGGCACCAAAATCTGGCAACTGTGTTAGTTGCTCTCTACTGGTAACAATCGGTGGAGGACTTTCAAAAACTTTTACATTTCGACGAAAAAATGTTTTACTCCTTCGGTATGGATGGTTACTTGGAAGAAATCTTCTATGACAATCAAACCAACAACTTTTCCGTCCATGCTTTAATTGAAAAGAATTTGTGTTATCTTGACAATGTGGACAAGATAACCTCTCATGCGTTGTCCATCCCGAAAACATCCCATATGCCGGAAAATCACTAATCGTCCACATCAACATTGCACGCATAAGAAAATCCTGGTTGGAAGAAACATCAAATACTTGAACTCCATGGGTCCACAACATTTGCAACTCAGCAATAAGTGGTTGTAGGAATACATCTAGAGATCTCTTCGGATGTTCTGGTGCAGGAACGAGAACTATTAGAAATATAATTTTTTTTTTCATACACAACGTTAGAGGCCGATTGTATGACGATCACTGGCCACAAAGAATATTGACGGCCATGCCTCCCAAATGGATTAAAACCATCTGTACTTAATCCAAGGTAGACATTCTTAGTTTGTGAGGCAAAACTGGGATAAGTCTGTTGAAAATGCTTCCAAGCCTCTCCATCTGAAGGATGAGTGATTTCTCCGCTTGTTCTATGCTCTGTATGCCATCGCATTGAAGATGCAGTTCTTTCTGATTGAAATAGGCTTTTCAACCTATCAGTTATACGCAAGTACCACATCCTTTTAAAGGACACACGAGATTTACCACCATTGTCTTCGAACCGTGGCTTTCGACAAAAACGACATTTTATTATATCTGAATCTTCTCTCTAAAAGATCATGCAATTATCGATACAAACATAGATCATTTCATATGGTAACCCAAGACCAGCCACCAGCTTCTGTACCTCATAATATGTTGCAGGGCATGAATTACTATTAGATAATAGATCTCTCCCCCATTCAGCAATCCGATCTACACAATCTTCCGGTAGATTAAAGTCTGTCTTTATGCTCATCAATCTTGTTGCAGCATATAACGGGGACAATCCATCTTTGCATCCATCATATAATGGTTGGTTAGCTCCATCGATCATGCTGAAAAAATTACGTCCTTCTGTAGTTGGGGCATTATGAAAGTCTTCTACATTTTCACGAAATCTATCGTTCACCATTTGAGCAACACCAACATTCGCGTTATCTTCTACTGGTGCATCTTCTATATCCGATCTACCAAATTGACTTGTAGTAGGACCAAAATCAACCATAGTCTCAACTTCTCCGTGTATATACCATATTTTATACTCCGCCATAAACTCCCTCCCATATAAGTGTTTCCATACAGTTGCAACCAGTATAAATCTATTGTTACTACATGTAGGACATGGACAATACATTTTATTAGAATCGAGGATTACTGGTTGGTTTGTAGCAAAAATTCAAAACAATAAAAAGTAACATTTTACAAAATTAGGAATCTAAATCCTATATTCATTATAATAATTTTTAACCTAAATCAAAAAATTTTATTCACATCGTAAACAGAAATTATTGTTTCTTTTTTACCGAGTTTGCGAGGGAACTGCGACAGTTAACTGATATCAATCAATATTAGGAGCAATGAAGCGGCCATGATCGAAAAAATAGCCACTGATGTTTCAAACATGTTGAATAGTTCATGACGAGAGAAGGTTTGTTACACCTTTTTCCACAGATTTCACCCGAACGCTACTCGGGAGTTTAACCCGATTATACCGCAAGTGCATAGTAATGCAGTTGTAGTACGTACGAGATCGATCCACAGAGACTGAGAATAATTATACAGCGATTGCATGAATAAATCTAATCTAGGCACAATATAAATGGTTTTTTTTGGGGGGGGGGGGATAGGTTTAATTAACTAAAGTACAAAAAATAAATAAACATAAGTTTAATAAACTATAATTAAATTACTGAATTAAATTATGTAAAATAAAATTGCATAAAATAAATTGCAGAATTTAAATAACAGAAAATAAATGGCGTAAATTAAAATGCATAAATTAAATTGCGTAAATAAAATTGTATAAAATAAATTACATAAAATAAATTACATAAATTAAATAACGAAAATTAAATTACATAAATTAAAATACATCAATTAAATTGCATAAAATGAATTATATAAAATAAATTGCCGAAATTAAATTGCATAAAATAAAATAATCTTAAATTAAATAATGATTAAAAAATAATAAAGAAAACGATCCCAAGGGTGAATGAGAACGAATCTGGAAATCTTCCAATATAATTGATGTTCTTTAACCCTTCGTTAGTATCCATCGGTATAGAGATTTCATATATAAATTAGTCCACTTTCGTGGTATACTATTTTCTCTGTAAAAACTCCACTCTCGTGGTGCTCTACAAGCATTGAGAACGATCTCGTCATCGACTGGACTGACTAGCAATTGCAATTCTACAAAGTAACCAATCTTCTAACGTGTTTAGTTCCTAGATCTTAATCCACTCTCATGGTATCAAGACATTAAGATGCTAAACTAACTTGATCAAAGCTAATCTAGATAAGCGCACAAGTTAAAAATAGATTTATCGATTAACTGTTATTCCGAGTATCTAGGTCCGAAACCTCTACCCACTCTCATGGTGTAAAGAATTCCCGAAATACTTGGTCACGCCTTTTGGATTAGACCAAGCTCTTAGACAACTCCTAAGGGAGTAAATCTAACTTTAGGAACACATACAAGGTAGTTAATCGGTTAAGAACACAAAACATCAATCTCTAATTAGTAGATCCCATCATCGATCTCCATCCTAGAGATCTAAAGGATATACTCGCTCATAACTTCGAGGATAAGGACAATATATTAGATAGAAGATATGATACACAATAAACAAAAGCTGTAAATAAAGCAATAGAAGAAAAAGAAGAAGAACTAAAGAGCTTGCATAATAAAACTTAAGAATAAAAGAACATATGAGATTTCTCTCTAAGTGGTGGCGACAAAATTGTGCAAAAAGTGGAAACCCCGTCTAGTGAGTATTACATGTGTTTATATAGTATTATGTCTATTTTGGGGAGCCAAAGTCGTGCCTTTAGGTCTCCAGAGAGTGCTGGACGAGAATGAAGTTATCCACTCATGAATCGTCAAGTCAGAAACTTTCCTTTTTTTGGTTTGAAGGGTCAGCATCGACCGGCAAGAGTCGATGCACTGGGTCGATGTCAAGGCTCCAGGGACAGCATCGATGGTCCTCGTCGTCGGCTTATGGTTCGGACTCCTGGAAGTGCATCGACCAGGTGTTGTCGATGCTGCCTGTCGATGGGCTTCTCAGGGCGAGCATCGACCACCCCTGGTCGATGCTAGGGCCGTTCCTTCCTTCATGAGGCTCTTGACACATGATCCGTTTGGCCCGGGCAAGCAACTCCAAAGTCCCTATGGCTCCATGAGGCTCCAAAACACTCTTAATGTATCGATTTTGCTCCAAGTACCTGTAGAAACATAAACACATGTATATGCACCAAAATGATCCTAAATGCTAGCTAAAACCTATGGAAATAACCTATATGAATGTATAAAAATATGTAAATATGAGTGTTATCAACACTCCCAGACTTATCTCTTTGCTTGTCCTCAAGCAAACAAAGGGTAAGCTAGTGAAGAGGTTCCACAATATCTATATTGAACAATACCTTACATTATCTTATCATACTAATATCCTTCAACTTAACGTGGTAGAACTAACTTCAAACGTACTAATGTAATTCACCATAAGCATAGCGAGTTACCTTAGTTCGGAGCCACATTCATCGTTGAGCTTTGACTCTTCTTTGTTGATCCCCCTTATTCAGTTTTAAGCGTGAGGTCCCAACTTGGAACTAATGATCAAAAGACGCAAACACTTACTCTTTCGGATTTCTGTAAATTCAAGGTCATCTTGATATGATTCTTTTCCTCTTCTTTTTCTCACTTCAAGGTCGATCGATTTTTCTCTACTTTTCTAGGTTGTCATTTTATTTTTCTATCGATCGTTTTTTCTCTTAGGCTCTTTTCTAGGACAAGTTTTCTTGAGACGCGAACATTGAAAGTGGTTGCTTCTAATGCCCGGTTCGCTTCTATATCTTGATCTAATCGAAGGGAAGGAAAAGGGAAATCATACTTACTTAAACGAGCCTTATAGATCTCATAGAGGTATCACATCTAATGTATCTCTAGCTCCATATCGAGAGTAGTTAGGTTAATTAAGGTCGAGGGATCAACTCCGAAGCATCTAAGTCTCCGACAGAATGATCCCTTTTTGGGGTTTGTTAGTCCACTTATGGGTTTTCCAATATTCCTGCTTGAATCTAGTTGCTAATTCTAAAAAAACATAAGAATATTAGTATAGATAACATCATGATAAAGTTAAAAATTGTTGCCTCATTAAAAATCTTGCCATGAGTTATTGAACCATGGCTAAGGGAAAAAGAGTACAACAATTTTTAAGTTCAAATAATAAAAAAGAAAAACATTGGAAAAATAAAGGCATAAAAACGTCAAAAAAAAATGAAATGTTAGAAGTGAGTTTACGATGCCTCCCCAAACTTATTTGTCATCGTCTCGGTGGAAAAAATAAAAGGAAAACATCGTAAACAATACATTAAAATTGAAAATAGGAAAAAGGAAATAAATTGAGAATGAAGAAACAGAAGTGGACTAACATATCTTACTTGAAAACTAGTTTTCGTCAGTCCTCGATGTAACATACGAAAGCGATCTCGGGAGAGCGTCGGAGGATGTATGTACGAGGTTATGCTCGTCTTCAATGAAATTCCAATCTGTACCCGGCTGGAAATGCAAGTTTGCTGATACTTCCATTGTAGTGATGTCTTGGTTGGGTAGCAAGATTCTACGCTCATCTCTTGGCGTGTCTGATTGTTGAAAGGTGTAGACTTATTGATTACCAACACAGCCTGCTAGAATGCAGTTTTCTTGAAGGTAACTCAAATCCATTCTTGTTATCAGGTCATCTGTATCCTCCATTTTAATCCCAAAATGAAGTAATATAGGGGTGATAACTCCTCCAATGCTAATTGTAAAATCTGGCATCGTCGACTCATAAGCAGCTTTTCCAAAAGTGATTAGGTTCTGAGCCAGAATACTAGCTGACAGAGGAGGGTTATTTCTACCTCGTCTCAGGTTTCATCCGAGCGCTACTAAATAGTAGTCTCAAGAGTTTAACCCATAGGACCGCAAGTGCACAATCATGCAATTGTAGTACGTACGGGATCGATCCACAGAGAAAATAGAATAACTACACAGAGAATGCAAATGCAAATCTAATCTAGACGGAATAATAAAATAGGGGATTGTGTCCTAAACTATATGGTGCAATAAAATAAAATACTTAAATTAAATAACATAAATTAAATTGCATAAATTAAATTACTGAAATTAAAGTGCATAAAATAAATTGCATAATTTAAAGTGCATAAATTAAAGTACAGAAAATAAATTGCTGAAATTAAAGTGCGGAAAAGTAAATTGTAGAAATATAAATTACGGAAATTAAAGTGCATAAATTAAAAGTGCATAAATATAAATTGCGGAAATGTAAATCGCTGGAAAGTAAATTGCATAAATTAAATGGCATAAATTAAATTGCAGAAATTAAATTGCAGAAGTATAAATAACATAAATAAAATAACATAAATAAAATACTAGTTTAAGCGATCAATCTTTCCTTGAAATACTCACTGTCTTCTCCAAGATTGCTTTGATCTCCCGGTTTGAAACCTCCACTTGTCCGCTTGTTTGAGGATGATATGTTGTTGCCACCTAATAACCACTCGCGGAACACCAAAACACGGGAAAATGATGCTCTTAAAACGTTTAAGAACTACCTTCGCGTTGTTTGTTGGACATGCCACAGCTTTTATCCATTTAGATACATAATCAACCGCCACTAAGATGTAGTTGTTACCATGAGGGTTCGCGAAAGGTCCCATGAAATCGATGTCCCACACATCAAACACTTCTACTACCTCCATTATCGGGTTTTGAGGCATCTCATTCTTTCGACTTATGTTTCCTCTTCTTTGACATGCATCACAAGCTAGGATGAAACGATGAGCATCTTTGAATAAAGTCGGCCACCAAAATCCAGCTTGTAAAACTTTAGCCACCGTCTTAAATGTAGCGAAATGTCCTCCGTATGTTGATCCATGGCATCCTGTCAAAATCCCGTGAACTTCATGCTCCGGAACACATCTTCTATATATGTTATCTTTACACAGTGTGCAGAGGTTCAGGTCATCCCAATAGTATCGGTTTATCTTCTTAAAAAACTTTTTTTTATGGTATCCGACAAGATCAGGCGGTTTCTCTCCACAAGCAATATAGTTGACGATATCTGCGTACCATGGTGACTTGTCTTTGATGGCGTCGATGCTTTTCAGCTTCTTGTTGAGATTGTGCTCGCCGACAAGCACTCTAATAGCATAGACTTGCTCCTCCGGTAGTGAATCGTCGATAGAGATTTCGTCATTGATTCTCATTCGAGAAAGGTGATCAGCTACTCCGTTCTATATTCCTCTCTTATCTTTTATCTCCAAATCGAACTCTTGAAGAAGTAGTATCCATTGGAGTAGCCTTGGCTTTGCATCTTTCTTTGCAAGTAGATACCTTAATGCCGCATGGTCCGTGTGGAATATGACTTTTGAGTCGACTAAGTATTGACGGAACTTCTCAAAAACAAAGACGATCACTAGAAGCTCTTTCTTCGTAGTAGCGTAATTCATTTGCGCTTCGTCTAGTGTTCTACTCGCGTAATAGATGACATTTAGCTTCTTATCCTTGCGTTGTCCTAGCACAACTCCTACAGCATAATCACTAGCATCACACATAATCTCAAACGGAAATTCCCAATCCGGCGGATATACTATCGGTGCACTCACTAGCTCCTTCTTGATTGATCGGAATGCCTCAAAACATGCGTCATCGAAGTTGAACTCGACATCTTTGCATAGCAGGCTGGAGAGTGGTCTTGCTATCTTATAAAAATCTTTGATGAATCTTCGATAAAAATTAGCATGACCAAGGAAACTTCGTATGTCTTTCACTGTTTTTGGAGGCCCTAGACTTGTCATCACATCAATTTTGGCCTTGTCAACTTCAATCCTTCTTTCTGATATCTTATGCCCGAGAACGATTCCTTCTCTCACCATGAAATGACACTTCTCCCAATTAAATACGAGGTTCGTCTCTTCGCAACGTTTTAGTACCTTCCAAAAATTAGACAAACAACCACCAAACGAAGAAACATACAGAGAGAAATCATCCATAAAGAATATCCTATGCCTTTTCTATATTTTTTTAATTCATTAAGTAACATTGAGGTTTCATCATCGTTTTGTTCATCGCTTATTATGACATGATATGTTGAATTTGGGCCGAGAAATGCGTACCTTAGCCCTTTCGGAAGTGGTTTCAGCTCCAATTTCTGTGCTTTGAGTTCGCTCCAATCGTCTCCATCGCAAGCCTTACCATCGCTTGCCTCTACCGTGGCTTTTTCTTCGTCATTTTTGGATAAATTCGCATAAGCCATCTAACGGGGTATCATGTCCGCTTCTTCTCCATTTTGTAGCGTTTGAGATTCTTCACTTAGCTCCTCGTCTTTGAGTTCATCCTCATTTAATATGTCATTAGCAAGTAAGTCGAGATCGTCTATGTAGAAGATACAATCTCGATCTTCGGGTTTCTTCATCACCTCATCAATACTAAACTGCATAACTTCATCGTTTAGGTGAAGGTTGATCTTTCCGTTTTTAACATCGATAATGGCTCCCGCAATTGCTAGGAATGATCTTCCTAGGATGAGGGGGTCTTTGGGCTCGTGATCCATATTGAGTACCACAAAGTCGGTTGGTATTTGGTACTCACCAATCATCACCCGAATGTCTTCAAGTAATCCCACCGGTGTTTTTATCGAGCGATCGGCAAGAACTAGCGACATCCTACACTCCTTGAATTGAGTAAACCGCAGCTTTTTTGTAATGGATAGAGGCATGAGGTTCACACTAGCCCCAAAATTGCACAAAGACCTCCCGAATGTTATTTGACCGAGAGTGCAAGAGACAGTGAAACTACCCGAAACGTCTAACTTCCTTGAAATCTTTTTGTCGAGAATGACGGTGCTGCACTCGTGCGTTAGGAATGCCACCTCGGTGAGCTCCTTCTTCTTCTTAGTCACGAGGTCCTTGAAGAACTTGCAAGTGTTGGAAATCATCTTCAAGGCTTCTAGTATCGACATAGTTATGATTACGCCTTTCATTTGTTCTTCAAACGCGTTCCTCATTCTGTCCGCTATTCTTCCTTTAATTCTTCGTGGAAAAGGAATTTTAGGTTGATATTTAGGTAGATCGGGTATAACTTGGCTCCTTACACGAGTATCAGGTTCCCTTGTACGAGTGTTGGTTGTACGAATGTCGGGCTCCATATCCTTGACCAGCTTCTCCTTAATAACTTCTTCGACTTCTGGTTCTTTCTTGGTTATTATAGAATTTTCTTTCTCGACGATTGGTTATTCTTTCTTGGTTGTGATAGAATGGTATTTTTTCTCGATGTTAGTCTCTTCACTCTTCTTGTTTGTTGGTTACTTAGGTGGAATTGGTCTAAGCTCCTTTCCACTCTTTAAAGTTATTGCATTGATCGTCGGTGCCTCCTTTATCTTTCTGGTTTATAGAATCTGGATTTTTAAAACCAAGTCTTCGAACTTCTGATTCTTAGGTCTCAAAATCTCGAGTTTATCTTGTCTTTAAAAGTCTAAAAACCAAAAATAGGAGATCAACCCACTCTTGGATTACCAGATAAGAAAAATCCCAGTTTTTTTGAACGTCAGAATCGACCCTGATGGGACGATTCACGATCGATTTTAGGCTCCATTCTTCGACTGGTCGATGCATCCTCCGAGAGTTTTCTCGGGAAATTCCTTGGACTCCATATCGACCTTGACTGGTCGATTCTAGCATCAATATTGGTCTCCTTCGGTTTCCTGAAATCCTTCTTCAAACGAGTATGATCCAAGTGGTGAAGATAGCTCTCTCATAGGTTCTAGCAGGCTCCAGAAGCACTCTAAACATCAAGTTTTAGCTCCTAGTACCTAGAATCATATAAATACATGCAAACACACTAGAACTACACTAAATGTTAATTATAAGGCATCAAACTAACTTATTATAATGCATCGAACCAATACTCGAATTCATCGAACCAATCAAGCAGGAAAGGCCTCAGACGTCGGTAAAATGCATCCCGGAGATAAAATCATTCCAAGCAGAGGATCCGGTTAGAACACTTTTAAAGAGAGAAGACCCCGGACAATACAAAGTCCCTTGTTCTCTCCAAGGTTTTTTATTCGATAACACTCTATGTAACTCCGGATCAAGCATCAATACCATTTCCGTCGAGAGATCTAAGCTGATGGGAATAACGAATCTTCAACCATCGAAGATTCAAATTGGACTCGCCAACGCCGATGTAATGAGTTCAAATGGAGTAGCTAAGGATGCATGGTTTGGATCAGGAATTATAGCGTCCCTACGAATTTCCACATACTTGACATGAAGGTGGATGATGGTACTCAAATCATCTTTGGAGGCCCATTTCTTGCCACGGTTGGAGCGGTGATCAATTGACCTAAACGACGAGTCTCATTCACATTTGTGAACAAAGACATGTTCTATGATATTCTCCCGACTGATAGACCTCCACCACAACCTCTACCAGCCCATTTTGTAAGACGTCGAGCACACGACGTTAAAAAACATTCTATCTTTGAATATACAATTTTTAATTTTCAGTTTTTCAATCTTTATTTTCAGTTTTTTATTTTTTCGCTATTTTTCATTTTTCCTTTGTTTTTTGTTTTTTTTTTCTTTTTTTGTTTTAATTTTCAAGATATTTACATTAAAAAAAAAAACGTTTTTACTCTTAATTTTTCGTATTTTTGCATTTTTTAGTTTTAATTTTAAGTTTTAAACATTTTAATTTAATAATAATATATATATATATATATATAAATTTTTATTTCGTATTTCTTTTTCGTTTTTGTGTTTTAAATTTTCAGGTGATTCTTCACCATAAAAAAACCAAATCAAGGATTTGAAAACGTGGGAGCTGATCATACCCACGAACCCGATAAGAGAATTACGGAATGAATTCTCTTGCTTTTTACTCTTTTACGGTTTTATGTCACAACGCGGACGTTGTGATTTAAGTGTGGGAGGAAGTGTTGCGATCTATGTAGGTAATTCTTTCTTTTTGACATCTTTGATGGAAGTTTTACCATAAGTTTTTCGTATTTTGAGAGATTGTTACACGTTTTTCCTCGTTCATAAGTTCAATAACATGTGAAAAGGTTTTTAATGAGGTAGCGATAGAAATTGTTAATTGTGTTATTGTGTTTATGTTTGAATGCTTTATTGGATAGTATACGATCTTTACTAGAAAATTTGAAAAATCCATGAGTGGATCAACAAACCTGATATATCATGGATTTTATCCGTTTTTAGCCATGATATAAGTCGTTTTATCGAGTCTTTCTAGTGCTTTTTCTATCATTTTAGAGTCTTTTCAGGTTTTAGCACGTTTGGGACGAAATTGGAGATTTTGGAGACATTTGGAGCCTTTTTGGAGCAAACCGAAGAAAGTACCCGTTTTGAAGCTTTAGCATCGATCGACACCATCATGGTATCGATCGATACCGACGTAATCAACGCGCAGAAGAGATTTTCAAGAAAGCCCATAAGAAGCCCAATCATCCCCTTTATTTACAAAAGAATCCCAGCTCGTGTTTTTAGGTTTATTTAAGGAAACTCTTAGTCATTAGGTTATGGGAGGACGGCAGACTTTACTTTTCACTTATAATTCTTGAGCCACCATTGAGATTTGAGAGCTTTTGTGAGGGAGACGGATCCAAGACTTTGTTCATCATAGAGAAGATCCCGAACCCTTGTTTTTATTCCTTTGTTTAATTTCATGATTTATTCAGTTATGTTATTTGTTTCATCTATCATGTCTGAGTAGTCTCATTTTAGGTTTAGGGATTTCTCATATGGATTTCTCTGATTTATGATAATTGATTTGTTAGGGTTCAAAATCTGAATAGTTCTTCACCATAGGTTGTTCTCAAAGCTATTTCTAACCTGATCACTTAGAACATAGAACCTAGATTAATCGATTAGGCACGACAGTGCAATTGAGTAATTTGATAAAACCTAGGGTGAGCAATTGGATTATCTGCAAAGAGATTTGGTTTAATCGAATTGTGAACATATCAAACTTGAATTGATTGCTGGTTTACTGTGTAGGATTTGCAAAGAGATTTGGAATTTTAGACCTTAGACTTAGTTAGTTTTCGCAACGACAGTTGGTTAACTATACTTTCGTGTTTGAGTTCAAGAACGGCGCTTAATTGAATTGAACCTTAATTGATTAATTTATTATCTATCATTGATTTCCTGAGAATTTCCCTGAGCCTAGTTTCCCCTCATATAAATCGACTTAACTTCAATTTGATCATTTGTTTTCTCGTCATTCACTGTTAGCTTAGCACAATCTGCATCTTTTATCTACTGTGTGAGTTTTCTTGAGTTCTTGTGTTTGACCCCTAACTTTACTGCAGCAACTGCTTTAGTATCATTATAGGGTATTAATTTGAGCATATCAAATTTGGCGCCGTTGCCGGGGACTCTAAAAATTCACCATTAGAATTTTAGTTGTCGATTTTGTCTAAGTTCGTCGTCAGTATCGATCGATACTCCATTGGTATCGATCGACACTGAACGTCTGTTTTTAAATTTTGGTTACTTATCTTCTCGTTTTCTTTTGATTTTCAGGTGTATGCATCAGCGTACCACCAGGAGAACGAAGAACACACCACTGATCAATCTCTCCAACTCAGAGCTAGCAGAGCTTGAACGCACGAGTCGAACAAGGAAAAGAACTACAGTTGAGATGGATCTTCCACAGGGTTTAGTGCATGATGAGGATGGTGGACAACTACCTCCTCCACCACAACCTCAAGCCGTTGCTGAATGGACACTTGGCGATTACAACCGACCGGATCAATTCTATGCCAATCGAGCAGCGATCCGTATTCCGACTTTCCAGAGGAATGACTTTGAGCTGAAGCCTGCTTACTTCGCTATTGTTGGACAACACCCTTTCACCGGTCTTTCTCATGAGCACCCTATGGATCACATCGAGAAATTCGAGGACTTGGTCACCAGTATGAAGTACAATGGAGTACCACAGGAATATCTCTTTTGTAAGCTCTTCCCATACTCTCTTGGTGGAGAAGCAGCTTACTGGCTGAAGCAGTTGCCTCCCGGATCTCTCGCTACTTGGAACAAGACCAAGAACGCATTCCTGAACAATTTCTATGACGATGCGAGGTCGGAGGAGCTCAGGAACAAGCTGTCTCAATTTTCTCAAGGTCCAACAGAAGCACTCAAGGCTGCTTGGGTGCGATTCAGATCCTACCAGAGAGACTGTCCGCATCACGGTTTCAGTCAAGTTCAGCTGCTCGGGATCTTTTACAGAGGAATTGATTGGAGGTATTAGATGGCACTGGATTCTGCAAGCAACGGGAACTTCAACACTAGGATTCCAACCGATGCTGTGAAGCTGATTGAGAACTTGGCGTCCAGCAATAGCACCATGAATGCTGATTTTGAGCGGAAAAGGCTCGCTAGTGTTGCTGACGGTTCGCAGATTGCTGAGGTTCAGGCGAAGTTGGACACAATGCACAACCTGCTAGTGGGGAAGACAAAGAAGGCTGTACATTTTGCTGAGGAAGTAGAGGAGATTAAAGATGAAACAGAAGATGTTAACTACATTGGTGATTCTGGTTTTCAGGGTCAGCGATTTGGTTACAACAACAACAGAAGCCTCAACAACAATCAGCAAGGTGGTTACAAATCTGGTGGTAACCACTCTGGTTTTGGTGCCACTCAATTCGCCCAAAAACCACTTCAAGGCGGTGATTTCACTCGCCAATACGGTAATTCAGCTTACCAACCGCATTCTCCGAGGTCTACAGAGAGTAAGACGGAGATCCTCTTGGAACAAATTCTGCAGGGACAAGAAAAGATGACTGGAGATTTTAATAGAAAGCTGGATAATGTATACACTGATCTGAATGGGAAAATCAACGCTCTCGAAATCCATCAGAAGATGCTGGAAAATCAAATAGCTCAGATATCAGCAGCTGTCAAGGGAAAGATAGTTCAACCACAGCATGGACATGTCAATGCAATCACCTCGAGCGCTAGAGAAGAGGATTTTGAGCCTGCAATGACTGTGTTCGTATCCAGTAATACTAGTATCGACCGATACTCGCCTGGTATCGATCGACACTTCCCGAAACCTGCTGTAGATTCGAAGGTTGCTGAAGATGAAGATAAGAATTCTGACTTTCCACGCGTATCGATCGACACCCCTACCTGTGTCGATCGACACCAACCTGCAGAGACAATACAAAACTCCAGTATCGATCGACACTCATCTGGTATCGGTCGATACCCTACACAGGCTGAATCAATAACTGAGAAAAGGACAGAGATGGTTGAGGAACGGGTATACAAACCAAAGCTACCTTACCCTGTTCTTTCCAAGCTGACAAGAGAGGAGTGGGATGAAATGCTCAAATTAATACCCTATAATGATACTAAAGCAGTTGCTGCAGTAAAGTTAGGGGTCGAACACAAGAACTCAAGAAAACTCACGCAATAGATGAAAGATGCAGATTGTGCTAAGCAAACAAATGATTGAATAGAAAACAAATGATTGGATTAAACTTAGGTTGATTTATATGGGAGGAAACTAGGCTCAGGGAAATTCTCAGGAAATCAACGATAGATAACAATTAATCAATTAAGGTTCAATTCAATTAAGCGCCGTTCTTGAACTCAAACACGAAAGTATAGTTAACCAACTGTCGTTGTGAAAACTAACTAAGTCTAAAATCTAGAATTCCAAATCTCTTTGCAAATCCTACACAGTAAACCAGCAATCAATTCAAGTTTGATATGTTCACAATTCGATTAAACCAAATCTCTTTGCAGATAATCCAATTGCTCACCCTAGGTTTTATCAGATTACTCAATTGCACTGTCGTGCCTAATCGATTAATCTAGATTCTATGTTCTAAGTGATCAGGTTAGAAATAGCTTTGAGAACAACCTATGGTGAAGAACTATTCAGATTTTGAACCCTAACAAATCAATTATCATAAATCAGAGAAATCCATATGAGAAAACCCTGAACCTAAAATGAGACTACTCAGACATGATAGATGAAACAAATAACATAACTGAATAAATCATGAGATTAAACAAAAGAATAAAAACAAGGGTTCGGGATCTTCTCTATGATGAACAAAGTCTTGGATCCGTCTCCCTCACAAAAGCTCTCAAATCTCAATGGTGGCTCAAAAATAGTCCAAAGTAAAGTCCGAAGTCTCCCCCTAACCTAATGACTAAAAGTTTGCTTAAATAAACCTAAAAACACGAGCTGGGCTTCTTTGTAAATAAGGGAAAGTATTGGGCTTCTTATGGGCTTCCTTGAAAATCTCTTCTGCGCGTTGATTACGTCGGTATCGATCGATACTCGGAATGGTGTCGATCGATACTCGGAATGGTGTCGATCGATACTCGGACTGGTGTCGATCGATATTCAGGCTTCAAAACAGGTACTTTCTTCGGTTTGCTCCAAAAAGGCTCCAAATGCCTCCAAAATCTCTAATTTCGTCCCAAACGTGCTAAAACCTGAAAAGACTCTAAAATGATAGAAAAAGCACTAGAAAGACTCGATAAAACGACTTATATCATGGCTAAAAACGGGTAAAATCCATGATATATCACGCCCCCAGACTTAGCCTTTTGCTTGCCCTCAAGCAAAACAGAAAACTAAGTTAGAGAAAGAGGTTTGAAAAACCTTAGAGATCCTGATCTGTTACCGAAATCGCTGTAATGACCCTTTTTCCCAAGCGCCCACTGCTGCCTGATCAGCTCCAGATCTAACCACCATGTACTTCTCCGTAGGAACCCCAACTTCCCAAGACTTCACTTATTATCTCACACCAATATTCATCTAAGCTCTCATCGCCAGTTTCATCGCTGCAATCAGTGTTCAAGAACTTTCTAGATTCTTGCCCATACAATATCATAGCTAAGGAACCATTTATTCAACAACATTTATTGCTTTCCGGTATTCTTCATCTCCTCCAGACTTATTTCATAATCAGTTCTCATTAGATTTGAACAGCGCAGGTTTATTTGAACAGCATATACAAATCAAGGTCCGAAACGCGAGCATTGATAGTGTTTGCTACCGAATCCCCGGTTCTTACCCTCTCAATGTATCAAAAGTCTTAGGTGAATAATGGGGTCATAGGAAATTTTCATACCCCTCACTTCAGGCCTTTGTGTGATCATTCCTTATCCAAGTAGAATAATGGGGTCATAGGAAATTTTCCTACCCCTCTACTCGGCGGAAATCATTTCATCTTTTATATAGATTTTACCTGTTTTAACGCAAATATGTATCCAACAATTTTCACGGGGGAGATATACCACAATTTTCAAGCATGATGGGTTCCTTAGCCAGATATGAATGATGAATCAAGCTCTAAGAACACTAACCGCGTAGATGAAGTGCAAAATTTGGCTAAAGCTTGTGAAGAACCTTGCTAGAGACATGGGTGATTTCTAGCTGGCTGGTTATCCCTTGGATTTTTCATTAGTCGAACTGAAACTAATCCTGTAACAGTGGTCACTCAAAAGCAAAATCAGAACAACAAAGTCAAGCACAATCCAGAAAACTCTAAGTTGTTTTGACTCAAATAAATTTTTTTTTTTTTTTTTTTTTTTTTTTTTTTTAAATGAACAAAAATGAACACAATGTCAGTAACTACCTCTCCCAGACTTAAACAACATTGTCCCCAGTGTTTATCAAGCCCAGAGAAGGTGAAAGAAATCAAAGGACAAAACGAAATAGGTCAAGAACAAGAGGTGTTACCATAGAGCAGTGGTGTCGATCGATACCAAGGTGGTGTCGATCGATACGGAACAAAAACGACCATCCTTCTTCCGACCTGATTCGCAAGACACAACAAAACACAAAAACAAAAACTCATATTTATAGACTTACCAGTGGGTTGCCTCCCACTAAGCGCTTGTTTAATGTCACGAGCTTGACTTTGGCTAAGATATCAGTCAGGACAAGGTGGAGAACTCACTCCGAAATAAGCTCCACAACCAGACATCTCCAGCTTCAAAGTTGTGCTCATCATATCCTCTTCTTTCTCTTTCATCTCCGTAGGAATGCGAATTCTAGCCTTAGAAAAAGGTTTCGAGGTTCCCTTGCACTTCACCTTATATTCGATCGAATCTCCATCACACTTCTGAGGAATCAAAGTGAAATTAGCAGCACCGTTGATCTTCTTGCGCGTCGCCTTCCTCTTTGTTGCCTTGGTCTTCTCCACAACTTTCTTGGGGTGTTGGGGGGGTTCATTTGAAACATCTGCGACTTTTGGTTCATCATAAGACTCATCGAGCAGATCGATCATCAGAGTCTTGCCCGAGGCAATGGTGATGTACGAGACATGTCTGGGTGCTCCTCCAGAAGGAATGGCATCGTAGAAGACTTCTCCGTCAATGCAAGAGAAAGAGATTCTCTTATTAGGTGTGTCCATGATCGCGCCAACAGTAGCCATAAATGGTCTTCCCAAAATCAAGGGCACCTTGGATCCTTGGCTCATCTCCACAACCTGAAAATCAGTAGGAATCAGACAATCTCCTATTTTAACAGGTAAATCAAGAATTGTAGCGTAAGGGAGTGAGCTAGAAGAATCCGCGTATGTGAGAAGCGTGTTAGGAGATTTCATATCAGCTTTCAATCTCTCTGCAATCGCCCTTGACATGACGTTGACACTAGACCCTGAGTCAACGAGAGACTCCTTGAAGTTTACTCTAGAGATGGAGCATGGAACTGAGAATTTCCCTGGGTCTTCCCTCTTTGTCAACTGTCTCAGCGGTGGTGATGTATCAGCAACGGGAGGTCCTGCAACCATTTTTTTTGACAAAAACTTGCTTCTAGCAGCCGCCCACTCCTCTCTTGTCAGCTTGGGAAGAACAGGGTAAGGTAGCTTTGGTTTGTATACCCGTTCCTCAACCATCTCTGTCCTTTTCTCAGTTATTGATTCAGCCTGCGAAGGGTATCGACCGATACCAGATGAGTGTCGATCGATGCTGGAGTTTTGTATCGTCTCTGCAGGTTGGTGTCGATCGACACAGGTAGGGGTGTCGATCGATACTCGTGGAATGTCAGAATTCTTATCTTCATCTTCAGCGACCTTCGAATCTACAGCAGGTCTCGGGAAGTATCGATCGATACCAGGCAGGTATCGGTCGATACTAGTATCACTGCATACGAACACAGTCATCGCAGGCTCAAAATCCTCTTCTCTAGCGCTCGAGGTGATTGCATTGACATGTCCATGCTGTGGTTGAACTATCTTTCCCTTGACAGCTGCTGATGTCTGAGCTAATTGACTTTCCAGCATCTTCTGATGGATTTCGAGAGCGTTGATTTTCCCATTCAGATCAGTGTACACATTATCCAGCTTTCTATTAAAATCCACAGTCATTTTTTCTTGTCCCTGCAGAATTTGTTCCAAAAGGATTTCTGTCTTACTCTCTGTAGACCTCGGAGAATGCGGTTGGTAAGATGAATTACCGTATTGGCGAGTAAAGTCATTGCTCTGAAGTGGTTTTTGGGCGAATTGTGTGGCACCAAAATCAGATTGGTTACCTCCAGACTTGTAACCACCTTGCTGATTGTTGTTGAAGCTTCTGTTGTTGTTGTAACCAAATCGCTGACCCTGAAAACCAGAATCACCAATGTAGTTAACATCTTCTGCTTCATCTTTAATCTCCTCTACTTCCTCAGCGAAATGTACAGCCTTCTTTGTCTTCCCCACTAGCAGGTTGTGCATTGTGTCTAGCTTCGCCTGAACCTCAGCAATCTGCGAACTGTCAGCAACACTAGCGAGCCTCGTCCGCTCAAAATCAGCATTCTTGGTGCTATTGCTAGACGCCAAGTTCTCAATCAGTTTCACAGCATCGGTTGGAATCCTAGTGTTGAAGTTCCCGTTGCTTGCAGAATCCAGTGCCATCTGATACCGCCAATCAATCCCTCTGTAAAAGGTCCCGAGTAGCTGAACTTGACTGAAACTGTGATGAGGGCAGTCTCTCAGATATGATCTGAATCGAACCCAAGCAGCCTTGAGCGCTTCTGTTGGACCCTGAGAAAATTGAGATATCTTGTTCCTGAGTTCCTCTGATCTCGCATCGTCATAAAAGTTATTCAGGAAAGCGTTCTTGGTCTCATTCCAAGTAGCGAGAGATCTAGGAGGCAACTGCTTCAGCCAGTAAGCTGCTTCTCCACCAAGAGAGTATGGGAAGAGCTTACAAAAGAGGTATTCCTGTGGAACTCCATTGTACTTCATGCTAGTGACCAAATCTTCAAATTTCTCAATGTGATCCATAGGGTGTTCATGAGAAAGGCCGGTGAAAGGGTGTTGTCCAACAAGAGCGAAGTAAGCAGGCTTCAGCTCAAAGTCATTCCTCTGGAAAGTCGGAATACGGATCGCTGCACGATTGGCATAGAACTGATCCGGTCGGTTGTACTCGCCAAGCGTCCGTTCAGCAACAGCTTGGGGTTGTTGTGGAGGAGGTAGTTGTCCACCTTCCTCATCATGCACTAAACCCTGTGGAAGATCCATCTCAACTGTAGTCCTTTTCCTTGTTCGACTCGTGCGTTCAAGCTCTGCTAGCTCTGAGTTGGAGAGATTGATCAGTGGTGTGTTCTTCGTTCTCCTGGTGGTACGCTGATGCATACACCTGAAAATCAAAAGAAAACGAGAAGATAAGTAACCAAAATTTAAAAACAGACGTTCAGTGTCGATCGATACCAATGGAGTATCGATCGATACTGACGACGAACTTAGACAAAATCGACAACTAAAATTCTAATGGTGAATTTTTAGAGTCCCCGGCAACGGCGCCAAATTTGATATGCTCAAATTAATACCCTATAATGATACTAAAGCAGTTGCTGCAGTAAAGTTAGGGGTCGACCACAAGAACTCAAGAAAACTCACGCAATAGATGAAAGATGCAGATTGTGCTAAGCAAACAAATGATTGAATAGAAAACAAATGATTGGATTAAACTTAGGTTGATTTATATGGGAGGAAACTAGGCTCAGGGAAATTCTCAGGAAATCAACGATAGATAACAATTAATCAATTAAGGTTCAATTCAATTAAGCGCCGTTCTTGAACTCAAACACGAAAGTATAGTTAACCAACTGTCGTTGTGAAAACTAACTAAGTCTAAAATCTAGAATTCCAAATCTCTTTGCAAATCCTACACAGTAAACCAGCAATCAATTCAAGTTTGATATGTTCACAATTCGATTAAACCAAATCTCTTTGCAGATAATCCAATTGCTCACCCTAGGTTTTATCAGATTACTCAATTGCACTGTCGTGCCTAATCGATTAATCTAGGTTCTATGTTCTAAGTGATCAGGTTAGAAATAGCTTTGAGAACAACCTATGGTGAAGAACTATTCAGATTTTGAACCCTAACAAATCAATTATCATAAATCAGAGAAATCCATATGAGAAAACCCTGAACCTAAAATGAGACTACTCAGACATGATAGATGAAACAAATAACATAACTGAATAAATCATGAGATTAAACAAAAGAATAAAAACAAGGGTTCGGGATCTTCTCTATGATGAACAGAGTCTTGGATCCGTCTCCCTCACAAAAGCTCTCAAATCTCAATGGTGGCTCAAAAATAGTCCAAAGTAAAGTCCGAAGTCTCCCCCTAACCTAATGACTAAAAGTTTGCTTAAATAAACCTAAAAACACGAGCTGGGCTTCTTTGTAAATAAGGGAAAGTATTGGGCTTCTTATGGGCTTCCTTGAAAATCTCTTCTGCGCGTTGATTACGTCGGTATCGATCGATACTCGGAATGGTGTCGATCGATACTCGGACTGGTGTCGATCGATACTCAGGCTTCAAAACGGGTACTTTCTTCGGTTTGCTCCAAAAAGGCTCCAAATGCCTCCAAAATCTCCAATTTCGTCCCAAACGTGCTAAAACCTGAAAAGACTCTAAAATGATAGAAAAAGCACTAGAAAGACTCGATAAAACGACTTATATCATGGCTAAAAACGGGTAAAATCCATGATATATCATGGGAGGCTGCTAGAAGCAAGTTTTTGTCAAAAATAACTGGTTGCAGGACCTCCCGTTGCTGATACACCACCACCGCTGAGACAGTTGACAAAGAGGGAAGACCCAAGGAAATTCTCAGTTCCATGCTCCATCTCTAGAGTAAACTTCAAGGAGTCTCTCGTTGACTCAGGGTCTAGTGTCATCGTCATGTCGAGGGCGATTGCAGAGAGATTGAAAGCTGATATGAAATCTCCTAACACGCTTCTCACATACGCGGATTCTTCTAGCTCACTCTCTTACGCTACAATTCTTGATTTACCTGTTAAAATAGGAGATTGTCTGATTCCTACTGATTTTCAGGTTGTGGAGATGAGCCAAGGATCCAAGGTGCCCTTGATTTTGGGAAGACCATTTATGGCTACTGTTGGCGCGATCATGGACACGCCTAATAAGAGAATCTCTTTCTCTTGCATTGACGGAGACGTCTTCTACGATGCCATTCCTTCTGGAGGAGCACCCAGACATGTCTCGTGCATCACCATTGCCTCGGGCGAGACTCTGATGATCGATCTGCTCGATGAGTCTTATGATGAACCAAAAGTCGCAGTTGTTTCAAATGAACCTCCCCAACACCCCAAGAAAGTTGTGGAGAAGACCAAGGCAACAAAGAGGAAGGCGACGCGCAAGAAGATCAACGGTGCTGCTAATTTCACTTTGATTCCTCAGAAGTGTGATGGAGATTCGATCGAATATAAGGTGAAGTGCAAGGCAACCTCGAAGCCTTTCTCTAAGGTTAGAGTTCTCATTCCTACGGAGATGAAAGAGAAAGAAGAGGATATGATGAGCACAACTTTGAAGCTGGAGATGTCTGGTTGCGGAGCTTATTTTGGAGTGAGTTCTCCACCTTGTCCTGACTGATATCTTAGCCAAAGTCAAGCTCGTGACATTAAACAAGCGCTTAGTGGGAGGCAACCCACTGGTAAGTCTATAAATATGAGTTTTTGTTTTCGTGTTTTGTTGTGTCTTGCGAATCAGGTCGGAAGAAGGATGGTCGTTTTTGTTCCGTATCGATCGACACCACCTTGGTATCGATCGACACCACCTTGGTATCGATCGACACCACCTTGGTATCGATCGACACCACTGCTCTATGGTAACACCTCTTGTTCTTGACCTATTTCGTTTTGTCCTTTGTTTTCTTTCACCTTCTCTGGGCTTGATAAACACTGGGGACAGTGTTGTTTAAGTCTGGGGGAGGTAGTTACTGACATTGTGTTCATTTTGTTTTTGTTAAAAAAAAAAAAAAAAATTTTTGAGTCAAAACAACTTAGAGTTTTCTGGATTGTGCTTGGTTTTGTTGTTCTGATTTTGCTTTTGAGTGACCACTGTTACAGGATTAGTTTCAGTTCGACTAATGAAAAATCCAAGGGATAACCAGCCAGCTAGAAATCACTCATGTCTCCAGCAAGGTTCTTCACAAGTTTTAGCCAAATTTTGCACTTCATCTGCGCAGTTAGTGTTTTTAGAGCTTGATTCATCATTCATATCTGGCTAAAGAACCCATCATGTTTGAAAATTGTGGTATATCTCCCCCGTGAAAATTGTTGGATACATATTTGCTTTAAAACAGGTAAAATCTATATAAAAGATGAAATGATTTCCGCCGAGTAGAGGGGTAGGAAAATTTCCTATGACCCCATTATTCTGCTTGGATAAGGAATGATCACACGAAAGCCTGAAGTGAGGGGTAGGAAAATTTCCTATGACCCCATTATTCACCTAAGACTTTTGATACATTGAGAGGGTAAGAACCGGGGATTCGGTAGCAAACACTATCAATACTCGCGTTTCAGACCTTGATTTGTATATGCTGTTCAGATAAACCTGCGTTGTTGAAATCTAATAAGAACTGATTATGAAATAAGTCTGGGGGAGATGAATACCGGGAAGCAATATATGTTGTTAAATAAATGGTTCTTTTGCTATGATATTGTATGGGCAAGAATCTAGAAAGTTCTTGAACACTGATTGCAGCGATGAAACTGGCGATGAGAGCTTAGATGAATATTGGTGTGAGATAGTAAGTGAAATCTTGGGAAGTTGGGGTTCCTACGGAGAAGTACATGGTGGTTAGATTCTGGAGCTGATCAGGCAGAAGTGGGCGCTTGGGAAAAAGGACCATTACAGCGATTTCGGTAACAGTTCAGATCTCTAAGGTTTTTCAAACATCTTTCTCTAACTTAGTTTTCTGTTTTGCTTGAGGGCAAGCAAAAGGCTAAGTCTGGGGGAGTGATATATCATGGATTTTACCCGTTTTTAGCCATGATATAAGTCGTTTTATCGAGTCTTTCTAGTGCTTTTTCTATCATTTTAGAGTCTTTTCAGGTTTTAGCACGTTTGGGACGAAATTGGAGATTTTGGAGACATTTGGAGCCTTTTTGGAGCAAACCGAAGAAAGTACCCGTTTTGAAGCTTTAGCATCGATCGACACCATCATGGTATCGATCGATACCGACGTAATCAACGCGCAGAAGAGATTTTCAAGGAAGCCCATAAGAAGCCCAATCATCCCTTTATTTACAAAAGAAGCCCAGCTCGTGTTTTTAGGTTTATTTAAGCAAACTCTTAGTCATTAGGTTAAGGGAGGACGACAGACTTTACTTTTCACTTATAATTCTTGAGCCACCATTGAGATTTGAGAGCTTTTGTGAGGGAGACGGATCCAAGACTTTGTTCATCATAGAGAAGATCCCGAACCCTTGTTTTTATTCCTTTGTTTAATTTCATGATTTATTCAGTTATGTTATTTGTTTCATCTATCATGTCTGAGTAGTCTCATTTTAGGTTTAGGGATTTCTCATATGGATTTCTCTGATTTATGATAATTGATTTGTTAGGGTTCAAAATCTGAATAGTTCTTCACCATAGGTTGTTCTCAAAGCTATTTCTAACCTGATCACTTAGAACATAGAACCTAGATTAATCTATTAGGCACGACAGTGCAATTGAGTAATTTGATAAAACCTAGGGTGAGCAATTGGATTATCTGCAAAGAGATTTGGTTTAATCGAATTGTGAACATATCAAACTTGAATTGATTGCTGGTTTACTGTGTAGGATTTGCAAAGAGATTTGGAATTTTAGACCTTAGACTTAGTTAGTTTTCGCAACGACAGTTGGTTAACTATACTTTCGTGTTTGAGTTCAAGAACGGCGCTTAATTGAATTGAACCTTAATTGATTAATTTATTATCTATCATTGATTTCCTGAGAATTTCCCTGAGCCTAGTTTCCCCTCATATAAATCGACTTAACTTCAATTTGATCATTTGTTTTCTCGTCATTCACTGTTAGCTTAGCACAATCTGCATATTTTATCTACTGTGTGAGTTTTTTTGAGTTCTTGTGTTCGACCCCTAACTTTACTGCAGCAACTGCTTTAGTATCATTATAGGGTATTAATTTGAGCATATCAAAACCCCAAAAAGATCATTCTTCCGGAGACTTAGACGAATCAGAGTTAACTTCTCACCTTAATGAATTTAATAATTCTCGATTTGGGAATTGAGATACATCGGACATGATACCTCGATGAGACCCTGCAAGGTTCGTCTAAGTAAGTACGATTCCCCTCTTCCTTCCCTTCGATTAGATAATAAAAAAAAAAAGAAAAAAAAGATAAGAAAAAGGATATAGAAGCGAACTGGGCATTGGAAGCAACATCTTTCAATGTTCGAGTCTCATAAATATTTGCCCTAGAAAAGAGGTTAAGAGAAAAGGCGATCGATAAAAAAAAAAATGATACCCTAGAAAAGTAAGGAGAAATCGATCGACCTTGAAGTGAGAAAAGGAAGAGGAAAAGAATTGTACTAAGACGGTCTTGAGCTTACAAAAATCCGAAAGAGTAAGTGTTCGTGTTCTTTGATCGATATTCCCAAGTTGAGAACCCATGCTTAAAATAAATAAAAAGAGGAGTCAATAATGAGGAGTCTAGGATCGAAGGAGGAGCAGTTCGAACTAAGGTGAGTTACTATGCTTATGGAGAAGTACATGAGTACGTTAGAGATCATTCCACTTCCACAAGGTCAAAAAGCATTAAGCACAACAATATCACAAGGTACAAATTCATTCTCCTTATCTTTATTGTTTTTAGCATTTCTTCACCATACTTAGCTTTTGTTTGCTTGAGGACAAGCAAAAAGGTAAGTGTGGAGGAGTTGATAGCATCGTATTTTACATGCTTTCTTGCATACATTTACCTTAGTTTTATATGTTTCTAACAAGCATTTAGGATAGTTCTAGTGTATTTACGTTTGTTTATGTATTTATAGGTACTTGGAGCAAACCCCATGCTTTTAGAGTGTTTTCGAGCCTTAAGAAGCCATGGAGACTTTGGAGTCACTTGTCCGGGCCAAGAACATCACGAAAAGCTTCCCAAGAAGCTTAACAAAGCAGCATCGACCATGTGCATCGACCCTATGTGGTCGATGCAAGCCCCGACGAAAGAAACTCAAAATTCGATATATTGACCTGTCTGCACTGTTTGCAGGCTTACGGTCGAACGAGAAGGAATTAAGCTAGGAAAAAACTTGATATGGAATCTTGATTCAAAATGGAAGTTTTGAGAGTTGGAATCAGGCCACGAGCTGCTAAGAATCAGAAGATATGATTTTTACAAGTCAGGTGGAATATGGCTACAAACCGACTTGATATGGACCTACATGCACTGTTTCGAACATTACGATCGAACCAGATGGTATTTGGCTACAAACCAACTTGATATGGAATATTGATTCAAAATGGAAGCTCCACGAATTAGAATCATACCAAACCGAGATAAGATGCGAAAGTTATTCAAATTCTAATCCTGAAGATCCTACGCTTGCCTTATTTGGCACCCTGCGAGTTTAATTCGCAAAAGATCTTTTCCCAACCTCCTTGGACACGAACTAGCCTCCTCATAAAGCCCTAAAATCTATATAAACACATGTAATGCTCATTAGAAAGGCTTTCCACTTTTTGGTAGCCACCACTTAGAGAGAAAAGTCTCAAAACTCTTTGGTCTTATGTTTTGTTTATGATATTGCTCTAGTTCTTCTTCTCTTATTTCTTTGCTTTATTTACTGCTTTTTTTATTATTTATCATGTCTTCCTACTCATATCCTGCCGTCACCCTTGGAAATATCAGTGAGTAGATCCTTTAAATCTCTAGGGTAGAGATCGATGATGGGATCTATGTTATATGATTTCATATGTTTGCTGTTCTTAATCGATCTAGCTACTATAATATTCATTCTTAATGCTAAGCTATGTCTACGGGATGTGCTAAAGATTATAACCAAACCAGTCGGCTAGATTATACGAATAGAAGCTCTTAGCACCACGAGAGTGGGTTAAAACTTCAGACTTGAATATTAGATAGTATTAGCTATGGTCGAATTTGTTGTTTGGTAGAATTAATTATTGACCTAACTCCAGCTAAGTTAGATTAAGATCTTAGAAACACTTCACCACGAGAGTGTGTCGTATTTCAGAAATAGTTATCAATCACTTCGTGTTTCCGAAAACACAAGACCGCTCGGAAATAACATTTCAAACGGAAGTTTAGGAACACTTAGTATTCGATGATAGGATGCGTTTAATGCGTGAAGGTCACCACAAAAGTGGGTCTGACACAGTGTCTAGCTTATCACGAGAGTGGTCACTAGCCTACTTCGAATATCCCTAGAATGACGAACACAAACTTATTAGGTAGAACATGAATTCTAAATATAGACTCCTTGAAATCATTCTCATTCACCCTAGAGATTAATCGTTAATTTATTATTTAAGTTATTTTATATTTATGTTATTTAATTTATGCCATTTATTTTTCATTTATTTATTTTCTGTAATTTAATTTCTGTAATTTATTTTATGCATTTTAATTTATGCAATTTACATTTCCGCACTTTATATTTTAGCAATTTACTTTCTGCAATTTATTTTCTGCACTTTAATTTATGCTATTTATTTTATGCACTTTAATTTAAGCAATTTACTTTATGCAATTTTATTTTATGTTATTTTCTTTACGTAATTTATTTTCAGTAATTTTATTATTGCTTATTTAATTATTATTTATTTAATTATTGTCAATTTATTTTACGTATTTTATTATTTATTTAGTTTATGCATTTCAATTAATTAGAACTTAAAAAGAAACTCAAAATCAATTATAACTCACCAAAATTAGATTCACACCTACAATTTCTTTGTAGTTATTATCAGTCTCTGTGGATCGATCCCGATTATACTACAATTGCATTTAACCGTGTACTTGCGGTCACATCGGGTTTAACTCTCGAGAAAACTCAGGTGAAACCTGGTGAGAAGAGGTAAAATACCTCCCCATCACTTCCTACATCGAGTAACGTTCGATACTTAGGAGCAAGTTCCTGGTAAATATGTTCGGCAAGGACTCATCGCCAAATCCATGATGAGAGCATTGTCTGGTGTACTCTACAATCCTCTCCCACGCTTCTCCAAAGCTCTCAGTGCCTCGTTGTGCGAAGTTTGATATCTTGTTTCTCCAATGAGCTGTCCTAGCATTCGAGTAGAACTTTTTCAGGAACGCTTTCCGGCACTGATCCCACGTTGTAATGGTCTCTAATGGGATGTTCTTTTCCCACTGATGTGCTTTACCCCAAGTGAAAATAGGAATAGGCGAAGTTTTTGTGCATCTTCAGAGAGATCGTTTATGTGTACCATCCTGCACAACTTGTCAAAGTGATTCAGATGATCCATATGGTTCTCCGTCGATAAACCTTGGAATTTTTCTCCTTGGATCATGTTAATCAAGTCGACTTTGATTTCGAACTCGACATCTCCCACTAGTGGTGGCAGTATGCCCATGCGGTTGTTGTGGCTTGTTGGCTAGTCGGTCATGCCTATTGTTCTTGCTGCTCTCGGCATACGGATCACGTTTTCGTCTATCTAGTCCTGCAACTGGTCCATCCTTAACATTTTTCAAGTCTTAAAAACTTTGAAAATTCAAAAACAAAAATTAAACAAAATAAGAAAATAGAAAGAAACCTAGTCTCAGATTCAGACCAAATCTCTATGGCTATTGCTACAGTCCCCGACAACGGCACCAAAAACTTGATGAGAGAACGTTTGTTACACCTTTTTCACAGGTTTCACCCGAGCGCTACTAGAAAGTAGTCTCGGGGTTTTAACCCGATTATATTACAAGTGCACAGTAATGCAGTTGTAGTACGTACGGGATCGATCTACAGAGACTGAGAATAACTACATAGAGATTGCATAAATAAATCTAATCTAGGCACAATATAAATGTTTTTGGGGGTTTTGGGTTTAATTAACTAAAATACATAAAATAAATAAACAGAAGTTTAATAAACTATAATTAAATTACTGAATTCAATTACGTAAAATAAAATTGCATAAAATAAATTGCAGAATTTAAATAACAGAAAATAAATGGCGTAAATTAAAATGCATAAATTAAATTTCTTAAATTAAAGTGCGTAAATTAATTTGCATAAAATAAATTGCGTAATTTAAATAACAAAAAATAAATTGCGTAAAGTAAATTGCATAAATTAAGTAATATTAATTAAATTATGTAAATTAAAGTGCATAAATTAAATTGCATAAAATAAATTGCATAAAGTAAATGAGTGGTTAGCTAAAACAACCTATATTTTTAAAGTTTATTACTAAAATGACCTTAATATTTGGATATTACTCAAACGACCTAATTCTGTTTTTAATGGCCGTTTTGCCCTCAATTCGTTTGGTGATAAAAAATATTATTACGAAAATACCATTAATGAATTTCTGCCACGTCAGCGCGCAAAAACTTAAGTCTACCAGAGCTATGACAGTAGCTTTAAGAGCTCGGACGGTAAACTCTACCAGAGAATGACAGTAGACTTCTGTTTTTTATGAAGCGGTAGACTTACTTGGACAAGTCAACCAGCTTTGACGGTACACTTATATTAAACGAAACAGTAGATTTAAGTTGAAATGTAACGGTAGACTTTGGCTTTTTCAGTTTTGGTAGATTTACGCTGATAAGTCTACCATAGTTACGGTAGAGTTTAATTAGAAGACATGGTAGACTTACGATTTCATGTTACGGTAGATATTATTTTCTATGTAACGGTAGACTTATGTGTTGTTTAACGGTAAATTTTTAAACCAGCGTTGACTTATTGACTTTTCTTTGGTAGACTTTAGGTTTTCTGGTAGATTTAAGTGACTTCGATGGTAGATTTTGTAACTTTTTATCTCATTGTTTACGGTAGACTTTCTGGTCAGTTGGCTATGGTAGACTTTAGCCTCACACAGTAGATCTATTCTGTTTTGGTAGACTTTATTCACATATTGGAAGACTTAATTTGTTAGATTTCTGGAATTTTGGTAGATTTTATATTCCCGATGGGGTAGATTTTAATTTGTATTACGGTAGACTTGTTTACCTCTCCATTGTGGTAGACTTTGTTACCTCCCATGCCATGGTGGTAGACTTTTTGTACCTTTACTACTCTTCGGCTTTGAATCCAAGATTTGCTTTCCTTACAACTCATGAATCTTCCAAGCCTCTCCTCAACAAACTTGTTTGTGTGTTTTACTATCATGTTATGCATTAATCATATCTATTAGTGTGTTTACTAGAACTTTGTATCGTTAGTACTCTTGTACTTGAAACTTTTTCATTCAACATCTAAAGAATCATTAAGGTTTCTTACTTAGAAATACCAACAAAAAACATTAACATAACATAACATACTTATCTACCTAAATCAATCATCAATAGACTAACATAACTAAGCTTTACTGGAATTGTCTTCAGTAGAGTTAGCTATTGGGCAAATCTACTTCTCAGCCTGTTGAAGATCTTACAAGCCTCCTCTTAGCAAACGTTTTGAGTGTTTTACTATGAGTGTGTTTATTAGAACTTTTTGTGTGTTTACTTAGACTTTGTACTTTTAGTACTCTAGAACTTAGAACTTTTTCATTCAACATCTAAAAAGTGAAGATGAGATATCATTTTCTTTGCTCATTCTCGCTCAAAAAGTCTACCAACAGACCTGTAAAGTCTACCATATCATACAGTAAAGTCTACCATAACATATAGTAAAAGTCTACCATGACATACAATAAAAATCTACCATCACATACAGTAAAACTTGAGTCAAACTCGAGTTAAACCTATAAAATCTACCATAATAAAAAATGTAAAACTCGAGTCAATAATAGTAACAACAATGCATGTTCACTCTAAACATATTGAACATAACCCACTATAATTTTCAGCAACACATTGAACATAACCTATCATAAACTAGATACATATAAACTCAATAGAGAAGTAAAGAGATAAATCAACTTATTCAGAAGACAACTTCGGACAAGCTTTCTCTAACAAGTTTTATCTGCACGCCAAAGAAAAATATAACCACTCTTTAGAATGATGCAAACAAATATTGGAAAAAGTATGTAATCCACAGGGAAGACTCGGTGGATTTGTATTATAGTGTTAACAAACATTTGCTATTACTATGACTATCCAAGCTTTATTTTCAATATAGCTCGAAATACTTTTGGTACATAGTTTCCGAAAATAATACAACCAGAAACAACAAATTCAGTTAAGTATGCAAGTGAAATTCATTTACTTAACCTTTTCTTAGGTTCCTTCATGGACGTTGCCGATTATATGATAAATTCTCCTTACAGTGAACTATAATATATGTTATTCAATTAGTAGGTTCATGCACGAAGACATTAAAAAAAAAAAGTTTATTAGTCTAGCTATATGTTGTCTTGGTTATTATCTTTAAATTAACTATTATATATCAATCATTCTAGTCAGCACAACACAATCTTTTTGCTTAAAGAATCACAAAATTGCACAAAACATCAAATTCAAGAAATCTAAGTCGAGGTATCCTTATGCCACTATTAAAATGTAATTTAAGTGAGAGTGTAATACAAAGATGTTTTATTTACCTATCAGATCAACATTGGGTCATTTTACCCGACCGATAAGCCACTTTTCACCCAATATTGACATCATATTCTCAGCCAGAATAAATGCATGAACCTTTTCGAAGATGAGCTGTCACTGTCGTCACTCATTCTCGCTCAAAAAGTCTACCAACAGACCTGTAAAGTCTTCCATAACAGACAGTAAAGTCTACCATAACATACAATAAATTTACCATAACATACAGTAAAGTTTACCATAACATACAGTAAAGTCTACCATATTTGTAGACCAACGAAACAAGCCTGCATGTGTTTAAATTTCATTTTGATGTCTTCTGTATTGTATACAAACGACGTCACAAATAAGACATTATTATAAGAAAATCTACCTCAATAGAAAGGCATTATCACGTGAAGTCTCAAAAGACTTTGAAATGGAGTCACTCATCCACTCGAGGAAACAACAACAAGATATGAATAAGAAGAATAGAGAAATCAACCTGAGAAGAAGCACGATGATTCTGATTCTTCGGCGAGAGAAAGAGTTCAAATCAGAAATTGAACAATTTGTCTCCACCAACCCTAAAATTAGACCTCAAATCAGAAATTGAAATTTACAAATCAGGCATTGTTAAAACCTAAACGTTATCTCTCCCATGAACACTAAATATTAGATCTCAATCAGAAACCCAGATCTCGAAACCCTAGAAATAAAAACATCTCAAATTAGGGAGAGGGATACCATTATCAGTGCAGTCATCTTCAATCATATGCTTGAGGTTTGTGACTCTAGCGCCACCGCTTCGTCAATTCCGAAGGTTTCGCCATCGCAGCTCTTTAGAGTGATTTTTCTCACCGTCGACATCGATTTAGATTTTCAGAGAAGACGTTAAGAAGGAAGAGATTTGGGGGAGACGAGATATATATATGTAAAAGAAATAATATTGAAAAAAAAATTGAATGGCATTTCTGTAATAAAAAATCAAAGTATTGTTTTAATGTCTTTTTATCAACCTTTTAAAAGAGGAGGTTGGTCTAGTAATATCAAATATGATGAAGGTTGTTTTACGCAATTGTCCCTAAAGTAAATTGCAGAAATTAAATTGCATAAAATAAAATAATCTTAAATTAAATAACGATTAAACAATAATAAAAAATGATCCCAAAGGTGAATGAGAACGAATCCGAAAATCTTCCAATATGAGAATTGATGTTCTTTAACCCTTTGTTAGTACCCATCGGTTTAGAGATTTCGTATATAAATTAGTCCACTTTTTTGGTATTTTAATTTCTCTGTAAAAACTCCCACTCTCGTGATGCTCTACAAGCATTGAGAATGATCTCGTCATCGACCGGACTGACTAGCAATTGTAATTCTACAAAGTAGCCAATCTTCTAACGTGTTTAGTTCTGAGATCTTAGTCCACTCTCATGGTATCAAGACCTTAAGATGCTAAACTAACTTGATCAAAGCTAATTTAGATAAGCTCACAAGTTAAAAATAGATTTACCGATTAACTATTATTTCGAGTATGTAGATCCAAAACCTCTACCCACTCTAATTAGTAGATCCCATCATCAATCTCTACACTAGAGATCTAAAGGATCTACTCGCTCATAACTCCGAGGGTAACGACAATATATGAGATAGAGGACATGATAAACAATAAACAAAAGCTGTAAATAAAGCAATAGAAAAACAATAAGAAGAACTAAAGAACTTGCATAATAAAACTTAAGAACAAAAGAACATATGAGATTTCTCTCTAAGTGGTAGCTATAAAGTTGTGCAAAAAGTGAGAACCCCCTCAAGCATTACATGTGTTTATATAGTATTAGGTCTGTTTTGGGTAGCCAAAGTCGTACCTTTAGGGCTCTAGAGAGTGCTGGACAAGTCAGAAACTTTCCTTTTTTTGGTTTGAAGCGTCAGCATCGACCGACCAGGGTCAATGCTCTGGGTTGATGTCAAGGCTCCAGGGACAACACCGATGGTCCTCATCGTCGGGTTATGGTTCGTACTCCTAGAAGTGCATCGACCAAGTGTGGTCGATGCTGTATGTCGATGGGCTTCTCAGGGCAAGCATCGACCACCTCTAGTCGATGCTAGGGCTGCTGCTTCCTTCGTGAGACTCTTGAGATGTCTTTCCACGATCTGCTTGGCCCGGGCAAGCAACTCCAAAGTCTCTATGGCTCCATAAGGCTCCAAAACACTCTTAAAGTAGCGATTTTGCTCCAAGTATCTATAGAAACATAAACACATGTATATGCACCAAATGATCCTAAATGCTAGCTAAAACCTATGGAAATAACCTATATGAATGTATGAAAATATGTAAATATGAGTGTTATCATTTCAACACCATCAAGAGATTTTGATGGTTTAGTTGGGATGAGAGCTCATATGAAAATGATGGAATAGTTGTTACGCCTAGATTTGGATGAAGTAAGGATGATTGGGATTTGGGGACCACCTAGGATTGGTAAAACAACTATCGCCAGATTTCTGCTTGACCAAGTCTTCAGCATATTCCAACTTGGCCAAGTCTTCAGCATATTCCAACTTGGCGCGATCATGGTGAATATCAAAGGATGTTATCCAAGACCTTGTCTCGATGAGTATAGTGCACAACTGAAACTATAGAAACAAATAATGTCTCAGATGATCAATCATAAAGATATCATAGTTTCTCATCTAGGAGTGGCACAAGAACGGTTGAAAGATAAGAAAGTGTTCCTCGTTCTTGATGAAGTGGATCAATTAGGACAACTAGAAGCCTTGCCGAAAGAAATTCAATGCTTTGGTCCTATAAGTCTGATTATTGTCACAACAGAAGATCTAAGTTATGTTTGGTTAGAGTTGAGTCATTGATTATGTTCCAAAAAAGGAAAGTTACTAAAAAAGGAAAGTGCATCTTCAAACCTTGGCAAAGGTGAGGACAAGTTTGTGTCTTCTTCGTATATAGATATATTCAGTTAGTTATTTAGTTTAAGGTTAAGTCAAGTGTACCTGCGAGTTACATATTATATAAGTAATCGTATTTATTTGACTGTATTAATATTTATAAATATATAAATATATTTAAAAGTATAAGAACAAAAACTAGTATTTTAGAGATAGAAATTAAAATGAATATTTTAATGTGTGTTGCGTGGTTATGTGAAATGCATGTTATTTTGTGGTAAAATCATTGTTGTGTGAGGAGATGGGGATAAGCCGCGGAGATATCTGTAAGGAGAAATTCTTGTAGTTGTGTGATGGCCTATGCACGCGGGAATGTGGGTAGATCAGGATGGCTGATAAGCCGACGAGTTTTCACTATGCTAGAAAGAAGTGTGCGGTACGAGGGATCCGGTAGGCACGAGTGAAAGTTGCAGGGAAGAAGTGCACGGCATGAGCAATCTGATATGCACGAGGGATAGCGTGTGCGACACGTAGTATTTGGGCCGCGTTTGGGCGGTTATGGAAAGTGGTTCCATTTGTTTGATGGGTGTGTATCGTTGACACGTGATTGTCTACTTGTCTTAGAATTAGACTTTATGGCTCTCTAAATGTGTTTGTGTATGGAAAATTCGTAAGTCCTAAGGCTTACCCTCGCTGAGTTATCCTTGATTACTCACCCCTCTCTTTCTCTTGCAGATAAAGAAAAAGTGTGAGCTAGTGGAATCATTGCTATGAGGAGAGGATGATCTAGAATTAGGAATTCGGGTCGGGGAGTTTCAATTTGGTATCAGAGCTCTAGGCTATGTCAAACCGGTTCTGACCCGTGAGACAGCCCTGAGGGAAAAGGGTTGATTCCCTAGTTCTTGTGTTCAAATGCCGCCTAAGAGTGATGTCGACATCGGTACCGAACAAAAGAATGTGGACCGGACTGGAGCGAGCCAAGGAGCAAAGACCACGGTGCCTTTCATTCCAACTGAAAGGATGACCCGGAGCAAGACTAAGGCCATCAAAAACCAGCTACAAACCTACATTCATGGACTCATGGAGCACTTGGACCGAACGGAGCAAGAAGACCCGGGTCAAAGCAGTGTAGTTGTCTTACCCGACCCGAGGAGCTTAGGTGTGATTGATGGTGCAAGGGCACTCAGCTTTGGGAGAAAAGTCATTTGTGTCCTCACTATCCATGAGTGAGGACACCTCTCAAGACCTTAGGTAAAGTATTGTACTCTTTCCCTACTTCTAGTTTTACCTCATCGGGTTTGTAGAAAAAGGGTTTTAACGAGGCAAGAAACGCCTAAGGCATCACATCTCATCTCCCTTATGTTTGGCTTGGAAACCTTTGATGACAATTTTAGACACATAAGAGATGTGATCCTATCTCAAGGAAGTCACCAAAAACATCCTTTTTTTACTTAGCTTGTTTGCCTTTATATTTTGAGATTTATGTGTGAGATGCTTATAAGACTTGTTTTGGTTGTTGGGTTTTATTGTATTTGGGCCTAAGTATCATGCTTGTCTAAATGGTTTAGGCCCCATTTAACCCTAGGTTTTTCACTTGTGTAGCCTACAAAAGGGCAAACCTTCTTCATTAACTTACACAAAGTTATCTACTTTCTTCTCTCTAAACCCTGGTGTGCTTCTAGGTTAGAGTAGCTCTTGTTCTTGGAGGTTTGGCCTCAGAAATAGAGTGTGGCTGTATCAAGAGTATACCATAACTCAAGTGGTGCCTTCGTCCCACCTCCGTTTCGCAATCCGCCGTCCGTTTGTTCCTCCTCCGCCGGATCCGTCGTGTAGTGCCGCCGCCGAGTTTTGATACACGCTTATTTGATATAAATCAAATTGATATGGGTCAATTCCCTAATGCAGTGTCATTGTAGCACATAAATGTGTCAATCCAAATGGGTGAGCTATTAACCAGAAAGGATGCAATCAAATCAATTAAGTCAAGCCAAGCAATAGATCATGAGATTAACAATCTAACAGAACCATAATTGAAAGCATTACAGAAGTTAAAAACAGAGACTAAAGACAGAAACTAACAGAAGCGATGCAAACAGAATTCAATCAAATAAACAGAAGCTCCTAAGGATGGGGTTATTGATTAGTGTTTCCTCTTAATCTACCTAGGTGATTAACAAACTCAAATAGAGCTAATCCCTAGACAATAAACTCATCAGCAGCTAAATCCACTCTCGTGACAGATAACCTCAAGCTAAACTAGTTCCAGACCTAAATCTCTTTAGCGAAATCTAACCTAGCAGGCATTATGATTCAGTCTATTAAAGCCAATAAACACCCTAGACAACCAATCTCTTAGGCTAGGATTGTAAATCTCTGGAATTAGTTGGTTCAGGCATTTCATCAAACACGTGGTGGGCGTGGAAATGCCTAAGTTCTAGTTCCAATTGATCAGAGAGAAACTAGCATTAATAACACTAATCCAGAAGAGAAATCAAGTAATCTAAGCTTAAACCACCTAAGAGACTAAGATTCTACACTTAATCTATCCCATCCTCAAGAACCCTAAAGACTACTCACAGCCCATGAAGAACATCAAAAACACAAACCCAGAAATCATAAAAACTTGCATAAATAGAAAGATTAAGATGAGATTAGAAAGACTACTAAGAATTAAACACAAATACAAAGTAGATTCAAAGAAAACAGATTAGAAAACAAGAACAGAAGTAGAGAAAAAAACCCAGCGGACTCTATCTTTACCCAATGGGTAACACCAAGTATTTATAGGATTAGACAAAACCCTAAATCACAAAAAGACAAAATAGCAAAGTTCGGAGGTGTACTCGATCATGGGGGTCGAGTGCTTTGGTCGAGTCTGGCAAAATATCTTCAAGACTGCATTTTTATGGTGGACTCGAGCAAGAACTCGACTGGTTTGATCGAGTTGGCTTCAAGACTGCACTTTTATTTGGACTCGAGCAAGGACTTGACTGGTTTGGTCGAATTGGTTTCAAGACTGCACTTTTATTGTGGACTCCATCAATGGACTCGACCTGCTAGGTCGAGTTGGTTCCAAGATGGTGACTTTGGCATGGACTCGACCTGGGGGTCGAGTTGGGGATCGAGCTGATCTCAAAATGCAGTCTTTGGTGCTGACTCGACCCACTGACTCGACTTGTTTGCTAGAGTCAGTCTCCAAGTCCTCTTTTTTTTGTAGAACTCGACTCCCTTCTTCCCTTCTCTCCATTTGACCTCAACATCTTCAATATTCCTTGAATGTACCTAATATAGCTCCAAAATGCAATATAGATGCAATCCTAATGCAAAACACTCTAAGTATGCAAAACTAGAAACAAATGCTAAGAACATGTTATTAAACAAGACTAAATGGGTGATAAATGCATGCTAAAACCATGTAAAATATAGACATATCAACTCCCCCAAACTTAGTTTTTGCTTGCCCTCAAGCAAACATATAAGAATAAGATGGAGAAGAGGTTTGAAAGTGGGGATTCAGAACCAAAACTTGCAGATATAATACATGATCTTAATGTCCAAGTTGCTAGTTCTAGAATGCAAAGTATATGAACTCTACTTAAAAACTTTAGTCATAATCTTCACAGCACAATTTCAATTAAGTCTCAACCTAGACATGCATTCAAATCTACAATTCTTTTTAACATTCAATTAAGCAGAAACCATGAATCAAACTATGCACATTCAATGAACTCATTTGGCTAAGGGTAAGGTTAAGAGACAAAGATGGTCCCTTTCACATGGTTTGATCAGTTCAGAATAGGGATCTCTCAAGAAAAGGAATGAGCTTCAGTAGAATGCTAAAGGTAAGAACCCACCTATGCATACAAGAATAGACTCTCATCTACCCAATCATACACAAGTGTTCTTAACCCCCAGTTCTAAACCCAGAAAGTTGTCCTAATTCTACCCTTAACACTTAGGGAATTTGCCTTGAACATTTCTTAGATCATACTCATTTTTTTTTTCTTTTTGTTCTTGTTCTAGGAGAGGTTCTTTATACTTCTAGCGGACTGGGATCTTTCTTTTGGGTTTTTACTACCAGCTTAGGCGTTTTCTATATATATTTTTTTCAGACTTTAAGCTTTGCCTTTCTTTTCTTATTCTTAGCACACCCCCAAATCCTTTACTAGATTAACACATTTTCAGATCATTCTTCTCCTAAGAACTCTTAACCTTTTTCTTTCATCTTTCTCCAAGTTTTCTTTCTTTTTTTCACAGAACCAAACCCTATACCCAATGATCAAGATCCCACCTAGTCCTATCTGATTCAAAAATTGCAAACCAGAACTACATGAGATTCTATCCTTGTCGGCTCAAACCTAACATTTTCTACCAAGGTCATTCAGAAATAGGCCTCACACACTCAATAAAGTAATAGCATGGCTTGAAAGAAGGCTAGGTTAAGGGCATGGTAAAAATGTTCTAATAATAAGAACAACTACTTAGATTAGCAAGAGCGGTAAACAGGTGAAAGAAAATCCACGTATGAATATGGTATCCATCAGTTCAAATGTAGTGCATAGACATGATAATTATAAGTCAAGTTCAAGTTCAAATAGATAGGGAATGGTATCAAATTACAGCATGCTTCAATTGAGACATAATCTAGTTGTGCATTCAAAGTATGGTGCAGTCTTACTTCAAGTTCATTCACAATGCATTAAACAACTAGAAACGAGGGCATTGAAATTATCATATTAAATCAGCAAGCTTGCAAGGTTATAATCATTATAATTCCCTATGCATATGCAACAGCCCTATATAAAAAAAAATCTAGACTCAATCCTAAAATGTAAATGCAACTATATGAACACTCGTTTTTTTTTTCAAGTTTTTCAAATAAATTTTTTTTTTTGGTTTTTCTATGCCAAAGATGCATGCAGACTCAAATATGCACAAAGTAAAAATAATAACACAGAAAACAAGTCAAACACATCTTAAGCCTTCCCCCCAAACTTAAATTACACAATTCCTTGTGTAATAAAAATTTAGAAAGAAGGTTTAAGAATCAACAAAAATCAAGAAAAATACAAATGATATGTATAAGAATGGATAGAACTGGTACCTCAAGGGTTAGAGAAGAAGGAGTTTATTGATTCTTCCATGCTCTCCCTGGTGTAAGCAGGTCGGTGTGCTGACTCGACCACTAACTCGATCATGGGGGTCGAGTTGTTGGTCGAGTCAGTCTTGTCCCCTTGTCTGAAATTCAAATTTTGAATTTGGCGCTCCCTTGACTCGATCAAACCACTCGATCACGGGGGTCGAGTTTGTCATGTGCTCTTGTTTTCTCCTCCTGTAATTGTTCCTGCAAACCAAAAACACTAATTAGCATAATAAAATTTAAAAATCTAAAGCATTATGTACAAAAATGACATGGGACTTCCTCCCAAGTGAGCTTGTTTAAAGTCTCTAAGCTTGACTTCCTTTTTCTTAGGTCTATGGTGGTTCATGGAGGGGAACTGAGGTCTCTTCTGCAATGATCGGGATTCCCAAGCTTCGAGAGAGACTTAGGCTCAATCTGTATCGTGCTTGGTGAATCAATGCAATCGACACTACCCTTATATTCTACCATGGTCATGTCCTTATCCTTCTTGAATCTTCCTGGGAAGGGAAGTTTGGGTTTGTAAGGAGGGGGGACAAAAGGTTCTTTCTTTTCCTCAGAAGCAACTGGTTTATCAGCAGGTGATGGCTTGACTCGAACGGGGCACTCGAGTGCTTGGTCGAGTCTGTCTGTAGCATCTGGTTTCTCAACTTGAACTTCTTCGCGATTCATATCCTCCCCATCCTCAACTTTACTATCCACAGTGACGGGAACTGATCCTACCCTGGCGGGTAACTCTCTTCCACTCCTTAAGGAGACTGCATTGGTGGTAGCATCTGAAGCATAAAGCAAAGATTCAATTTCTCTAACCGCAGCTTCATGATCAGTAATGGGACTTGATTCCATTGAAAAGATGGCATTGCAATACTCCTTTGGGTTCTGAATTACTTTTCCTGGAAGTTGTCCAATAGGCGGTGTGGAAGAAGTGAATGCAGTTTTGCTCTCCATGTACTTGATCTTGGAGTGCAATGTCTCAATCTTGTTGTTGAGATCATTGTAGGTGTGATCCATCTGGGTTTTCACTTCAGCAAACTTCTTTGCTGCTTCCATAGCAGCTGCTGCTTAACCTTAGAGTAGTTGTTACATCATTGTCTTGAGTTCTTGATCTAGTGCTGTAGACGGTGGAATTTGTTGTGCAAAACCTGGAGGTGGACCCATGACTCCTTGCTGTTGATAACCTCTTTGGTATTGCTGCTGAGGAACAAAGCCTTGATTTTGGTTGTAAGCAACAAAAGGCTTGTTTTGTAGCTGTTGCTGTTGAGGTGGGTAGAGGTGATCCTGCTGGTTTGGGTTGCTCTTATAGTTGATGAAACCCTTGTTGTAGCCTCCCTGGTTCTGAATATAGCTTATCTCTTCTAGCTGACAGCTCTCCCCATCCTGAACTTGAAGTTGCCCTTCTTCACTAACAAAGTGAACTTGCTTTTGCTGGACTAGGAGGAGCTTATCCAACTTCTCATTAAGATCCTTGATTTCTTGCTTATACTTCTCACCGGAATCTGCATTCCTCCTTACGCTCCTATCATAATCCTCATTATAGTTCCCATCAGATTGAGCAAGGTTCTCCACTAGCTCCCAACCTTCATCAATATCTTTGTTTAGGAAGTTTCCATTGCTGGCTGTATCTAGTAGCATCCTTATCTTTGGGAGAACTCCTCTGTAAAGAGTGCTAAGAATGGACTCATTGCTGAATCCATGATGAGGACACTGAGATTGGTAGCTCTTGTATCTTTCCCAAGCTTCTCAAAAAGTTTCACCATTCTTCTGTGCAAATCCGGAGATCTCATTCCGGAGGCGAGCTGTTCGAGCATTGGAGAAGAACTTTGCCAGGAAAGCTTTCTTGCAGTCATCCCAGGATGTAATCGATCCATGAGGTAAATTTTTTTCCCACAGATGGGCTTTATCACCAAGAGAGAAGGGGAAAAGTCGAAATTTGAAGCCATCTTCACTGACTCCATTGATCTTAGTGAGGCTGCATAGCCTATCAAACCACACTTGATCTCAAAGTTGTTGTTCTGGATTGTAGGAGGTGCAATCCCTTGCCTATGAGTATGAGTGTTAGGAGCATCTCCTACTCCAATCAATCGTGGCCTCCTCAGAGGAGGTCTTTGTTCATACGGTCCTTGTGGGTTTTCTTCCATTCTCACTTGATCCTGTTGATCTACTCTAATGTGCTCTCTGATCACGCAACTGCCTTGGTATTTGATTGATGTTGTCGAGGTAGCGCAGGAGGTTCTGGTTTCCTTTTGATCTCGTTTGCATGCAGGTGAAACTGGACTCGATTGACTAACTCGAGCTAGAGAGGTCGAGCTGGCGTGGTCGAGTCTAAGATATACCTGAAATGCAAAGACAAAGAAAGAAAGACGAAGTGAGTAACAGAAGAGACTGAAAAGAACTTGATCTGAAACGATTTGAAATCCTAAATGTAACAAACAACACCCAAATCGCAACGGCGCCAAATTGATATATACTAATTTGATGTAAGTCAAACTTGATATGGGTCAATTCCCTAATGCGCTGTCATTGTAGCACAGAAAGGTGTCAATCCAAATGGGTGAGCTATTAACCAGAAAGGATGCAATCAAATCAATTAAGTCAAACCAAGCAATAGATCATGAGATTAACAATCTAACAGAACCATAATTGAAAGCATTACAGAAGTTAAAAACAGAGACTAAAGATAGAAACTAACAGAAGCGATGCAAACAGAATTCAATCAAATAAACAGAAGCTCCAAAGGATGGGGTTATTGATTAGTGTTTTCTCTTAATCTACCTAGGTGATTAACAAACTCAAACAGAGCTAATCCCTAGACAATAAACTCATCAGCAGCTAAATCCACTCTCGTGACAGATAACCTCAAGCTAAACTAGTTCCAGACCTAAATCTCTTTAGCGAAATCTAACCTAGCAGGCATTAAGATTCAGTCTATTAAAGCCAATAAACACCCTAGACAACCAATCTCTTAGGCTACGAATGTAAATCTCTGGAATTAGTTGGTTCAGGCATTTCATCAAACACCTGGTGGGCGTGGAAATGCCTAAATTCTAGTTCCAATTGATCAGAGAGAAACTAGCATTAATAACACTAATCCAGAAGGGAAATCAAGTAATCTAAGCTTAAACCACCTAAGAGACTAAGATTCCACACTTAATCTATCCCATCCTCAGGAACCCTAAAGACTACTCACAGCCCATGAAGAACATCAAGAACACAAACCCAGAAATCATAAAAACTTGCATAAATAGAAAGATTAAGATGAGATTAGAAAGACTACTAAGAATTAAACACAAATACAAAGTAGATTCAAAGAAAACAGATTAGAAAGCAAGAACAGAAGTATAGAGAAAAACCCAGCGGACTCTATCTTTACCCAATGGGTAACACCAAGTATTTATAGGATTAGACAAAACCCTAAATCACAAAAAGACAAAATAGCAAAGTTCGGAGGTGCACTCGATCATGGGGGTCGAGTGCTTTGGTCGAGTCCGGCAAAATATCTTCAAGACTGCATTTTTATGGTGGACTCGAGCAAGAACTTGACTGGTTTGATCGAGTTGGCTTCAAGACTGCACTTTTATTTGGACTCGAGCAAGGACTCGACTTGTTTGATCGAGTTGGTTTCAAGACTGCACTTTTATTGTGGACTCTATCAATGGACTCGCCCTGCTTGGTCGAGTTGGTTCCAATATGGTGACTTTGGCATGGACTCGACCTGGGGGTCGAGTTGGGGATCGAGTTAGGGATCGAGCTGATCTCAAAATGCAGTCTTTGGTGCTAACTCGACCCACTGACTCGACCTGTTTGCTAGAGTCAGTCTCCAAGTCCTCTTTTTTTTGTAGAACTCGACTTCTTTCTTTCCTTCTCTCCATTTGACCTCAACATCTTCAATATTCCTTGAATGTACCTGATATAGCTCCAAAATATAATATGGATGCAATCCTAATGCAAAACACTCTAAGTATGCAAAACTAGAAACAAATGCTAAGAACATGCTATTAACCAAGGCTAAATGGGTGATAAATGCATGCTAAAACCATGTAAAATATAGACATATCAAGTTTCTTGTCCACCGTTTGATCCCATGAGCTCTAGGAGTCTTCTTCTTGAGAATCCAGGCATGTACCGTCTGGTATCAGAGCCTAAGAGTCCTAAAGTTTGTATCTTTCTAGCTCATATCTCTTCTCTTGCTTGTATTGAAACGAATCTAGAGATAGAACTTGAAAAAGTTATCATCTTTGGGTCTGATTTTGAGCTGAGCTTGTCTAGGGTGTTAGAGCTTGTTTGTTCCCTTATTTAGTGAGTTTTCTAAGAGTGGAATCTAAGTTGAGGCATGTGGTAGTTGATTGAAGCAGCCATTAGAGAGGGCTTGAGCAAGAAGAGGGCCTTTTTGATAAAATTTGAAAATCTTTTGTTGTACAACTCCTTTTGCTTTTTGCTTTTGACTTGGTCTTCGATTCTCTTTTGAGCTGACTTTGTCTGAATCTTATCTTGATATTTTTGAGCCTAATTTTGAAATTTATGACCGTTTAGCTGCTAGAGAATCGTAGTGCTTGATCTAATTTTCGTTGCATCAATTGTGACCCTATTTGATCACTATCTTCGGTTTAACTATTAGTTCTTAATTCTGATTCTTTATTTTTGTTGCGAGGTTTTGGAAACATGGCTAAGCCCCCAGACATAGCCGGACTTCTTGCCAACATCCAATCCCAATTACAAAAGCTTGGAGATAGACTACCACGGGTAGAATCATCAAGTCATCGAAAACAGTCGGTGTCCGAAAACCTGTCCGAGATAGCTCAACTCCGAACCTCGAGTTCGAGGAGAGTGAGACGTGACCATAGGGGAGTTGTTGAGATCAGATATGAACAAGGACCTCAGAAAAACCGAGTCCCAACACTCAAACTGAACGTCTCTGCTTTCACGAGAGAGAATGATCCGGAAACTTACTTGGATTGGGAGAAGTGTATTGATCGTCGGGAAAGGAACCGTGTGGTTTTCACCACATGTTATTTCTCTCACAGGTTTCATCCGAGCACTACTAAAGAGTAGTCTCGAGAGTTTAACCCTTAGGACCGCAAGTGCACAGTGATGCAATTGTAGTACGTACATGATCGATCCACAGAGAGAATAGAATAACTACATAGAGAATACAAATGCAAATCTAATCTAGGCGGAATAATAAAATTTGGGGATTGTGTCCTAAGCTATATGGTGCAATAAAATAAATTACTTAAACTACATAATTTAAATTGCATAAATAAAATACTTAAAATAAATAACTTAATTAAATTGCATAAAGATAAAGTACTAAAATTAAATTACTAAAATTAAACTACAGAAATTAAACTGCAGAAAATAAATTGCAGAAATGTAAATAACATAAATAAAATATTAAATTAATTATTTACAGTTAATTGGATGATAGTCGATTTATCAGGGATTTCACACTACCAACCGATTAACTAAGTGTTTAGCTTGGTTCCGAAACAAACAAAAAGGTGCGTGCCGCACTCACGAGGGACTGCCAGTGATATACTGGAGGAAGGTGGGGATGACGTCAAGTCCGCATGGCCCTTATGGGCTGAGCCGCGTTATAGTGTGTCTAAGACGAAGAGTGAATGACATATCTATTTCTAGAATACAATCCCACTTTCGTGGTGATGTATTCCTGAGATCATAATCTAACTTTGGCCACAATTAGCTTAGCTTTAAGATACTCCATCAAACAACAAACTTGATACTAACTAATACTCTCTAATATGCAAGTCTGAAGTTTTAACCCACTCTCGTGGTGCTAAAGGCTTCTATTCGTATAACCGCAGATTTGGTTATAACCTTAAGCACATCCTATAGGACATGACTTAGCATTAAGAGTGCATATTAGAGTAGCTAGATCGATCAATCACACATACTAAATCCTAAATCTCTGATCCCATCATCGACCACCACCCTAGTTGTCTAAATGATCTACTCTCTTGTCTTTCCGAGGGTGACGACAAAGAAAAGGAATAGGTTCATAAAACAGTAAATAAGAAACTAAAGAACAAGAAAATAAATCGAAATCAAAGCATAAACATAAACAGAAGCATAAGAAAGAAGTAAACCTAAAAGAAGAACTCTTTATTGAAAGTGAGACAAAAACTGGCTAGAAAGTCAATACATGAGTTTATATAGAGTTTAGGTGACTTGGGGGAGTATAGGGCATCCTTAGAAGCTTCTAGAAGGTCATAACTCGAGATCCTAAGCTTCCATAACTTGCAAGTTCGCATTAACCTGAGTTTCCTTTTCTGCACAGTGAGTCAGCATCGACGGCCCTGCCTCGATGCTTTTGGTCAATGGGTTTCTGCAGGATGGGTATCGACCACTCTTGATCGATGCTTGCGTCGATGGTCTTCGACTTCGGCTTCAAGTTCGGGTCTAAGGTAGAGCATCGACCGTGTGTGGTCGATGCTGCCTGTTGATGGCATGCTCGGATGCGCATCGACCACTCATGGTCGATGCTAGGGCCGCTGCTTCCTTTGTGAGGCTCTTGAGATGATTCTCCATGATGTTCTTGGCCTAAATAAGTAGCTTCAAAATCCCTATGGCTTCTAAGGGTCTCAAAATGCTTTGAAAGTGTATGATTTTCTCCAAGTACCTATAAACACATAAACAAATGCAAATGCACTAAAACTATCCTAAATGCAAGTTAGAAACATATAAAACTAAGCTAAATGTATGCAAGAAAGCATGTAAAATATGATGCTATCAACTCCCCCACACTTACCTTTTTGCTTGTCCTCAAGCAAACAAAAGCTAAGCATGGTGAAGAAATGCTAAAAACAGTAAAGATAAGGAGAGTGAACTTGTATCTTCTCACATTCTTGTGCTTAATGCTTTTCGACCTTGTGGAAGTGGAATGATCTCTACCGTACTTATGTACTTCGCCATAAGCATAGCAACTCACCTTAGTTTGAACCGCTCCTCCTTTGATCCTAGACTCCTCATTTTTTACTTCTCTTTTTATTCTAAGCATGGGTTCTCAACTTGGGAATATCGATCAAAGAACACGAACACTTACTCTTTCGGATTTTTGTAAACTCAAGACTGTCTTGGTACAATTTCTTTCCTCTTCCTTTTCTCACTTCAAGGTCGATCGATTTCTCCCTACTTTTCTAGGGTATCATTTATTTTTTTATCGATCGCGTTTTCTCCTAAGCTCTTTTCTAGGATAAATTTTCTTGAGACGCGAACATTGAAAGTGGTTGCTTCCAATGGTTCGCTTCTATATCCTTTTCTTTCTTTTCTCTTCTCTTTCTTTTTTTTTTCCTTTTCTTATCTAATCGAAGGGAAGGAAGAGGAGAATCGTACTTACTTAAACGATCCTTGCAGGGTCTTATAGAGGTATCATGTCCAATGTATGTCAAGCCCCAAATCGAGAATAATTAAATTCATTAAGGTGAAAAGTCAACTCTGATTTGTCTAAGTCTCCGGAAGAATGATCTTTTTGAGGTTTGTTGATCCACTCATGAATTTTCCAAATTTCCTATTAAAGATTCGTACACTACCCAACAAAGCATCCAAACATAAATATCCATAGATCGCAAGACTCCCCCTCCCCACACTTAAATCACAATGTCCCGTTGTGACGAAAACTGTAAAAGAGCGTAAAAGGAAGATAATTTTACAGTATTTCTCTTATCGGGTGTGTGGGTTGGCAGCTCCCATGGTTTCAAGTCTTTGGTTTTTTTTTTATGGTGAATTATCACCTGAAAAATTAAAAATACAAAAAAGAAAAAGAAAACACAAAAACGAAAAAATAAAAAAAGTAATACTGAAAAATAGTAAATGCTAAAAATTATAAAATAAATGTTGAAAATAAAATAAATGTAAATTTAAAATTAAATACTTAAAACGTGATACTTAAATTTTTTTTTTTTTGTTTGTTTAAAAAAAATCATATGAAAATTAGAACATTAAAAATGAAAATTAAAATTAAAAAAATGTATGTACAAAAATAGAATGTTATTTAACGTCGTTTTCTCGACAGGCTAACGGAATGGGTGATAGATGGAGATGGCGGTGGCGTTTGATCAGCCGGTGTGCCTTTTGTAGAACACGTCTCGGTTCACTTATGTGAACGAGATTCTCTTCTTCGTTCAATCGATGACTACTCCCACTGTTGTAAGAAATGGTCCCCCAAGGATGAGTGGAGTGTTATTATCTGCCCTCATGTCGATCACATGGAAATCGGTGGGGATACGATAGTTCCCAATCCACACTATCACGTCTTTGGCTATTCCGTATGATTTCATTACCTCGGCATTTGCTAAGCCAACGTTTGACTTCTTTAGATCGTTGAGTCCTAATGCCTTCGCTCTCTCCATGGACATCACGTTTATGGTGGCACTGGAATCACATAGAGCATCACCAAATTCACGACCTAGTATGGAGCAACTCACCTTGCAAAGTCCTGAATCTTCTCGCTTAGGGGGAGTGATGACTGCTTCCTTAAGTCGTGTTTCCATGTAAAGTGTGCATATGTCTTCTATCATTTTCTTAGTATCCGTGAAGTAGAGATCGAGGTTGTACTTGAGAAGAGCTTGCCCGAAGATGATGTTCACCAGGAGTGATTTGACAAGACGTTTGAAGAGGCGTAACTTCTCCTCGCTTACTCGTCTAAAGAACCAAGTCGTGTCATATGCCTTCGTTGGGTCGTGTTGTCGGCCTAACTGAGAATTCATTGAGAAACGAGTTCCTCGAAAACATTGTTTTATGTCTTGAATCGTCTCATTGGTGCTCTTGAATAAGTCTCTCAAAGGATATTGTTTCCATGCGTCCTTGAAAGTAATGTTCTCCGGGATGGAGTTGACTACTACTTGGAATCTTCTTTTGTTTACAGTGTCTATGAATCATTTCTTCATATGGTCTGTCGGTTGATCGCAATCTTCTATAATGTCATCACTGGTCAGAGTCATGACATCGACCTGGTGGGGTCGATGCTAAGGGTCGGTGTAAACTTCTCGGAGACCGTCGACAGTGTGGGATCGATGAGGGTCGGCGGTAACTTATGAGAAACCATCGACCTCTCCTGGTCGATGGTGTTGTCCCACTGGTCTGTGCATTGAGTTGGCATCAACGGAGTGTGATCGATTTGGTTGCCCGATGGGCCTCCATTCTAGACGAGCATCGACCCTGGCTGGTTGATGTTGTTGTCTACGTCTGAGACCATCGACCACACACGGTCGATGGTACCGGTCGATGCTCTCCGTGGTGGCTTAGCTGGAACCATTTCTTCCCTCCATCTTGCTACTTCTTATCGTGATGGCGTTGACATACTCTTTAGGGTTCATCTCAGGCTTCCCTGGGAGCATTTCTTGGGGTCTCTGAGCCGAAGATGCGACTTGAGCAGTTTGTGTCTCCAACACATTAATGAGCGAAGCAAGTCCGTCGAACTTGTTGCTCAGCTCATTGCACCTTATGTGGACGTTCTTAAAACCTTCAGATATCTCCACTGAAGCCTTAGCTTGCCCCTCGAGAATTCATTGGAGCATTCTAAAATGTCTATATTTTACATGCTTTGAGCATGCATTTATCATCTATTTAGCCTTGTCTCATAGCATATTCTTACCATTTCATGTCACTTGTTTCTGGTTTTGCATACTTAGAGTGTTTTGCATTAGGATTGCATGCATATTGCATTTTGGAGCTATATCAGGTATATTCAAGGAATATTGAAGATGTTGAGGTCAAATGGAGAGAAGGGAAGAAGGGAGTCGAGTTTTACCAAAAAAAAGAGGACTTGGAGACTGACTCTAGCAAGCAGGTCGAGTCCGTTGGTCGAGTCCGCACCAAAGACTGCATTTTGGAATCAGCTCGACCCCCAACTCGAACCCAAGGTCGAGTCAATGCCAAAGTCACCGTCTTGGAACCAACTCGACCAAGCTGGTCGAGTCAGCCGATCGAGCTCACCTTAAAAATGTCGTCTTAAAGAATTCTGCCGGACTCGACCAAAGTACTCGACCTCCAGGTCGAGTGCACCCCCGAATTTAGCTATTTTGTCTGTTTGTGATTTAGGGTTTTACCTAAGACTAGAGATACTCTGTATTACCCATTGGACAAAGGGAGAGTCCGCTGGGTTTTTCTCTCTACCTCTATTCTTGCTTTGTAATCAAATTACCTTCAATCTACTTAGTATTTGTGTTTAATTCTTAGTAGTCTCTCTAATCTCACCTTAATCTTTCCATTTATGCAAGTTTTAATGTTTTATGGGTTTGTGTTCTTGATGTTCTTCATGGGTTCTGAGTAGTTTCTAGGGTTCTTGAGGATGGGATAGATTAAGTGTGGAATCTTAGTCTCCTAGGTGGTTTAAGCTTAGATTACTTGAAATCCCTTCTGGATTAGTGTTATTAATGCTAGTTTCTCTCTGATCAATTGGAACTAGAACTTAGGCATTTCCACACCCACCAGGTGTTCGATGAAATGCCTGAACCAACTAATTCTAGAGATTTACATTCCTAGCCTAAAAGATTGGTTGTCTAGGGTGTTTATTGGCTTTAATAGATTGAATCTTAATGCCTGCTAGGTTAGATTTCGCTAAAGAGATTTATGTCTGGAACTCGCTTATCTTGAGGTTATCTGTCACGAAAGTGGATTTAACTGCTGATGATTTTATTGTCTAGGGATTAGCTCTGTTTGAGTATGTTAAACACCTAGGTAGATTAAAAGGAAATACTGATCAATAACCCCATCCTTAAGAGCTTCTGTTTAGTTTATTGATTTCTCTGTCTGCATTGTTTCTGTAGCTTCTGTTAGTAACCATTGTTTGGTTAGCTTCTGTTTTTAACTTCTGTAACGCTTTCAATTATGGTTCTGTTAGATTGTTAATCTCATGATCTATTGCTTGGCTTGACTTAATTGATTTGATTGCATCCTTTCTGGTTAATAGTTCACCTATTTGGATTGACACCTTTCTGTACTTCAATGACATGATGATAGTGCAATAGGAAATTGACTTCTACCAATTTGGCGCCGTTGCCATTTGGGTGTAGTTTGTTACAATTAGGATTTCAAATCCTTTAAGATCAAGTTCTTTTACGTCTACTTTGTTACTCACCTTGTGTTTCCTTCATTATCTTTGCATCTCAGGTACTTTTACACGTCACAAGACAGACTCTATTTGTGCCGTGTTCTGACTCGACCAAGCTAGCTCGAGCCCCCGTTCAAGTCAGTCACTCGAGTCTACCTTCAGCTGCATGCAAACGAGACCAAAAGGAAACAAGAACCTCCTGCCTTCCGTAGACTACATTAATCGGCCAAAACAGTTGCGGGAGCAGAGAGAACACATGAGAGTAGCTCCACCAGATCAAGTGGAAATTGAAGAAAACCCACAAGGACAGAATGAGCAAGGACCTCCTCCGAGGAGGCCACGATGGATTGGAGAAGGAGATGCTCCCAACACTCACACTCACAGGCAAGGGATTGTACCTCCTACAGTCCAAAACAACAACTTTGAGATCAAGAGTGGTCTAATCACCATGGTGCAAAGCAACAAATTCCATGGGTTGCCTATGGAGGATCCTCTTGATCACTTGGATGAGTTTGATAGGCTCTGCAGCCTCACTAAGATCAACGGAGTCAGTGAAGATGGCTTCAAACTTCGACTTTTCCCTTTTTCTCTTGGAGACAAAGCACATCTGTGGGAGAAGAATCTACCCCATGGCTCTATTACTTCATGGGATGACTGCAAGAAAGCTTTCCTTGCCAAGTTCTTCTCCAATGCTCGTACAGCTCGCCTCCGTAATGAGATATCTGGATTTGCCCAGAAAGATGGGGAGACCTTCTACGAAGCCTGGGAAAGATTCAAAGGTTACACTACTCAGTGTCCTCACCATGGTTTCAGCAATGAGTCCCTACTTAGCACCCTTTACAGAAGCGTTCTCCTAAAGATAAGGATGGTTCTTGATACGGCAAGCAATGGTAACTTCCTCAACAAAGATGTCGATGAGAGATGGGAACTAGTGGAGAACCTTGCTCAATCAGATGGGAACTACACTGCGGACTATGACCGAAGCGTGAGAGGAAGTGTTGATTCTGCTGATAATACGAGGAAAGAAATCAAAGCTTTGAATGCCAAATTGGATAAACTCATCCTCAGCCAACAGAAGCACGTTCACCTTGCAAGCGAAGACAAGATCTTTCAGATTCAAGATGGGGAGGATACTAGTATGGAAGAAATCAGCTATGTTCAGAATCAGGGAGTCTACAACAAAGGCTTCATCAACTATAAGAACAACCCCAACTTATCCTATCGGAGCACCAACGTTGCCAACCCACATGATCAAGTCTACCCGCCTCAGCAACAACCAAATCCGAACAAGCCATTCGTTCCTTACAATCAACAGCAAAGTTCCGCCCCTAAACAGCACTACCAGGGAAGCTATCTGCAACATGGAGTCACGGGTCCACCACCTGGTTTTACACCCCACCAAGCTCAATCTTCTAACACTCAGGATCAACAGATGACCAACATGCTGCAACAAATTCTACAGGGTCAAGCAGCTGGTGCACTGGAAGCAGCTAAGAAATTTGGTGAAGTCAAAAGCCAGATGGATTACACATACAATGGTCTCAACAGCAAGATCGAGACATTGAACTCCAACAAATACTTGGAAAACAACAGTGCATCCACCTCTTCCGCAAAGCCTATTGGACAGCTACCAGGAAAAGCAATCCAAAATCCCAAAGACTTTGCTTAAATCAATGTCATAACCTTAAGTAGTGGAAAAGAGTTAGCTGCAAGGGAAGGATCAGTTCCAGTCACTGTAGACAGTGAAGGTGAAGATGGGGAGGATTTGAATTAAGGTCAAGCTGAGAAGCCAGACTCGACTGACAGACTCGACCAACTAGCTCGAGCCCCCGTTCGAGTCAACACACCACTTGCTGAAAAACCAGTAGCTTCTGAGGAAAAGAAAGAACCCTTCATTCCCCCTCCTTACAAACCTAAACTTCCCTTCCCAGGAAGAATCAAGAAAGAGAAATTGGAGAAGTATAGAGCACTCTTTGATAAGCATATGAGAGAAATCGAGGTCAGGATGCCTCTTCTGGATGCTTTTGCACTTATACCTCCTTATCAGAAATTCCTGAAAGATGCATTAAATGAGAGAGAAAAGAGATTCAAGGAGTTTCCTTGGACACGCTGGGTTCTACAGGCGGTTCATCAAAGATTTCTCCAAAAAAGCTAGACCACTCACTAGACTGCTATGCAAGGAGCAAGAGTTCAACTTTGATTCTGAGTTCTTGAGGGCTTTCCAGTTGATTAAGGAAGCTTTGGTCACAGCTCCAATAGTCCAAGCTCCAAATTGGGACTATCCGTTCAAAATCATGTGTGATACCTCTGACTATGCTGTGGGGGCTGTTTTAGGACAAAAGATATGGAAGAAGCTGCATGTGATATATTATGCAAGCAGAACACTAGATGAAGCTCAGGGGAGGTACGCAACAATAGAGAAAGAGTTGCTAGCTGTTGTGTTCGCTTTCGAAAAGTTCAGAAGCTATCTAGTGGGTTTCAAGGTGGAAGGCCACACCGATCATACAGCACTAAGGCACATCTATGCAAAGAAGGAGACTAAGCGAAGACTACTCAGCTGGATCCTTTTGCTTACAGGAAAAAGAAGTTTTTGAGAGACGTGAACCATTACTTCTGGGATAAACCATACTTGTACAAGAGAGGTTCAGAGGGTCTTTTTAGGAGATGCATTGCTGAAGAAGAAGCAAGGGGAGTTTTGGAGCATTGCGATGGTTCTGTTTATGGAGGTCACTTTGCTACTTTCAAGACTGTCCAGAAAATACTCCAAGTAGGTTTATGGTGGCCGAAAATGTTTAAGGATGCTCACGCCTTCATTGCCAAGTGTGATCCTTGCTAGCGAATGAGGAACATTAGTAGAAGAAACGAGATTCCTCAGAACCCAATTCTGGAAGTTGAAGTGTTTGATGTGTGGGGCATTGACTTCATGGGGCCTTTCAACCCATCTTCTTATGGGAACAGCTACATCTTGGTGGTTGTAGACTATGTCTCAAAATGAGTTGAAGCTATTGCCTGCCCTACTAATGATGCAAGGGTCATTTTGAAGATGTTCAAGAGTATCATTTTCTCCAGATTTAGAGTGCCCAGGGTAGTGATCAGTGATGGAGGATCTCACTTCATCAACAAGCTTTTCGAGAATCTACTGAAGAAGCATGGCGTAAAGCACAAGGTAGCTATACCCTACCATCCTCAGACCAGTGGGCAAGTAGAAGTGTCCAACAAGCAAGTCAAGGGTATTTTGGCAAGGGTAGTGGGGGTTTCGAAGAGAGATTGGTCTTCTAAGCTTGATAAGACTCTCTGGACATATCGAACTGCATTCAAAATGCCAATTGGAAGAACACCGTTCCAGCTACTCTACGGTAAAGCTTGCCATCTGCCAGTTGAGATCGAGTACAGAGCACTATGGGCAACAAAACTTCTGAACCTGGATATTAAGACTGCTCAGGAGAAGAGAGCCATAGATCTGCATGAACTAGAGGAGATCAGGCTTGATGCTTATGAGAGCTCTAAGGTGTATAAGGAAAGAACTAAAGCCTTACATGACAGGAAGATTATGCACAAAGAGTTCAAGATTGGCGATCAGGTGCTTCTGTTCAACGTGAAAGAAGTTCGATGGTCAGGACCGTTCAGCGTGAAAGAAGTTCTACCCTATGGAGCAATCACTCTGAAAGGGAAAGAGGGATCCGAGTTTACAGTGAACGGGCAACGGCTCAAGCCGTACATGGCTGACTGCATCATCCCAGAGGGAACCTCAATCCCTCTAGATGAACCTCTTCAAGCCTGAGAAACAAAAAGGAAGTCAAGCTTAGAGACTTTAAAAAAACTCACTTGGGAGGAAGTCCCATGTCTATCTTTGTACAAAATGCTTTAGATTTTTGGTATCTTTGTTATTTTTGGTGTTGGTGTTTAATGTGTTGCTTGTGTGTTTTTGGTCTACAGGTGTAATAAGAGGAGAGTGTGAGGGTTAAATGATGAAGAAAAGAAGGAAAAGACAAGGCAAGTTGCAGACTCGACCGGCTTCACTCGAATCCATGGGTCGAGTCATGGTGGCGCCAAGGTTCAAATTTTGAATTCCAACAAGGGGACATGACTGACTCGACCGGCCCCACTCGAGTCAGCGGTCGAGTCAAGGGTGCCCAAAATTCAAATTTTAAAATCAGACCAAGGACGCTTCTCTCTTGTCCCCTAGCTCTTCCACTCACCTATTTAAAGAGATTCCCGAGCTCAACAAGATCATTCCACCCAACATTTCAGATTTCGCAAAAATGATCAATCAATTCCTCTTCACCAAGCCAAGAAGACCTCAGGCAGCCGAACCAGGTCATCGTCCTTCTGCTAAGGCTGTGGTGAGACAGTTTCAGAGAATGAGGAGGACTCATATCTCCACAAAGGGAACCAATGGAGATCGATGAGGACAGACTCGATCGCCCCATTCGAGTTCGTAGATCAGGTCAGGGTGATGGAGCGTTGGTGAGGGAAGCTGACGAGGACAGAATCGATCCACCCGTTTGAGTTAGTGGATCGAGTCAAGAAAATGAAGCAGTGGCTAGGGAATTCTCGCGAGATAAATGTGACATTGCTCGAGGAAAGAAACTGGTGGAACCAAGCAAGTTGAAAGATAACAGCGAAAGTGAGAAAGAAGATATCGTGGTTGCTAAGAAACAATCACGGAAGTCTAAACAGGAATTCTCTAAGGAAGACTACCTAAAGATCCTCCTTGCTAGAGGCTTTACAGGAACAAGATATCCGCACCGAGAGACTTGTAAGAAGCTCGGCATAGCAAGGAATATGGAGTACTTGTACGAGATGTGCGGCCTCAGTTCATTCATGACATACAACCCTGAAGCTTATTAGGAGGAGACATGCCATTTTCTCTCTTTACTTGAAGTCCACTTCTACTTGTACTTTATTCGCAAGGAGGGTAACGAGACATCTGAACGAGAGCAAATTACAAATGCTGGATGTGGCCTTGAAGGACATCTTGAGGTTCTCACGGGATGGAAGAGAACTGATGGGAGATAGGGCTGACACGAGCCTCACTTTCGTTTTGTTGAACCAGTTGCTGAGTTACAAAGATTGGGCTCTAAGGATGCATCGGATGAATTTCGAGGCAGAACTTAGCATTGGAGGGATAATTACTCCAATTCTCATCGCGTGTGATGTGGAGCTAACATCGAGACCGTATGATCCCAGATGGATAGACATCGACCACTTGAGGAGATCTAAGTTCCTTGACGCCAGCTTTCCATATAATGAGTACATGTACCAGTTTACTCACCCGATTGCTGGAGAGGCTAAGCTGCGTTTTCCTTGTTCCAAAATCACCAGCATTCGAGTAGGCGCCAACATTGACTTTATCCATCCGTTAGACATGCTCTACCATCCTTCACAAGAAGCTCCACTCCCAGAAGATTCAGATGACTCCATTGGTGATGATGAAGACGATGCCTCGGAAAGATTCGGTTTTGAAGAGTATCATGTGCAAAGGCAAAGCCCGGCTTTGAAGGAAGCTCATAGGCGTATTGGGTTGCTCCAGAAATGGAACAAGCTTCAGGGAAAAACCATTGCCGCTTTGAAGGGTACGGTTAAGGAGTTGAAGGACCAGATGAGAGATATAAAGAATCAGTTCAACACCTTCCAGACCAAATTCAGTGGTTCTCCCTCAAAAAAGGTGGTTTTGCCAAAGAGAGTGTTGTTAAGAAGCGGATCACTTCATGAAGAACCGAGGACAAGTGCAGCCATGGACCCACCCAGAGCATCCTCATACGAGACAAGGCAGAAGATAATGTAGTATTCAAAGGAGAAAAAGCGGCGATCTATTAACTCGACCGACAGATTCGAGCCCCAGGTCGAGTCAGCGATCGAGCCATCATACTGACTTGTCTAAACCAGGGAGAACATGGAGGAATCCGTAACCTCTTTCTTCTCCAACCCTTGAGGTACCAGCTCCATCTATTCTTGTACATATCATTTATATTTTTTCTAGTATTTTTGTTGTTTCTTAAACCATCCTTCAGATTTTTATTACACAAAAAACTGTGTAATTTAAGTTTGGGAGAGGGTTTAAGATGTGTTTGACTTATTTATTGTGTTCTTATTTTCCTATTTTGTGCATACTTGAGTCTGCATACATCTAAGACATAGAAAAACCAAACAAATTTGAAAAATTTTCTAAAAAAACAAAAAAAATAGAGTGTTCATGTAGTTGCATTTGCATTTTAGGATTGAGTCTAGATTCTTTTCATATAGGGCTTTTGCATATGCATAAAGGATTATGATGATTATAACCTTGTAAGCATGCTGATTCAATAAGATAATCTCATTGTCCTCGTTTCTAGTTGTCTAATGCATTGTGAATGAACTTGAAGTAAGACTGCACCATACTTTGAATGCACCACTAGATAGTCTTGTTTGAAGCATGTTGTGATTTGACACCATTCCCTACCTAATTGAACCTGAATTTGACTTGTAATTATTTTGCTTATGCATTGCATTTGAGCTCATGGATACTACATACATACTTGGATTTTCTTTCACCAGTTTACCACTCTTGTTAATCCAAGTAGCTGTTCTCATCCTTAGAACAGTTTTCCTACCCTTAACCTAGCCTTTTTTCAAGCCATGTTTACTTTATTGAGTGTGTAAGGTCTATTTCTAAATGAGCTTGGCAGAAGGTGTTAGGTTTGAGCCGACAACGATAGAGTCTCATGTAGTTCTGGTTTGTAATTTTTGAACTAGATAGGACTAGGTGGGAACTTGATTATTGGGTATGGGGTTTGGCTGTGCTAAAAAGAAAAAAAATCTGGGAGAAAGAAGAAAAGAAAAAGCAAAAAGGGTTAAAAGTTCTTAGGAGAGGAAAAGCTGAAAGTTAATGTGATCTAGTAAAGGATTTGGGGCTGTGCTAAATAGAGAAAAAGGGAAAGAAAGGCGAAAAGCCTAATGTCTTAATAGAGAAAGGCAAAAAGTCTAATGTTTTAAGAAAAAAAGCCTAAGCTGGAAGTAAAAGACCCCTAATCCGCTAGAAGTCTTAAGAACCTCTCCCTAGAACAAGAACAAGAAAAAGAAAATGAGTTTTGATCCAAGAAAAAAGTTCAAACCAGAAAAATGATTGCCAAGAGTTAAGGGTAGAAATAGAAAATTTTTCTAGGTTTAGAACTAAGAGGGTTACGATCACTTGTGTATCATTGGGTAGATGAGAATCGATCCTTGTATGCATAGGTTGGTTCTTACCTTTAACATTCTGCTAAAGCTCATTCCTTTTCTTGAGTGATCCCTGTTTTGAAATGATTAAACCATATGTAAGGGACCATCTTTGTCTCTTAACCTTATTCATAGCCAAATGAGTTCATTTAATGTACATAGCTTGATTCATGGTTTCTGCTTAATTGAATGTTAAAGAGAATGGTAGATTTGAATGCAAGTCTAGATTGAGACTAATCGAAATTGTGTTGTGAAGAGTATGGCTAAAGTTTTTAAGTAGAGTTCATACATCTTGCATTCTAGAACTAGAAACTTGGACATTGATATCATCTATTTTATCAGCATGTTTTGGTTCTGAATCCCCACCTACAAACCTTTCCTCCATTTTATACTTATCTGTTTTCTTGAGGGCAAGCAAAGACTAAGTTTGGGGGAGTTGATATGTCTATATTTTACATGCTTTGAGTATGCATTTATCATCCATTTAGCCTTGTCTCATAGCATATTCTTACCATTTCATGTCACTTGTTTTCGGTTTTGCATACTTAGAGTGTTTTGCATTAGGATTGCATGCATATTGCATTTTGGAGTTATATCAAGTACATTCAAGGAATATGAAGATGCTGAGGTCAAATGGAGAGAAGGGAAGAAGGGAGTCGAGTTCTACCAAAAAAAAGAGGATTTGGAGACTGACTCTAGCAAGCAGGTCGAGTCCGTTGGTCGAGTCAGCACCAAAGACTGCATTTTGGGATCAGATCAACCTCCAACTCGACCCCCAAGCCGAGTCAATGCCAAACTCACTGTCTTGGAACCAACTCGACCAAGCTGGTCGAGTCAGCCGATCGAGATCACCTTAAAAATGCCGGCATGAAGAATTCTGCCGGACTCGACTAAAGCACTCGACCTCCAGGTCGAGTGCACCCTCGAATTTAGCTATTTTGTCTGTTTGTGATTTAGGATTTTACCTAAGACTATAAATACTCTATATTACCCATTGGACAAAGGGAGAGTCCGCTGGGTTTTTCTCTCTACCTCTGTTCTTGCTTTGTAATCAAATTACCTTCAATCTACTTAGTATTTGTGTTTAATTCTTAGTAGTCTCTCTAATCTCACCTTAATCTTTCCATTTATGCAAGTTTTAATGATTACTGGGTTTGTGTTCTTGATGTTCTTCATGGGTTCTGAGTATTTTCTAGGGTTCTTGAGGATGGGATAGATTAAGTGTGAAATCTTAGTCTCTTAGGTGGTTTAAGCTTAGATTACTTGAAATCCCTTCTGGATTAGTGTATAATGCTAGTTTCTCTTTGATCAATTGGAACTAGAACTTAGGCATTTCCATGCCCAACAGGTGTTCGATGAAATGTCTGAACCAACTAATTCTAGAGATTTACATTCCTAGCCTAAGAGATTAGTTGTCTAGGATGTTTATTGACTTTAATAGACTGAATCTTAATGCCTGCTAGGTTAGATTTTGCTAAAGAGATTTAGGTCTGGAACTGGCTTATCTTGAGGTTATCTATCACGAAAGTGGATTTAACTGCTGATGAGTTTCTTGTCTAAGGATTAGCTTTGTTTGAGTATGTTAAACACCTAGGTAGATTAAGAGGAAACACTAATCAATAACCCCATCCTTAAGAGCTTCTGTTTAGTTTATTGATGTCTTTGTCTGCATTGTTTCTGTAGCTTCTGTTAGTAACCATTGTTCTGTTAGCTTCTGTTTTTAACTTCAGTAATGCTTTCAATTATGGTTGTGTTAGATTGTTAATCTCATTATCTATTGCTTGGCCTGACTTAATTGATTTGATTGCATCATTTCTGGTTAATAGCTCACCCATTTGGATTGACACCTTTTTGTACTTCAATGACATGATGATAGTGCAATAGGAAATTGACTTCTACCATTGCACCTTCTGTGGACGTTCTTAAAACCTTCAGATATCTCCACTGAAGCCTTAGCTTGCCCTTTGAGAATTCGTTGCAGCATTCCTTCGTACTTCTCCTCCTTTGGCTGGAAACTTTGTCCTTCTTGGCCTTGATTTTGTTGCTGAGAGTAGAACGATTGTCAAAACTGAGATATTTGCCGAAAACCTCCTTGCTGGAACGACTGGGCGGTGCTCTCATGGGAGGGTATGTCTGATCTTGCGGGTTCTCCATATTGTTACTCCGGTATGAGAGATTTGGGTTCTTTTGGAAAGAGTTGAAACCACCACTTTGTCTATAGCCACCAACAAAGTTGACCTTGCACTCGTTCTCTTCTCTTGCGTCTTCCTCAGCATATCTCCTTGTGGCATCCACCTCATCAATAAAATAAACTTGTCTTTTAAGACTTGTAGCACTTTGTCAAGCTTATCGTTCAACGCCTTGATGTCCGAACGCATTCTCTCTTCTTTTTTAGCCACACTTCAATCTCTACGGTCATAATCTCCTCCGAAATTGGCATCACTATGAGCCAAATTTTCTACCAATCTTATTCCGTGTTCAGCATCTTGTCCCAAAAAGTTACTATTGCTTTCGGTGTCGAGAAGCATACGGTATTTAGACAGGACTCCTCTGTAAAGAGTTCTTAGTAGTGACTCCTCACTAAAGCCATGGTGTGGGCACTGCATGGTGTAATTCTTAAATCTTTCCCATGTTTCTCCGAAACTTTCGGATCCTTTCTGCATGAAGCTTGATATCTCCTTTCTAAAACGAGTGGTTCGGGAGCTTGAGAAAATTTTTGCGAGAAACATCTTCTTGCATTGTTCTCATGTAAGAATCTATCCAACTGGTAGACACTTCTCCCAATGTTTTGTTTTGTCACCCAAGGAAAATGGAAATAAACGTAACTTCAAAGCGTCCTCCGAAACTCCGTTAATCTTCACAATCCTGCATAGCTTGTTGAATTGATCTAAGTGATAAAGTGGGTTCTCCATAGATAGTCCATGGAACTTGTCGACTTGCACCATGTTGATCAAGCTTGACTTGATCTCGAAATTGTTATTTTTCACCGATGGGGGAAGAATACCAGCTCTTTGAGCTGCTGTGGTAGGCTCATCAATCGTACCGATTGTAGCTCGGTGTTGGTGGCCAGCCGCCCGACGTGGTACACCATCATCTTGAGTGGTGTTGTTGTTGACACCCTCAACGCCCTCAATGTTATCAGCAGGTTGTTCGTTCCTTTGCTGCTCCATCCTCTCTCTTCTTTTCTTTTCTTTTCTAACTCTTTTCTCGACTTCTCTGATTTCACAAATGGAATCGGCATGAATGTTTTTACTGCTTCTTCTCGTGTTCATGCACCTGAGGTTCGAAAAATGAGCATGTTAGTAAAACATAAATGTCTAGTCTCTGATTCACATCAAAACTCAATGACTATTGCATATTCTCTCCAGCAACGGCGCCAAGAACTTAGTCGTCGGGAAAGGAACCGTGTGGTTTTCACCACCTGCTATTTCCTTCACAGGTTTCACCTGAGCGCTACTAAAGAGTAATCTCGAGAGGTTAACCCATAGGACCGCAAGTGCACAGTCATGCAATTGTAGTACGTACGAGATCGATCCACAGAGAGAATAGAATAACTACACAGAGAATGCAAATGCAAATCTAATCTAGGCGGAATAATAAAATTTGGGGGTTGTGTCCTAAGCTATAAGGTGCAACAAAATAAATTACTTAAATTAAATAACATAAATTAAATTACATAATTTAAATTGCATAAATAAAATATTTAAAATTAATAACTTAATTAAATTACATAAAAATAAAGTACTGAAATTAAATTGCATAAATTAAATTACTAAATTAAAGTGCAGAAATTAAAGTACAGAAAATAAATTGCAGAAAATTAAAGTGCGGAAAGGTAAATTACAGAAATGTAAATTGCAGAAATATAAATAACATAAATAAAATAACATAAATAAAATACTAAATTAATTATTTACAGTTAATTGGGTGATAGTCGATTTATCAGGGATTTCAGATTATAAGATTCATGTTCTACCTTTTTAGTTTATGTTGTCAATCTAGGGATATTCGAAGTAGGCTAGTCCACTTTCGTGGTATGTTAGACACTGTGTCAGACCCACTCTCGTGGCGACCTTCACGCATTAAACGCATCCCATCACGGATTACTCTTATGTGTGAGAGACTCATCGATTGGCGTTGTTACACTACCAACCGATTGATCAAGTGTTTAGCTTGTGTTAGAGTGTGCCTAAAACGAAGAGTGAATGACAGATCTATTTCTAGAATACAATCCCACTCTCATGGTGATGTATTTCTGAGATCATAATCTAACTTTGGCCACAATTAGATTAGCTTTAACATACTACATCAAACAACAAACTCGATACTAACTAATACTCTATAATATGCAAGTCTGAAGTTTTAACCCACTCTCGTGGTGCTAAGGGCTTCTATTCGTATAACCGCATCTACTAATTTGGTTATAAGCTTAAGCACATCCCATAGGACATGACCTAGCATTAAAAGTGCATATTATAGTAGCTAGATCGATCAATCGCACATACTGAATCCTAAATCTTCGATCCTATCATCGACCACCACCCTATTGGTCTACAGGATCTACTCTCTTGTCTTTCCGAGGGTGACGGCGAAGACAAGGAATAGGTTCATAAAACAGTAAATAAGAAACTAAAGAACAAGAAGAAAAATCAAAATCAAAGCATAAACATAAACAGAAGCATAAGAAAGAAGTAAACCTAAAAGAATAACTCTTTATTGAAAGTGAGACAAAAAGTGGCTAGAGAGTCCTAAACTTATGTCTAGTGAGAATATATGAGTTTATATAGAGTTTAGGTGACTTGGGGGAGTCTAGGGCATCCTTAGAAGCTTCTGGAAGGTCATAACTCGAGATGCTAAGCTTCCATAACTTGCAAGTTCGTATTAACCGAAGTTTCCTTTTCTGCACAGTGACTCATCATCGACGACCCTAGGTCGATGCTTGTGGTTGATGGGCTTCTGCACGATGGGCATCAACCACTCCTGGTCGATGCTCGCGTCGATGGTCTTCGACTTTGGCTCAAGTTTGGGTCTAAGGCAGAGCATCGACCGTGTGTGGTAGATGCTGCCTGTCGATGGCATGCTCGGGATGGGCATCGACCACTCCTGGTCGATGTTAGGGCTGCTGCTTTCTTTGTGAGGCTCTTGAGATGATTCTCCATGATGTTCTTGGCCTAAGCAAGTAGCTTCAAAATCCCTATGGCTTCTAACGGTCCCAAAATGCTCCGAAAGTGTATGATTTCCTCCAAGTAGCTATAAACAAATAAATAAATGTAAATGCACTAAAACTATCCTAAATTAGAAACATATAAAACTAAGCTAAATGTATGCAAGAAATCATGTGAAATACGATGTTATCATGTATGGAGCGAGTCTTTGAATGTTATGAGTTTGATAAACTTGGTAAAGTCTCATTTGCTGTTATTCATCTCAAGTGGGAAGTGCATTGCTATGGTGGGAAAGAGATGGGATCGAAAGAAGAAGGATTAGAAGTGAACCGGTTCCATCATGGGAGGTCATGAAGTACATCATGAGAAGAAAGTTTGTACCTTTGTCATATCTCCTAGAGTGTCAAAGGAAAACTTCTCCATTCCACAAGTCTAGTGCCTCTAACTATTCTCCATGGCGCTTATCCACTCTTGATTCTAGGGCCAACACTTCAATGGACCATTACCGTGAGAAGCCATCGGTTAACGACACTCGTCTACAGCTCCTAGAACCTGAGACCTTGTGTGCTTCAAGTGTAGGGAGTGAGGTCACATAACAAAGGATTCCCAAGTCCGAGAGATTAGAGACGAAGTGGGTGAAGAGGTAATCTTTCCCGAGATTGGAGAGCTACTAGTCACTATGAAAGCCTTAAATGCCGTTCAAGAACCGGAGGAGAGCATTCAGCGCGAAAACTTATTCCATACTCGGTGTACGGTAAAGGAAAATGTTTGCTCTCTTATTATTGATAGCGGATCTTATGTGAATGTGGCTAGCTCATGCATGATCGAAAAGTTGCATATAGACACCACTCAACATCCTCATCCATATAAGCTTAGGTGGCTAACTGAAAAGGCGGAAAATATTGTGATGATGCTTTGTTTGATGTGATTCCTACGCATGTAAGTCATCTTTTATTAGGTCGTCCATGGCAATATGATAGAGAAGTTATGCATCATGGAAAAACTAATCAATACACGTTCGTGTTTAATAAGAAACGGATTAGTCTAGCTCTTTTATCACCATCACAAGTGCATGATATGCGGATTAAAATGTCTAGAGAAAACAGAAGTGCTAAAACTAATTTTCTCATAGCTCCTAGTGATGTTAGGAGAGCCTTTCATGATAATACATGTCATATTGTGCTAATGGTATTTTAAAAAGTGTTGAGTTCAAGTGGTACCATCGAGGAGCTCCCCGAGGAAGTTTGACAAGTTCTAGACCGCTTCCAAGATGTCTTCCCGGAAGAATTACCAGCCGGTCTACCACCATTAAGGGGTATTGAACATCAAATCGATTTTGTTCCTGGGGCTCAACTAGCAAACCGACCAGCATATAGAGTGAACCCCAATGAAGCTAAAGAGCTAGAAAAGCAAGTGAGAGACTTGATTGAGAGGGGATATGTGAGAGAGAGCCTAAGTCTTTGTGTTGTCTCCGTCTTGCTAGTACCAAAGAAAGATGGATCTTATCGGATGTGCGTCGATTGTAGGACTATCAACAATATCACAATCAAATACAGACAAGATGATATGCTAGATGAGCTAAACGGTGCCACCATATTTTCGAAGATTGATCTCAAAAATGGGTACCATCAAGTGCGTATGAGAGAAGGTGATGAATAGAAAACTGCCTCAAAACAAAGCATGGCCTATATGAATGGCCTGTGATGCCCTTCGGATTCACCAACGCTCCAAGTACCTTCATGCGCCTAATGAATCATATCCTTCGTCCCTTGATTGGTAAATTCGTTGTAGTGTACTTTGATGATATCTTGATATATAATACTTGCTTGGTAGATCATGTTTCTGATCATGGAATGGTTTAGATACTCTTAGGAATGAAGGTCTATATGTTAATCTTAAGAAATGCACTTTTTGCACTAGCGAGCTTGTTTTCCTTGGTTTTGTGGTTAGCTCTCAAGGTCTTCAAGTGGATTTGGAGAAGATTCAAGCTATCCAAGAATGACCTAGACCCACCAATGTGAGCCAAGTGAGGAGCTTCCATGGTCTAGCTAGTTTCTATCGGCGATTTGTGAAAGATTTTAAAACCCTAGCCGCGCCTCTTACCTTGGTTATCAAGAAGAGTGTGGGGTTTGAATGGGGAGAAGCTCAAGAGAGGTCATTTTTGGAACTCAAACACCGACTCACTCATGCCCCCATCCTCGTCTTACCCAATTTCAACAAGACCTTCGAGGTTGAATGTGACGCATCCGCCGTTGGAATAGGGGTCGGTCATGACTCAAGGAGGAAGACCGGTTGCATATTTTAGTGAGAAGCTAAGTGGGGTGACTTTGAATTATCCTACTTATGATAAGGAGCTCTACGCCTTGGTGAGAGTAATGCAAACATAACAACACTATCTCTTTTCCAAGGAATGCGTCATTCACACCGATCACGAAACTTTGAGGCATTTTAGGGGACAAACGACATTGAAAAAGAGACATGCCAAGTGGTTGGAGTTTATTGAAATATTTCCATATGTGATCAAGTACAAGAAAGGAAAGGAGAACATAGTCGCTGATGCCTTATCTAGAAGACGTACACTCATCACTCTTATGGAATCAAAAATGTTTAGTTTTGAGTTTCTCAAAGGGCTATACGAAGAAGACCCGGATTTGAAGGAGAGTTTTTTTTGTCATGGGGCTGGATCCTACTCTAAGTTCTACCTACATGATGGATTTTTGTTCAAGGAGAATAAGCTATGCATACCCCAAAGTTCTATGAGGGAGTTGTTGGTAAAAGAAGCTCATGGTGGAGGGTTAATGTGACATTTTAGGATGGATAAGACATTGAACACTGATAGCATCATATTTTACATGTTTTTTTGCATACATTTAGCTTAGTTTTATATGTTTCTAACTTACATTTAGGATAGTTTTAGTATATTTGCATTTGTTTATGTGTTTATAGGTACTTGGAGGAAATCATACACTTTCAGGACATTTTGGGACCTTTAGAAACTATAGGAACTTTGGAGTCACTTGTTCAGGCCTAGAACAACACGGGAAGCTTTCCGAGAAGCTTAACAAAGCAGCATCGACAACGTGCATTGACCCTATGTCGTCGATGCTAGCCCCGACGGAAGAAACTCGAAATTCAACGTTTTGACATGTCGGCATTGTTTGGAGGTTTACTGTCGAACGAGAAGGAAATATGCTACAAAACGACTTTCTATGGAATCTTGATTCAAATTGAAAGCTTTGAAGTTGGAATCAGGTCAAGAGTTGCTCAGAATAAAAAGATATGATTTTTACAAATCAGGTGACTCTGAACTCACCCGATTTGGACCTACTGCACTGTTTCGAACATTGCGATCGAACCATAAGGAATATGGCTACAAACTGACTTGATATAGAATTTTGATTCAAAATGGAAGCTCCATGAATTGGAATCATACTAACCTGAGATCAAATGCGAAAGTTATTCAAGTTCTAATCCAGAAGATCCTACACTTGCCTTATTTGGCACCCTGCGAGTTTAATTAGCAAAAGATCTTCCCTAACCTCCTTGGGCACGACCTAGCCTCCTCCTAAAGCCCTAAACTCTATATAAACACATGTAATGCTCATTAGAAAGGGTTTCCACTTTTTGGTAGCCACCACTTAGAGAGAAAAGTCTCAAAACCTTTTGTTCTTATGTTTTGTTTATGATAATGCTTTAGTTCTTGTAGTTCTTCTTCTTTTTCTTATTGCTTTACTTTATTTACTGCTTTTGTTTATTGTTTATCATGTCTTCCTACTCATATCTTGCCGTCACCCTCAGAGATATGAGTAAGTAGATCCTTTAGATCTCTTGGGAAGAGATCGATGATGGGATCTATGTTATAGGATTTCATATATTTGCAGTTCTTAATCTGACCTAGCTACTCTAATATTCATTCTTAATGCTAAGCTATGCCCTATGGGATATGCTTAAGGTTATAACCGAGCCAGTAGGCAAAGTTATACGAATAGAAACCCTTAGCACCACGAGAGTGGATTAAAACTTCAGACTTGAATATTAGAGAGTATTAGCTATGGTCGAGTTTGTTGTTTGATAGAATTAATCATTGATCTAACTCTTGATAAGTTAGGTTAATACCTTAAGAACACTTTGCCACGAGAGTGAATTGTGTTTCATAAACAGATCTGTCAATCACTTCGTATTACTAAAAACACAAAGTTTATGAATACTTAGTAATCGATGATGAAAGTAGCCACGAGAGTGGGTCGGACAGAGTGACTAGCATACCACGAGAGTGGACTATTCTATAATCGATATCCCTACATTGACAAACACAAACTTAATTGGTAAAAACATAAATTCTAAACATAGACTCCTTGAAATTATTCTCATTGACCCTAGAGATCAATTGTTAATTTATTATTTAAGTTATTTAATTTAAGTTATTTTATATTTATGTTATTTAATTTATGCCATTTATTTTTTGTTATTTTTTTCTGCAATTTATTTTATGCACTTTAATTTCTGCAATTTACATTTCCGCAATCTACATTTCTGCACTTTATATTTCCGCAATTTATTTTCTGCAATTTATTTTTCGTACTTTAATTTATGCTATTTATTTTATGCATTTTATTTTACGCAATTTAATTTATGCAATTTACTTTATGTTATTCACTTTACGTAATTTATTTTTAGTAATTTTATTATTGCTTATCTAATTATTATTTATTTAATTATTGTCAATTTATTTTACACATTTTTATTATTCATTTTAGTTTATGCCTTTCAATTATTTAGAACTTAGAAACAAACTCCCAACTTTTATAATTTTCCTAGATTATATTCATTCATGCAATCTTTGTGTAGTTATTCTCAGTCTTTGTGGATCGATCCCGATTGTACTACAATTGCATTTAATCGTGCACTTGTAGTCACATCAAGTTACAACTCTCGAGACTACCCTATAAGTAGTGCTCGGGTAAAACTTGGTGAGAAGAGGTTAAACAAATCCTCTCATCAAGTTTTTGGCGCTGTTGCCTGGGACTGTAGCAATAGCCATAGAGATTTGGTCTGAATATGAGCCTAGGTTTATTTTTATTCTCTTATTTTGATTTAATTTTGTTTTTGATTTTTCAGATAAAAAAATATAATAATAATAATGAACCAGTTGCTAGACTGGATGGACGAGAGATGGATGCGTAAGCCAAAAGCTACTCGAACAATAAGAAAGGTCGACGAGCCAACAAGCCAAAGCCACCATTTTGGCATACAACCACCACCAGTGGGAGTTGATGAGTTCGAAATCAAGGTCGACTTGATTAACATGGTCCAAAAAGGAAAGTTCCAAGGTCTATCAACGGAGAACCCTATAGAGCATCTGGATCACTTTGACGAGTTGTGCGATATGGTAAAAATAAACGGTCTCTCTGAAGATGCACTAAAGCTCCGTTATTTCCATTTTTACTTTGGGGTGAAGCACATTAGTGGGAGAAGAACATTCTATCGGAGACCATTACGACATGGAGTCAATGCCGAAAAGCGTTTCTAAAAAGATTCTACTCGAGCGCTACGACAGCTTATTGGAGAAACAAGATATCAATCACACAACAAAGAACCGAGAGCTTTGGAGAAGCGTGGGAGAGACTCGGAGGCTACACCACACAATGTCCTCATCATGGATTCAGCTATGAGTCATTACTTTGCATTTTCTACCGAGGAGTGACACCGGAGTACCGTATGCTACTAGACGCAGCTAGCCTCGGAAATTACTTGGGGCAAGATGCAAATCATGGGATGACTCTAGTGGAGAACTTTGCTCAAAGTAGCGCAAACTTTGGAGAAGCCTACGATCAAATGAATAGAGGCGTTGACATCCAACAGAACAAGGAGCGGGTGACCGTCGAAGCATTGAACGAAAAAGTTGACATAATTCTGGATTCAACGCAAAAGTTTGTCAACTACAACAAATTTTTTTAAGATGATCGAATGCTTTCCAAAGATGGATATACCAAGGTATGCCACGTCACGGAGTACCAACTTCGTCTTCCTACGGATCCTACTCACCAAAGTCATCAGAGGAGTCTTATCCCGGAGGAAAATATTTCAGCAAGGTCTTTAACGGAGCCAATCGAGCCAAGCCATCGACCGCACTAAGTCGATGCTTTTCCCACCGAATGTTCCCATCGAGCACAATCGTTCGATGTTCTTCTAGAGGCAAATCCTGAACCTATGCATCGACTGGCCATGGTCGATGCCAAGCCAGCCGACGAAGACCATCGACATGAGCATCGGCCAGGCAAGGTCGATGCCATTCCTGGAGGACCCTTCGAGCATACACATCGAGCAGGAGAGGTCGATGCCAAGCTGACAACGAAAGACATCGACGCAAGCATTGACCATGAGCGGTCGATGCTAATCCAGGAGCCTTCACATCGACTAGACAAAGTCGATGCCCTTCAAGGAGTGACCACCAAACATTCACATCTAGCATAAGCGACCAATGGACCCTCACAAGAAATCACCAGACCCCTGCATCGACCATATCAAGTCGATGCACCTCTGAGGACTCCCGAGACCGCTCACACATCTCTGAAATATCCACATAACGACCTCCTTGGAAGCATAGGACATGATTATGAGCCGAACCGAAGCTACAACATCATCACCAACAAGGACAATCACGTGATAATCCCTCTCCTGTTCATTAAAGAAGAAAGAAATCCCTCATGACCGAAGTTCTTTGGTGGGAATATTCAGCACAATCAACGAAGGATACTCGAATTCATCGAACTAATCAAGCAGGAAAGGCATCAGACATTGGAACAATGCATCCCGGAGAAAATATCATTCCAAGAAAAAGACCCGGTTAGAACACTTTTAAAGAGGAAAGATCCCAGACAGTACAAAGTTCCGTGTTCTATCCAAGGTTTTGAGTTCGATGACACTCTATGTGACTACGGAGCAAGCATTAATATAATGTCCATGGAGAGAGCTAAGCTAATGGGAATCACAACTCTTCAACCATTGAAGGTTCAAATTGGACTCGCCAACGCCGATGTAATAAGTTCAAATGGAGTAGCTAAGGATGTCATGGTTTGGATCGGGAATTGTAGTGTCCCTACGGATTTCCACATACTTGACATGAAGGCGAATGATGGTACTTAAATAATCCTTGGAGGCCCATTTCTTGCACCGGTTAGAGCGGCGATCGATTAACCTAAACGATGAGTCTCGTTCACATTGGTAAACAAAGAGGTGTTCTACAATGTGATCCCAACTGATAGATCTCCACCAAAACCTCCACCGGCCCATTCTGTAAGATTGTCGAGCTCATGACGTTAAAAAACTATTCTATCTTTTTAATATATATTTTTCAATTTTTAGTTTTTCAACTTTTCGCTATTTTCGTTTTTCCTTTGTGTTTCGGTTTTTTCTTTTTTCTGTAATAATTTTCAGGATATTTACAAAAAAAAAAAAAACATTTTTAATCTTAAATTTTTCGTATTTTTTCATTTTTTTAGTTTTAATATTAAGTTTTAAACATCTCTTATTTAAAATAATAATAATAATAATAATAATAAAATAATAATTATATATATATATATATTGTTATTTCGTTTTTCTTTCTCGTTTTTGTGTTTTAATTTTCATGTTATTTTCAACATAAAAAAAATATATAAATCAAAGACTTGAAAACGTTGAAGCTGATAATACCCACGAACACGATAAGAGAATTACAGTATGAATTCTCTTACTTTTTATCCCCTTTACGGTTTTATCTCACAACGCGGACATTGTGATTTAAGTGTGGGGGAGTCTTGCGATCTATGGAGGTAATTCTTTTTCCTTGACATTTTTTGATGAAAGTTTTACCATAAATTTTTCGTATTTTCAGAGATTGTTACACTCTTTTCCTCGTTCATAGGTTCAATAACATGTAAAAAAGTTTTTAATGAGGTAGCGATAGAAATTGTTAATTGTGTTATTTGTCTTTATTAGGAAATTTTGAAAATCCATGAGTGGATCAATAAACCTCAAAATGATCATTCTTCCGGAGACTTAGACAATTCAGAGTTGACTTCTCACTTTAATGAACTTTAATTTTCTTGACTTGGGGCTTGAGATACATTGGATAGGATACCTCTATGAGACACTGCAAGACACGTCTAAGTAAGTGTGATTCCCCTCTTTCTTCCTTTCGATTCGATAAGCAAAGAAAAGAAAAGAAAAGAAAGAGAAGAGAAAGGGAAGAAAAAGGATATAGAAGCGAACCGGGTGTTGGAAGCAACCACTTTCAATGTTCGCGTCTCAAGAAAACTTGTCCTAGAAAAGAGCTTAAGAGAAAAGGCGATCGATAAAAAAAATAAAATGATACCCTAAAAAAGTAGGAAAAAATCGATTGACCTTGAAGTGAGAAAAGAAAGGGGAAAGGAATTGCACTAAGACGGTCTTGAGCCTACAGAAATCCGAAAGAGTAATTGTTCATATCCTTTGATCGATATTTCCAAGTTGAGAACCCATGCTTAGAATAAAAAGAGGAGTTAACAATGAGGAGTCTAGGATCAAAGGAGGAGCTGTTCAAACTAAGGTAAGTTGATATGCTTATGGCGAAGTACATAAGTACGGTAGAAGTCATTCCACTTCCACAAGGTCGAAAAGCATTAAGCACAACAATGTCACAAGGTACAAGTTCACTATCCTTATCTTTATTGTTTTTAGCATTTTTCACCATACTTAGCTTTTGTTTGCTTGAGGACAAGCAAAAAAGTAAGTGTGGGGGAGTTGATAGCATCGTATTTTACATGTTTTCTTGCATACATTTAGCTTAGTTTTATATGTTTCTAACTTGCATTAATAATAGTTTTAGTGCATTTGCATTTGTTTATGTGTGTATAGGTACTTGGAGGAAATCATACACTTTCAGGGCATTTTGGGACCTTTAGAAGCTATAGGGACTTTGGAGTCACTTGTTCGGGCCAAGAACATCACGGGAAGCTTTCCGAGAAGGTTAACAAAGCAGCATCGACCATGTGCATCGACCCTACGTGGTCAATGCTAGTCCTGGCGGAAAAAACTCAAAATTCGACGTTTTGACATATCGGCACTGTGTGGAGGCTTACGGTCGAACGAGAAGGAATTAAGCTACGAAATGACTTGCTATGGAATCTTGATTCAAAATAGAATCTCTGAGAGTTGGGATTAGGTCACGAGCTGCTAATAATAAGAAGATATGATTTTTACAAGTTATGTGACTCTGAACTCACCTGGCTTGGACCTACGTGCACTGTTTTTGCACATTGCGATCGAACCAAAAGGAATTTGGCTACAAACTAACTTGATATGGAATTTTGATTCAAAATGGAAGCTCCACGAATTAGAATCATACCAAACCGAGATCAGATGTGAAAGTTATTCAAGTCCTAATCGAGAAGATCCTACACTTGCCTTATTTGGCACCCTGCAAGTTTAATTCGCAAAATATATTTTCCCAACCTCCTTGGACACGACCTAGCCTCTTCCTAAATCCCTAAACTCTATATAAACACATGTAATGCTCATTAGAAAGGGTTCCCACTTTTTGGTGGCGACCACTTAGAGAGAAAAGTCTCAAAACCCTTTATTCTTATGTTTTGTTTATGATAATGCTTTAGTTCTTCTAGTTCTTCTTCTTCTTCTTATTGCTTTACTTTATTTACTGCTTTTGTCTATTGTTTATCATGTCTTCCTACTCATATCCTGCCGTCACCCTCGGAAGTATGAGTGAGTAGATCCTTTAGATCTCTTGGGTAGAGATCGATGATGGGATCTATGTTATAGGATTTCATATGTTTGTTGTTCTTAATCGACCTAACTACTCTAATATTCATTCTTAATGCTAAGCTATGTCCTACGGGATGTGCTTAAGGTTATAACTGAGCCAGTAGGCAAGGTTATACGAATAGAAGTTCTTAGCACCACGAGAGTGGGTTAAAACTTTAGACTTGAATATTAGAGAGTATTAGCTATGGTGGAGTTTGTTGTTTGATAGAATTAATCATTGATCTAACTCTTGCTAAGTTAGGTTAAAACCTTAGGAACACTTTACCACTAGAGTGAATTGTGTTTCAGAAACAGATATATCAATCACTTCGTATTACTGAAAACACAAAGTTTATGAATACTTAGTAATCGATGATGGGATTGTGCGCAATACGTGAAAGTCGCCATGAGAGTGGGTCGGACACAGTGACTAGCATACCACGAGAGTGGAGTAGTCTATAATCGATATCCCTACATTGACAAAAACAAAATTAATTGGTAAAAACATAAATCATAAATATAGACTCCTTGAAATCATTCTCATTCACCCTAGAGATCAATTGTTAATTTATTATTTAAGTTATGTAATTTAAGTTGTTTTATATTTATGTTATTTAATTTATGCCATTTATTTTCTGTAATTTATTTTATGCATTTTAATTTCTGCAATTTATATTTCCGCACTTTATATTTCTGCACTTTATATTTCTGTAATTTATTTTCTGCAATTTAATTTCTGCACTTTAATTTATGCTATTTATTTTATGCACTTTAATTTACGCAATTTACTTTATGCAATTTACTTTATGTTATTTACTTTACGTAATTTATTTTCAGTAATTTTATTATTGCTTATCTAATTATTATTTATTTAATTACTGTCAATTTATTTTACGCATTTTTATTATTCATTTAGTTTATGCATTTCAATTATTTTGAACTTAGAAACAAACCTCCAACTTTTATAATTTGCCTAGATTAGATTCATTCCTGCAATCTCTGTGTAGTTATTCTCAGTCTTTGTAGATCGATCCCGATTGTACTATAATTGCATTTAATCGTGCACTTGCAGTCACATCGGGTTAAAACTCTCGAGATTACCCTATAAGTAGAGCTCGGGTGAAACCTGGTGAGAAGAAGTGAAACAATCATCTCATCAAACACCTTGAAGGAACACTTCTATTGGCCTAGGATGAAGAAAATGGTCATCGAATATTGTGATAGGTGTTTGGTTTGCAAGAGAGCAAAGTCCACAATTCACCCTCACGGGTTGTACACATCACTCTCCATTCCGAGAAGGCGGTGGGTGGATATTTCGATGGACTTCGTTTTGGGGCTGCCTAAGGTGCATCATAAAGACTCCATCTTTGTTGTGGTTGATAGGTTCTCAAAGATGGCCCATTTCATTCCTTGTGCCAAGACTAATTATGCTTCTCAAACCGCGTCCTTATTCTTCAAAGAGGTTGTTCGTCTTCATGGGATCCCAAGGACCATAGTTTTGGATCGGGACACTATATTCCTTAGTCATTTTTGGAGGACCTTATGGAAGAAGCTAGGGACTAAACTGCTATTTTCTACTACTTGCCATCCCCAAACGGATGGGCAAACCGAGGTGGTGAACCAAACCTTAGGGGCGCTTCTTAGGACCACTATAGGGCGTAATTTGCGGAATTGGGTGGAGTGTATTATTATGGTGGAGTTTACGTATAATTGAGCCTGATATTCGATAACAAGAATGACTCTCTTTGACGTGGTATATGGTCACACCCCGACACACCCTTGAGTCTAACACCATTGCCACCGTCGGCTATGTTAGACATAGAGGGTACTTCTAAGGCGGAATCAATGAAGAGGATTTTTGAGAAGGTTCATGGTAATATTGAAAAGAGGAATGAACAAATCATGGATAGGGTCAACAAGAGGAGGAAGCAAGTGACCTTTCAGTCAGGAGATTGGGTGTGGTTGCACATGAGACCTGAGCATTTCCCGAGTCGGAGAAAACATAAGCTAGACCCGCGAGGAGACGGACCATCAAAGTTCTAGAGAAGATCAACGACAATGCATATCGTCTTGAACTTCCGGGTGAGTTTAATATCTCTACCACATTCAATGTTTCTGACTTGTCCTCCTTTGATGTAGGGAATGATGCTATTTTGGGGACAAAATATCTTGAAGAGGGAGGGAATGATGTGGACATCGATACCGAACAAGAGAACGCAGACCAGACCAGAGCGAGCCAAGGAGCAAAGACCACGGTGCCTTTCATTCCAACTGAAAGGATGACCCGGAGAAAGACCAACGCCATCAAGAACCAGCTACAAACCTACAATCATAGACTCATGGAGCACTTGGACCGAACGGAGCAAGAAGACCTGGGTCAAAGCGGTGTAGTGTCTTACCGAACCCAAGGAGCTTAGATGTGATTGATGGTGAAAGGGCACTCAGCTTTGGGAGCAAATCCATATGTGTCCCCACTATCCATGAGTCCATGAGTGAGGACACCTCTCAAGACCTTAGGTAAAGTATTGTACTCTTTCCCTACTTCTAGTTTTACCACATCGTGTTTCTAGAAAAAGATTTTAACAAGGCAAAAAATGCCTAAGGCATCACATCTCATCTCCCTTATGTGTTTGTCTTGGAAACCTTTGATGACAAGTCTAGACACATAAGAGATGTGATCCTATCTCAAGAAAGTCACCGAAAGCTTTCTTCTTTTGCTTAGCTTGTTTGCTTTTATATTTTGAGACTTATGTGTGAGATGCTTGTAAGGCTTGTTTTGGTTGTTGTGTTTTATTGTATTTGGACCTAAGTATCATGCTTGTCTAAATGTCTTAGGCCCCATTTAACCCTAGGTTTTTCACTTGTGTAGCCTATAAAAGGGCAAACCGTTTTCATTAATAATTAAGCATCAACTTACACAAAGTTTTCTCCTTTCTTCTCTCTAAACCCTAATGTGCTTCTAGGTTAGAGTAGCTCTTGTTTTTGGAGGTTTTTCCTCAGAACTAGAGTGTGCATGTATCAAGGGTAGACCATAACTCTTGTGGTGCCTTTGCCCCACCTCCGTTTCCCAATCCGCTGTCCGTTTGTTCCTCCTCTGCCAGATGCACCGTGTAGTGCCGCCGCCGAGTTTCTTGTCCACCGTTTGATCCCGTGAGCTCTAGGAGTCTTCTTCTTGAGAACCCAGGCGTGTATCAAAGAGAGGATGAAAACCTCGAGTCGTATAGGCAGCCACTTCTGAGGTATCCACTGAGAGTGTTGTACTCCGAATCCATCAAGAATTTAGGATGATTCGTCAGAGGCGAGTAGAGTTACCGAATTGTACCCTGAATGGTTTAGGTATTGCCAGAGGTTTGGGGATCAATGTTGGGAAGAACCTGCTGAGGTGGAACCGTTGAAAGAGGCCACACCGTGTTGTGCGTCTCGTGTAGAGGTGAAAGGATCACCACCACCACCGGACTAAACCCTGGCGTTTGGCATCACTTACTAGGAGGCTCAAGTTGGTAAAAGAAAACCCAAAAGCAGAACTGAAAACAATGCCAAGTTAAAGGGAAATGACAATCCCAAGGGAATGGAAACCCTAAAGCAGAACTGAAAAAAAATGTATGGGTATGGAAACCCAAGCATCAGTGTTAGGAAAACATTGTGTTAGCTCATCAAGATTAAAGATTTTGAGGTAAAGTCATTTATGAATCAGAGTGCGCAGGGGAAGCATGACAAAGTCATAATAGTCATGATTATCGTCTTCGGATACCATGTTGCGAGATAATTCTAAGAGTTGATCAAATGTGGTTGCATTAAAATGGTGAAAGGAAAACAGTTGAAAGAACACATTTTTTATTAGCAAGTCTAAGGTAAGGAAAAACTAAATATATTGCGATTAAGGTAGGACTCCTTAATTCAAGCTAAAAGAGTTAATCATTTTTGGAATGTGTAAGGTAACTCATTTCAAGGGAGTTTACTATATGCAGTCAGCAACATCCTAGGAGGAGGACACTCTGAAGTTGAAAATTCGGGACGAATTTATTTTAAAGGGGGGGTAATTGTAACATCCCTAATCCGAGGGATCAAAATATTTTTGAGTAAATCCTAAAACTAAACCAAAAGAAGTTAGAAATAGAAGAAACTAAACTATTAGTATCATTAAGGGTAAAATAGTCTTTAATCACAGGAGATTAAAGTTAACCCTAAACCTAATATCTTCTCACTTTCTCTGAGTTAGAATTGGCAGCCTCAAAACTGAGAGAGAAGGAGATATTTTCGTGGTGAGAGAAAGGGAGAAAGAGAACAGAAAATAGAGAATAAAATTTCTCACTTGAAGGAGATGGAGACAGAACCGAGATGATGTGGGAGAAGGGAGATTCGACCTAGCAGATTGTAGCTAAGACTTGTATCTAGATGACCCAATTTGCAGATCTTGATTTGAGTTAGTATTCTTAAAGTTATTCACGTTTTGGTGAGGTGTTTGGATTCTATCGTGATCTGGACCAGCGTGTATTCAAGTGGAGATACCGGATTCATTTTCAAACCGATTGACCTAAAACTTTGTGGAAAGCTTCAGGACATCAAAGAGTTGAGTTTCAACGGTGGAGATTGAAAATACATGGTTAGATTCCGATCTGTGATTGCATCTTTGAGACTAATAGCTTCTGTCATATTTTCAGATTATATGGGTTTAGGGAGAACGTGATTTTGGTTTGGTTGCTGATTGATTTAGTCTCTAATATATTTCAGACACGTTCTACACTCATAGATCTAGCTCTCAGTTCGAGGAAAACTGATTTGAGCTTCGGGACCATCAAGTTATGCTTGGTTACAGTTGAGTCATTGATTATGTTCTAAAAAAAGAAAGTGCGTCTTCAAATCGTGGCGAAGGTGAGGACAATTTTATGTCTTCTTTGTATATAGATATATTTAGTTAGTTACTTAGTTTAAGGTTAAGCCAAGTATATCTACGAGTTACATATTATATAAGTAACCGTATTTGTTTGTTGAATGTATTAATACTTATAAATATATAAATATATTTTAAAGTATAAGAAAAAGAACTTGTATTTTAGAGATAGAAATTAAAATGGATATTTTAATGTGTGTTGCGTGGTTGTGTGAAATGCATTTTATTTTGTGGTAAAATCATTGTTGTGTGAGGAGATGCGGATAAGCCGCGGAGATATCTGCAAGGAGAAATTCTTGTAGTTGTGTGATGGCCTATGGACGCAAGAATGCGGATAGGTCAGGATGGCTGACGAGCCGACGAGTTTTCACTATGCTGGGAAGAAATGTGCGGCACGAGAGATTCGGTAGGCACGAGAAAGGTGCAGGGAAGAAGTACGCGGCACGAGAAATCCGATATGCACGAGGGATAGCGTGTGCGACACGTAGTATCCGGGTCGCGTTTGGACGGTTATGGAACGTGCTTCCATTTGTTTGATGGGTGTGTGTCGTTTACACATGTTTGTCTGCTTGTCTTAGGTTTAGACTTTGTGTCTCTCTAAATGTGGTTGTGTATGGAGAATTCGTAAGCCCTAAGGCTTACCCTCGCTGAATAATCCGAGATTACTCATCCCTCTCTTTCTCTTAGAGATAAAGAAAAAGTGTGAGGTAGTAGAATCATGGCTATGAGAAGAGGATGATCTAGACTTATGAATTCGGGTCTGAGTGTTTCAGCATGCCTGCTTTAATCACTGAGCTACTGCCGGGGGTTCCTTGAAAATCAAGTTGAATGAGTCGCCTCTTCCTACATCCTTGAGATTTAAGGCTTGTATCAGGCTGGATAAGGGTAAGGAAGAAATGGGTGATGATCCGTTATACGTGGAAGTATTTATTGACATCATGGACAAACAGAATGATCTCAAAGTTTGGTGTACACCAAGCTTCCATTATATAGATCGGCTTTTTACAGAGCATATCTACACATTCGAAGTTGAAGCAGAGGAGGTGACTTCCACGGAGCTTCTCTTTGAGTTCAAAACAAAATATAGCAAGTGGAAGATCGTAGAATGTGGGCTACTCCAAATCCTGGAGCTTCCTTCATGTTAAAGAACATGATGAGAGCTTCAGAGATGGCATCCATGGAGGAGGTTATAAAATTGTATGCCATTTTCATTACTAATTAATTGTAAGATGATTAGGTGTTGTACTTGTGTATGATAATGAGTGTATAATGTTGGGTTATCTTAAGTTGAAATTAAATGCAGATTGGGAGAAAAACGAAGACAGTGAAGATAGAGACGAAGAGGAGAAAGAGAAGAAAGAATCATATGAGAATCTGAAACCACTGTTATGGGAATCATCAATGCAGATGAGTGGAATCTGAAAGTCCATGGAATTTTCAGATACAATTCAACAATGAGGAAAAATCATATAGCCGAATACTATTTAGGGAGTTTTGCGAGAAATGCCATATTGGAAAAAGAACTTTCAAGAAATGCCATATTTTAGATTTCTTTCATGAAATGCCACATCGGACTCTGTAGAAAGATGGTGGAAAGAAAATAATATCCCTCATTTCTTTTGGCAATACACATAACAAAGGACAAGAGAGTGAGTCTTCTTCAATTCTCATTGGTAACCGTGCCAGAATGAAAATCGAAATACAAAATGAAGAATGCCATATTTGTCTAAAACTTTTCATAAAATTAGGGATAAAAAAGTAGAATTACAGTAAGAAGAGGGAGAAGTCGGAGTTAGGTGGCGAAGAGAAAGGAGGAAGGGTAACGATTTTGGCATTAGCTGGCCAGAGAGATGAGTCGGAGATTTGTAGCATGCCAAAAATTGGTACGTAGATTCTCGGTGCCGTTTCTTTCGCCGGAACCGTTTGTCATCGTGACTAAGGTCCTTTCATGGCGGTCTGAAAATAGATTGGTGACTCGGCGGGATCCTGTGGAGAAACTAGTGTTTATGAGCGGAGAAGGTGATTTTGTCAGATCCAATAAAGTTTTCAGATGAATTTCACTGAATTTCGTTGGCACTTGAGTAGTGTTAGTGTTACTGATGAAAGAGTGTTCTTTGTTTGCTTCCCGACAAAGGTTAGGTGGTGATTAGATATTTATTTGTCAGGGAGTACACATCACAAGTTAAGCGTTGTAGTCATTGATTTTTGTGTATTTTGATTAGTTTAGGACCGTAAGACTTTTACACATCTATCTAAACTTGTCAAGCGATCAAATTTTTCATTTGGTGACATGGATATGATTGTATTTCTGGATATGGTGGTGTGTAGGTGGAAATGTTATGGGGAAAAAGAGATGGCAACAAGCTATTACGATGCCGAAAGAAAGAAGGGAATTACTGTTCAGGGCAAATCGGCTTTGTAGGGTCGGTATTAATGGCGATGTAGAGGATACTCATGTTGAGAGTGAGGTGATGATTGATAAAGAGCTGCCAATATTGGAGGCTTAAGCCAATAAATCTGTGGAATAGCTCAAGTCTGCTGCTCGATATGAGTAAGAGAAATCTGCCAACTTGTTAAAACCAGAACGCTTAGGAATTGATTTAATTTGTTATTCTTAGGATTGATCTAATTTGTCATTCTTTTCGTTTCTTCACTGTTTTTTGGTATTGTTTGTGAATCCTGTCTGATATCTACTTATCATCTTCTAGCTCTATTTTCAAAGGACAAGGTGTAATGCTGAAGAGGGTGACTGCTCTTCGGGAACTCAGGCATTTACTGTCAACATGGGATCTTATTACAATGGTGGACGGTGGCAAACATGATAGGATGCCAACACATTTTGTAATCTTTGTGTGGAATGGACTAGAGATGACTATAGCTTCTCATGCTTTTGTTACGTTGCTGCAATTCGTTATGGAACTCATGATCAAGAGCACCTTCCCATGTTCTACAACTTATGTGTTTTATGTTACACAATGGGTTGCTACATTAGAATGTCCACGGTAGACATAATGTTTTTTGCGATAGACATGTGATATGCCTATATTTTACATGGTTTTGGTATGCATTTATCATCCATTTAGCCTTGTCTCATAGCATATTCCCACCACTTCATGTCACTTGTTTCCAATTTTGCATTCTAAGAGTGTTTTGCATTAGGATTGCATGCATATAACATTTTGGAGCTGTATCAGGTACTTTCAGGGATTATTGAAGATGTTGAGGTCAAATGGAGAGAAGGGAAGAAGGGAGAGCTTAACTCAACCATGCACTCGAACAAGAACTCGAAGGGAGATTCGAGTGGAGCACAAAACAGAGACCTTTGGACCGAACTCGAACAAGAACTCGAAGAAGGGAGTCGAGTGGAACCAAAGAGTGGACTTGGAGACTGACTCTAGCAAAGAGGTCGAGTCAGTGATCGAGTCAGCACCAAAGACTGCAAATTGAAGCCAACTCGAGCCAGACGCTCGAGTCCTTGCTCGAGTCCACCATAAAAATGAAGTCTTGAAACCAACTCGAGCCAAACGCTCGAGTTCTTGCTCGAGTCCACCATAAAAATGCAGTCTTGAAGATATTTTGCCGGACTCGACCAAAGCACTCGACCCCCATGATCGAGTGCACCTCCGAACTTTGCTATTTTGTCTTTTTGTGATTTAGGGTTTTGTCTAATGCTATAAATACTTGGTGTTACCTATTGGGTAGAAAGAGAGTCCGCTGGGTTTTTCTCTCTACTTCTGTTCTTGCTTTCTAATCTGTTTTCTTTGAATCTACTTTGTATTTGAGTTTGATTCTTAGTAGTTTCTCTGTTTACTTCTTAATCTATATATTTATGCAAATTTTAATAATTTATGGGTTTGTGTTCTTGATGTTCTTCATGGGCTGTGAGTAGTCTTTAGGGTTCTTGAAGATGGGATAGATTAAATGTGGAATCTTAGTCTCCTAGGTGGTTTAAGCTTAGATTACTTGATTTCTCTTCTGGATTAGTGTTATTAATGCTAGTTTCTCTCTGATCAATTGGAACTAGAACTTAGGCATTTTCGCGCCCACCAAGTGTTTGATAAAATGCCTCAACCAACTAATACCAGAGATTTACATTTCTAGCCTAAGAGATTGGTTATCTAGGGTGTTTATTGGCTTTAGTAGACTGAATCTTTATGCTTCCTAGGTTCGATTTCGCTAAAGAGATTTAGGTCTGGAACTGGTTTAGCTTGAGGTTATTTGTCATGAGAGTGGATTTAACTGCTGATGAGTTTATTGTCTAGGAATTAACTCTGCTTGAGTATGTTAAACACCTAGGTAGATTAAGAGGAAACATTAATCAATAACTCCATCCTTAGGAGCTTCTGTTTATTTGATTGAATTCTATTTGCATCCCTTCTGTTAGTTTCTATCTTTAGTCTCTGTTTTTAGTTTCTGTATTGCTTTCAATTATAGTTCTATTAGATTGATAATCTCATGATCTATTGCTTGGCTTAACTTAATTGATTTGATTGCATCCTTTCTGGTTAATAGCTCATCCATTTGGATTGACACCTTTCTGTGCTACAATGACAGTGCATTAGGGAATTGACTCATATCAGTTTGATTGACATCAAATTAGCATATATCAATTTGGCGCCGTTGCCATTTGGGTGTTGTTTGTTACAATTAGGATTTCAAATCTTTTCAGATCAAGTTCTTTTTCGTCCAATTTGCTACTCACTTTGTGTTTTCTTCATTATCTTTGCATTTCAGGTACTTCTACACGTCACAGGATAGACTCTATATGTCCCCTGTATTGACTCGACCAACCAACTTGACCAAACTGATCGAGTCAGTCAATCGAGTCCAGTTTCACCTGCATGCAAACGAGATCAAAAGGACACCAGAACCTCCTGCGCTACCTCGACAACATCAATCAACTACCAAGGCAGTTGTGTGATCAGAGAGAGCTAATCAGAGTAGATCAACAGGATCAAGTGGGAATAGAAGAAAACCCACAGGGATAGAATGAACAAGGACCTCTTCCGAGGAGGCCAAGATTGATTGGAGCAGGAGATGCTCCTAATACTCACACTCACAGGCAAGGGATTGTGCCTCCTACAGTACAGAACAACGACTTTGAGATCAAGAGTGGTTTGATTGCTATGGTGCAAAGCAACAAATTCTATGGGCTGCCTATGGAAGATCCTCTTGATCACTTGGACGAGTTTGATCGGCTCTACAGCCTGACCAAGATCAATGGAGTCAGTGAAGATTGTTTCAAGCTGCGACTCTTTCCATTCTCTCTTGGTGACAAAGCCCATCTGTGGGAGAAGAATCTACCCCATGGTTTCATCACTTCATGGGATGACTGCAAGAAAGCTTTCCTGGCAAAGTTCTTCTCCAATGCTCGAACAGCTCGCCTCCGGAATGAGATCTCCGGTTTTGCACAGAAGAATGGTGAAACTTTCTGTGAAGCTTGGGAAAGATACAAGAGCTACCAATCTCAGTGTCCTCATCATGGATTAAGCAATGAGTCCATTCTTAGCACTCTTTACAGAGGAGTTCTCCCAAAGATAAGGATGCTACTAGATATAGCCAGCAATGGTAATTTTCTCAACAAAAATGTTGATGAAGGATGGGAACTTGTGGAGGACCTTGCTCAGTCAGATGGTAACTACACTGCGGAGTATGATAGAAGTGTGAGGGGCAGTGTTGATTCAGAGGAGACGCATAGAAAGGAGATGAAAGCTATGAATGCCAAGTTAGATTAGATATTACACTAGCAGAAGCATGTCCACTTTGCCAATGAAGATACGGTCTTTCAAGTTCAAGAGGGGGAGGGTACTGGTATGGAAGAGGTTAGCTATATTCAGAATCAGGGAGGTTACAACAACAGTTTCATCAACTACAAGACCAACCCCAATCTCTCATATAAGAGCACCAACGTTGCTAACCCTCAGGATCAAGTCTACCCACCTCAGCAACAGCCGAATCAGTCCAAGCCTTTTGCTGCTTGCAATCAACATCAGAGTTTTGTACCTAAGCAGCCCTACCAGAGCAGCTATCCACCACCTAGTTTTACATCTCACCAAGCTCCACCTCCTATCGCTCCGGATCAATAAATGACGAACATGCTGCAATAACTTCTTCAGGGATATGTAGCTGGTGCAATGGAAGCGGCTAAGAAATTTGGTGAACTCAACACCCAGCTGGATTACAACTACAATGCTCTCAACAGCAAGATTGAGACATTGAACTCCAGGATTAAGTACTTGGAAGGCAAAACTGCATCTACTTCCTCCACAACACCTATTGGACAACTTCCTGGCAAAGCAATCCAGACCCCAAAGGAGTATTGCAATGCCATACTTTCAATGGAATCAAGTCTCATTGCTGATCATGAAGCTGCAGTTAGAGAAATTGAGACTTTGCTTTATGGTTCAGATGCTAATACCAATGTAATCACCTTAAGGAGTGGAAGAGAGTTACTCGCACGAGAAGGGTCTATTCCAGTCAATATGGACAGTGAGGACGATGATGGGGAGGATTTGAATCGCGAAGAAGGCCAAGCTGAGAAACCAGACGCTACAGACAGACTCGACCAAGCACTCGAGTGCCCCGTTCGAGTCAAGCCATCACCTGCTGAAATACCTGTTGCTTCTGAGGAAAAGAAAGAATCCTTTGTCCGCCCTTCTTACAAACCTAAACTTCCCTTCCTAGGAAGATTCAAGAAAGATAAGGACGTAACCATGGTTGAATACAAGGATAGCGTCGATTGCATTGATTCACCAAGCACGATATAGATTGAGCCTAAGTCTCTTCCGAAGCTTGGGAATCCCGGTATGTTCTCCATAACCTGCTTTCTTGGTGATTTGGAAATTGAGGATGCTCTATGCGATTTCGGTTCAAGTGTGAATGTCATGTCCAGTGAGATTTTAAAGAGTCTAGAGATAAGAAGCATCACTCATCACCCATCACCCATCACTTTTGGAGACGCTCATTCACGAAAGCCACTTGGTCTTCTTGAAGATTATCCACTTAAAGTTGGGGATTGTATAGTACCAACGGCCTTCGTTGTTATGGAAATGATGAAGGCCAACAAGCTCTCACTCCTCCTTGGAACCCCTTCCTCAACACTACTGGTGCAAACATGGACTTCAAGAACCAAAGGGTAGTTCTTATGAATGTGAATGACAAGGTCTCCTACCCAATAACAGCTTCTTCCAACAAGCTATGTGGCACAATCACTATCAAAGATGATGGCTACCGTAATGAGGAAGCAATGTACATTGGTACAATTGCGAAGGTCAATGAAGCTCCACCCCCAAAGGTTTATAAAGAGAAAGGGAAGTCTCTGGAAAGAAGGGATGGAGCTGAGAGCACAATGAATGAGCAAGGGGTCAAGCCGTTCATACATGGTCAGATCATTGCAGAGGAGACCTTAGTTCCCCTCCATGAACCACCATAGACCTAAGAAAAAGGAAGTCAAGCTTAGAGACTTTAAACAAGCTCACTTGGAAGGAAGTCCTATGTCTATCTTTGTACATAATGCTTTAGATTTTTTAAAAATTTTATGATGCTAATTAGTGTTTTTGGTTTGCAGGAACAACTACAGGAGAAAACAAGAGCGCGTGATTGACTCGACCCCCGTGATCGAGTGGTTTGATCGAGTCAAGGGAGCGTCAAATTCAAAATTTGAATTTCAGACAAGGGGACAAGACTGACTCGACCAACAACTCGACCCCCATGATCGAGTCAGTGGTCGAGTCAGCACACCGACCTGCTTACACCAGGGAGAGCATGGAGGAATCAATAAACTCCTTCTTCTCTAACCCTTGAGGTACCAGTTCTATCCATTCTTGTACATATCATTTGCATTTTTCTTGATTTTTGTTGATTCTTAAACCTTCTTTCTAAATTTTTATTACACAAGGGACTGTGTAATTTAAGTTTGGGGCGAAGGCTTAAGATGTGTTTGACTTGTTTTCTGTTTTTTTATTTTTATTTTGTGCATATTTGAGTCTGCATGCATCTTTGGCATAGAAAAACCAAAAAAATATTTGAAAAATTTGAAAATTTTTTTTAAAAAAACAGAGTGTTCATATAGTTGCATTTACATTTTAGGATTGAGTTTAGATTGTTTTCATATAGGGCTGTTGCATATGCATAGGGGATTATGATGATTATAACCTTGCAAGCTTGCTGATTTAATATGATAATTTCAATGCCCTCGTTTCTAGTTGTCTAATGCATTGTGAATGAACTTGAAGTAAGACTGCACCATACTTTGAATGCACAACTAGATTATGTCTCAATTGAAGCATGCTGTAATTTGATACCATTCCCTATATATTTGAACCTGAACTTGACTAATAATTATCATGTATATGCACTGCATTTGAACTGATGGATACCATATACATACTTGGATTTTCTTTCACCTGTTTACCACTCTTGCTAATCCAAGTAGCTGTTCTCATCATTAGAACAGTTTTACCATGACCTTAACCTAGCCTTCTTTCAAGCCATGCTATTACTTTATTGAGTGTGTGAGGCCTATTTCTGAATGAGCTTGGTAGAAAGTGTTAGGTTTGAGCCGACAAGGATAGAATCTCATGTAGTTCTGGTTTGCAATTTTCGAATCAGATAGGACTAGGTGGGATCTTAATCATTGGGTATAGGGTTTTGTTTTGTGAAAAGAAAGAAAGAAAACTTGGAGAAAATGAAAGAAAAAGGTTAAGAGTTCTTAGGAGAGGAATGATCTGAAAATGTGTTAATCTAGTAAAGGATTTGGGGGTGTGCTAAGAATAAGAAAAGAAAGGCAAAGCTTAAAGTCTGAAAAAAAAAATATATAGAAAACGCCTAAGCTGGTAGTAAAAAGCCAAAAGAAAGACCCAGTCCGCTAGAGGTATAAAGAACCTCTCCTTGAACAAGAAAAAAAAAATGAGTCTCATCCAAGAAAAGTTCAAGACAAATTGCCTAAGTGTTAAGGGTAGAATTAGGACAACTTTCTGGGTTTAGAACTGGGGGTTAAGAACACTTATGTATGATTGGGTAGATGAGAGTCTATTCTTGTATGCATAGGTTGGTTCTTACCTTTAGAATTCTACTGAAACTCATTCCTTTTCTTGAGAGATCCCTATTCTGAACTGATCAAACCATGTGAAAGGGACCATCTTTGTCTCTTAACCTTACCCTTAGTCAAATGAGTTCATAGAATGTGCATAGCTTGATTTATGGTTTCTGCTTAATTGAATGTTAAAGGGAATGGTAGATTTGAATACATGTTTAGGTTGAGACTTAATTGAAATTGTGTTGTGAAGAGTATGGCTAAAGTTTTTAAGTAGAGTTCATATATTTTACATTCTAGAACTAGCAACTTGGACATTGAGATAATCTATTATATCAGCATGCTTTGGTTCTGAATCCCCACTTTCAAACCTCTTCTCCATCTTATTCTTATCTGATTGCTTGAGGGCAAGCAAAGACTAAGTTTGGGAGAGTTGATATGCCTATATTTTACATGGTTTTGGCATGCATTTATCATCCATTTAGCCTTGTCTCATAGCATATTCCCACCACTTCATGTCATTTGTTTCCAATTTTGCATTCTTAGAGTGTTTTGCATTAGGATTGCGTGCATATAGCATTTTGGAGCTGTATCAGGTACTTTCAGGGATTATTGAAGATGTTGAGGTCAAATGGAGAGAACGGAAGAAGGGAGAGCTTAACTCAACCATGCACTCGACCAAGAGATTCGAGTGGAGCACAAAACATAGACCTTTGGACCGAACTCGAACAAGAACTCGAAGAAGGGAGTCGAGTGGAACCAAAGAGTGGACTTGGAGACTGACTCTAGCAAAGAGGTCGAGTCAGTGATCGAGTCAGCACCAAAGACTGCAAATTGAAGCCAACTCGAGCCAGACGCTCGAGTCCTTGCTCGAGTCCACCATAAAAATGAAGTCTTGAAACCAAGTCGAGCCAAACGCTCGAGTTCTTGCTCGAGTCCACCATAAAAATGCAGTCTAGAAGATATTTTGCCAGACTCGACCAAAGCACTCGACCCCCATGATCGAGTGCACCTCTGAACTTTGTTATTTTGTCTTTTTATGATTTAGGGTTTTGTCTAATCCTATAAATACTTGGTGTTACCCATTGGGTAGAAAGAGAGTCCGCTGGATTTTTCTCTCTACTTCTGTTCTTGCTTTCTAATCTCTTTTCTTTGAATCTACTTTGTATTTGAGTTTGATTCTTAGTAGTCTCTCTGTTTACTTCTTAATCTATCTATTTATGCAAGTTTTAATGTGTTCTGGGTTTGTGTTCTTGATGTTCTTCATGGGCTGTGAGTAGTCTTTAGGGTTCTTGAGGATGGGATAGATTAAGTGTGGAATCTTAGTCTCCTAGGTGGTTTAAGCTTAGATTACTTGATTTCCCTTCTGGATTAGTGTTATTAATGCTAGTTTCTCTCTGATCAATTAGAACTAGAACTTAGGCATTTCCACGCCCACCAAGTGTTTGATGAAATGTCTGAACCAACTAATTCCAGATATTTACATTCCTAGCCTAAGAGATTGGTTGTCTAGGGTGTTTATTGGCTTTAATAGACTGAATCTTAATGCTTGCTAGGTTAGATTTCGCTAAAGAGATTTAGGTCTGGAACTGGTTTAGCTTGAGGTTATCTGTCATGAGAGTGGATTTAACTGCTGATGAGTTTATTGTCTAGGAATTAGCTCTGCTTGAGTATGTTAAACACCTAGGTAGATTAAGAGGAAACACTAATCAATAACCCCATCCTTAGGAGCTTCTGTTTATTTGATTAAATTTTATTTGCATCCCTTCTGTTAGTTTCTGTCTTTAGTCTCTGTTTTTAGTTTCTGTATTGCTTTCAATTATAGTTCTATTAGATTGATAATCTCATGATCTATTGCGTGGCTTGACTTAATTGATTTGATTGCATCCTTTCTGGTTAATAGCTCATCCATTTGGATTGACACCTTTCTGTGCTACAATGACAGTGCATTAGGGAATTGACTCATATCAGTTTGATTTACATCAAATTAGCATATATCAACATGTTTATAGAATGTCCATGGTAGACATAATATTTTTTGCGATAAACATGTTCACGTTCACCGCATGATTATTACGTCTATCGCAAGTTACTTCATCTATTTCACTCTTCTCTTTGGTTAAGATTCTGTAATAACCGTTGTTTTGTTTTTTCTAGTGGAGTCACAACGATGAAGTGGGCGATGCGAGTAAGAGTAGTTTTACATATTGCTCAAGCTTTAGAATGTTAGCAGTCGGTTTTGTTAGTTAGACAACTATGTCCACCTCGTGGACGATAACTTTATGTCCACCGCGTGGACGATAACTTTATGTCCACCGCGTGGCCGATAACAATTATGTCCACCGCGTGGACGATAACAACTATGTCCACCTCGTAGACGATAATAACTACGTCTATCGCGTGGACGATAATAACTACACATCGCGCGGACAACAACAACTATGTCCACCGCGTGGACACCAACAACTATGTCCAGTGTGGACAACAACAACTACGTCCACCGTGGACAACAAAAATTATGTCTATTGCGTGGACAACTATCTCTCTGCTCTCTCTCACTCATTTATTTGGGCATTTTAAGGTTGTCTGATTCGATTTTGCTATTTAAGTTGATCATATTGTTGTGATTTAAATAGCCAAAATTTGTGGAACGTTAGCAGTCGGTTTTGTAAGTTAGATAACTATGTCCACTTGGTGGACGACAACTTTATGTCCACCGCGTGGATGATAACAACTATGTCCACCGCGTGGACGACAACAACTACGTCTATCGCGTGGATGACAATAACTACACACCACGCGGACAACAACTACTATGTCCAGCATGGACAACAACAACTACGTCCACCGTAGACAACAACAATTATGTCTACTACGTGGACAACTATCTCTCTGCTCTCTCTCACTCATTTGTTTGGGCATTTTAAGGTTGTTTGATTCGATTTTGCTGTTTAAGTTGATCATATTGTTGTGATTTAAATAGCCAAAATTTGTGGATCTCGTGATATACGTCTGCACTTTGATTTCCCAGAAAATATGTCAAGTGGATTTTTGATTTTGTCATTATGAAGCTAGGAATTTTCGATATTAGTTTTTCTCTATTTTTAAAATATTTGTTATTATAGCTCTTCGAGTGTTTTGTTTATGGGGATCCTTAGGGAGTTTCAGAATTGGTAAACACAACTTGAACATCATGCCTAATGCCCTTATGTGCTGGTGATTGATGATGATGATCCTTTTAATGGCGCTTAATTTATCACCAACTTAATTCCTAGTAAATAGGCCAAACAAGTTTATCCTACATAAAGATTCCAACTTTCAGCCAAGGACATATCAAGATCAAAACAATCTAACCCAAGTAGTTACCATATTATTTTTACGTTTAAGATCTTGAAACTTTAGTATAACATGCTGCCGGATAGTAATCGGTGTGTTTCTTCACAACGGAAACGCTTGCTTTGTAAGAGATACCGCCGCTATAAACTCTTCATTAGTAGTCAATCTAACCTTCGAAACAACCTCTTGTGTAGCCTAATAAGCAAACAAAATTTACTTATAAGTTCAAACATTATACTAAGAAAACTCACTACAAGAGTGTGGGACTAAATAAGAGAGCTTACAAGGTCTATAACATCGATATATGATGATGATTGTGAGTCAACAAAAGATCTTTCCATATTATTTGGTACTCCCTGAAACAGAATCACATCAAAATCAAACCAAAAATATTTAATAGAATCTCCACCCAGAAACTCACCGGAGGGTTTTGCGGATGAGTAGATGGATTGGCGAGTTGATAGCCAACAGCTCCGAAGAGCGAAAAATTGAGGTCTCAAGGGTCTCAGATTGTTATCTGAAGCAATACAAAACTAGTATCGTGATGATTGAGAGTCAATTTTTCAATAAAGGTGATTCGAAATCATAAAAGAAAATAAATAAACACCGTCGCTGGCCAGCTTCGGCGGCTATGGCGCGAGCTTCGGCGGCTATGGCGCGAGCTTCGGCGGAGGCTTGTCTCTCTTCTTCCTTACGCTGCTGTTTTTGGGTTCCGTCAAAGTAACTTTTCTTCCTTACGCTGCTGCTTTTGGGATTGGTCGAAGCAACTCTTCTTCACTTCTGATTTCTTACCAAAGAAGAAGAAGAACGATTTTGATTTCCGTTGCTTGATCTCCCCCTTTCTCTCTACTTCTCTCCGCTTAAAAAATAATAGAAGAAGAAGAAGCTCCAAGATGACGATTCCGATCTCCGATGACACAGAATCCACAACAGCTACTATTGTCTTCTCTCAACTTCAGCTCTGTCACAATAAGTTGGATTCGTCACCGGATCTTGAGTTCTCTGTGATCGTATATCTTTCTACTACTATTGATTCAATTTGTTTTTAATTTTTTTTTAAGAGTTTGATTTTTGTTGTGGCTTGATTAGACCAAGCAGAAGCATTCAAAATCTATATGTGGCTTCTTCAACTTTAATAAGGGTATATAAGTCATTTCGGTTACAATGCACAGTGAATTTTGTGGTATTTTATGAAAGGTTTAGAGAAAGTGGCATTACGTGAAAACGTTTTTGAAAATGTGGCATTAGGCTTAATTTTATGAAAGGTTGTGAAAGAATATTGATGCTTAATTGGTACAGTTAGTGAACGACGCTTTCAGAAGAATGGCTTGATTTTGGTTTTAGGGTTTCGGTGGATGTAATTTGGTGGGAGTAAGGAGCAGTGGAGACTTTGAAATTTATGTTTCTGAACCAATTTTGATTTATGAAACTGCTTTTTCTTTTTTTTGCAAGGGAAATGTTTATATGTCCTGTTTGATCTTAGGAGGAAACGGATAATTATTTGTGTAGATCAAAAGATCTAAGGGTTTGTGTGTTTACACAATCGAGAGAAGTTTCAGATAAGATTTCCCAGTAGACAAGAAAAGAAACTGGCAGGGATAAAACATAACCCACAAAAAGCTAATTGCTGGAGACATTTTTTTTAAAATCAGACACTACCAAGTTTGAGTAAAATTAAACATCATCCTCTCACCAGTCATTATTTGGCGCTCTTGCTCGCTCAAATTGATCTTCCGAATCTGACCGATATAACTTTCATATGTCTAATTCCTCAAGCACGGGGCAAGCAGAAACCAGAAAGTAAAATCTGAAACAGACGGCTATAAAACCAAACCGAGTCAAGAACAAGAGTTTTAAGCAACGGTAAGAATCAGTCAAGCAAATGAATTCTTTGGCTTATGGAGAGCGTAGAGGAGACTCTATAGCAAACCTTAATTGTTATTGCTCTTGATTGTTAAGTAATAAAAAGATATATGATCAATTTAAACCACTAACAAACCTTTTGGTGTCTTCTCTGGACGCTACAATCACTGTTTGTTTAGAGGAAATTGTCCAGTATTAAGTTCACCATTGCGTACATCAGTGATTTTGCGATAGGTCCACTTACTAATGGTAATTTTGAGGAAAATATCTAAAAACTTTACAGACCAAATCTAAAAACTTCCCAAAAATCGCATCTCACTATTGTTAATAGGGGTGACACATACTTTAAAGCAAAACCTAATCAGTATCTTGAAGTCGAGAAATTTGCGGAAGCTATGTTCTCAAGAACCCCACTGGGACGTGCAAGTGAGCCTCATCGTGAGGTTGTGTCGCTGGTGACATTTCTTTGTCTCCCTGCAGCTTCTTATATAACAGCACAAACCATTTGTATCGATGGAGGTTTCACTGTTAACGGCTCTTCGGGGAGCCTGAAGAAGTAGCCTCGCTCGTGGCTTTTCTATGTATTCCTGCAGCTTCTTATATAAACTGGTCAGACCATTTGTGTAGATGGAGGTCACTCTGTCAATGGCTTCTCGTATCAGCCACAAGGTTAAATCCAATGTCTAAAAACAAACAAAATTCAACTTTATTTATATATTTCAATGTCGAGACTTGGCACGTTATCTTGGCTAAAGCAGGGAGAAGCAGAATATATTGGCTTTTTCTTCCATCTCATCCATGCTTCTTCCGACCAAAGACCTATGTGCTTAAACATCTAAGAGATTTTTTTTTCTGAGAAAATGTAACATCCGTATCCCAAGTCATTTCTTGCCGAACAAGTTATTATTACTTGTGGTATAAGTTTTGTACTGTGTTGTACTTGTTCCGGAGAAAAATAAGAATAATATCGAGCTCGATTAATATCCCTACGGGTTGTGGTTTGGTTGAATTAATCGGAAGATTAATTATTCGGAATGGGTTTCAGATTATCAGTGTTGAGATGAAGAAGCAGGGGGACGTTTCAGAACGCATATCTGACGAGGAGGTCCGAAATAAAAGTTGTAAAATGAGCAGGATGACGTTTCAGAACGCATATCTGACGAAAAGGTCCGAGATGGGAATTGTAAAAAGGAGCAGGGGAACGTTTTGGAACGCATATCGGACGTGGAGGTCCGAAACGAAAATACTTAACCAAGAGGAAGAGTCTAATTAAATTCGGTTAGCTTAACCAAATTAAACCGAGATAGGTTACAGGGCAATACCGAGCTCGAATGATGGTCCTAGGGGCGGTGATTGAGTTAAATCGAGTAATAGATCGATTGTGGTTAAATAATCTCGAGTGGTTCGGTTTAACGGAATTAAACGGTAATTCCGGAGAATTGTCGTGAGTGAAAGGAATATTTTGAGACGGGGAGGTGTCTCAAATATTTTGGGAATTGGGACGAATTACTAAACCGAGCGGGAGAATTTAATCGAGATTAATTGATTGCGGTTTAGTAACTTCGGTTTGGGTTGGTTTGGTTTAATTTTGATTAAACCAACAAATGTATACATATATGTATATATCTCTCCCTCAAATCTCTATAAGCTTCTACACACTTCTCTTCCTCTCATTTTTGGCCAAAAATATATTGAGTTAGAGAGGGAGAAGAAGAGAGAAAAGGGAGAGAAAGCTAGAGAAGAAGAAGGGAGAAAAAGAAGGAGAAGAGAAGAAAGAAGCTAGAGAAAAACAGAGTTTTATTGTATATTGAGAAGACCGATCGGGGTATCAAAAGAGACCGGATTGAGCTGAAACTTTGTGAGAGATTAGTTGATATCTTGATGATTGTGTTGTGTGCCAAGAAAGGGATCAAGCTTGGAGCTTAAAGCTATCAATAAGTAAGAGAGTGTTCTTCGTCTCAATCGTTAAGCAAAGGTGAGTGTGTGACCGTGGTTGAGCTGTGTGATCATTGATTTATTGTGATTGATATGTGTGTTGGGACTTGACCATATGGATGTGATTATGGCTTGTCCAAGTTGTTTTGTTTTGTGTGTGATGGAGCTCTATCATTCTTGCTTGATTGTTTGTGTGTGATGCATATTGATTTCGGTAAGTCATTGATCACATGTCTGTATAGCCGGTAGACGGGATGACTGCCTCACTAAGCATTATCAACGCTTACGCACCTATTTTGGTGCAGGTAAAGAGAAGTCTTAGGGCGGAGCTCGTAGAACCAAGGTCGAAGGGAGAGAATGATTAAATGTGCTTCTCGGGTTCTTTTTTTGGTATATTTTGTTTTGTATGCTTCAATTGCCTTGGTTGTTAATATTTTGGATTTGTTGGAATGCTTATTCGGGATGTAATAAGCTTGCTTTGAAAGATTAAGTTGGTTTATGTATGTTTGTTTTCGTATGGGAATGATCGTATAATTTTTTGAGTCTTTTAAGCTGCATGACAAGGTAGGATCGATCGATCCTCTCTTTAAAATGTTGAATTTGTTGAGTATTGTTTTATATTAGATTGATCAAGTTGATTTAGAATCGATTAGATAATTTAAGGTAATTGAAAAAAAAAATTAAAAACCTTGAGTTTTTATCGTCTTCCGCGCGTTTTTGTTTTCGTACTCGGGATAGGGCATTTCAATTTGGTATCAGAGCGGTAGCGGTTCTAGGACGCTGTGTATGTGTGGTGCTTGATTGCGTGGTGTGCAATGGTTTTTTGTTGTGTGATTGTTGGGTTGGGTTAGGATCATCCTCTACGGCCAAGTAAAAGGTTCCACGGTAAGACTTCTTTTGTATTTTGTGTAGTTTAAGTTGTGAGAATTGAGCACCCTTGTTGTTTTGTAGAATGGTGAGAGGTACTATAAGGGGTAGAGGTAGAAGTAGAGGAAGAGGAAGGATGGCAAGGGAGCCGGTTGAGCCAGAAGAGAGTGTGAACCCCATTGGAGAGAATGTTGTAAGGGAGGAGGAGATTGAAGCTGCGGGTAATGCGGCTGAAGCGGTTGGTGACGAACCGCAAGTGGAGGCCCAACAACAAGCAGGGGGATCAAATGGGTCAGATGATGGGGTTGCTGGCTCAGATCTTAGAGAGATTACAAGGGGCGGTACTAGCTCAAGCTCCTCAAGTGCCACCCAAAGTGAATGAACCACCGAGAGTGGTGAACCCCGAGGCTAGGGGTGAGGTTGTGGGCCCTATAATTCCACCGTACCTCACGGTGTTGGATCATATGTACCGGCTTGGCACCAAATTCTTCCAGGAGGTGCTAAGGCGGTAGAGGCGGATGAATGGAGGTCAAGGTTGGAGAGAAATTGTAACATCCGTGTCCCTAAGTCGTCTTCTCGAGTTGTATTTATTTATGTTGTTGTTGTGATGAACCCTCGGGATATTGTATTTTCGACGTTGATTAATAAATGATGGATTAATTGTGTGTTATAATACATGATGTGGTATTTCATGTATTGGGGTGTCGAGTACATGATGTGGTATTTCATGTATCGACGGGGCGACATATGATATGGTATTTCATGTGTTGCGGGATTGAGCGAAGTATTCGTTCCGTCTTGGTTCGGGGATTTTTGGGTTTACGTCAATAGATCCTACTATGTGGTCGGGGTCGGTAGAATTATGTGATATTTAATTCTATCGACGGGGTCATTAGGATTATGTGGTATTTAATCCTAATGACAGGTCATTAGAGTTATGTGATATTTAGCTCTAATGATGTGGGTTAGGATTATGGGCGATTTAATCCTAACCGGGTGGTTTACCGATAAGGATTATGGGTGATTTAATCCTAATAGACGGTAAACCAGGGGTGAGATACCAGTGATATTGGTTCTCACGGGGACTTAGTATATTAGGATCCTGGGTGATTGGATTCTAATGTACTAGGTCGTTTGACGACTTAACTCGTTCGAATCCGGGGTTGATTGGATTTCGACGGGTTAGCCGTTGGGTGATCACATAGGATCTGGCGATGTTAGACCCGGGGTGTTATTGAACCAAGTATGGAACGGTACCGAGCTTGATTGGTGGCCCTAGGGGCGGGAAATGACGTGAGACGATCAAAGGAGTGATCGTTGTGGAAGAATCCCGAGCGGTTCGGTTTAAGCGGAATTAAGTGGTAATTCCGGGATTTGGACGGGAATGGAAGAAATATTGTCGAGACGGAGTGATGTCTCGAATAGTTCGGGAAGTAACGGATTTACGAAATGAGAAGAGAGATTAATGGATTGTTGAGGATGGGCTTGACTAAGAAAAGAGGTTAGTGGGCTAATTACCACTTAAGGCCCAATTATCTTCTCCTCCTCTCCATAAACTTCTACATACTTCTATAATCTTCTCCATCTTCACCCTTATCATTTTCCTAAGGAAGATATTTTGGAGAAAAAGGGAGAGAGAGCTAGAGAAAGAGAGAGGAGAAGCTAGAGAAGAAGAGGGAAGAAGGGGAAGAAGAGGAGAGGGAAAAACTTGAGAAAACAGAGTTTTTGGGTGAACTTGTGAGGCTCGATCGGGGTATCATCTGAGCGCGGATTGAGCTGAATTTTGGAGGGTAAGTTCTTCAATCTCTTGCCTAGTTGTCTACCAACTTTCGTGAGATTATGTTAAGTGGTTTGGGAGATATGAGTTTTCTCCCTAGACTACTCTGTTTTCGGGCTGTAGCGACGGGGTGAGTTTGAGGGAGTGTTTGGACACTCAAATCTTGTCAGTTTTGGATGAAATTTGGTAGATGAGTTCTTGAGGGTGTTGTCTTGATGATCACCGTAGGGTTTTGTCAAATTCGACCTATAGTAAGAGTTATGAGCAATCGAAGTTGCCCCTGTTTTTTTGAGCAAAGGGAATCCGATTTGGGGTATAGGTAATCCGAGTTTAAGGGGTTGTCATGGGGTTTTTGAGCTTATGTTCATTCAATTTAAGTGTTTGTTGGCCTCTTGCTAGGCAAGGGTAAGATTTTGGCAAGTGGGAGCCAAGAGATTCAAGGGAAGCAAGCTTAAAGCTTGGAATCGTCAAAGATGAATCGTCAACCGAGGTGAGTGCGTGACCGTGGTCCGAATATATAATCATTGATTTCCGTGATTGTGGTGTGCTTAGGAACTAGACCATTGTGTGTGAATCATGGTTATCCATGTTGATTGTTGTGTGTAATGGAGCTCTATTACGGTATGTGTTTTGTTTGTTCTTAAGTACATTTTGGTTACGATAAACCTTTGGTTATATGTATTCATGGCCGTGAGATGGGAGGACCGCCTCACTAAGCATTATCAATGCTTACGCGCCACCTTTGGTGCAGGTAAAGAGAAGACTTAGGTCGTTGAGCTCGTAGAACCAAGGCCGAGGAGAAAGGATGATCTAGGCGTAATGGATTCTTTTTGGTATCTTTTGTTTTGCGTATATGACTTACCTTGGTTGTAATGTTTTGGATTCCTAAGTATGCTCATTAGTAACTTTATTAAGTGCTTGTGCATGGGTTAAGTGTGGAGTATGTTTAATGTGATTAGACTTGTGTTTGCTGGTTGTTGTTGTGCTTAAGTTCCAGGATAGGGGAGTGGATCGATTGATCCAAGGGTTGATCGATCGATCATTAAGTCAAAAATTCGCCGCATGGGTTGTCGATCGACGAGGAGTCGAGGTGATCAACCGTTCACGTGTGGATCGATCGATAATGGGATAGCGATCGATCGATCCGGAAACCTGAGTTCCGCCGCAAGGTTGTTTGATCGACCAGGGTTCCCGTAAACGATCGCTCAGGGTTCCGATCGATCGATCAAATATTTTGATCGATCGATCATGCGCAGTCGAGATCGATCGATCCCAAGGGGGATCGATCGATCCTCTCATTTTTTTCCTTACGCCTTTCGGTCAAGCTTAAATTGTTAAGTTTAGGATTGATTAGCAAGAAAGGTTTAATCAATATTGTTAGAAACGTTTTTGGGAAAAAGTTTTAAAAATTTCATTTCTTTTTTGCGGGTTCTGTCCGGCTGTTTCGGGGTAGGGCGTTTCAATTTGGTATCAGAGCCATAGCGGTTCTAGGACTTGTTGGGGTTTTGCTTACTTGCTTGTGATTGTTATTGCTTATTATGTTATTGATTATGGGTTAGGTTAGAGATCATCCCCTTCGGCCAAGGAAAAGGTTCCACGGTAAGACTCTCTTGTGTTTGTGTTATTGAGTTTTGGGTATTGAATCGTGTGTTGCTTTTGCAGTATGGTGAGATTTAGAAGAGTGAGAGAAGTGGTGGCAAGGGGCGAGGTAGCTGAGCGTGTGGTGAATGGAGCCCCCAATGGTGATGGTCAAGAGAGAGTTGACCACGTTGCTGGTGGTGAAGACGCCGGAGTTGCTGGGGGTGCAGCTGCTGCTGTTGGCGTTGAACCACAAGTTGAGGTTCAGCAACAAGCTGGTCAACATCAAATGGGGGCAATGATGGGTATGTTGGCTTAGATTTTGGAGAGGTTACCAGGACCGGTACCAGCTCCAGCCCCTGAGATGCCACCAAGAGGTGAAGAGCCACCAATAGTTATGGCTCATGAGGCTGTTGCAGGGCAAATGATTCCATCTTACCTGTCTGTGATGGATCATATGCAGAGGCTTGGCACAAAGTTCTTTCTTGGGGGTGCCAAACCGGTTGAAGCTGATGAGTGGAGGGCAAGAGTGGAGAGAAACTTCCACTCTATAAGGTGCCCCGAAGAGTATAAGGTAGATATTGCGGTGCATTACTTGGAAGGAGATGCGCATATGTGGTGGAGAAACGTGTTGGCTAGAAGAGCCAATGGAGTGAATACTTGGGGGGAATTCTGTGAGGAGTTCAACCTCAAATACTTCCCGTAAGAAGCCATGGATCGATTAGAGACAGAGTTCCTAGAATTGTCGCAAGGGACGAAGTCGGTGAGAGAATATGAAGTGGAGTTCAACCGACTTCGAAGGTTTGCGGGAAGGGGTCTTGAGGATGAACAGGCCCAAGTAAGGAGGTTTCTCCGGGGAATGCGTTTGGAATTGAGGAATAGATGCATCGTAAGATCTTATGCATCGGTGGCCAAGTTGGTGGAGAGAGCGGCCATGATTGAGGAGGGTATGATAGAGGAGGCTAAAGCATTTAAGCCTCAAGCTCAAGCGAATAAGTCGTTTACTTCTGATTCAGGGAGAGGTGGCAAATTCATGGGAGGACTCCTCTCAGAGTGCTTCTAGCACTCAATCGGGATGCTACAAGTGTGGAGACAAGGGTCATAGGGTTGCTAACTGTCCTAATAAAGATAGCAGGACTTGCTTCCATTGCAAGGAGGTGGGACATATCAGGACTTCATGCCCCAAGCTCCAACAAGGTAGCGGAAGTTCAGGAGCTCCACCAGCTAAGAAGACGAAGGTGACTCCTCGAGTCTACTCCCTGAGCGTTGAGTCAGGAGAAGGGAGCAACACCAAGCCGATCATTGGTTAGATTTCTTTTCTATTTTATTATTTACTATGATTATGAGTGTGTTTTTTGTGTGTGGGTTGTGGTTGCTATTGTTGTGTGGCCTCAATGCATAGACTATGTGTAGGGACCTTGAACGTGGGAAGGGTTACATCTAACATGTTGTTTGATTCCGGAGCATCGCATTGTTTTGTTACTCCGGAATTAGTAAGAGAAGGAAGGCTCCGAGAAGAGCCTAGTGAATGTTTGAGAAGGGTGAGAGTGGCTGGGGGTCAGACCTTTGATACGCATAGCCTGGTGCGAGACGTTGAGGTCCATATTGCTGGAGAAGTGAAGCCAGCTGATTTGATTGTCTGGCCAGTGGAGTTATATGATGTGATTTTCGGGATGGATTGGCTTGAGAAGTATAAGGCTCACCTGGATTGCCATAGAGGTCGAGTGGTGTTCGAAAATGAGCTGGGTAAAGTGGTATATCAAGGTGTAAAACCTACATCGGGAAGTTTGGTGATCTCGGCGGTTCAGGCCGAGAAGATGTTAGCAAAGGGATGTAAAGCATATCTCGCGACTATCTCGATATCCGAGGAGGTTGGAGATTCGATGCTTCAGAATATTCCCGTGGTGAGGGAGTTTGAAGATGTATTCCAACCGTTGACGGGATTACCACCACCAAGGTCGGATCCTTTCACGATCGAGTTGGAACCGGAGACGGCTCCTATTTCTAAGGCTCCATACCGGATGGCACCGGCGGAGATGGCGGAGCTTAAAAGCAGTTAGAAGAGCTATTGGATAAGGGTTTCATAAGATCGAGCAGCTCACCATGGGGAGCACCCGTCTTGTTTGTGAAAAAGAAGGACGGGAATTTCCGGTTATGTATTGATTACCGGGGTTTGAACCGGGTAACGATAAAGAACAAGTACCCTCTCCCAAGAATTGATGAGTTATTGGATCAGTTGAGAGGCGCTACTTGGTTCTCGAAGATTGACTTGGCTTCTGGGTACCATCATATTCCCATTAAGGAGTTGGATACTCAGAAGACGGCCTTTAGAACGAGATATGGGCATTATGAGTTTGTGGTGATGCCTTTTGGGGTTGACGAATGCACCAGCGGCGTTCATGAGGTTAATGAACAATGTGTTTCGGGAGTATTTAGATGAGTTTGTGATCATCTTCATAGATGATATCTTGGTGTATTCGAAGAGCTCCGACGAACACGGTGATCACTTGAGGAAAGCGTTGGAGAAGTTAAGGGAGCAGAAGCTTTTTGCCAAGCTAAGTAAGTGTAGCTTTTGGCAAAAAGAGATTGGATTTTTGGGTCACGTAATTTCGGAGAGCGGAGTATCTGTCGACCCAGAAAAGATTAAGGCCATCAGAGAATGGCCGAGACCTGCGAATGCTACCGAGATAAGAAGTTTTCTCGGTCTAGCTGGTTATTACCGGGGATTCGTCAAAGGTTTTGCGAGTATTGCTCAACCTATGACGAAGTTGACAGGGAAAGATGTTCCCTTTGTTTGGTCTCAGAAGTGTGAAGAGAGCTTCTCGAGACTTAAGGAGATGTTGACTACTGCGCCAGTGTTATCGTTACCTGATCCCGGGGAGCCGTATGTGATATATACAGATGCATCGAGATTGGGATTGGGTTGTGTTTTGATGCAGCATGGGAAGGTGATTGCTTATGCTTCTCGACAGTTGAGGAAGCATGAAGCTAATTATCCGACTCATGACTTAGAGATGGCTGTAGTGGTGTTTGCGTTGAAGATATGGCGATCATATTTTTATGGGGGTAAAGTGCAGGTGTTTACGGATCATAAAAGTCTCAAGTATGTGTTTACTCAGCCTGAGTTGAACTTGAGACAAAGAAGATGGGTAGAGCTTATGGCAGATTATGATCTCGAGATAGCTTATCACCCGGGGAAAGCTAATCTCGTTGCGGATGCTTTGAGCAGGAAGCGGATAGCTGCAAGTACAGAGAAGGATGAGACTTTGATTAAGGCTTCTAGAGATGAGAAGTCCGAGTACCAAATCTCGAATAATGGAACCATTTTGGTTCATGGACGAGTATGTGTGCCTAATGATGAGGAGTTGAGGAGAGATATCCTTCGGGAGGTGCACCAGAGTCGGTTCTCTATTCATCCAGGGGCGACCAAGATGTACCGAAACTTAAAACGGTATTATCATTGGGTCGGAATGAAAAGAGATGTAGCCAAGTGGGTGGCCAGCTGTGAGACTTGTCAGTTGGTAAAGGCAGAGCATCAGGTTCCCAGCGGATTGTTGCAGAGCTTACTCATTCCTGAGTGGAAATGGGACATGGTTACGATGGATTTTGTGGTTGGATTGCTGAATTCGTGGGGCCGAGATGCTATATGGGTTATTGTCGATCGCTTGACTAGTCTGCTCACTTCCTGGCCATAAGGAAGACGGACGGGGCGCGAGTTTTGGCGAGAAGGTACATCAATGAGATTGTGAGATTACATGGTGTACCTGCGAGCATTGTATCGGACCGTGACAGTAAGTTCACATCGGTTTTCTGGCGGGAATTCCAGAAGGAGATGGGTACTAAGGTACACATGAATACAGCATATCATCCTCAGACGGACGGGCAGTCAGAGAGGACTATTTAGACCCTTGAGGATCTATTGAGGATGTGTGTGCTGGATTGGGGTGGTCATTGGGCCGATTACCTGAGCTTGGTGGAGTTCACGTATAATAACAACTATCAGGCGAGTATTGGGATGGCACCATATGAGGCTCTGTATGGGAGGCCTTGTAGGACGCCATTATGCTGGGCTCAAGTGGGGGAGCGAAGCATGTATGGCGAGAGTTTGGTGCAGGAGACTACAGAGAAGATCCGAGTCTTGAGGATTAACATGAAGGAGGCTCAGGATCGTCAGAAGAGTTATGCGGATAACCGTAGGAGAGAGTTGGAATTCGCCGTAGAAGATATGGTTTATCTCAAGATGGCGATGCTCAAGGGTTCTAACAGGTCATTTTCCGAGGGCAAATTGAGCCCGAGATATTTGGGACCATTCCGAGTGGTGGAACGCGTTGGACCTGTTGCTTACAGGTTAGAGTTGCCAGCGTCTATGCAAGCATTTCATGATGTGTTCCATGTGTCTAAGTTGAAGAAGTGCTTGCATAGGGATGATCAGGTGTTACCGGAAGTTCCACCTGAGTTGTCGCCGAGTTTGAGAGTTGAGGCGAGACCCGTGAGGATTCTAGATCGTAGAATCAGGGTTGACGGGAGGAGGAGAGCTCCCGAGGTGAGGATCCTTTGGGATTATGACGGAGTTGAAGAGGAGACTTGGGAACCCGAGAGACGGATAAGGGCTAAATTCTCCAAGTGGTTCAGGGAACAAGCTGCGGCTTGAGATTCGAGGACGAATCTAATTAGTGGGGGAGAATTGTAACATCCGTTTCCCTAAGTCGTCCTCTCGAGTTGTATTTATTTATGTTGTTATTGTGATGAACCCTCGGGATATTGTATTTTCGACGTTGATTAATAAATGATGGATTAATTGTGTGTTATAATATATGATGTGGTATTTCATGTATTGGGGTGTCGAGTACATGATATAGTATTTCATGTATCGACAGGGCGACATATGATGTGGTATTTCATGTGTTGCGGGATTGAGCGAAGTATTCGTTCCGTCTTGGTTCGGGGATTTTTGGGTTTACGTCAATAGATCCTACTATGTGGTCGGGGTCGGTAGAATTATGTGATATTTAATTCTATCGACGGGGTCATTAGGATTATGTGGTATTTAATCCTAATGACGGGTCATTAGAGTTATGTGATATTTAGCTCTAATGATGTGGGTTAGGATTATGGGCGATTTAATCATAACCGGGTGGTTTACCGATAAGTATTATGGGTGATTTAATCCTAATAAACGGTAAACCAGGGGTGAGATACCAGTGATATTGGTTCTTACGGGGACTTAGTATATTAGAATCATGGGTGATTGGATTCTAGTGTACTAGGTCGTTTGACGACTTAACTCGTTCGAATCCGGGGTTGATTGGATTTCGACGGGTTAGCCGTTGGGTGATCACATAGGATCTGGCGATGTTAGACCCGGGGTGTTATTGAACCAAGTATGGAATGGTACCGAGCTTGATTGGTGGCCCTAGGAGCGGGAAATGACGTGAGACGATCAAAGGAGTGATCGTTGTGGAAGAATCCCGAGCGGTTCGGTTTGAGCGGAATTAAGTGGTAATTCCGGGATTTGGACGGGAATGGAAGAAATATTGTCGAGACGGAGTGATGTCTCGAATAGTTCGGGAAGTAACGGATTTACGAAATGAGAGGAGAGATTAATGGATTGTTGAAGATGGGCTTGACTAAGAAAAGAGGTTAGTGGGCTAATTACCACTTAAGGCCCAATTATCTTCTCCTCCTCTCCATAAACTTCTACATACTTCTATAATCTTCTCCATCTTCATCCTTATCATTTTCCTAAGGAAGATATTTTGGAGAAAAAGGGAGAGAGAGCTAGAGAAAGAGAGAGGAGAAGCTAGAGAAGAAGAGGGAAGAAGGGGAAGAAGAGGAGAGGGAATAGCTTGAGAAAACAGAGTTTTTGGGTGAACTTGTGAGGCTCGATCGGGGTATCATCTGAGCGCGGATTGAGCTGAATTTTGGAGGGTAAGTTCTTCAATCTAGCCTAGTTGTCTACCAAATTTCGTGAGATTATGTTAAGTGGTTTGGGAGATATGATTTTTCTCCCTAGACTACTCTGTTTTCGGGCTGTAACGACGGGGTGAGTTTGAGGTAGTGTTTGGACACTCAAATCTTGTTAGTTTTGGATGAAATTTGGTAGATGAGTTCTTGAGGGTGTTGTCTTGATGATCACCGTAGGGTTTTGTCAAATTCGACCTATAGTAAGAGTTATGAGCAATCGAAGTTGCCCCTGTTTTTTTGAGCAATGGGAATCCGATTTGGGGTATAGGTAATCCGAGTTTAAGGGGTTGTCATGGGGTTTTTGAGCTTATGTTCATTCAATTTAAGTGTTTTTTGGCCTCTTGCTAGGCAAGGATAAGATTTTGGCAAGTGGGAGCCAAGAGATTCAAGGGAAGCAAGCTTAAAGCTTGGAATCGTCAAAGACGAATCGTCAACCGAGGTGAGTGCGTGACCGTGGTCCGAATATATAATCATTAATTTCCATGATTGTGGTGTGCTTAGGAACTAGACCATTGTGTGTGAATCATGGTTATCCATGTTGATTGTTGTGTGTAATGGAGCTCTATTACGGTATGTGTTTTGTTTGTTCTTAAGTACATTTTGGTTGCGATAAACCTTTGGTTATATGTATTCATGGCCGTGAGACGGGAGGACCGCCTCACTAAGCATTATCAATGCTTACGCGCCACCTTTGGTGCAGGTAAAGAGAAGACTTAGGTCGTTGAGCTCGTGGAACCAAGGCCGAGGAGAAAGGATGATCTAGGCGTAATGGATTCTTTTTAGTATCTTTTGTTTTGCGTATATGACTTGCCTTGGTTGTAATGTTTTGGATTCCTAAGTATGCTCATTAGTAACTTTATTAAGTGCTTGTGCATGGGTTAAGTGTGGAGTATGTTTAATGTGATTAGACTTGTGTTTGCTGGTTGTTGTTGTGCTTAAGTTCCAGGATAGGGGAGTGGATCGATCGATCCAAGGGTTGATCGATCGATCATTAAGTCAAAAATTCGCCGCATGGGTTGTCGATCGACGAGGAGTCGAGGTGATCGACCGTTCAGGTGTGGATCGATCGATAATGGGATAGCGATCGATCGATCCGGAAACCTGAGTTCCGCCGCAAGGTTGTTTGATCGACCAGGGTTCCCGTAAACGATCGGTCAGGGTTCCGATCGATCGATCAAATATATTGATCGATCGATCCCCCTTGGGATCCTCTCATTTTTTTACTTACGCCTTTCGGTCAAGCTTAAATTGTTAAGTTTAGGATTGATTAGCAAGAAAGGTTTAATCAATATCGTTAGAAACGTTTTTGGGAAAAAGTTTTAAAAATTTCGTTTCTTTTTCGCGGGTTCTGTCCGGCTGTTTCGGGGTAGGGCGTTTCAGAAATTTCCTCTTGGTGAGATGTCTGGAAGAATATGTTTAGTGCTTGAGTGTTTTCTTCAGGTGTATTCAGACTTGGGTTAAGTGGTAATTTGGAGGCATCGTTTGATAAGAAGGTTGGGTAAGATGTTAGTGATTTGGGGTTTAGCAATTACACAAGTTCCTAATGAACTCTGTTTTCATAACAGAGGAGGATCGATCAATCCATGTGACAGATCGATCGATCCATTAAGTCAGTTATGTGGTCGGAGGCATGTTGAGAAGAGGATCGACCGATCTCGAGAGGAGATCGAACGATTGGTGTATCAGGCAGTTCAAGATCGGTTTAGAGAAGTAAAAATCAATCGGATCAGGGAGGATTGATCTATCCCTGGAAAGATCGATCGATCCGAGCTTTGGAAGTTGATTTTTGAGTGGTAAACGGATGGATGACGAGGTGATTGCTGATTGAGTAATTTAGAGAACGGTTATGGTTGTTAGATCGTATGATCTAGTTTGATTATTGAGAGGATTGTCTTATGAAGTGAGGACATGTCCTGGTTAAGTAGTGTTACGATCTAAGGGTACATTAGATCGTAGAACATGATGCGTTTGGCATATGGCATGAGGGCATATCATGACCAAATGTTGTTACGATCTAAGGGTATATTAGATCGTAAACACCTAATATGGTGGGCGTTATTGTTAGATAGAGTATCTAGCGATGTGAATAAAACATGATGAGGATTTCATGTATCGGTGGTGGTTTATAAATGATGTGGACTTCATATATCGGTGGCGATCAGACACATGATGACGTACTTCAGTGTTGTTGGGGGTTGTACGGATACATGATGTGGTATTTCATGTATTCGTAGTGGTTAGACACATGATGAGGTAATTCATGTGTTGTCGTGATTGTGTGCGATGCGTTGTTTCATTACTTGGTTCAGAGGATTTGGATCTGGAGTCGTTAGATCCTAACACGTGGTGGGGTCATTAGGGTTATGTGGTATTTGAAGTGGGTCAATTTCTTACTAGACCAAGGTTTCGTTGTAGTATAGTAAGGTGTCAATCCATAAGGGCGAGATATTAACCAAAAAGGATGTGATCAAGCAGTTCAAGTCAAGCCAAGCAAACAGTGTATAGGACTAGCAACCTAGACAGAAACTATAAATAGAAGCTAAAACAGAAACTAACAGAAACAGAGCAAAAACAGAGAATTCAATCAATGCAAGAGAAGTTCCTAAGGATGGGGTAATCGATTCAGTGTGTCCTCTTAATCTACCCAGGTGGTTTTAACAAAACTCAATCAAGTTATTCCCTAGACATCAAACATCACAACCAGTTAAGTCCACTCACGTGATAAGCAACCTCAAGCTAGACTAGTTCCAGACCCAATCCCTTAGCGAAATCTACCCTAGCAGGCATTAAGATTCAGTTCAATATTATCAATAAACACCCTAGACAACTAATCCCTTAGGCTAGGTATGTAAATCTCTAACATCAGTTCAGTCAAGCATTTTATCAAACACCTTCTGGGTGGAAAAGCACCTAAGTTCTAATCTCAATTGATCAGAGAGAAATTAGCATTAAGAACACTGATTTAGAAGGGAAATTAAACAATCTACTCTTAAACAACCTAAGAGACTAAGATTCCACACCTAATATATCCCATCCTTAAGAACCCTAATGACTACTCAGAAACCATGAAGAACATCGACCCAGAAATAATAAAAACTTGCATAGATAGAGAGAAGAGATGGAGAAATTATAGAAACAGAAGAAATCAACTAAAAATGACAAGTAGAAATCAAATTACAAAGTCTGGAAATCAAGAACAATGAAGATCAAGGAGAGAACTCGAAAATTAGGCCTAAAAGAAACTTGTCTCAGTCTTAATCCAACATTAGGTATTTATACTAAGTCTTAAAAAACCCTAAAATGCCATGGGCCAAATGGTAAAAACGTGCAGGATAAGGTCCAGCTCGATCATGTCTTGGTCGGGTGGTGTGCTCGAGCTGGTTGAAATCAAGATTGCATTTTTATTTGTTGAGCTCGAGCAGTCCACTCGAGTATGAGGGCTCGAGCTGCTTGGGACAATTTCAAGACTCCTCTTTTATCTTGAGCTCGATCTAAATGTATGAATTATGCAAGCTAAAACTATGCAAAATGCAAACATATGAACTCTCCCAAACTTAGTCCTTGCTTGCCCTCAAGCAAACAAAAGAATAAGAATGGAGAAGAGGTTTGAAAGTGGGGACTCAGAACCAAAACTTGCAGATTGTAACAGATGATCTCAATGTCCAAGTTACCAATTCTAGAATGCAAAGTTTATGAACTTTACTTAAAAACGTTAGCCATACTCTCCGCAGCACAAGTTCAATTAAATCTCAACCTAGACATGCATTCAAATCTATCATTCCCCTTAACATTCATTTAAACAGAAACCATGAATCAAGCTATGCATACTCAATGAACTCATTTGGCTAAGGGTAAGGTCAAGAGACAAAGATGGTCTCTTCGGTATGGTTTTGGCATTTCAGAACAAGGATCTCTCAATGAAAAGGAATGAGCTTTAGTAGAATGTTAAAGGTAAGAACCAACCTATACATACAAGAATAGACTCCATCTACCCAGTCTTACACAAGTGTTCTTAACCTTCAAGTCTAAACCCAGAAAGTTATCCTAATTCTACCCTTGACCGTTAGGCTTTCCCTTTTGATTTCTTGGATCAGTTTCATATTTTCTTCATGTTTTTGTTCTAGGAAGGGTTATACAAATACTTCTAGCGGATTGGGGTTTTTTCTTATGGTTTTTCATGACCAGCTTAGGCATTTTTCTATGTTTTTCAGACTTTAAGCTTTTGCCTTTCTTTTTTCGTTCTTAGCACATCCCCATATCTCTTACTAGATTAATACAATTTCAGATCATTCCCCTCCTAAGAACTCTTAACTTTTTTCTTTCATCTTTCTCTAAGTTTTTCATTCTTTTCTTTTCACAGAACCAAACCCAATACCCAATGATCAAGATCCCACCTAGTTCTTATCTGATTCAAAAATTGCAAACCAGAACTACATGAGAATCTATCCTTGTCGGCTCAAACCTAACACTTTCTACCAAGCTCATTCAGAAATAGGCCTCGCACACTCAAGAAAATAACGTCATGGCTTGAAAGAAGGCTAGGCTAAAGGCATGGTAAAACTGTTCTAATGATGAGAGCAGCTACTTGGATCAGCAAAGAGTGGTATAAACAGATGAAAGAAAATCCAAGTATGTATATGGTATCCATGAGTTCAAATGGAGTGCATAGACATGATAATTATGAGTCAAAATTCAGGTTCAAATAGATAGGGAAAGACAGAAAATCACAGTATGCTTTCAATGGAGACCTAATCTAGCTGTGCATTCAAGGTATGGTGCAGTCTTACTTCAAGCTCAATAACCAAGCATTAAACAAATAGAAACGAGGGCATTGAAATTATACAATTGAATCAGCAAGCTTACAAGGTTTAAATCATCATAATCCCCTATGCAAATGCAACAGCCCTATATGAAAACAATCTAGACTCAATCCTAAAATGTAAATGCAACTACATGAACACTCTGTTTTTTTTTTCAAGTTTTTCAAAATTTTTCAAATTTTTTTAGTTTTTCTATGCCATAGATGCATGCAGACTCAAGAATGCACAAAATCAAAATAAGAACAGAGAAAACACATCAAAACAAATCTTAACCCTTCCCCCCAAACTTAAATTACACAGTCCCTTGTGTAATAAAAATTTGGAAAGAAAGATTAAGAAATAACAGAAAACAAGAAAGTGATGCAACTAATATATACAAGAATGGACGGAACAGGTACCTCAAGGCTTGGAGAAGAAGGAGGAGATCGAGTCCTCCATGCTCTCACGCGTATAGGTTAACTTGACCTGGGCGTGCTTGAGCTGATGGCTCGAGTCAGAGGAGTGCAGGTGTCTGGCTCGACTTCCGTGGTCGAGCTGACTGCTCGAGCCAGACGTTCTGCTTGTTGAGCGTCTTTTTGTCCGCCTTACATATTGTTGAAGCTGCCTTGGTTTGAAAGAAGAGGCTCTTGGTGGTTCTGTGGCGGGTGCATAAGGCCTTGGTTCCTCCCGAAACGAACCGCTTCCCACCAGAATTCTCTTTGGCATGATGACCTTCTTAGATGTGCGGGCAGTGAACTTTTGTTTGAAGTCCTTGAGCTGGTCCTTGACTTCCTTCATTTGATCTTTCAGATCCTTTACAGTACCCTTAAGTGCAACAATAGTCTTGCCTTGGAACTTGTTCCACTTCTGTAAGAGACCAATCCTCTTGTGTGCTTCTTTTATAGCTGGGCTATGTGAGGACTTAAGGCTGTACTCTTCAAATGAATACCTTTCTGTTGCATCAGCCTCCTCCTCAATAGCAACATGATCGTCTGAACCTATGTCTTGCGGCATGATCTCCTCATCTGGGTTGTAGAGTCTATCAGGAGGAGGATCGAAATCTATGTTCTGGCCCGTTCGTACCTTAGTCAAATCCGTGCAAGGAAGACGCAGCTTGGCTTCCCCAACGGTTGGATGCATGAACTTGTATATGTGCTCATCTAAAGGTGGTGTATGGTCTAAGAATCTGCACCTTCTCAAGAAATCCACATCTATCCATTTTGGTGGATAAGGCTCTGAAATCAGCTCCACATTATAGGCAACAAGAATGGGAGTAACTATACCCCCAATGCAGAGCTCACCCCCAGATTCCATCTTATGCATCCTCATTGCCCATTCCTTGTAGTATAGGAATTGTTCCAGCAGAACAAAGGTGAGGTTTGCATTCGCCCTATCACCCTTCATTTTCAGCCCACCTCTTGTATAGCCCAGAAGTGGTAATACGCACACGTCCAGCATCTTCAATTCTCCTTCATTCACTGTCCCAGTCGCCTTTCTTGCAAACATAATGCTTACTATGGTCTTGTGGAGATATCTCAGAACAGGGCTTCTGATGTTAGAACTCTTGCTTCTGGAAGAGGAGAAAGGTTTAGCGTTGTCTCCAATGGTTGACCATAGTTGCTGAAGCTCCTCGTGGTCGATATCTTGAACGGGTTCATCTCCTCCGAAAAAACCATATAGGTTACCGACCTCCTTGATGGTGAGAGCGTAGGCTCGACCTCTGCACATGAAGGTTATGAAGCCAGGACCGCCTTGAGATTCATGGTCAGGCTCCTCATCATAGAAGTGAATAGCGAGAGATGAGAGGAAATGGCATGTCTCCTCTTTGTAGGCTTCCAGCTGGATCTTCATGAACTCACATAAGCCTCCTGTCTTATAGAGCAACTCCACATCCCTAGCAATGCGGAGTTTCTTCATCGTTTCTCTATGCGGGTACCTTGTCCCTTCAAAACCTCGAGCAAGAAAGGCTTCCAGGAACTTTTCTTATCACCTTATGTTCATTTTCTTCCGTTGCGCCACTGTCATGATGCATGCTCGGCTCCATTGGTTTCTTTCCTTCACGTTTAGCACGGGAGAGCTTTCTGTCCGCAGCATCACCGCCTAGACTCGATTCTCTGGCTCGAGCGTGAGTGCTCGAGTCAGGCGCTGCTGCAACCTCCATGTATTCTTCGCTTGGAGGGACGGTTTCTCTCCACATCTGGAAGTTTCGGGCGAGTGCTTCAGCTGATCTACGACGAGCTTGGCGTGAATCCATGCCTAAGAATCACTCAAAGAAAGAAGAGAAACTCAATAATGTGAGAATAACCTCAAGAACAGCAAGAGCAATAAAAGAGAGTTCTTGGAAAATAAAAGAGAGAGAATGAGAGTTTTTTTTTTTTTTTTTTGAGGTGAGGGGAGCCTTGGTTCGAGTTGTGTTTATATAGCCAAGTGGGAGGGGATCAAAAGGACTAGGAGGAGCGTGGGTTGTCTCTTGTTTGAATTCAAAATCGAGCTTGGGCGCCGAAAACACCTTGACTCGATCTAATAGCTCGACCAGGCGGGGTCGAGCTGACACGCCTACCACTTCTAACTCGAGCATGTGACTCGACCAACTTGGTCGAGCTGGGTCCACTTATCAGAATTTTGAAATTTGAATTTCCCTCCTAAGGCTCGGTTGGTTAGCTCGATCACAAGGCTCGAGTTTGGTGCTCGAGTCAAGCCATTCCTGTGCGTTTTTGCCTCCTTTTCATGATTCACCTCTCATACTTTCCTGAAATCACATAATCGAGACAAAATCAAACAGCTTAGCACACTTATTTGACGTTTTAAAAACTACAACAAAGAAATATGTACAGAGATAGAGATGGGACTTCCTCCCAAGTGAGCTTGTTTATAGTCACTAAGCTTGACTTCCTGTTTTGCTCAGGCAGTGGAAGGCTCATCCAGAGGAATCGAAGTTCCTTCTGGAATGATGGTATCAGCTAGATAGGGCTTGAGCCTCTGTCCGTTCACAATGAATTCGTTTCCGCCCTTTCCAAATAAGGTGACTGCTCTGTAGGGTGAAACTTTCTTGATGGAGAACGGTCCGGACCATCTAGACTTGAGCTTTCCCAGAAACAGCTTGAGTCTAGAATTGAAAAGGAGGACTTGATCACCAGCCTTGAACTCTTTGTGCAAGATCCTCTTGTCATGGAAGGCCTTTGTCCTCTCTTTGTAGACCTTAGAACTCTCATAACCATCGAGCCTGATCTCCTCCAGCTCATGCAGGTCCAATACTCTCTTTTCCTGGGCAGGCTTGATATCCAAGTTCAGAAGCTTTGTTACCTATAACGCCTTATATTCAACCTCAACAGGTAGATGATAAGCCTTGCCATAGAGGAGCTGGAATGGTGTTCTCCCAATAGGGGTCTTGAATGCAGTCCTGTACGCCCAGAGAGTCTCATCAAGCTTAGCAGACAAATCTCTCCTTAAAACGCCCACTACTCTAGCCAAGATGGCTTTGATCTGCTTGTGAGACACCTCCACTTGACCACTAGTCTGGGGTGATATATCATGGATTTTACCCGTTTTTAGCCATGATATAAGTCGTTTTTAGCCATTTGAGAACTTTTGTGAGGGAGACGGATCCAAGACTTTGTTAATCATAGAGAATATCCCGAACCCTTATTTTTATTCTTTTGTGATATTTAATTTCATGATTTATTCAGTTATGGTATTTGTTTCATTTATCATGTCTGAGTAGTCTCCTTTTAGGTTTAGGGGTTTTCTCATATGGATTTCTCTGATTTATGATGATTGATTTGTTAGGGTTCAAAACCTGAATAGTTCTTCACCATAGGTTGTTCTCAAAGCTATTTCTAACCTGATCACTTAGAACATAGAACCTAGATTAATCGATTAGGCACGACAGTGCAATTGAGTAATCTGATAAAACCTAGGGTGAGCAATTGGATTATCTGCAAAGAGATTTGGTTTAATCGAATTGTGAACATATCAAACTTGAATTGATTGCTGGTTTACTGTGTAGGATTTGCAAAGAGATTTGGAATTCTAGATTTTAGAGTTAGTTAGTTTTCACAACGACAGTTGGTTAACTATACTTTCGTGTTTGAGTTCGAGAACGGCGCTTAATTGAATTGAACCTTAATTGATTAATTGTTATCTATCATTGCCTTCCTGAGAATTTCCCTGAGCCTAGCTCCCATCCATATCAATTCAACCTAAGTTTAATTTGATCATTTGTTTTCTCGTCATTCACTGTTTGCTTAGCACAATCTGCATCTTTCATCTACTGAGTGAGTTTTCTTGAGTTCTTGTGTTCGACCCCTAACTTTACTGCAGCAACTGCTTTAGTATCATCATAGGGTATTAATTTGAGCATATCAAATTTGGGCCCGTTCTTGAGGACTCTAAAAATTCACCTTTAGAATTTTAGTTGTCGATTTTGTCTAAGTTCGTCGTCGATGTCGATCGATACTCCATTGGTATCGATCGACAACTGAACGTCATTTTTGAAATTTTGGTTACTTAATTTCGTCTTTTGATTTTCAGGTGTATGCATCAGCGTACCACCAGGAGAACGAAGAACACACCACTCGATCAATCTTCTCCAACTCGGATGCTAAGCGAGGAGCAACGCACAATTCGAACAAGGAAAAGAACTACAGTTGAGATGGATCTTCCACAGGGTTTAGTGCATGATGAGGAAGGTGAGACAACTACCTCCTCCGCACGACAACTGACTGTTGCGGACGGACCCCGGCGATTACAACCCGGATCAGTTCTTTGCCAATCGTGCGGCCGATCCGTATTCCGACTTTCCGGAGGAATGACTTTGAGCTGAAGCCTGCTTGCTTTGCTCTTGTTGGACAGCACCCCTTCACGGCCTTTCTCATGAACACCCTATGGATCACATTGAGAAATTTGAAGATTTGGTCACTAAAGATGAAGTACAATGGAGTTCCACGAATACCTCTTTGTAAGCTCTTCCCATACTCTCTTGGTGGAGAAGCAGCTTACCGGGCCTGGAAAAACAGTTGCCTCCTGGATCTCTCGCTACTTGGAATGAGACCAAGAACGCTTTCTGAATAACTTTTATGACGATGCGAGATCGGAGGAACTCGGGAACAAGATATCTCAATTTTCTCAAGGTCAACG